>JAGEMR010000005.1:0-605663 GCA_021030915.1 Astrothelium macrocarpum | reverse complement strand
ATATATTTCATTTATATTATCATATAAATTATATTCAATATATTTCATTTATATTATCATATAAATTATATTCAATAAATTTAATCAGAATAATAAAAATATTTAATTTTATAAAATATTCAATTTTTTTAAAATGAATATCAAATAATTCATAATATTATTAAATCTTTTTTATATAAAAATATCCGTTCAAAAATTCCGATAAAATAATTTTAAATAATTTTATATAATAAAATTATTATAAATATATAAAATAAATTTTATATATAAAAAAAGAATAAAAATAAATATCAATTATATTATTAAAATAAATCATATAAATTTGAAAATTTTTCATTTTTATAATAATGATATAAAGATCAATAATAAATTAAATATCCATTTTTATTTTATTTTATGATTAAAATATTTTTTATTTTAATTATGAATAATATATTAAAAAGAATTTTTTCATAAATTCATTATATAATTAATTAAAATCATATAAAATTTAATTCTGAAAATATTAAAAGAATTAAATATTTAAAAAATTAAATTTAAAATAATATTTCAAATTTTAATTTAAATAATATTAAAATAGAAAAATGATCAGATAAAATTTTATATAAAAATCAAAAATTTCTTTTAATTTCATTTTTGATTATATCAAATTTATATTAATATATAAAAATTTTTATACAATTCAATCAATTCAAATTTATGAATAATGGATCGTATTAATTTTAATTAGAATAATCAAATAAAAAACAACGCTTGAATTAGAATAATTTGAATAATCCATTCATTACTATCCTATTTACGGACTATTCATTATTATCCAATTCATTAATCCTTCCGATGTCTGGGGCCGAGGTGGACAACAAAACCTGGAACCGGAGCGAATAGTCGACGTTGAGCTGGTTACACACAATGCTATGCTTCTGAACAGGTTTGTATCCTCATCGCCTATAAAAGTGCCAGTCATGGTATATCTAAAGGTTCAGAGGTGATCATCTTGGCGAGGAACCAGGCCTTTTATCCTGAGTGGCTACTTTAGCATAATTATTCGAAACTCCAAATTATCCCCGCTGGCTGATTCTCCGTACATGATGCCATGCACGTATGATTCTCCCTCCAGAGAAAAGATATCCATTTTATCGACTTCATCCTCTGGTTCATGTCGTAAGATATAAGGGACTTTTGCTCCTTGGAGCAAATAAACTCTATCACCAGGTTGGACGGGCGATAGACCAAGGCCAATATATCCGCCTTCGGTTCGAAACAGTTTTCGATATTCACAGACAGCCAACCAATCACGGAAGTACCCGTATTGCTGAGTGGCGAGAAAGGGTTCAAAAGCCGGGTCAACAAGGACTCGTTCCCCTTCAGCGGCCAGTTTCACAGCCTCTTCTGATGTGCATTGATGAGCACCCTGGAGAAGTGACTCCTCAAGGGTCTCTTCGAGACCATCAGCGCATCCAATAATCCGCAAAGCAGATTCCAAATTTGTTCTGGGATCACGAATAAACGCCGTTCCGATTTCGTGGCTTTGGGCTAAAACAGCATTGCAGACTTTGGAGAATAGCCAACGTTGGAAGCCGGATGAACGATCATCGTAGGGATCACCTTTGGAGCAATCCCTGTGATCTGCTATCATAGTTCTTTCCAACAGCATTGAAAGGGTTTCACTGTTCGATAATCTCATCGGTCTGATATCTGAGACGAATCGAAGCATATTTGAGACGCCACTGTGATCGTCCAAAGCCCAATATGCATCACAAGTTGCTGATATGGTGTCAAAGTGATGACCCAGGAGAAGGATATTGTATGGGTATTCGACGGCCGCGTAGAATTGCGTTCGATATCCTGAAGCTGCGCAAAACTCATTTTTATCCCATATAGAGGATCCAGGGAAGGCTTCGCGGCTGTAATCCGGTACCCAAGTAGGTAAATCGGGAATTTTATTGGCTGTCCTGTCCCCAACATCCGAGAGCGACCTCAGGCCGGGGCTTTCGGCCAGCGCATGCAAGGCAGCTTCCGAAAACACCGTTTCTACCGTCTTCGAATAGTCTATCTCGAACGGCTTGTCCATCAGTCTGCTCTGCAATTCTGTATCCGCTGTTAGCACCACCTCGGAAATGGATATGGGAAGGATTTACTGGAAATGCTAGCGACCCCAAATACTTTATCTCTCGGATCTGTCGCCATTGTCGACCGATACATTGTTGCTGTGCTACCAATCGATGATCTTGGAAAATTGTTTTTCCTTCTTACCAATTCATTCACTGTATGATAACCGAAATCGATAGCCCACTGTAATTCTTGTCTATCGCGGAGACGGGCCGAGGCACTAGTGAGGCCCCACGAGCTTGATATTAAGCTTCCTTTCAAAATCGTTTCCATATCTATTCTCTTTGACCCGCAGATGAACTCGATGGTGTTGGCAAGGCTCATCTCTTGAACTGTCCACAAACGGCTAAACAATCGATATGTCATCATGAAGTCAATACTGGCAACAAGTTCGGCATCGGTATAGTCGGAGTTTTCGAGACTTTCCTTCAAAACATCGTAGAAGCTAGCATTGCTATCGGTAAAGAGGTCCAGATTTAATACAAGTTTTTCCATACTTTGGACGGCTAGGGCTGTGGACTTCTCTTCCTGACCCAACCAGACACTGACAACTTCGGCTCCTTCGAAGATCCGACCCATCTGACTAATTTGGCTGTTTCTTTCGGCAATATCTGCTTGGTTGATACTGAGGGCATCAATCCATATGGGGCCGGTCACGCCAACTTCTAATAGATGAAGCATCGCAGTATACAAGTTCTTCCTTATATAAAAATCAGTGTCGTTGAGGATAATGACTTGTTCGGATTTGGTCCATGAGTTGTCCTCATCGCAGTATTTTGCACCATCCCAGGTGTAAGAAAGGCAGCGATAGCGTGGCGATGCATCGAGCTCAACAACGGAGGTGCGAGCGGTAATGCGGTGTAAAGGATCCCTTCCAATGTCTAGAGTCCTTATACTGCTCCGAGATGGCAGTGGTTGGTCTGGATATGCCATTGTATCATTTCGAGAATGAGATGACTGGTAAGGTTGATGAATCAACCAACGTGGAATGCAGTATTCGGAAAAGCAATGGGGATTGATTTGTGAGACGTGTATAGCTACTACATTGAGTTGTTGGACATTCAAAGTATCGAATTAATTTATTCGCCAAAATCGATGGTAATTGGCTCAAATAGGCAGACATCCCACGAGTATGTTTTGTCGCTGTGGGATCTGCCATGGCCGCGATGGTCCGCGTCACAACAAGACAAGTGGTGTCCACAACTGGACACGGGTAGAGATAGGGAAACCAGGGACGGCGGCGTTCGCGAAATAGAAGACGGGACGGAAGTACACCAGGTTCTCCGATAGCGTGTTACTACCTTGTACTAAGCATTTGTGGATAGCTAGGTAGTAATCAAATTTCATCCAAGTTGAATCTAGCTTTCTTTTGGCCATGCCGGCTCAATCTCGGTCCCTTCAAATTGCCCTGGCGTGCCTGATTTAGGCCATGCATCCAGGTCCAGTCTTAGTCGTAGACCTGCAACCATGTTTCTTCATCATCACAACATATGTTTCCTAATCGTCGTGGTGGACTGGTAGGCTGGTGCCTGGTGAAGCCTCGATACGACTTCGTTTACTCAGTGTTTGTGCACTCTGGCACATGACAGGCCTCGGCATTGATTTTAGCCGCTCTAGAGGAGAAGAAAGCTTGGCGAAATGTCGATTTAAGACTAATTTGGACGCAGCTCGAAGGCCCCAGCTGCGGGATGCTCTATTATAGTACACAGCAGCCGCTTTTGCAGGAGATATCAATGCAGCCCTGCAGTGATTAGAGCATATAACACTAGTCCATCTCCAAGGTAGGTAGTCTTCTTTACCTCAGATATGCTTCGCTTGCAAGATACAAGCCTGCCATGGAAGATCAACTTACTGACTTCTTCTTCACTTCCAATTTAACACAATGGCAGTGCTCCAGTGGGATTGCTTCTTACTTTACGTGCACGCCACCTAACGCATGTGCTCGAGATCCGTCGACGGGACACTCGTATTGCTGTAGTACAGGAGACCAGCAAGAAAACAGTTGTTGGACCGAAGGCACTCCTTGCGAAACAGATGGCACGACAGCAACTTGCGCCGAGAGTGACCCCAGAACCCAATTTTGTTGTTTTGCTCGAGGGTATGATAATCGCAATTGTTCTGAGCGCCGCGAGACTGACGCTGCGTCCTAGGCAAACATGTACTCAAAAACTTGGTAATCGGCTCCAGATACTTCCACTCATACGGTCTTCTAATAGGTGACTCCAGGCGAATTTAATGTATGTTGGGGAAACGGCACAAATCCACTTGGCAACCTTAGCGAAGGTGAACTGAATGCAACGTTTTCCTCTCTTAGCTCAGCACACCCGTCGGCTTCTACCTTTGCATTCAAACCCTTAGATTTAGAATCGTCTACCACATCGAGCTCGAGTTCGAGGTCAAGCACACAACCTACTTCAACAAGCAATGGCCACCATTCTTCGCATGGGTCATCCCTGTCTAGCGGATCGATTGCTGGGATTGTCGTGGCCGCCATTTTTGGTCCTATGCTCTTCTTGGCCGTCATACTGATCTTAGCAAGGAAACGGATAAGTAACATGGTATCGCGTGCGAGAAGGCAAAACGGTTCCCTAGACTGGTCTTTAGCAAGGAATAACCGCAAAGGCGTCGAGGCCGATGGAGTCAGTCGATCGGAATTAGGTGGCAAAGAAATTCCGGCGGAACTATCAAATAATATAGTGGCACAGGAATTACCAGGGAGATCAACTTCATAGCGCTGATTTGAATAAGTGGATGACCAAGAGTGCCTTGTCCTATGACTTTGCCTGAATCTCTATTCCGACCCAGGATTCTTTTCATATCCCGATTGTCCCGAAATACTTAGTTAAGGGATGTCTCTGGTTCTGGAGCACCTTGTTTTGGGATACAGCGTTTCTAAGATAGTGGTGTCTTTGAGTAGCGCTACGATCTAAGGTATCCATGTCCCAAGGTAAAAAAGTGGCAATGAATCTTGTGCTAGATATGGACGAAAGCCAGAAGAAATTCCCGCTAGATAGCTTACATCAGCTACCGATCAATCAGATCTCGACATAGAAATAGAAATAAGCCTATGAGTTCGTCGAGTGTAGCCTCTCTTTTACGTTGTTGTGAAATAGCAAAGATGTCGAGCACGAATGGTAGTAGGCGTGTAGTTTTAGCAAAGATGATTGAGTACCGCTTGTATACATAAAAGCTTGAAAAGGGAGGAAATTGGTGGCTTTTTTTTGAACACCCTGCCATCAGTGCTATTGTACTGCCCGCCCAGCATCGTCGTGTGCGGTAGCTGCGATGAAGTGAAGAGGAAAGAGAGGATCCTATATGTTCATTTTGTGACACCATGTGCATTATGGCTCACTACGAAGACCTTGGTCTTATTTTCCCCGAATTAGAGTGAGAGTTTCGGAGCGTGAGTGGTAGTCTCAAGCCAACTGGCTGATCAACTGTTGTTGGGTTTGTGTTTTCGACTGTTGCCTAGACACGAGTGTCTAAAGACGGATCATAATCAGCTGCATTATCCTCAACAATCGATTTTTCGTCGTTGAAACCCTCGTCATTCAATCCATCGTAGCTTAATCTAGTCTTATCACATTCGTCCAGTCACTGTTTCGAACATCTCGGTGTCCTTACTGCAGAACACAAATCGACGCTTGCACGAACGCTTAGTGAAGAACCAGTCTTTCAAATGTCTGAAAATCGTGTGTGCAAACCGAGCGATGGATAGCCAAGCTCAATACGCGCCATTCTCTTTTGATTTTCGGTATGGATGTGGTATTTCTCTTCATGCGGGATATCCACTTCTCCCTTATTGACGCGTTTTCTACCCTCTCGATCTTTTATTAACCATCCACTGCAGCAACTGTTGGCCATGATAGCACGGGTAATTCAGGCCGTCTCATGTTGTATGCCATCCTCATATAAAGCGAACAATACGAGTAGACCAAGGCCGAGTTTGTAACAGACAGGATGATGGAAATGAATTTCCTAAGTTTGCTCGTAGTCTGCGTCAATGCCACGAGAGGCGGCCATATCAGCAACGCCATCGAAATCCATTTGCCCGAAAAGCGACAGAAAGTAGGGTCAACAGAAATGATAGGTGGTCAAAGTGTTCGACCCTCGATTTGGTAGAGTTAGCGAAGCGATGGCAAGGAATAATTGCGATACTTATTGTCGCAGGTTGAGGGACGTACAAGTCACCTTAGAGCTGCCCCGCAACACTTTCCTCCATCAACACTTTCCCGCAGCTCCAATCCAAGCTCCAAACCGCACGTTTAACCATGTCTATAAAGTAGGTTCCCTTTGTGTAATGCTGAGCTGAAGAGTTTCAACTCACTATGGTACAGCTGGGTAATGCTGTCTGATGATGGCGGCTTCACGCCGCTGCCTGGCGAACAGACCCTCTATACCTCTCCTCCACGAACGTCGCTGTCTCTGCAGTCCTTAGCCAAGAATTCCGGGGCGGAAGCATTCTCAACACAAAGTAGTGCAGGATGTATTTTCCTGACAAACCGTCGAGTATGCAGAGAGATGCCCGTCGAAACCGGCCAACTAGGGGACATCGTGGCTGATATCCTGTTCACTACAGATAGTCTACCTTCCTGGCTCCCCGACACCACAGTTCCAGTCCTTCACCGTACCCGTCCTCAATCTCCATGATACCCATGTCACAGCTCCTTGGTTTGGTCCAAATGTTTGGGCTTGCCTCTTGCAGCCCGTCTCCGGAGGTGGAATCCCACCGCAGCATGCCGCACTGGAGCTGAAGATTACATTCAAGGACGGCGGCGCGTTTGACTTTCATACAAGATTTGAACGTATAAAGGAACGGCTACAACAGGCTGTTGAGGTTGCAAGAGAAAGTGGGCAGGTCGTGGGCGATGGATCTGAGCGAAGCGCGGGACGAGGCGGCGACGCTTTATCGGGTGTGAATATGGATGCCGTACATCTCGACCAGTTGCCACGATACGAGGAATCGACTGACAGGCCTACTGCCGGTGCGGATGCATCCTCAGATACACCGCAGCAACAAAGAGATAGTGGTGTTGCAGTGTCTTCCTCACCAGCACAAAAACCACCAGAGCCGTCTCCTCCACCATCACGAGATACGTTCACGCCACCATCGGAGCCGCCACCTGGGTATGAAGAAGTCCAGCGGGACAGTGTTGCTACAGAACTTGATCGGAGGTTGCGGGAGGCAGAAGAGCGTCGCTGAGTCTAAGCGAATCGATGAACTATGGTGTATGAGCTTTACAAGGTAGGCATTTCGACACTGGAAGCGTGGCGTTGGAGGAGGGACTGGGAACAGAGGGCTGCACGCTATCGTAACAAAAGACGAGTCAGCGGCATCATGGAATATCTATCTATATCTAAGACGAAATACAGATGCATCCTATGCAGTGTAAAGAGCAACACGTGAAGGTTGAGCCGCTTCACGTGGCATTGACATGTGAAGATGACGATCAGACCAACTCGCACTAACCCCAAACCGGTCGACCTCGGCCTGTGTTTCCAACGCCGGCGAAGAGTGAAATGCTACAGATTACATTTATATAAATCCTATTCACATGTCCACTATTTCTGTCGTCTTTCCTTTTTCTCCTCTTCTCTCTGTGTAAATCATGGCATTCGCAGGTGAGACGTTATCGTCCTTGGGAACAACGATTCGTCACTGACATCCTGAAAGCACACCAACGACTCTCACAAGTCACATCCCATCTCAAGTCTTCAGAGGCAGATATCCCTCGAGGAAGAGAATCTATTCTCAAAAAGAACCCGGACGATGTAAGACTGCTCCGATTGTCTTTCCAATTCCATCATCAGAACTCTAACAATTTGCTTTCTTATAGGTAGTCGTTACTTGCGCCCTCCGGACTCCCATCACTAGAGGTGGCAAAGGTGGCTTCAAAGACACCGCTGCCGCTGACCTCCTTCACGGCGCCTTTACCTCACTGATATCGCGATCCGGTATCGACCCTGCCAAAGTCGAAGACATCGCCGTTGGTAGCGTACTGCCTCCTGGAGGCGGCGCGACTGAGTTCCGCGCTGCTGCATTGGCCGCAGGATTTCCAGAATCAGCAGCAGTGAAGAGTCTAAATCGGCAATGCTCGAGCGGGTTACAAGCATGTGTGGATGTGGCGAATGCCATCAAATCAGGCATGATTGATGTGGGCATTGGGGCTGGCGTAGAGAGCATGAGCTCACAGTATGGGTATGTTATGTGCTCTACTCTTTCTTCCTTCACCCTACCGTCCATGCCCCTAAAGTCTCTGTCTTGAACTCTGGAAATATCAAGCTTATCCTCCATCTTCAAGTCCCCAAGCCGTCACCGAATTCTCCCCACTCCTCGAATCCCACCCTGAATCCGCCAACTGCCGCGTCCCCATGGGCCTCCTCTCCGAGCAAATGGCCCAAGACCGCAACATCTCCCGTGCAACCCAAGACGACTTCGCAGCTTCCTCCTTCCACAAAGCAGCCTCCGCCCAAAAACAGGGTCTCTTCGACGCCGAAATCGCACCCCTCACCGTCCAGTGGACGGATCCCAAAACCGACGAAGAAAAGACGATTACCGTGTCGAAGGACGATGGTATCCGTGAGGGCATGACGGTGGAAAGTCTGGGCAAGATCCGCCCTGCATTCCGCAAGGATGGCACCATTCATGCAGGCAACGCGAGCCAGATCTCAGATGGGGCGGCAGCGGTGCTGCTCATGCGACGCAGTGTCGCTGAGGCGCTAGGCCAGCCGATCGTGGGGAAGTTTGTGGCGGCGAGCGTGGTGGGCGTCAAGCCTCTGCTAATGGGGATCGGCCCGTGGAAGGCGATCCCTGTTGCGCTGTCCAAGGCGGGCGTGAGTAAGGAAGAGGTGGATATCTATGAGATCAACGAGGCGTTTGCGAGTCAGTGCGTATGGTGCGTGAATGAGCTCGGCTTGCCGCTGGAAAAGGTGAATCCAAAGGGTGGGGCGATTGCCTTTGGGCACCCTTTGGGGTGTACGGGCGCGAGGCAGGTGAGCACGTTGCTGACGGAGTTGAAGAGGAGAGGGGAGAAGGTCGGCGTGACGAGCATGTGCGTAGGGACAGGCATGGGGATGGCGGCTGTGTGGGTGGCAGAATGAGGGGATGCTGAGGCGAATTGATCGGTATGCGGAGTGGTGGATCTAAGAGATGGATTGATAGAGATAAGCATGTATTGATATGAACATCTAATCCCGATATGTTTTGCTAATTACAAGGTTTAAGCTTGTGTATACGAGAGTGAGTGAAACAACACTCTGACATGCCATGCTAAATAGATATCTTGTAGCCCTTGAGACTTGTCGGTAGAGGAACCCACAGCAACGATCCCTCAGACACCACTAAAATGCAGGTAAGCGCTTCTTGATGATGAGCAAAGCACAAAACGTCCAACAACCCACAACGAAACTCCATCACACACCTACGCAATGCTCTGCCTCCACCGATCAATCATATCCCGTTGTTTCTGGTTCATCCCCAAATCAGGCATTGGTCCCGCCGCCATCGCATTACCCTGAACAAACCCATACTGCCCAGCAAACCCCGGCATCCCCAGGCCCGCACTCATCTCCATACCCATGGGCTGTTGAAAGTTCGCATACCCCAGCGGATGATTCTGCATCGCCATATTGCCAAAATACCCATTCATACCCGCTTGATATCCCATTCCCATTCCCATCCCCACCCCCATATTCATCCCACCCATGCTCCCCGCCATCCCCATCGGCGACCCAACACCCATCCCCATCATCGGCGTCGTCACCATCCCCATCGGCGCCTGCACCCCCGCCGCATACCCCATCCCCATCGCCCCACCCTGTCCCCCATACCCAGCCCCCGGCGTCGACACCGCCCCGCCCGCCCCATTATTATACACGCCACCAGCAAACGCCTGCGGCGGCCCCGTCCCCTCCTGCTGCGCCGGCGGCTTCACATCGACGAGCGGCCCGACGGTCTCGGCGCGCAGCAGCTTCGTGCGGCGCCGGTTGTCGTCGTGCTTGTGCAGCAGCGTGCCGGGCACCGTGGGCTTTTCCGCCGACGCGACGCGGTTGGCGCCGACCGGGTTGGCGGCGAGGATGTCCGCGAGGCTGCGGCTGGGCTTGAGGGGTGGGCGGGCAGGTTGTGGAGCAGAGCCGCTGCCGCCGCTGACGGTGCGCGTGGTGGCCGGAGGCTGGGTTTGGAGGAGGCGTGCACGGCGTTGGCCGAGGGGTTCGTCGTCGTCGTCGTCGGAGTCAGCGGCGCCGGCTGGGGCGGTAGTGTGTTCGGGTTTGTCTTTTGTGGGCGCGTCTAAGCCGCCGAATTGGCTCATGATTTCGCTGGCAAAGTCGCTGCTTAGAGGGCGCTGGGCGACGTCTCCGAGAGCGGAGTTTAGTGTTTCGCGTTGCTTGAGACGGCAGAGACGCTGGGCCAAGGGTTCATCTTCGTCTTCGGCGTCTTCAGTCGACGGTGGTTGGACTTCGGGTGCTTCCTCCCGGACGACTATATCAGGTGCGCGTTTGTTGGGACTGGCGTCTCGCTTGTTAGGGGAAACGCCTCTCAGTCTGTTACGGCGTTGGCTGAGAGGTTCGTTTTCCTCGAGTTCGCGCTTTTCGATCAGACCCAACGGTCTATCCCAATCAGAGAGTCCTTTGGCCTTGTTGGCGAGACCATCCCGGCCAGGGAATAACATCCCAAGAGGAATGTCATCATCATCGGCTTCGCCGCCCTCCGCGGCTCTAGCTTCCGAGTCTTCCCAGGCCAAGGCAGGACGTTGTGCCATGCGCCGTTTCTTCTCGATTTGCGCAACAGCATCAAGCTCAAGCAAGGTAGAGTGCATTCCATTGGGGAAAGCGGTAGCAGCTGTGCGGCTCCGTAGTTTCTGCTGACGCTTCCGAAGCTGAAGTTCGGCGAGTAGGGTGGACGGTGGTCCAAAGATTTGTTCCTCTGGTTCTTGTTCGAGGTCCTCTTCTTCGTCACGGTTCTCTTCTTCGCCGTCTTCACCAGTGCCCTGCAATGGATCATTTTCGCTGGCTTCCATCTCATTCAACTGTGTTCCAAGACTCAGTTTACTGCCATTTTGTTTTTGCATTAATAGCTTCGGATCGCCCGCAGACTTTCTCCTGCCCAAAAGAAGGTCCAATGTGCTACGACTTTTCTTTTTCTCAGGAGAAGATTTGTCTAGAATAGAAGTAGTGCTTCTTCTGGCGTTCTCCCTACCAAAGACTTGATGACCCGAGGCACCAGAGATGGGATGATCTGTAAATGCACCCACAGGTGCAGTGGCAGATGCTTCCAGAATACTATCAAGAGTTGCCACAGCGGATTCGCCCTTTACCTCGACATCCTGAGACACTGAGGGATGATCAAAGTATGCACTTGCTCTGAGCTGTGGTGGCAAACCAGCCAGGTCCATCCTTCCCCTACTAAGCCGATGATTTGTACCTTGCGAGGTAGGTCGTTCTGATACACTGTCCGGCTCGGGCTCATGTTCAGGTTCTGGCAACCACACGGCAGACTTCCGAGCATCAACTGGCAATGCACCAAGCACCTGACTTCGCCGTTTTGCTTGTACAGAAGCTGCTGGAAGCTGAGACAGACGCTTAGGAAGATTCAACGTCCTCGGCACGGGGGCTGGGTAGAAAACCATGTCGTCATTTGGGGGAGGTTCAATATATGATTGGGGTCGAGCCAGATCAGCACGGGTCAGTGGATGATTTCTTAAGGAGGGCACATCGTCATTTTCCAGTTCTTCATCTCCAGGCCTTATGCTTGGAGCATAGTGAACTCCATCGAAATCGTGGAAAAGCATTCTCGCTTGTTGAAAGGTGTCGGTAGAACCAGTTGTAGGAGGCCTGTCGGGTGGCGTAAGTGCTCGGTCCTGGTTGTCAGGATATTCATCAACAAAACCAGTGTTTTCCATGTCGGCAGAAGGTAAATCTTCGCCTTCATTTAGAATGAGCTCTGGAGCCAAATCCTCAATCTGTTCTTCATGTACCGACGCCACCTCTTCCGTGCTATGTTGAGCTTGTTCAACCGCTTGATCGTGTACTGATTTTTGACCGCTCTCGGGCTCATCTGCTTCCTTTTCTTGCTCAGGAGATATCCATTCTAATTGACCTCGGATTTCCTTGACCATGTCCTCGTAGCGTTCTGTTGTATCTTGATCTTCAGTTCCCGCTTCTTGCTCACGCTCAGGGGAAATTGAGAAGAGCTGATCACGTATCTCTTGTGCCATGGTTTCGTATTCTCTCGAGAATGAACGTCGTGATGGGGGTTGTGGAGTAGCAATGGTTGGAACCGGGCTGGATATTAAAGGAGAATCGAGGGGTCGTCCTTCTTGCTCCGGCTCTGGTAGTTGTGCCAGGCGAGATGTACGAGAAGCCGAGCGTACCATCTGAGTCGAACGATGTGACCAGGACCCTGACCTTATGGAGCCAACGGGAGAAGTAACATATCCGCCAGGAGACTATATAAGCATTAGGAAACTCTGTTTAGGAACCATAATGTAAACGACAAAGACACATACATATCCTCCCCACCTCGCTGTTGTATTAACGTCTAATATAGAATTGGAATACGAACTTGTCGAGGCATTACGCGATCTATTTGGTGGAAGGGTTCTGCCCTCTTCTGCAGAAGTTGGGGCCGATCGTAGAGAAGCTCGCCGGCTCTCTGATAGTCTTTGCTCGGCTTTGAGTCGTCGTATGTTTTCGGCAAGATCAGAGCCGCCGGAGCTTAATCTCTCGGCCTCGTGTTCTAATCTCTCCACGTTCCCCATGTATGCCCCTTGCAGCGATTGAAGGTCGGGCACAGGATGTCGAAGGGCCAGGCTGGGAGACGCGTGCTGATCCATAGAAGACACGTATTCAGCCCTTAAAAAGAAAAGGTAAAGAGGCAAAAAACAAAGGAAAGGAAAGGGAGAGGGATGCGGGCAAAGATAACCAAAAGGAGTCGCGTGCTGGGGTTGCGGCAAACTTTAAGCGGAAAATTGGCGCTATCGGATTCTAGCAGATACAGATGCAGTGCTCGCCCAAAATAGTCCCAGCATCTCACAACCGCGAGAGCGCTCGGCTCTTACCGACGAAGCCCAATACCAATCAAATCCTCTGTTCGCAATTCATCTGGAGTGTTCGCCTCGTGCCCTCTAGCGGCTGTCCGCTATGGCTTTCACAACCAAATCTTCTGCGCAAAAGCGCAAAGCCGACTCTGACGCCGGAGAACCACCGAAAAAAATGTCTTTTGCCGAGCGCATGATGCACCAGATGGGCTATCGGCCTGGCCAAGGTTTGGGGGCAAATGGCGAGGGTATTGTCGAGCCAATCGAGGTCAAATTGCGTCCGCAAGGAGCAGGTCTTGGTGCGGTCAAAGAGAAAACACAACAAGCCAAGAACGAGGAAAAAAGAGCAGCAGCGAGGAGAGGCGAAGAGTATGAAGACTCGTCTGATGAGGAGCGCAAGGCCAGGCGACGCCGTAAAGAAGCTGCACGCTCAGGCACATCAAATGGAACCAGCACGCCCAAATCACGACCTCGAACCCAGTACCGCGTAGCAGCAAACATCGAGAACCTGGCAAATGACCTAGGCGAAGCGAATGTACTCAAGTCTATTATCGATGCTACGGGCACTACAAAGAAACTTCTTACGTCTACTGCGGGATTGATGACCCCAAATGGCAAAGATGCCGCCTTTTCTACTACTGAAGCCGAGAAGATCGCTGTCAGGGCGCAAAGGGAACTCGAGGCTTTCGCTGCTACTTGGTCCCAGCTGAAGGAGCGTAAAGAATACATCAGCCGTCGACAGGACGAGGTTCGGGAAGAGGTTACTGCTCAAGATGAAGAAATTCGCAAATTAGATGAAGTTGTTAAAACTACAGAGCGGCTACAGGGGGTTAAACTGCATGGCTTTACAGAGATTGAGCTATTAGACGGACAGTGGGATCAGCTTATCACGCAGCTTGAAGCAATTCAGTCCAATTTTGCGACAGACTCTTCGGCAATTTTTGAAGAGGCTGCAGTAGCTGCATTGCACCCTCTATTCAAGAGGT
Source organism: Astrothelium macrocarpum (assembly GCA_021030915.1). Lineage (NCBI taxonomy): Eukaryota > Fungi > Ascomycota > Dothideomycetes > Trypetheliales > Trypetheliaceae > Astrothelium > Astrothelium macrocarpum. The sequence continues at coordinate 591,532 of JAGEMR010000005.1, read as the reverse complement.
TTATAGATCTTTGGGATCCGCTATCACATCCGGACTATTTAGTCGCAGACTTGCAAAGATTGCAAACCATACTTGGGATTAATCAAAGGAAACCCGCTCCTGATCAAGACGTTGACGAAATTGACGAATATCAATCTCAAACAAGTTCATCGCTCTATGAAACCATGATTTCCTCTACGTGGCTTGCAAAAATGCGAGGTGTCATCACAAACGAATGGATTGTTGAGGACTCGGAGCCACTTCTTCGAGTAATAGAATCATGGAAACCCATTCTCCCACCCTTCCTCTTCCATCGAGTTGTGGATGAACTTATTTTTGGACGACTTTCAACAACATTGCACAATTGGGATCCTCGGTCATCTCGGAAACGCAAATTGCCCCATATCTGGCTGTTTCCGTGGCTTCAACATTTGGACAACTCCCACATGGATCGCAGGAGCTCACACGGTCTCTTGGCAGAAGTGAAACACAAATTGAAAGTTGCACTTAAAAATTGGGATATTGCCAAAGGAGTCATGCCTGGGCTTGAGCACTGGCGCAATCCGCTACGTGAAGAACTAGACAAAGTCCTAAGGAATAGCTTACTTCCAAGATTAGCCCGCCATTTGCTAGATTCCTTCATTGTTGATCCATCGGACCAGGATCTCACGGCGCTTGAGCAAGTCTTGGCTTGGAAAGACCACTTCAAGCCATCGATCATGGCACAATTATTAGCTGCAGAATTCTTTCCCAAATGGCTTGATGCGCTTCACCAATGGTTATCCCTACCCGAACCGGGAGCACGGCTCGACGAGGTCGCTGATTGGTTCGAGTTTTGGAACCGTTATCTCCCTCCTGATATCAATGCCACGTCAATCGCCACACAGGAATGGCAAAAGGGGTTGGAGATGATGAACTCTGCCGTCGATCTCTGTGAAGCAGGCAGGGTGATGCAGGATATAGCTCCACCAGCAGCTGGACCCTCGCGACCTATAGCGCCGGATCCTAAGCTTCCTTCTGGTTCCAATGAACAGGATGATGCGCGCGCCAAGGCTCGACGCGAAGTCCAAGAGTCGACATTCAAGGATGCAGTGGAGGAATGGTGTGGCGAGGAAGGCTTGCTTCTCATTCCTATGCGTGAAGCGGAGGAGAGGTCAGGTCAGCCATTGTTCAGAATGACAGCCAGCGCTTCGGGAAGAGGAGGTGTGGTGCTGTACTTCAAGGGCGATGTGATCTGGGGTCAGAACAAGAAAGACAAAAAATCCTGGGAGCCAGTCGGCATAGAGCCTGCAGGATTTCCTCAGATCTTGCTCGAACTAGCGGGTGCAACTTGATGTCTTCTTCCTGGCCGGGTGTAATTGTACCACTTATAGCAAAGAAATGGTCACCGATTCAGAAATAGGTAGCCGTCACAAAGCAGCTGCGTGCGTGTGTAGGATTTGAGTTAGATTTTACTTATTTTACAAGTTCCCCTAACCCCTCCCCTCCCCCAACCAGAAAAATGCAATTGCAACAATACCTACAGGGACCCGTGAAACTATCGTGTTATAGTGTAATGCGGTGAAACCGTCGTATCGCTCTATCTCAGCTAGAGTGGCTGTATTAGATCAGATGAATCTAGCGATATTAGAGTATTGATCGCTTGTCCGACCACGTCAAATGCTTATCCAAGTCCATAAAAGTCAAACACCATAAGCTATGGATCACAGTTTCTGGTGTACCATGTTCAAGATAGGAAGCTGTGGTGCCCTGGCCACACAGGAGATGTGAACGAAGCGATAGAGGCACATACGAAGACGAATTTGGTATAGAACCTTTCGAAGCAGACTTGAAATTTCCAGAGACCCAAAGCAGCGCGAGTATCAGGGCAAAGAAGGGCGGCACATCGCCAGATACGCTTCACGCTTGTCTGACCGAGGGAGATCACGACGAAGACGAAGCTCGTAGGTGCCCTCTATTAGCGAAACAAAGCAGTGCTGGGTCCAGCTACATGACACCACTTGGTCGCTCAATGAGCTACTTGGACAACCCGTCAGTGGTCATTCCTAATGGCATCTTGTTGAGCTTAGTATCGCGACTCGTAGCTCGAGCTCGCAATCAAGTAGAGACATTGACCAAGACAGGACTTATCAGAAATCGGCGCTTAAGATGGGGATGGGAATGGGGATCAAGGTAGCGTTGGCAATCAGGACTGCATGCCTTCCTGAATCAATCAAGTTCCATAAGCACGAAGTGCAGGAAAACCCCCGCCAAGAAGAGCTTCTTGAGCATGAGAGGCAGGAAGCTCGAAGCGTAGAGGGGGCATCTAGGTGAGGTGCTGAAGCAAAGTGTACCAAGGAATGGCAGTACACTGCCAGGCCTAAAGCAATCAATGGCCTTTTTTAGAACAATAACTTCCGCCATTCTCTATCTCCTCCTGAATATCGCTTGCCTTCGCATGTTTGAGACCATAAGAATTGTGACATTGATCCAGTATACCTCTATCCCAAAAGTCCTCCCCGAAATCCAGGATCCTCTTATCGGTGGCTCGGAGACTCTGTAGCGTGTCAGGGCCCCACGGCGTGTTGGACGTGATTTTGACCTCATCTTCCCTGTGATGGCCCGATAGCTTCTTTTTATGCTCGTTCCAGGTGAATCCCGTACAAAACGCACTATCGATACTGTTGGTATTTTTTGCCGACCTGTATTGCTTGAGTGTCCAGTCACGCCCTCTGTCGGGGATTTTATTGGCAGGACTGGAGCGCTTCTCGCGGATGGCGTCATGAGCAGCTTGGAACCGTGTGGCTTTGTTGTAACGCTCATGGATCGGCATCTGAGACTCGAGCAATTGCTTGAGACATCTTTCGCGGACAAGGTCTCCGTTCGAGCATTGCAGCTCTGGAAGACTGCCATAGGCTTGACGCATGAAGTCAAAGGTATCGCTTCCGAAGTGATCGTCCTTTTTGCCAACTGCGCATGGAAGGGGTGCCGAGTTTGCGTCGAGCCAGGCCGACTTGCCAGTACGACCGGTTGCAAGGTGATTGCTAATGGCAACGGGAAGTCGACCAAATCGCTCTGGATATTCGAGGACAGATTTCCCATTGTATTTCATGTTCGCTAAATCCGAGCGATCAAGGTCCTTGAGCGACCAGTCACGGAGCAAATAAGATAATTTGAAGATGTGCTCCATGTCCGGTTCGAAATTGTCAGGCTTGTCACTTTTGGATATCCGACCTGACTTGTAATGCTGCTCAGCACCATCGGTCCAGATTGATTCAGCTTCGTTATCTGTCTGAACAATCCAACCTGGTGGAGGATATATTCTCGACCCATTTACTATACCTTCGACCCGACACTGAAGGTTCTCGCCCTTCGGATAGAAAACTGCGCTGCCACCTTGAAAGTCTTCCTCCGAAGCGCTTCGCGAAGTAATGCAATGGATATGAATCCCTTGTCTGCGCCATAGCTCACCTACCAAAGCAGCACCCATAAGCTTTAGATATTCGATGGTATCTTTGATCGAATCGATGTGGAATTCTTCGATCGCCTCAGCGTGGTTTCCAACAACAGAAACCAGATCGGCCAGCTTTGAAGGCTCACCATCGTTCCTGTTCTTGTCCATTGTCGCATTGTCAATGAATCTGTGGAGACTCTCATGAGTCTCCCAGCTGCTGTCTGCTATGCTACTCCCTAAGGACGCTGTATCTTCTATCCTTGTATCCTTGAATCTTGCAAAGTTTTCGGCGGTAAAAACACTTTTGGGAGTTTCACTGACACCTTTGTCAATGGCCTGGTTGAGCAAAGGACCAGTTGCCCCCTACGCTGCACCAACCAATGCGTTTGCTACTACCTTTCCTGGACCAAGGGCATCAGTGATGATAGGAGCTGTCGAAAAGATGGCCATGTTAATGAATACAGATCCTAAAAGTTTGATTAAGTCTTTTCGAGCTTTCGCCTTCTGTAAGTTCTCCTCGTGTTTTTGTTCAGCTTTGAAGGAGACTTGATAAACGTATTTTTCTGCAAGAGCATTCGCTTTTGAATCCCAGTAAGCTGCAGTATCTCGGTTCGATCCATCAATTTTTCTGGCGATGTCGAGCAGACTACGAACAGCCACAAGGACAAAGAATACCTGACGAACTCGATTCTCGTCCGGCGTCTCGTTATTCGATCGGAGCGTCATACCATGTGCAATACCCACACAATCCGGATTTTGGCGGCAGCCAGAGGTGCTCAAGAGACAGGCAACTTGCTGGATACCGCCTACCTCACCAACATAGGCCTCAAGAATCGTCTTTCCGGGTGAAACTTTATGTGATTTTGTCCATTCAGAAAAGGCTTCAGCCGCACCACTTTCCTGGAAATTGGTTGTGTTGAACTTGAACTTTGCTTGGTCACACATTCTTTCAGCATACAGGTCATGAGATTGTGCTGAATCCGGTGCTGCATCGGTAGTTGAGCTCGTAGATCTTGTCTTTGTGACCGTAGAATAATAAGAAATACTGCTTGATGGAGTTATCCAGGTCGTGAGAATCCCAGATTGAGGTGGTGCTGGAGGCGCACTTGAAATAGAAGTTGAAGAAAGACTCCGTGACATGGAGGCCGAAGAGTGGCTTTGCGAAGTGGAAGCCAGAGAGAGACTCTGTGAAGTGGAAGCCAAAGAGAGACCCTGTGAAGTGGAAACCGAGGAGAGACTCTGTGAAGTGGAAGTCGAAGAGAGGCTCTGTGAACCGTCGTCTCGTCTCATTGGCAGGGTAGTGACTGTCGTGGTTACCGTTTCGAGATGAGTCGCGATAGAAGGCTGGCTCTTCCCAGCTTCCCAAACTGTCAGTTCTCTGAATACGAGCAGCCGAGTGATTCCGTCCGTATGCAGTAATGGATCATGCGGAATCTGAGCGGCAATGTCTTTTGCAGCCTCGTACTCATTTTGTGGGCCAAAGATACGCTTCGATTGTAGTGGATTCCCATAGACGGATGAAATTGCCAAGTAACTGACAAACATTTTCCAACTTCGAGTTGAGGACATGATGAGATGAAAATATTTCTTGTGCTCTTTACGCGTGGACGGCGGAGGTTTGAAAGTCCGTTGAATGCCAAGATTTCACCGGTGTTGTCGCTAGGAAATGGATTGAACAGTATGAAACAGTAAACTGAAAGCTAAAGCGATGATTGTTCTGAAAAAATAAATGCCTTGGGAAAGAACGGCATGCGGAAAAGTTTGGGCAGGAGCAAAATCAGCGTACTAAGGTATCCATCTCAAAGCTGTGGCAACAAGGCAGCTTACAAACAGTTCCAACGGCAATGAATTGTTCGAGATTTAATGGAAACGAGAGAAAGGAAGGAGAGTTATTGCAGTTGCTCAGAGAATATTCCCATTATTCTCAAAAGACCAGTGATATGCTTTATACTTTTTATTGATTCAAATAACACTCCTCCCCCTCATTTCAACCCCGAAAGCCTACGTACCTCAAGGATGAAGTCGCTATCGATGGGAGTCTTGGCTTTAGTAACGTGGATCCGAACATTCACTATTAAATCCACAGCTTATTCATCATACTTTCATATCAAGAGGGGTGAATTGTTCATAACTGGAGCGCGCCAGTCCCACGTCAAACGTAAACATTTCAGCGTCATTCGCAAGACAAGTAGATTCCATAATGCCGTTGTTTTGAAAATGAACTCGGGTCTACGATTGAATCGCGCCAGATTGGTTGTAAGAGAAATCCTCGACTATAACTTTTACGTATATTTGGAGGCTGGCGGAAACGGACAACGCGCATCGTGTTAATAAAATACGCTATTGTTAGAAATCGTATAGGTTCGTTCCTCCTTGATTTGATGACTGATCAAATGGTCATGCCTTCTGAGCTGTACTGTGTATAATTTGGACGCTCAAGAGCTCAAAAAACGGAAAGTAAACGAAAGTGAGATTGAGGGGGAAAAAAGTAATAAGCCCCAAGGGGATCAACTCCTAGTCTCCCAGGCCAAATTTCGTCGGCTTTTTAACCAATCACAACACGAGCAGGGTTTGGGTGCACCTTCTTGTGCTTGTGTGGCTTCGATGATTCCCCTCCCGAACGCCAAGAAAAAGGAGAATCACCTGATGGACAAAGCAGACCAACGTACCCGCAAAAAAACATCTCTAATCGTATATTCGCACAGAAGCGTGCAACACGACGCGCAGCTCACAGGACAAAGGTTTGGCGTCACTTATAGATGCTACCGAAAGAGTGATCCCCGATATTCCATGGCAAGCGGACTTCGTCGTCGCGTAGCAATCACGACCCACCCAGGGCGATGCACGCTTCTCGGACAACTTCAAAATCAATTCCGTTGCATGAGCTGTGGTCATCCAAGATGACGGGCAGGATGGAACGCTTGACTTCAAACAACTCTCAGGCTGGATTCCTCGAATCTCGGCCGGATACACTCCCGCCGGATCCAGGAAGCGACAACGCGCTTGGGGAGTACCGAGTTTACAAGCGAAGATGGTTCGGCTTGATACAGCTTATTCTGCTCAACATTATTGTGAGCTGGGATGTACGAATTTTCCTGTCAAACGTGAGCTGGCTTCCACTTACACGTGCAGTGGCTTACTTTTGCCGCCGTATCATCAACCTCTTCTCAATATTTTAGCGTTTCTCAAGGTGCAATTAATTGGCTGAGCACAGGCTTCCTGTTTGCTTTTGTCGCAATCAGTCCGTGAGTCATTCATAATTGCTTCAAGATGAGACTATGGCTTAGTTACAGCAGAGCCGTCGTTTGGACTTTGAACAAAGGTGGTCCAAAACCGGCTATCATCGCAGCAAGCGCGTTCATACTGATTGGTAACTGGATTCGATATGCTGGCACTCGTGCAGCTAGTGCCCCTTTTGGGGTCGTCATGTTTGGACAAATACTCATTGGCTTTGCACAACCCTTTGTGCTTTCAGCGCCCACTCGTAAGTTACGCGTTGTTTGGCAAAAGCCAAAGTCCCTGCTAAAACAGTACCAGGATACAGTGACCTTTGGTTTACTGATAAGGGTAGAGTCTCCGCAACGGCAATTGCGTATGTCTTGCAAACCCACATTGCAAATGTCAAAGATATGGGATTAACCAGTATTCAGATCATTAGCAAATCCATTTGGGGGTGCTTTGGGCCAATTGATCGGACCGATTTGGGCAACCGATCCTTCAGACGTCCCTAACATGGTTCTCTATACAGCGATCATAGTAAGTCGCTGATTAGGAAAGCATAATCAACCGTGCTAATTACTTTAGTCAACCGTGGCCTCTTTACCCTCATTCCTGATTCCAAAAGCTCCACCTACTCCGCCTGCAGCTTCATCGGCTCAGAAGAAGACCCCTCTTGATGAGACGTTCAATGCATTGAAAGGCAATGTGTCCTTTTACATGATTCTTATCCCATTTAGTGTCTATGTTGGTTTCTTCAACGCCGCTTCATCTCTCTTGAACCAAATCTTGGAGCCCTATGGTTTCTCAGAGACCGAAGCTGGCATTACGGGAGGCCTTCTAATCATCGTTGGTCTTATAACATCTGCCGTAGTGTCTCCTCTGATAGACCGGACTAAACAGTTCCTTATTTCCATAAAAATATTAGTGCCCCTTATTGCAGCCATGGTAAGTGTACTCAAATATCCAATGACTACATCGGAATCTTTGTCTTCAGAACTAAACCATATTGATTTCATATGCTGACCTTCTCCAGTACATTGCCCTCATTTGGGCACCACAAACCAGGACTGTGGCAGCGCCATATGCCATCTGTTCTATTCTCGGAGCCGTATCTTTTGCTCTGCTACCAGTAGCGCTCGAATATCTTGTTGAAATTACGTTTCCTGTCTCGCCTGAGATAACATCTACGACCTGCTGGGCAGGTGGCCAATTGTTGGGGGCAATATTCATTATTGTGATGAATGCGCTTAAGGGCACGTGGTCAAGTGAGCCACCTGCAAGCATGAAGCCCGCATTGGTCTTTGAAGCTGCTGTGGCTGTGGCTGTGGTGCCTTTGCCACTTTGTCTTGGGTTTTGGATTTTCAAAGCTCAGGGTAGAGGCCGATTAGACGTGGACAGGGGAAATTTTTTGGAGAACGATCATGGGGGGTAGCCCGATGTTCGTACCCATATTTTTGGACCATAACCATTGGCCTAGATCGGTCGCGTGATCATATGTTTGTCATCAAATGTTGCCAGTTGTCGAATGTGGACACTTGTTGCTACGTATAGCGCTATCGCAGGTCCAATAAATTAAAGGTCCTTGACATGTCTTGATCTGCACATTTCGTCAGTGGCGTTGATGCTGAGGAAAATTGTGCATTCTGATCGGTAAAGGCTCCTCGACGGACACGTGGGGGCAAAGTGGCGTCCGGCCGAAAAATCTCTAAGCCTTATCTCAACAAGCCACTAAATAAAAGACAGGAGTCCAATAGTCACTCAACTGATTTTCAGAAAGGATATTTGATGTTGTGATAACTTTTCCAAAGCGATCGCATTCGTCGTCTCAATCCAATAGTGTATCCACGTACAAATAGACGAGACATTGGTACGCCTAAGATCAAGAAAGCTTCCATCCAAAGCTATAATGGCACACAGTCTAGTACACTTACCTAATGGTCAAACGCTTACTGTAGCCCCTGTATTTGGTGGTTTATCTTTTAAGTCTAACGATCTGAACAATCACCACTCAGTGTTTCCACCGGGATGGACAGTCATCCTAAACGCGGAGGATTACGAAGAAGATCACCAGCGAATCCAACAGACAGAGCGAGAATTTTCCCAGTTTGAAGATCCAAGTGAACACAGCAAGCACTACCACATTCATCGATATCGAAAGCCAACTCTTCATCATGATCATCTATATCTCTCATCAATCTCGAATCCGAGTAGCAGTGAGTTCCGACCAGCGAGTTCTCCTACTAGGCAAATTGCCATGATGCTTTGGGCTACGTTATGGTGGTATTTCCATCAGGAAGAACCGGACCCTAGAATGACAACCCGAGCTTCTTCTAAGACTGTTGAGGCCGGCAGACCGAAAGGCGAATGGCGTATAAACATCAAACGCGAAGGGATTTTCAAGGGCAAGCACCTATTTCCAAAGCTGGAACGAATGGGATTGATCTCATCTGAGGATTCATGTGTGGGTGTTGATGCAGACGAGAGAAGTGGCGAAGGATGGCAGCGTATGTTTGTGAGCCGCAGAGCTTTCTGGCAATTGGATGCAAGACTCTACCTTTTCACCCTTTCACCGGTAGGAGGCAATTCGCCGTTTCCTACGGCATCTCCATATACATCTCGACCAAGTTCTCCAACCCGTGACACCGAACACGGTTCATCGAGGCCGAACAGCCAACTACTAGAAACGTCTTTACAAGGACTTTTGACATCGCAGACCTCAACGCCATTTCATTCTGCCAGCCATTTACCAACCTATTATCCACCTGCACCAGCCCAATACACCTTCACCAATGATGTCCGCCATCCCATTAGGCCAAAACCGCCGCGACAAGGAGAAGTGTTCTACACACGCTATATACCCAGCGTGGGTCAATACTTAACATTTCGAGTAGCATCTCTTTCCACTGTCCAGCCAGTACCTCGGCCAGCGAGCCCTGCTCTTCCGGCGATTGCTGCGATCCGTCAGAATAAGGGACATGCCACCGACTCCGGTTCTTCTACTCCTGTTGGTGTGACTCCCGATGAACCAGACGTCGACTATTTGCATCGATGGATGAATGATCCTCGTGTCGACTATTCATGGGGCGAGGCTGGTCCCAAGTCACACCAGGAAGAGTTCCTCCGGACAGGCTTAAGAAGTAGGCATTCTATCCCTGTGATCGGTTGCTGGGATGGCAAGCCCTTTGGCTATTTTGAGATTTATTGGGTAAAAGAGGACCGACTCGCAAAATATCTTGGCGGCGACGTGGATGATTGGGATCGTGGGATTCACTGTCTCGTAGGCGAGCAGGAGTTCCGAGGTCCGCATCGTGTGAAAGTCTGGCTCAGCTCTCTCGTCCACCACTGCTGGTTGGCTGACAACCGGACTCGGTCTGTGATGGTAGAACCGAGGGTTGATAACGAAAAGTATGTACAATCCAATCCATGATGAATCACTTTGACGCTGACACTTCTGAATAGGTTGGCCAAATACCTTGTAGAAGCTGGCTTTTATAAGGAAAGGGAAATCAGCTTCCCTCACAAGCAGTCCAATCTTATGAAAATCAAGCGCGATGCTTGGGAAGCACCTGCACTTTGATTAAGATGACCTGATAACTCTTGGTCCGTCTCGCGGAGCAAGCACGATTGCTACATCTGTGAGAATGCAAAATGCTATGTACAAGTGAAGGATTCTATATGTAAATGAAAACTGGCGCTTATATGATTTGACGACTTGCTCAAAATGTGGTATTGCTCTAGAAAGAGGCGGAATGAATCATAAATTTCTTACTGGACTTTCACTGGTGTTACTGCGTGCGAACTGGAGCTCCAAAACTTCGAACGCCGTCGCCGCTGTTCTCGTTGCCACTCCCATAGAACGGGCAAGAAATGCCACAGGTCGAACTCGGGCCACAGGCATTTGAGAAAACATATCTTGGTGTTCTCATGACATTGCCATAGCATAAAGTCGCTCAAACGTTCCACTCCAGAGGTCCGAATTAGCAATTCAAGGGGAGGGGACTCGTGGGTAAACATATGTCCCTCCAATATGGCTGGCGTTATGGCTTCCACGTCTGGGAGCACGGGTACAGTGTCAGAGTTGCTGGTAATGCTCCTATCGACGGTCATTGTCTCATCAGGCTGTCCTGCGCTGACGGACGACCCTGGGTGCAGTGTTGTGGAAGATGACATCGAATCTGATGCTTCAGCTTCGACCAACGACTCTGTCTCTCTGATTGTATCTCTTGATTCTTGGCTATTGTCCATATGACGAGCTTGGATGTTGCGGGCGATGTGCATTTCTGAGAAAGGTCTGCGGCGCGGAGAGACGGGTTTGAGATAGTCTACAACAGTCTCTCGAACAGCAGTTGTGATCTCATCTCTTGATGTATAGGGAAAGCAAACATTTAGAATTGCCCTGGGGAATGGTCAATAAAGTTTGATGGTCCAAGAACGAAGTTATGAACCTGTTGTTGTCTTTTGTCAGAGCCGCAGCTCTATCCAATTCCAATCGTACGTCTTCTCTAAGAAGGTCTCTTCTGCCAATAATTCTAATGCTGGCACCATAACGTTCCATCAGATCTCCATGCTGTGCTAATTGTGACAGTTTGACCTTGGCAATCTCCATAAGATGATCGACTTCATATTGTGATCGTTGAAAATTTTCGATGCTGAATGCATAGATCGTGACGACTTTGACGCCAGATTTGTAGCAGACTTCTAGGATCTGTAGGTTATGGGCGTCAGTAAGTAATTCCGAATGACACCATGGACAACACACCCTAGCCAGTGCCTCAAACCCCATATTATGGCCCTCCACTGTCTCTATATGATGCATTCGGGCAAAGCGTCTATTCCCATCCATCACAAAGGCAACATGCTGTGGCATAGGACCCTGACGCAGAGCGCCAATGAGGAGCTCTCGAATCTGGTGTAGAGCCCATTCAGCCGGAGGCGACGATAATAACCATTTACGGAGCTGAGTCAGGTAGAAGGAGGATGACATGGTGAGCAACGGAGTGCGAACGAGAGTCGCGTTTCCTCTAACGATGACAATTATTTCATGATCGCTACAGTCGAACCTATCGGAGAATGCGTTTCATTGATTCAACGTTATAGCTCACAGGAAAGTGTCGAAAAGGGGTTTGGCCGAACTTAATTTGCAAGATCTTACTTGGTAAACAGAGAACCTTCCAAGCTTCAAAGCTTTAGTATCGCGAAGCCACATCAGTACGCGCACAGCCACGTTCCTGAGGTAGGGACCAGAACCTGTGGCGTTTGTAATCATCTCCGCCAACAAACGTTCCTGCGATTTTTCACAGCAGCAACGCGGGAACTGGAGAGGACCGGTTTACTCTCTTCCAAAACCGACGCCATGACTGGACAAGGTTCGTCAACAAAGGACCTGGTGGAACAACTCATCACAGGTTTTGAGGTCCTTTCCGAAGAGTATCGCCGACTCTTTTCACGACACAAAAGCATAGAGGCCAAGCTCTCTATTGCAAAAGATCAGGCAAGCTCTTGGATGTCTCATACCTTTATGAACGCGCTCTAGAATTACATGATGATCCCTCTTAGCTCTAGATCTGCAACTGCTCTGCAGTCATGAAGTCCTCTTTTCCATATTTGCTCTGATCTGTCTTTGGCCATCTTCACAGCGTGTCCTGTATGTCCGCGGACATGTGCTAACACGCTATCCACAGTATAAGGACCTCTATATCCAACTTTCAACGAAAACAAGTCTCCCTACAGCATTGGACTTGGAAGACAAACTAGCGGGCGAAACAGCGCAGCCTTCGAATGATACATCAAATTGGACAGAGTTGATTCCTATTGATCCGGAGACAGGGGAGCATCATGGCAATGTTGTTCAAGCTGCTCAAACGGCTTCTACAAAATTAAAGAGTTATCTCACACAGCGTACTGAAGAGGGCGTGAGGATATGGAAAGGTCCATCAGCTGACCAACCTCAGCATGAGTTCTTGCCTCCCATCACTGAGAACCAAGTAGACACGGGGCTTGCGATGGAACGGGATTTCACTACATCAGGTACACCAAGCAGACTGGGATGCCCATTCGCATCAATGGCAGGGAAGCAGCTTAGTAGTCATGCCGCATCAGTTGTGTCACGTTATCGCTCTTCAGCGGCGTCGAAGAGCTCGGTTTCTCGATTCACACCTCAGATTCACCGTTCTCGGCGTCCTTCAATCGAGGACCCAATACGTGCTGAAACGTGTGGGATGGAAACCGGCCCAGAGTCAACATCACCTACTGCAGCTGCTGGCATTTGTCCAATCCGTTTTCTTGACCAGCATAAGCCGGAAGAAATTGCGCAGTATTTCGAGAAGCATAAGCACGAGCTTCCACGGAGTCATGAAGTCTGCGTTAGACGATATCAAAGTAATGCAGAAAGCATACGCCAGCTCGACGCTAAATACGGCAACTTGGTGAGTATGATTCAGGGCCTTGGAGCAAAACATCAACCAATGCTTCCAGAAACGCCTCCTCAAGAGGAAGAAGAAGGTGCTAATGATAAGGCATCGGCTGCTAAGATCCAGGAGTGGGCTAGAACTGTTAGTGCCGATTTGGAGAACACTGCTGGAAAGGGTATTGTAGAAGGTGGTGAGGAGGATCGACAACCCCACTTTGACAGACCTTTGAAAGACATTAGAGTCGGGGAATCTCCAAGTCGGCCGTGGGGTATTACGGTACCTCCAAAGTTCGATCGGTCGGCCAGTATCTCTTCGAGTAAGCCTGCTGAGATTGGAGATTCACAAGACAACGGGAAAGACCAGAATGTCGAGACAGACAAGGCCACCGCTCGCAAGTGTCCTGTCACGGGCGCTGCAAGCACCAACTCGAAGGTTGCTCAGCATGGAATATCGATTCCGACAGCTGCAAATGAAGACCGCGACGATCAGCGTGAGACTATCCCTCAACGCGTACCTCTAGATATGGATGGTGCATCCCGATCACCACCCCAAATGCTATTTACTGGGCCGGTTTTCATCGGGTACCCCATGGATCAGGCACTAGCCTTAATACAGCAGGGTCAGCAGAAGGTCTAGGAAGCTCTTTCTGTGTCGGATTTTACGTGCATGCACTCTTTTGTACCAGAGACAGAGACTTTCGAATTTAAGAATAGGAAAGTAAACTTCCATCTTCGCACGTGCATTCTCAATTTACAGCTAGATCTTCGGGCCAAACACGAGCAGAACACTTATCGCCCCCATCCCTGTCATATCAAACATGTGCAGCCAACGCAGTGGCGGTACAAAGTTGCTAGTATGAAAGCACGACATGTTATCCACCCTGGGCCTCCCGTAAGCCATTATTAGCGCCCATTGGCCCGATGGATTATAAGACCAAGCAACTTATAACTGTCGTAGCCCGCTCAGTGAATTACTGGATCATAAGGTAAACCGGACCTGGATTGGTCTGTACACATTTTAGTCTCTTGTTATCATGCTCGAGTATTCGGTCTTGAGGACCACTGCTGTGCATTGGTCCAAAGACGGAGCTTCATCAACGTACTGGTGTTAGGTGCAGAGCCGCGTCGTCTGCTGTTGTCGCTATTTCGAAACACATGCCAAAGCAGCCTGCGGATGGTTAGATAGTCTCCACCCAAAGTCGAGATGCACTACCATCGGATGATCCAATTCTCCTCATTTGCTCCAGCTTGGTAGCGACCCATATCGTACCATCGTCGAGTGTTTTCGCTTGCGCGCATGTAAATGTTCAAGATTTCTCTGTGCTTTGCCGTTTCTGAGATCAGGCTGGCATCGTACGGCGGTTTGACATTGGTTCGACCTTGATATTGAGGTATCAGGTTTGCTGAATCTTGGTTCAAACGGTCTCGTCCTTGGATTGCTTCGTTCTGGGATGTTTGGTGAGTTCATCTCTTGCTTTTCCTCTTTGGGTGTTCCTTCTTCCAGGCCCATTACCTTCATAAGTTCGTACAGCTCCCTATGTTGCACGAAATTCTCAGACAGCCCGAGTTGGGCGAGAAAATCTGATTTTGATTTGCTTGGTGCTAGAGCACCTATGGCAGGCTGTGCAGAAAGAGGCATTGCTCACATTCGGGTGCCCAATCAGAAGAAAATACCTACGTGGCTATTTGGTTCAAGATGAGTCAACGGGAAATCCACGATGCGCCATGCAAAAAGATCTTGGGCTTTGTGCGTTGGGACTTATATTTCTTTCATTTCTTTTGCAAGTGTGCATATCAAACTTTAACACATATCCGGCGAAATCCATACTGGAGTCGCCTATCCCTGTCCTCCGTACTAGTACAGCCTACGCACGCACACTCTTCCGATCATCATGGTAAAGTGGCATGGTGACTGGAGCAGCCAGTGGGCAGGTTCGCATATCGTTTGTCCTTCGTCTTCGACAAATCTAGGGTCTCATCCCGCTCACCAGATCAGCTACAGGCCGCCACTGCATTTCTCAGGGCCAGGCGTCCATCTATACAGCGACCTTAGTACTTTCCAAATTCAGGGACTCCACTGATGGACAGTGTCACGTCACACAGGACTAAGATCTAGGAAGGTCTTTGCGGTTTTAGTTGTGCTAATACGGACGACGCTTCTGTACTGGACGTTGAGTCTCTCAAGAGTACCGAGAACAACTGCTGCTTGCAATTGCGTTCAGGTTCTTCCCAAAGCAAAGGATGCTTTATGGTAATTCATCCAGCAATCACAGCCGCAGCACTCTGAAATGGTGATTCATGTTCATGCAATGCAATCACGCTTATGCTAGATTTCAAGTTCAACTGAACTGCACCTTGATTACTCTTCCACCGCTTCTTCTCGACATGCACGGTGATGCACGATGTCCCAGGCATTGCTGCATCAGCCTTGAGTTGGTGTTGCAAGGAAGGCTATCGAGTCACAAACATTATACGAATCACACGTGAAGGTGTTCATTTGCCAGAGGTCTTCGTGAGCTCCCACATTTGAGCTGGATGTTCCAAGGGCTGCGCACCTACATAGGGACTGGATGCGATGGAATGCTCTATCAACCCGAGACGGCCTACATGTCGATGGAAAGTACCAGAGTGCCAAGGGACTCGCCCCACATGGGCGAATCGTCCAGATTTGGGTCTAGCACGCCTCCCTCAAAGATTCCGGTCGGTACTTAACATAATGCGGAGCACATTACAAGTGGTTGCCTACTATTAATCGCTGGGTCATGACCACTGGCAAGAGCATTCCCCAGCCTACGCAAACCTCGCTTATCCGATTCGGGATGACTATCATTGTCGTGGATGGCATGTATGTCCAAAAAAAAATGTCAGAAGCTAAGCTTGTCAATCTCATCATATTAGACCCAGCAAGACCTTTGTCGTCCACATCCAGGATGAGCGATCTGCATTGGTCGGGTGACGTTTGGGTAGATCAGACCAACGCGAAGCGTTCGATAATGGTTGTTAAATCATTGCGCGAAGATCGCAAGGCGCATTGTATAGCGCATTTTTCACTCTGCGATCATTGTACATCACTGATCCAGGCCAATACCATGCTGTAGGCTAATCCAAGGCAGCTTAAAAGCAGCTTCCGATGCAGCGGAATATCTGGGCGTCCCAGTGTTCTGGACAATGGCTTGCATGAGTCGGAAACGATCTAGACTGTCTGGATCCAAGGCTCTCCAATCTGCACGAGTACTTTCATGTCTGAACCATCTCTATTCCCACTGAGCTGAGACTTTTTTTATGGGTTCTGCTACTATGCTGTCGCGGACAGCCCTCAGCAAGGCTATGATCCGTAGCCAATCATCAGCACACAAACTTGTCATGTGGCTCATATACACATACAGTCGTGCTGACTGGTTTAATAATCGTGGGCCCCCAATAAATCGTGTGGTCCAGAAATTGAGGCCACACAAAGCCACGTTCCAACATTCCGATTACCTCGAGTCCGGAGTTGGCTCCGACACCGCACAAATTTCACCGATGAAATCGCTATTCTAAAGCTCACCGCTTCGACATTATTCTCCATCTAAGCTGATCCGATCACCTGGCCCACGCATTCATAGCTACGGATCTAGCCGAAGTTAGCACAACAGAAAACGAAGGTTGCATCTGGAATGGGTGCACTCGAAAAGCCTGTAAAGCACTTTGACCAATTAGAGTACCAGACGGAACGAGCGTGGTATGGTGGGGTTTCCTTTCAAAGTGATGCTCAGAGGTAGGCGGTGCGCCATTTTGCGCCTACCTCGCTTGCTCTCTGAATGACGATGCGGACGTCGTTTCATCAGTAGGATGACTTGCTGTTGAGGCCGCTGCCTCAATTGAAATAGTTGATTGGAACGTTTGCAATCGCCATCTGCAGTGTTTTCATCTAATCGGAATGATATTACCCTTCTGCAAACTAGTTCAGATCAGTCAATGGATCTGGGTTTACCGACCTTACGGATCTTGATCCAACGCCTACTCCAACACGCTCTCCATGTCAATACGCCGTTGTAGGCACAGTGGCGCAATATGCAGTTAGCAGGGAGCACATGTGCGGATATCTAGTTATGTGCCTTCATTATTGCCTACGACCAATGATATCGCACATTTAGGTAGGCGCTGAGTACCACTTTGTATGGATCAGCGGCACATTTCCTTTCCTACCTTGTGCTTTCCTAAGAATTATGATCCAGACCGCCCTGGCACCTTCCCGACCCTGGCCCTAAATCATGTCGGCATTCATCCTTGGACTTGCGCTCGTTGCTCTTTCGTATCGAGCTAATGGGGACCTCCACCAGACGAATGGCCACTTTACAAGATGGGCAACCAGACACAAGCCCCCTAAGCGATCGAAGTAACTCTCGAAGCCCGTCACCTCATCTCCCTACGACGCTAGCACCCTCTCAAGCAAAGCCTAGAAGATCACCACCGTCCTTCCACTTTGTCGACTTTGACGATACTTCGGCCGATGATATCCTTCCTACGTTGTTCGCCGCGAATCAAACTGCAACGGCCCAGAACGACCAATCCAATCTCTACCTCCATCAAGATGCCGGTGTTTCCGCCTCTGCTGAGAGTGAACGAGCCCATGATAACGACGATCGAGGACAGGAGGCCGGTCCAGCCCGAGTGACTTCTGTACAATTCAAGAATCGACCCTATGGGAGACCATTATCTACCATCCTCGAACGGAGCTCGTATGCGACCTTGCGTTCCAAGCTCTCACACTCCAGTTCCAAACGTCGCTTCACGCCAGTCCACATCGACCCTGAATCTAAGTACCTGCATACTGAGACCACGCCAACTGATGGAGCGAGGAGATTAAAGGCATTCAGCTTCGACGAAAGCGCTCTATCTGTACCGAAGTACAAGATAAGCGATGCATCTTCTGAGCATCTATCATCTAACCCAACACTTCGCCCTAGCCTGGAAGATACCATAGCCCCTTCCCTACCGCCATGTGAGCCTCCGTATCGAGTAAGTACCCCAGATGGAGTTCCACGCTGGCCAAACGACGAAGGAGCAAGGCCTAGACCGAGACACCTGAGACGCCGAAGCAATCCCATTCTAGCGCTTTCAGGCTTCATCCGTCGAGCTTCTACGTCAAATGAAAGGCTGCGGTATGGGGTTTGGAGACCCATGCCAGGCACTGGGACCCCTGGCTTTGATGGGCTGGAAAACCATCCTTTTACCCGTGCCGAAAGATCTTTTGAGCCTCTTGAAAGTCCAGCATGCCAGTCTCTGTCGTTTGCACTTAGAACATGTCCTTCCAGTCAGCCCCTGAAACCACGGAAAGTTAGCCGAACAAAGTCCAGGCAAAGCCTTACAGCTTTTCCAGCAACGGCGTCTCTACCTAGATCGCTTGAGATACGGAATAACCGACGTGCGGCAGCTTCAGAAGAGACGCCAATCGATACTGTAGGCAATTCCAGACAATTGACAAGATATTTCCCTTCCCCTCCTGGAACCCCAAGACGAAGTAGTGGAGAAATTCCGGGCACAGATGAGCGCCTTACATTACCGTCTCCTGTGCTCGCACCCCAACAACGACTATCTGAAGACGCGGCTGCTGACTCCATATTGGACCTTGATGATGGCCTCCATGCCACTGACCAGACCAATTCGCCACTTGCTGATCGTAAAAGTGCGCTGCCAAAACTTTCTGCACCAACTCATCAAAGGCTAAACACTTGGAGCGAAGAAAACCCATCATCCTTGGGCAGTGCAACCCGTGGCGATCTACAGCAGCGGTATGCTCAATCCGGCGTTCCCATCTATCGAACAGATGCAGCATCAGACCGTAGCATCCCATCTGATCGTGCAGAGCTCGACGAGCTCAGTAATGACAGCACTGCTGATCATCAAGTACCCACTCCTGAAAGCTGGTCTCGAGATCGTGACGATGTACCGGTCAGCCCTGAACAAGACACATCAATATCGACACCCAGAGATGCAACTGCAGCTTCATTAAGTAGTCGGCATTTGTTCACAAGCCCTGCAATCAGCGATGCGAGGCGAGCACAACAGCCTAGCGCAGCAACGCCAATTTTACCCACACGTGATGATCATGTATGTCACGAAGGGTCTCATGAGGAAAATCAGGTGGAGGACAGAGAAATTTGTCCCCATCGATTTCGGCCAGGAACCCTACCACGTAATATTCGCGATCCCCGAGAAACTTTCATGGTACAAGATTGCTTCCGTTGCAGGCTACAAGCCTCGATTTCTCGGTGCTTCACCTGGATCTCGACGACTTTTTTTTGCCGGCCACGCCGAAATGGTCAAGACGTCACAAGAAACGAAAACGCAGAACATCCTATGAGAGATATGCCCTCCCAAAGACTGCCGGATAATACCCTGTAGATTGGGTTGCTGCTGGACATGTCTAGCTCTTCCCTGCAAGCATGTTGATCTTTATAGGGCAATATCTATATTCGACACTTGTTATTTCTTATCGTCTCCAAGGGAAAAGTGGGTTAGAAGTTAACCCTACTCTCGTCAGCTTTCCTACGCTTAGATTTCTAGATCCTAGAAAATCCAAAATATTTCTTCAACCATTTAGTCCATCAACTCTCTCAAGCCAGGCTGTATTCCCCATCTTTCCTCTCCCTCTATTTCACCTCTTCTAACTACTTCCCCTTACCCCCAAACAAATCCCGCCAAAACTCACGAAACCCATACTGCGGCCTCCTCTCATCATACACCTTTGCCTTCTCGCCCCCAAACCTCTCCAACACTCCACCTGGCGTATGTCCCTGTACGTCTATCCGCATCTTAAGTGCAGGCGCGGCAGCACGATCGCGTAGTTCTTGTGCTAGTAAAGGCGCCACATCAGCATAACAGCTCTGCAACTCGCGTGTGAACGAGAAATACGGCTTCTTGGCAAGATCAGGTGCCATGAGGTTGTAGGACCGCGTGAGAGAATTGAGGTTGTCGATGGCGAGAGTGTGGTAGGAACGTTCGGTGTCTTCCCAGGTTGGGTCGCGGAAGAGCGTCTGATCACTGGGTTCGGGAAAGAGTGGTGGTGAGGGGGTGTTGTTTGGTTCGGGTACAGAGGTGGTTGCAGTTGGTGGTGATTTAATGGTGCTTTCCGGAGGATCATTACTAGATATCGATTTGTCCGCAAGTACAGTTTCAGTGACAGTGATGTCGGCTGCTGGAAGACTTGATACCTGGTCCTGAGGCACTTTCAATTCGCCTGCTAGAGTTATTTGCGAGAGGTGACCCTCATTGTCAACAGCGTTCAGCTTTTCCTCCTTTCGTATCGAAGGGTTGAACCTGGCTTCCGCTATAGCATAGGACTCGGCCTTCCGGATGTGATCTTGCAATGAACCTCCCTTGCTGGCAATGAGTCTTGCTGCGTGTCGTTTCCAATCCGACCGGAGCCGGCTCCTGAATCTAGTAGCGGTCGATACAAGTTCCTGCTGTTTTTCGATCCAGGGGGGTACAATTTCCTGCTTCTGGATGATCTTGTTCATGAAATATTCCTAGGATCGTCAATCAGAACGTCTTGAGGGACGAGAAACGTATATGGCACAATGGACCTACTGTTGTATCGAGGAACGGATTACTGGCGTTGTAATCCCTCTCGATATTCTTCCCACGGGGAAGGTTCTTAAATTGACCCCTTGCAATGGCATCCTCAATCCGTTCATTTGCAAGAGATGCCAGACCCTGGACCGTAGCCGGGACCGCGCGTGCTGCAGGCTTGAAGCGCTCCTTCAGCTCTTTCCGCATCTGCTCCCTTTCTTTCTCTGACATCCCGGGATCTTTCATTGCCGCATAATATGACGTTTTATCTCTTGCATTTGCCAACCTTGTACCTGATAAAGCTTTCTCTCTAGGTCGACTCGTCGCCGTATTTGGCGGTGCACCCCTCGCTGTTGGTATTCGAGCAGGGCCTTTCAAGGGCTTGTGCGTGTCTACCAGCATCCTCAGCGCAGCATCCTCGACACTCTCTTGACCTTGCCACGGCTGTGCTCCAGCAATGTCTTTTGACCCTCGTCCAGCACTCGTCGGCATCTGGGCTTGCGCAAGCGAGCCACGATTCTCATCTCTGAACTCAGCGCCAGCTAGACGGTCTTCAAGTCTCCGCTTCAGATCTTCGTCAAACCCAGCTTCTTCGATCGCTTTTCGGGCACTACGACCGCCACTTTCCAAGGACATCTCGCTCAGGTCTTCCAAACGGCGTGACATAGCTCCTTCTTCCACTTGCCTGCCATCTCGTGCCGGCTTATCCCGCTGCTTTTCGTCATCTTGACGGACAATGTTGTCATGTACCTGCCACGGACGGAGGGTGGTAAAGAAAGCGCAACGTCTCAGCCGCGTACTACGTAGATGAAAATCTTGTAGTCCATATATGATCCGTAAGGAGCGAACGCATCGGTTCCGGCTTGTGTCTGCAATGCAGGGCATGCAGGTGGTGGCAATGGAGTAAATCGAGGTTGAGGAAGAGAATCTCTGGGTGACGTGATGCACTCCCGGAGGCGGCACGCGCGGCTCCGTTACCCGACTGATTGGCCACCACCTTAAACCCAGCGGTTTTACCCAATGGACTGGGATTGGGTATAATAGATTGGGTATTTTTCCAAAAATATTCATTGGGTGTATCCAAAAAGAAATCTATTAGCATTTTGACGGCACGATAATCCCTGTAGAAACGCTGTGAAAATAAAGTTATATAACAGATCCAATCTAATTATATAATGATTTTCTATCTCCAATGATGATTTATAAATATTTTATCTGATTTATAAAATTTATTTAAATTTTATATTATTAATTTTAGATTAATAAAAATTAAATTAAATTATTTATTTGAAAATATTTAATATTTTTTTAAATTTTATTATCAAATTTTTATAAAAATAATTATTAAAAAAATTATATTGAATTATTAATATTAAATATTAAAAAAAAATAAAATAAAAAATTTTTAAAAAAATATAAATTGAAAATATTTTATAATAATCTTTAAATATTGAAACAAATATTAAGAAAAATTTAAAAATAAAAAATAAAAAATATATAAAATGAATTTTGAAATAGATGATTGATAAAATGAATTGATAGAATGGAGAACTGGAATATCATTATGCAGTTAGATCAAATCTGTTATACAATTTTATTTTCATGGCGTTTCCACAGGGATGAGTTGACAGGATGGAGAATTCTACGGAATACCATTGTGTAGGTGGTGGGTGACTCATAAGTGTTCTATCTGGTTCACAAGGCTTATTTAAACTCAATATTGGGGCGTGGTGGCGCAATGGTAGAAGAGCGCTTTTGGAGTTCCATCTCATTGAAATGTGGGTTCGAATCCCATCATGTCCATTTCTCATCTCTTCTTTCTAAACTTGGCATTCTAATTCTTTTTATATCTAAAACTGCTGATTATTTCGTTATAAAATAAGATTATTGTGAATATCATATGAAAAAATTGATCAATAATAAAATAAAATTCTTATAAACTTTTAATTGATATCATAAAAAACTCAATTTTATAAAAATATTTTAAAATTTTTTTTTATTAAATGAGATTTTAATTTAAAATTAATTGAAATTAAATAATAAAAAAATTAATTATTAATAAAATAAAAAATAAATATATATTAATTATTTATATAATTAATATATAAAAATGATAAATTAATAATTGATTGATTTTTTTAAATTCAATATTGATATTAAATTTAATATTTTTTTATAATGATAATATAATTATAAATTATTATAAAATTATAAAATAATAAAATCATTATCATTTTTTATAATTATAAAATAATAAAATAAATTTCAATATTTTAATAAATTTAATAAATATTTAAATTTTACGTAATAATATTTTTATGATATTTTATTTATATTTATTTTTAATAATTTTAAATCAATAAAAAAATTTTTATTAAATAAAAATTAAATTAAATTAAATTATTTATTTAAAAATATTTGATATTTTTTTTAAATTTTATTATTAAATTTTTATAAAAATAATTATTTAAAAAAAATTATATTAAATTATTAATATTAAATATAAAAATATTTAAAAAATAAAATAAAATTTTTTTAAAAAAATATGAATTGAAAATATTTTATAATAATTTTTAAATATTAAAATAAATATTAAAAAAAATTCAAAAAAAAGAATAAAAAATATATAAAATGAATTTTGAGACAGATTTGATTGAGAAAGAAAATCTATATGATTGATAAAATGAATTGACAGAATGGAGAGTTCTTGAGACGGGATATTATCGTGTAGTTAGATCAAATCTGTTATACAACTTTATTTCCACGGCGTTTCTACAGCGAAAGGCATCCCCAAACGTCTGCCGCAGACAAACGTACAGCTGGACTATGGCTCAGCATGCTCTATTCGGATATTGAGCTCTTTGATAGGGCGATAAAAGACACACGTCAAGTTCAGCTTAAACCTAGTACATCAAAGGCCACATAGCAATTTCGAGATCCTTTGGTCGGCAAGCGGAAAAATTTCACCCCTAAGGAAACGCGGCGAGAATCACGTGACTCGCAGGTTTCATCTGATTTTACTAGGTAGGTAGGCACCTACCTTAACACTTTGCGACATAGTTACAGGCCTTCACACACGCAAAGGCCTTGTAGAAGCCGGCCGTATTGAGGGCAAGCATGTCAAGCAAGCCTTCTACGAGATAGCAACCTTTCCAATCTGTCACCTCCAAAAGAAAAACCCACTGTAACTCATAAGCATTCTATCTTATGTGATCCACAAGACTTGATTAAGCTCGATTTCGGCACCATATTTGGTACCTCTCCATGGTAATGATGTATGGTTGTAAACCACGAAAAACACTACATGGGCGGGCGTTGCGGCGGTGTGACAAGCAAGGAGAGAAGGGAACACGGGCCATCGTCGCTGAGAACATTGGGTCGACTGCAAATCGACACAATCGGGGGAAAAAAATGGAAACAACTTCTCCGCGCAATTGGGAATTTCTCTTGGGACTAAAACTTAATGCAAAAGCACTCTTTCCGCGAAGTGGTGCTTAGATTACCTCCCGACAACCCGAAATACGCGGCTGAGCCTTCATGCCCTCACATGAGACTTGATGTCTAATGGTTAGTTGGGCACGCATCACTAAAGCCGTAGGAGAGTCGCTGCAGCTGCTACAGAATATTAAGACCGAAGCTTTGACTAGCCTCGGCTAACGTGACTGAAGCAGAGAAAGCGCAGAGCACTATCATGCCTTGAACACTGACAAACACTTATCCATCACTTTGTAAGCATATAAGACGCCAAAACATCCAAACAACCTGTTCCAACGCAAGTGGGGAGCCGTCCTTCATGCGCAGTGGCGCCTCGACTGCGAGTGATGCATGAAATAGGAAAGCAATTGTGGAAAAAAGCGATTTCCACTATTGTGGACTTCAGAAAGAAGCTGTGGCTGAAGAGTACCTCGCAATAATAACATTTTAGTCATGAGACCAGACATAATTTGGACGTTTACTCCGTGCGACGAAGAAAACTGGGTCTTGTCCTCTCCACCAAGACTACTTTTTTTGTTGTGTTAGAGACAGTGTTCTCTTTTATCAACCTCATCATTGATCTATACAATCTCGATAGCTGAGAACAGCGCTGACTATGTACACAGCTTCATTCGCCTTCTTTGAGGCGCTTTGGAAAGTACGTGTCCCTACATTTTGGTTATCTTTTGTATCAACTTGTATCTGACAAGGACTAGGCCGGTGTTAGCCACTGCTTCGTCAATCTAGGCTCTGATCATCCCAGTATCATGGAGGCTATTGTCAAAGGCCAAAATGAGAAGGCTAAAGACTTTCCACGTATAATTACATGTCCGAATGAGATGGTAGCCATGTCAATTGCGGACGGATTTGCTAGAGTGACGAATAAGCCGCAGGCTGTCATCGTTCATGTTGATGTTGGTACTCAGGGGCTAGGAGCAGCAGTACACAATGCGTCCACCGGTCGGGCGCCAGTCTTGATCTTTGCTGGCTTATCGCCATATACGATTGAGGGAGAATATCGCGGCTCAAGAACAGAATACATCCACTGGCTCCAGGATATCCCTGACCAGAAACAGATCATCTCGCAATATTGTCGATACACAGGTGAGATTAAGAGAGGTCGCAACGTTAAACAACTAGTGAATCGAGCTTTAAGCCTGGCCGTTAGTGAGCCAAAGGGTCCTGTCTATCTCGTTGGGGCTAGAGAAGCCATGGAAGAGGAGATTGAACCTTACTCCATCGACCAATCGCTCTGGACGCCGGCAGAACTAGGACAGTTAACGCGTCAGCAGCTGCAGCAGGTTTCAGAAATGTTGGTAGACGCTCGAGAGCCTCTGGTAATCACGGGATACATCGGCCGCAATCAAACTGCTGTCAATACACTAGTAGAGTTGGCCAATTGTGTCAAAGGGCTTCGAGTGTTAGACACTACAGGCAGTGACATGTGTTTTCCAGCAGACCACCCAGCTTGGTTAGGGCTCAGGTATGGGGAAGACGAATCAATTAGGACTGCCGACGCAATACTTGTTCTAGATTGCGACGTGCCTTGGGTCCACACGCAATGCCATCCACGAAAGGATGCGAAAATTGTCCATATCGACGTTGATCCGCTGAAGCACCAGATCCCTGTGTTCTACATTGGCGCCATCGCACGCTATCGCGTGGACCCTGGGAGTGCCATTGATCAGATAGTTGGCCATATCAAGGCTAATCTATTAGACAGAATCAGTACTCAGTCTTACGAAAGCCGGTGGTTGGCCATGCAACAGAGACACAAACAGCGTATTGAAAGCATATCGTCCAAAGCACTGCCGGCCGAAGATGGGACCTTTGATTGCTCATATCTGATCAACCTGCTCCGAAAAGCTTGCCCTCCAGACACAATATGGGCTGTCGAAGCAGTCACTAATAGCACTGTTGTCGCCGACCAGATCCAAGCAACAATACCAGGTTCATGGATCAATTGTGGAGGGGGTGGCCTTGGCTGGTCCGGCGGCGGCGCCCTGGGCATTAAACTTGCGACGGACGCTCAGGCGGGAGGAACAAACAAAGGCAAGTTTGTGTGCCAAATTGTTGGGGACGGTAGTTACCTTTTCTCCGTGCCTGGCAGCGTTTATTGGATCGCACAGAGGTACAATATCCCCATTCTAACGATAGTACTGAATAACAAAGGTAAGAGTATGCCATATCCCAGGAGTGATTTTTGGTTGATTGGTTGAACAGGCTGGAACGCACCTCGTAAATCATTGCTTTACGTTCATCCGACTGGCGAAGGATCTAAAGCCAGTAACGAAGACTTGCATATCTCTTTTGCGCCTACACCCGACTACGCTGGCATTGCCAAAGCCGCAGCCGGGGGAAAAGCCTGGGCAAACCATGCTGACACCGCAGTCGAACTGCAAAGACTTCTTCCAGAAGCCGTGAAAGCAGTAAAAGTTGGCACCTGCGCAGTGCTTGATGCGCACCTCGGGGGCCCACAAGGCAAGTTTGAGGGAAAGTAAGCTGTCTCATTTAGTAGACTCGAAGTCAGTGCAGCCCAAATTTAGTGATACGTCTTGAAATAGCCAGGTAGCATACTATGGCGCCACCAAGATTTCTGTTGATCAAATAATGTGCCTCCCGAGATGATCTAGATTGCTTTTGGCGCCATGATAACAAAACACATTAGACCGCACAGTGAGCCGTATCGTGGAAAACTGAAAAAAATAGTTAGATTTTCTAATGTCGTGGAATTCTGCTATCGATGCCCTCTATGATTGCTCGCTTACGTCATGCAGCTAAATCGCTAGGTACCTAGACATGCCGCAGATTTGGTCGGCTGTTTCCTTTCCCGAGATCACGAACGATTTGCATCCCAGCACACCCAGCATACCTACCCAGTCATATGCGGCACTTCGGTTACTGGATCATTTCTACTCCCCAGCCTGGATAAAGGCCTTGTTCTAAGCGATAAGTAGGCTATCCCGCGCTGGAGTCGTGCGATTCTAACTACCCTGAGCAGAGCAGGATTTCCTCTGCGGAGCCCATTCTGAAGAAAAGGAACTCGAAATTGCTTCTATTCCCTTAGCTTTTCTATGACTAACGAGGTCTCATTTGCTTCTGTAGCGCATTTGCCTTTTTTACGCCAAACCCACCGTAGAATATCTGCCTCACGTCTTCCAAGGGTAGCCCCTTCAATTCCGGGTACGCGAAGAGAACAAAAAGCCATCCACAAAAGCAAAGCGCAGCATAGAAGCCAAATGTACCACTAGGAGTCATCGCCTTCATCATCGACAGAAACGTAGACGAAATGATCAGGTTGCAGCCCCAACAAGTCACTGTGTTGAGCATTGTGCCGAGAGCGCGGACTTCGAGAGGCATCAGCTCGGTACCGACCCAGGCAATGGTTGCGACACCACTGGAATAGAATGCAATGTAGACAATGATGGTGACAAGAAGTAGGATTCCAGCCCAGTTGACGGTCGATGTTTCTACGGTGAGGTCTTTCGAGATGGGTATAAAATGGAAGGCTACAGCAGCCACCACTAAGCTGAATGACTAGCATTGGAATTAGCGAAAAAAATACTGCTATAACGTTCGTTGGTCTGGGAGGTTCACCATGCCAATGATGGTGTAAAGAAGAACTTTCCGTCTACCAAATCTGTCAATAGCAACCAGGTTGACAACACTAAAGACGAAATTTGTTGCGCCTACGACGATGGAGACCGATGTTGCTTGGCTGAATCCGACGAGGGCAAAAAGTGTTGCAGAGTAATACATGAGAGTGTTAAAACCACTCAGTTGTGAAACTATCGGGTCATAAGCGGCACATACAAAATGCAGTACAAACGTTCGAGGACTTACTGGCCATAACGGTACACGCACACACTAGCGCTCGAAAGTTGGATGGATCCGTGTGCAACTGCTTGTATTGAAACCAAAGAGATCGACCTGCGACTGCCTCTTTTTGTTGGTCAACTGAGGAGATGATACGAGCAATCTTGGAATTTATCTGAGCCTCGGTAGACTTGGGGTATATCCTTTGAATCGCAGTCCTGGCTTCCTCGATCTTTCGATGCGATACCAACTGATGTGGAGAGTGGGGGCATCTGGGTAAAAGAGCAGCCAAGACGATTGGAGGTATCCCACCTATGGCAACCATATATCTCCAGCCGTGGCCTACGTGCGTCAAGCCCGCGCCAAGAGAGTACGAAATGAGTTGGCCTAGCGTTACGCTCACATTATCAAGGGCGATCATGCGGCCTCGGTATTTTGCCGGTGCAATCTCCCCAATGTAAAGAGGCTACTCATATGTTAGTGGGCTGCGACAGACGAAGAGCGCAGTTTAACAAGGCTATACTTACAACTATCATAGCAGCTGATCCCACTCCAAGGCCAACGACAAATCTGCCGACAGCCATCTGGGCAACAGTGAACGAAGATGCCTGGATGGCCGATCCTATGAGAAAGAGAATACATCCTATGTAGATGCCTAGCTTGCGTCCGTAGCGATCAGCCGGCAGTCCTGCAATCAAAGCCCCAAGCAAAGCTCCACCGGAAGTGAGGGATGTGATTAATTCTTGTTCGTTCGACGTCAATTTATGTCCCAAGTCTGTGCCCAAATTGACGAGAACGGCAGAAATAACCCCAGTATCGTAGCCTTTTCGGGTTAGCAAGACCAGTATCAAGTCTCTTCTGGAGACTTTGACACTCACCAAACAGAAATCCACCCATCGACACAGTGAATGTGATCAACCAAACGACGAAAGTTGCATCTGTATACTCGATTGAATCATCCTCCAAGCTAACATTAACATCGCTGTCGATTTTTTCCAAGTAACTGACATCCTTCTCGGATTCAAGGGTGCCATTTTTCTTCTCGACATTCATGTTGGGGGGATTTCAAGAGTTGTATTGCAAGGTTGCTCTCTCGGTGAGGAAGCGAAGACTTGAGGAATTCTAACTCAAGCAGCAGTTGGCAAGCTCTTATATGCGTGAGCCGAGAAGGCATTGTTTCTTGGGACATGGTAACCACGCGTTCTGCTGGCTCGGGAAACAGGGATTTAGGAAGAAGTTTTCGGTCTAGATGCGGAATGTCTAACGCTGCTCGGCGCATCTGATGGCTAGCGCTGATCACTATGCAAAGTTCGACGAAGTGGGTAATCTTTCTGGGAATTGAAAGCAGTCCTCGGGGCTAAAGGCTGGAACTGGCCTGTAAAAGTCCCCAGGCAAATTATGCTCAGACTAGTTCAAAGCTCTGGCTATGTCTGGAATCTCTACAATCAGAACAAGCGATTATTGCACTGGCAATCGGACGCGCCTGAAGGTGTGCAGATAGCACTAGTGATGTACAAATACCATGTTTTGGTTATGCGGAGAGAAAAGTGGAAACGCGATGTAGGTACGTCCCTGCGGGGAAGCTCTGTGGAGAATCCCCACGGGGAAATTAGTATTTACATCCGGACTTGCGGCGGAATTGACTGCCTGATCTGTTTCTCTTGTTTTCTGGTAAATTAAGATTGCCACCGATACATCTTTCCAATGAGGAAGCGAAGCGCGTGGTATGATAACCATTTTTGCTCCTACAAGTTCACCACCTAACACAAACACAGTCATAACTGCCGACGCAGACGGAGAAAATGTATACTGCCCCATGCGCGTCCTTAGAGTCCAAGATTAAAGTTTTGGTCGCTTCTAGGTGCCTTTGCGCCTCATTCACAGGACGACGACCCATGCGAGCCATGTAAGAAAGCTGGCATCAAGTGCGATCGGTCGTCAGATATTCGTTTCCAGATAATCACAAAGGACAAGAATGCTAGAAGCATCGAATGCAGACCAGATCAAAAATGGCTTCAAATTCCCAAAAAGCGTAAATGCACCATTGATTTCCGGCAATACCAATTGATGGGGCTTCCACAGTAGCTTACGTCACCAGTGGAGTTTGTTTCTTCCTCAAACCCAAACGAAAGTCCAAGTGCAACTTCTCTCGAGGCTCGTCGCTCCTACGAAGCAGGTGTCCTCAGCAACACAGCTTCGCCCACAGGAGTCGTCGGTGAGCTAGATGTCCTTGCCTCTGATGCCCGCAGTGAGGATGATGGGACGAGTCCTGCGGATTGCGCATCCATCCCGACGCAGGACTTAGATATCGGCGCTTCATATAACTCAGGATCGAATACGAATTCATTACAAGACCACAGCTCCATTTCTAGAGGCTGGGATCAAAGCGTGGAGCTCCTTCCGTCTCCTGTTTGCTCCTTCACTAGGGACGTACGGCCTGACTCGACATTTCGAAGCGAGGAAGAAGTCCGTATATTTCTTCACTTTACGCGAACTCTTGCTTCTTGGGCAAGTGACCTAGTACGAAACATCTACGGACAGGTGCTGATATGTGTAGCTTGACGTTTGTGACTCTCTGTCCCACTTTGGCACAGAAGTTCCTCAGCGAGCGCTCCATTCGCCACTCTTGCTCCAATCGATATTGGCTTACACTTCGAAACATCTCGCTCAAGTCGCCGGAAAAGAGGATGCTAAATGCGAGGATTATTACAGTAGAAGCCTCCAGTTGTTGATACCCCAGCTCGATGATCCAAGAGGGGCTCTGAATGAAAACATTTTGGCTGCTATCGTTATTCTACGATCTTATGAGGAGTTTTCGGGCAAGTACTCAAGCGCTTACATCACTAGACACTAGCTAATGCTTGTTCAGAGACTGATCACGGTGCTCACCTTTTAGGTTCAGCCAGGCTATTTAATTTGATCTTTCGTTCTGCTTTCACCAGTTCATTAGGAGAGGCTGTCAGATGGATAGTCCTCCGGCAGGATATATATTTTTCCCTCACAAAGTCGCAGCCATTGCATATGGACTTGAATCATTACGACTATCCCCTGGTTGATTCGTATATGCATAATACAGAGGCTGATTCGTACACCAATCGAATTGTGTTATTATTTGCTCGCGTTTTAAACTACGTATTTGGGTCCTCCGCGGACACTGACTCTAGTCAGTGGGATAGCCTCAATGATGAAGTCGCGGCATGGCATCGCAGAATGCCTTCAGACTTCTTTCCACTATGGCTCGATCCACCAGACTTGAAGGCGGGATCTGCCTTTCCCAGCATCTTCATGGCACGACCAATTCACAGTAGGCACATTCTGAGCCCGATCCTATTTTAACTGTTGACCAAGTGGATATTTAGTTGTTGCTTACCAGCACTATTGTCTATGCTTGCTTGTATTGGCAATATACAATCCACACTTATCCGCACCAAGTTTCGAGACGTTTGAACAGAGATCCGAGGCCAAAGTATGCGCAAATTGATTCAATGTTCAATCCCAATGTATGCTAACGGCTGTCGATGATAGCACATTGTGATGAAGAATCTAAGAATCGTGATCGGGCTCGCTATCTCTGATCCAATAGTGATGGCAGCGAAGTTCCATGCATCTCACATTCTTCAAAAGTGTAAGAGATCTCGACGCCTCTTACGGGAGATACCCATCAGCTTACGATCCGTTCAAGGTGGTGTATACCTCACAAGTGAAGCCGAGCAGAGAGAGGCGATAGCCCTGCTTCGCGACGTTAAAGAAACAGCCGGATGGGAAACCGACCATATCATTCAGATGCTAGAACGACAGTGGTCTTAGAATGATTGTTTGTATGATCTAACAAGTGAGCATATTGATGTTCAATTCTTGAAAGAAAGGAGGGCTGGGAAATCGAATATTCATGTCTCAGGGATTTGGGAAACTTTCAACCGAGCTCCTGCAATTAGCAATCCCCCATTTTGCATTGGAGACAGTCGGATGCTCTGCAACTGTTTATCTTCTGCCAAGCCAAATGCAGCGTATTAATCCAGATCTAATCTACAGCGGGATTTTTCGGGTGGCACGGAGTAGGCGGAGAAATACTACCTATTACGGCTAGCTCCATCAAATACCCTTGATGCGGAATTGAATGCCCTTTCGGGATACGACAGCACATCATTGACTTATGAAAACTAGGATGTTCAATTATAGGTAGAGCACATGCTCACGATGTTGAACTCGCTATTGTACTCAACAGAACGTATTTAACAGAAAAAGGTAAAAGGCACTTCAAGCTCAGTGCTGGCTTCGTTTTCTAACAATCTTCAATGCCATTTCTATTCCTCGTAATTATTAACTTCTATCCTAGAATACCTTTTTCCTTCTGAAAATCTGCACTTTAATCATGATCGAGTCAGCTGGATACCACCCTTATACGTGGTATGCCACCATTGTTGCCTTTGCACTTCTCGTATACTTCGTCTTCGTGCCAGTGATAATATATTTTAGAGATGCAAAAGGTTCATTACTCGTATTTCTCTCTGTCTAATTGTGAGTTTTGACGCGTTAAACAAATAGGACTTCGAAAATTTCCCAACTTTGCGCCCTTTTCGGGCATTTCTAGCCTTCCGTTTATGGCGTTAGCCCACGGAGGAGCTCGCTCGACTCACTTATCCAGACTTCATAAACAACAACCAATCCTGCGGACTGGGCCTAATTCGTTGTCCTTTGGTAGTGTCCGAGCCATCAAAGACATATACGGCCATAGCACACCATGTATCAAAGATGAATCTTATGTCTTGACAAGCGGCTCACATTTCCATCTGGCCGATGTTGTTGACAAGGGGGAGCATGCCCGGAAACGTAAAGTCCTGTCCATGGCATATGCAATCAAGCATCTTGTAGCATGGGAGCATAAGGTAGCCGACAAAGTCGAAAGATTGATAAAGCATTTCGACAAATGCTGCACCGCACCTCCCGTGGATGCCAGTGAGATGACAAACCCGCATCCAAAGGACATCACCGTGGACTTTCGTGCTTGGACAAACTTCTTTTCCTTGGACGCGATTGCAGATATCGGCCTTTCGGAACGCTTAAGCCTTCTAGACCAGGGTCACGATCTCGTTGAGGGCCAAAGACCGGACGGTTCAATAGTTCAACTCAACTTGCGTGAATGTCTTTATCCAACCGCTCGAAAGCAGAGTCTCCTCATCTGGTCCTACGATTGGTACAAGATCCTCAACAAAGTATCCAATATAATTCCATTCTACCATCGCATGTCTGAGTCTAGTAATGGCTGGGATGCCATTATTTTGAGACGAGCAACGAAACGACTCGACCGATACAAAGCTGGTGAGAAGCTCGATGACTTCTTTCAGGCGCTTATGGAGTCCAAGAGCGGCATACCGCACGATCTGCCCTGGGGAGAGACGGTGGCAGAGATCAATATAATGATGAATGCTGGATCCGTCACAACTGCGATCGCAATTGCGAATGTCATGTACCAGCTTCTGAAGAACAGGGGTATTTTGGATAAGTTGAGGGAAGAGGTCGATGGGGCGATGGATCCCGAAGAAGTCATAGCAAGTTACGAGAGAGTCAGGTATTTGCCATACCTCAAAGCTTGCCTCGATGAATCCCTCAGACTCTGGCCACCAACGCCACACGGTCTACCACGAAAGACACCATCAGAAGGAATGTGGATTATGGATACGTTCGTACCTGGAAATACAACCGTCAGTATCTCATCCCTTGTTGCTCACAGGGATCCAACGGCGTTCCCAGATGCGGAAAAATACCTTCCTGAACGGTGGTTAGGAGAAGAGGGCAAGAAGCTACAAAGCAGTTTCATAGCTTTTTCTGCCGGTGCGAGAGGTTGCATTGGAAGAAATATTAGCTATCTGGAACAAACGGTAGTGCTGGCAAGCTTAGTGCACCGATATGACTTTGCGCTGCCGAGGGCGTTTGAGCTGAAACGACTAGAGACCATGAATCATATTTTGGGAGAGATGTCCGTAAAAGTGTGGAGGAGAACGGCGATTGCATAGTGCACCAAAAACCTCGTTTCGACTTGTGGCACGCAGATTCGATGGCTCGGTTTGAAGACCAAGTACGACTCAGAAATGATTTGACGCCGCAAGTTTGAGAAGTATACATGGCCTTTCTATATATCCACTGGAGTGGCTGCGACGACAATGGTAGTACCTCGTTACCAGTGTCTTCGTGACTAGCTCTATTGACCAATTAGAGCACGACCTTGGATAGGCATATACATAAATTGACTACCTCTCTCTCTTGGTAGGAATTATTCTTTTTGCTTCTGCTTCCTCCCACTCATCTGTCGGCATTGCCTTTCATCACCGTGTACTTGGACCTGTTCTGCATGCGAGCGATTCGAAATGTCAATCAGGCTAGATAATGGCCGAGTAGAAACCATATGTGGCTACGAGATCAATCCAACAAAGGCTCGCAGAGAATGGTCCATGTGCCAAAGAGCCATTAAGGACCGTCACCAGCAGGGGAAGGGGACGATCTGTCAGATCGCCCAACGATCTGGAGAGTTTGTGTCGCAAGGTACTTAGTGGGTGATCGCAAAAAAGCGTGGACCAGTTTTTCCTGGTCGTATTTAGCCTCGGCTCGGCTGTACAATGATCCGCCCGGTGAGCGCATGCTTTATGAGGCATTCGTTTCATTATCTCGTCTTACCTTTCGATATACAGCCATACCAACAACGTGCATGCCACGTACAGCTCGCATCACATGAGAGCGAGACGTACTCTCTTCAAGCGCGTAGCCGCACCTACGCGGTCAGATTGGGGAACAGGATCAGGCCTTTCGGAGCGAATCTTTTGCATCAATCCGCACACCATGGTTTTTTTCGTGACACATAGACGCTATCTCAGAAGCGATGTCAAGATAGCATCCGACATCAGGGCAGCTTGAACCAAGATAGCTTCTCATCTTGAGTAACGCCGTTTATCCAATGGCAATGCCTGTTCTGCCAGGTGAGGTGGCAGGGGGGGCCAATCCCTTTCCTCGGACAGCCGATCAAACTTTGAACGCCGAGACTTCGATCTGGTGTCTATATGCAGCACCGTTTTCCTGGACACTCGGCTACGAGATCATCTATAGCCACCAAGACCTCAAAAATGATGTCAAAGCTGGTGTTGGTAATATTGTGATTCTCATCCAAGGCCGTGCTAAATTTGTCCTGGGACTGCTCGCTCTTGCTCAAGTCTTCTTTCTAACAACGATCGGTTGGCTTTCGAAAACTAAATCGATATTCTTTTCAAGTGCTGTTTTAGGTACAGGCATGATGCTATGGATCATGATTCGGAATGACAATCTGGCTGAGCCAGACGATTGTCGGTGGTGGTTGAAGAACGGAAGCATGTTCGCTGGTTTTACAATGTTTAGTGGACTTATTGGGGAGTACATTAAGGTAATGATGTGAAGCCAATCAAGATCCGATATTCCCGCAGCACTTGGCCCTGCTAGAACGGAGAGGGTTTATTCGCACAAGATTCCTCATTTCCAGATTTGACTCAATTCACCACCAAGACCCTGCATTGGAACGGTGAATGGAAAGCTAGACTATAGATCAGAGACCCCTTTGATTGGAGCCTGATCATGTAGGATTAGATTAAAGCTTAGCCGTCATATCCCTTTTTGGGGCTGTAACACGTATCGGACCTGGCCTGACGATTTTGTGCTGTTCGCAAGTAAAATATATCTTCTGACGATCCTGTGACATGATTACACCTTTGACCAAGCTAATTGTCCTTCCGTGATGGACAACATTAGATTCAACTCGTACGGTAGCAGGCGTAGGAAGTGGTCGGAGATATGTAATGTTCAAGTTCCAGGAGACACCCCCGGGTGGTTGTGATCTATTGGTATTTATCAGCAGCTTGACAGTGGCTATTTGAATGGTGTATCGCACAACTGCTGTTCCAGCTCAGTCGACAATGGAATGAAAGCAGATGTTGTGAATTGATCTAGACAAGACAGTGTTAACCTCAAAATTCCTATATACTCCTAGGTATATCGGTACCAAGTATCAGCGCCGCAGCTCCACCATGGAGGACTCCTAAACAAAACATTTGGATTAGCTCTCCCCTTTCAATTAGATGCAGCCAACCTACCGCGAGTGTTACTATATCTATTGTCCAAGTCTAATTCGAAAGCAGACGCGCCGGCGGAAGACGCGTCTAGTAGGCGGCACTTCAACATTATATCACCGTCGAATTGCTTGCACAACAATTAACCAGGTCTCAAGATCCTAGAGCACTCGCATGTACTGGTGTGCCACGATCTTTCATTCTTTCTCGGAAGTTCGAGAAGTGGGCTTGAACTTTGGCCATTGCTGCTTCGCGATCTTGAGACGAATCCATTGCCCCCGTATGTAGCGCAGTGCCTTAGCGACCAAGCTAAAAGAAAAGTACGTCGGCCAACAAGGCTGTATGTCTAAGTTTGTTCCTTACTACGGTCTAGATCGAAGATGCGCCGGCGCCAGGACTGTCACGTGAGCTACTATAAACGCCACAAACCCTTGCACTATTTTAATCACGTCTATCTTCAATTTTTTAACGACGGGTGTCCGTTCGGCTCGAAAACCAATGCGGTGATACACAGGAAGCTATATTGCCAGCGCTAAATCTTTTCGGTTTCAAAAATCATGCCGGACTCTTTCCTACGTCTGTTTTACAGTTCACCGCTAGAACATCCTCGCTTTCTTGGCACTCCTCGTCCGCCCACATCGGTCACTCAGTTTCTTACAACAGAGAATAGATGAACTAAACTTGTCGTGGCCATGATAACGGCTATTGGAAAGCTTTGATAACTACCTAGCCATGACGGATCCAGCCACAGCACTTGCGGCTCTTTCACTTGCTGGCAATGTGTTGCAATTCGTGGGACTTGGCTTGAGGGCTATCAAGATTGCTTGGAGAATCAAGGATGATCCTTCGGCCGTAAGCAGAGAGTTTGGTGGTTTCGATGACCTTGCCACACAGCTTGAAGGAAGTACTTCGGAGTTGAGTAGACAGCTATCCTCCTATGACGCTAAAACGGAGCACAATACCTGGAACAGCCAAGATCTAGAACTAAAAGAAATGGCCGAACGTTGCAAAGAACTCGCCCAAAAACTAGCATCTGCTGTGCGCCGATTCGAAATTCGGCAAACCAAGCCACTGCGCAACTTCTATACTGCCCTCCAGGCTGTGCTGGGTAGGAAAGGTATTGAGGATATGGAGAAAGAACTGGAGCTTTTCCAACAACAGCTAACTACGAGAGTGCTCGTGAGACTGAAGTAAGTGGAGTATTCCTGGTATTGCTGGCCGCCCTTCCTGCCTATCATCACTATCGCATCATGTCTGCTAAGCTTTCATTCGTAAAGTGTGGTTCGCTGCTTTTGCAACATGTTGATACATTGGCAGTGCTCAAGCCGAAAGGCTTGATCAACAGAGCAAAAAGCAATATTACGATCTCCGCGAGAAGGCACAAAGCACGATTAGTGGTATTAACTCGGTGCAAACTGGCATTCAGAGCATTAATGAACGACTGCGATCTTTGTCCCCTATCCCCATGGCTTCGGATGCTGTGAGCGCGCCACGAGGCCCAGTTACATTTGTGCCTACAATCGTTTCCCAGAATGACCCAGTCCAGGAGTCTTTACATGATGCTATCCTATCAAAGAGTGTCTTCGAAATTCGCCGTATGCTTAGCGACGCGCGAATAGACATCAACGGAAGAGATACGGACGGTCGAACTGCTTTACACGTGTGCACCTCGAAAGGATACCATGATCGTGTCCAGGTACTCTGCGAAGATGGCGCCGATCCAAACATGATAGATTACTCCGGAAGAACGGCACTACATATAGCCGCTGAAAATAACAATGCCACAATTGTAAAGTATTAACTGGATAAAGGAGCTCGAAACTCATATCGCGATTCGAAATTCAACAAGACGCCATTGGAAATGGCCACTGACGAGTTTGTAAAGTGGCTTATTGAACAACCAGGTGGTCTTATACAGCGGGGTCCAGCGCTTCACTATTTTGCTGATAAGGGGCATGTAGACGCTGTCGATTTTCTGATTGCAGATGGTGCATTAGATGACTTTGCCAATGACGCTGGTCGCACTCCTCTCATGACTGCTATTGTTGCCAATCGCGTTGAAGTCGCTAAACGTCTGTTAGAAATTCCGCAGTATGGACATATAAATGCACAAGATAACCAAGGTAGAACGGCGTTGATCCATGCGGTCCTCAGAGGAAATGGTCAAATGGTTCAGCTGCTTCTGAAACGCAATGCTAACCTCACGCTCCGAGATCGTCAGGACTTGACAGCTTTACAGCGAGCCTTATATGCATGCCGTTTCGACATTGCCGAACTGATGTGGGAAGTTAATCCCGATGTCGAGGCTCTGTTCAAAGGAAGCGGTTCTCCTTTAACCCATTGTGCCAAATCAGGGCTGATCCCTGCTGTTGAATGGTTAATTGGAAAGGGCGTTAACGTGGACGCTCGGAACGACCGAAGTACTACTGCACTTATGGAAGTCGCTGGGATCACACCTCAACAGCAGAGCTATGACGAGATTACGAAGCTCTTACTAAATGCCGGCGCCGCTACGGAAGTAAAAGGCGAAATGTTCAAATACACAGCTCTGTGTATAGCCGCTATCAAGAACAATATTGGCCAAATGCAATTACTCGTGGAAGCTGGTGCAAATGTCAATGCCATGAATAGCAAAGGGTATACTCCTCTGAGTGAAACTTGCAAGCATGGCCATTTAAAAGCAGCCCAGATATTAACAGAAGGAGGAGCGTTCTTGGACACCATGAATGACGATGGTGATACATCCTTGCACGTGGCTTGCTCTCATAATCATTTCCAGTGCGCAAGGTTACTTCTTGAAAATGGCGCGAATCCATCCACGAAGAATGAGTTCGGTAGTACACCACTACATGAGGCAGTCATTCATTCTAATGAGGGCCTGGTGAAGGAGCTTCTCTGTAACAAAGCGGACATTAATGCGCGAACCTTCGTAGGGCATACCCCGCTTTCCATGGCTGCTGTGACTGATGCGTATTCCTGTGCAAAGGCGCTACTTGACCATGGCGCCAGTATGTCAATCCGCAGCCATACTGGCTCGACTCCACTGCAAGAGGCGTGTTTTCTTGGCAATGGTTCCGTTGTCAATTTGCTTCTCAAAAGAGGAGCTGATCTTGAAACGAGAAGCGAGAATCCTGAGGACACAGGAGAGGGCGGCTGGACGGCGCTCATGCGAGCTGCATCGAGAGGCCACCAATCCATCGTCGAGAGCCTTGTTATGGCCGGAGCTGATGTGTGTGCAAAAACAACGGGAATAGGCAGCAGGACTGCCGCTGAAATTGCTCGAGATGCCGATTTTCATGGGGTTGGTTTGTATCTTGAACATGTGGCAGAACGTACCACCCAGGGCGGCTTCAATCCCTACCAACTGTGATACTATCCAGGAATTTTGATGTTGATCACGCATTTTTTGGCGCTTGGTGCAATCTGTGCAATTCTGGCCTGGCTAAACGCGAGTAGCTCGTGCATCTTAAAAAACCAACTTTCGTTCGATACAACGATCCAGACTAGGAACTACATTCGGTCAGATCTTGTACGGAGATTTTCTAGCCGGAGTGTAATGCTCACATATGGATCGTGGGTGATACGCATCCAACAAATTCACTCCAAAATTAACACCATTTTTACTTTGGCAGACATGGCAATTCCATATCATGGATAGAGATGAGATTTGTGATACAAGTCGAGCCTTTCACCGTTAAATGGAAACCCCAAATATCCAGGACATTAGAATATCATCATGATTACTTGATGTAGATATGTTCGTTGGATGCCAAAATGCGCCGTTATCTTAGCAGGATCCGATTTTTGTGAATATGGGAATACAAAGGAGAGACACAATTGATATGGGACGGCTATGCCACCATATCCGACGTTTCTTCCGAGTTGAATTCCAGTAACAGGGGGAGAGAAAAGACACGCATGAATTAGCGGCATGGCCTGGTTTTGAGCCCCTGTCGAATGCATGGGGAGCAAGGGTACCTTAGGTACTGAGTGGGCAGAATGATGAGTAACCCCTAGCGGATGAACTGTTAGCAACCGTGCTTTGTACTGCTTGAATAGGAACCTAGTTTGTTGTTTAATTATTTAAATAGATTCGAGCTCAATTAGTGTCTATGAAGAAATTTGTCCAACTTCTGTCGGATTGAACACGGTCATGGTGTTGCAGTAGGTAGGTAGTTCGTACCTCTGGCGTTATCACGTGTCATTCCATTCGGATAGAGATTGCTGTCATTAATTCGATCAGATGGTGTCTATGTCTCCGCCCACAGTTACCATTATCGGAGCAGGACTCAGTGGACTATGTCTTGGAATATGTCTGAAACGTAAAGGAATAGCTGCGGTCATATACGACCGCGCAACCTCGTCTCCGCGACACAATTATGGCATCACACTTTACGGGTCAACTTACCGGCCACTGCTTAGTCTGCTTCACATGGACGAGGCGACATTTCGGAACAAGCTAGCAGTCGACGCCCAACAAGGTGGCAGTGGCAGGTTAGGGAAGAACAACTCTCTCCAGGCTGATGCTTTTCGTTGCCACCGAGGCAGTCTTGAAGCTCTATTAGGGACTGAGCTGTCAGTAAGGTGGGACCAAAGGCTTAAGAATATACAATTCGATGCACAATCCAGAGAAATTACTGCGTTATTTGACGACGGAAAGAGTCTGAGAAGCACGTGTCTTGTCGGCTGTGACGGTGTTCACTCAATCGTGCGCCAAACTTTATGCTCTTCCATGAAGCCCCATGTCCTCCATTATGTTGTCTTCAACGGGAGACGACGCATTCCAAATCCCGAGTACATGGATGATATGCATAAATATATGCAAGACAATGCGGTCATTGAGACCCAGAAAGGGGACGCTCGACTGGAAGTGGCTGTGAGTGATCTTGGCGGTTCCCACGTTACTATTAGCTACACATACTCTCGGCCAGCACGGAGTTCGAGCTCAAACTCGAACAGCGACCCGTTACATGCACCCAATCGACCGAATGCAGATGCGACCAAAGTCCCAGAAGAATTCTACGAAGAATTAGCGACGCTGCAAGGTCTCGAGCCGCCATTCAAGGCAATATTCGACCCCGACGAGGTCCGCAAAGATCGCGTCTTGCACTGGCTGATGCGAACGGTCAGACCAGACCTCGACGAGGCCAAACAATTTGCAAATCGTGGTGTGTTCCTTATAGGAGATGCCATCCACGCAACGCCCATTCTGGGTGGTGAAGGTGCGAACATGGCTATCAGAGATGGGATTGAGCTTGCCGAGTACATAGCCACAAAAGGTATTGACGCTTGGGCAGAGTTTGTGGAGTCAAGGCGCGAAATGTGGACGGAGTTGGTAAGTGATAGCGAAAGGAAACTGGAAGAAATGCATACACCGATGACTTCCCACCTCTAGTTTAACGAAGATTTCAATCGATTTGCACACCTGAAATCAAACAGTAGTCTTGTCAATGTCTTTGGTTTCTCGAAAAGCTTAGTTGTACTTTGTAGAGGAAAAAGAGTAAAAGAAGCGGATTATGACTGTAGCAATGCTATGGGATTCGTCGCCCATGTTAAGCGACGCCCATTTCCATGAAATTACACTTTTCACGCAGCCGAAGACCGGTCTCTGTCAAATTGACAGAACTCCCCAGTTAATGATCTTCTCACACATCAAAGGTGGAGCTAGTTCTCCCCTGTACTCCAGTAGCGCGCTTCCTCCCAGAAGCTCTCGTTGCAGTTGCGCCCGTCCCCACAGGAATGCCCGATTTCTTCGGCGTCACTAACCGGTTCTCTTTCATTTCATTTGCAGCCACGAATTTCAACTTTCGCGGCGATGGCACCTTCCTGGGCTTCGCAACCGGCCCGCCCTGTCCAGAGTTTGTTGTAGTGAGTGTGACTTCGGTGGGCAACTGTGCAGTAGTAAGCAATCCCTTTGCTGGAGTTCCGTTTCCTGCGCCTCTCAAACGCCTGAGACGCGGCTTCGGCGTCTGGTCTCTGGGCTCTTCCTGCGAGATGTCGGCTGGATCTTCAATTTCATCTTTTTCAGGTGAAAGCATGCCCTGGACCAGAGGATCTGCCCATGCTATGGACCGTGATACATGCTGATCTGCTTCTGCGTTGGCTTCTTCAGGGACGCTGACAGTCACCAATTTCGCAAGCCTTGGCTTGGGGAGCAAGGCGGCGCCTTTGTTTTTACGCGTATTGGAACGCGTGATGACGGCCATTTCTTGCGCATCGGTTCTCTTGAGAATTACAGGATCTGTCCCGCTTCGGACGGCGATACTCGTTGGTTGGATGGCAGATGTCCCGCTTGGTGGGGGTGGTATACGACTTTTCTTCCGTGTACTGCGCCGCGCTGGCGTTGTTGCCTGATTTTTCTCTGGAAGGTCAGTAGTACCAGTATTTACAGACTTGTTCGCATCTTTAATGGGTGTATTGATGTCGACTGCATCAGGAGCTTTGTTTCTAGACTTGCTTGGAGTCGGAGAATTGACGTCTTTGTCTTCCAGCACTAATCGCGGCGAGGCTAGTGCTTGACGAACCGCGTCTGAATCTCGACGATGTGAAAGAGAAGCACGACTGGCAATGCTGTTTGCGCTTTGATTCTCTGCTTTGTTGGCTTGCTTGCGATTGAGATAGGCCTGTAAGACTGCAGTGTCTGAATTGAGTTGAGCAGAAAGGCTCGATTTAGAGTCCGTCAGTTGTTCAAAATTGAGCTTTGGAAGCTCGTCACTGGTTTCGCTGTTGATCACAATCTCTGTGGGTGGTGTTTTGCCTGCCTGTTTGTCTGATGTTGACACGCTCATGGTGTGAGTTGATATTTGTTCATCGTCCGCAAAGCCGTCAAACACATCTTCAACATGTTCGGACTGCGTCCCGACCGAGCCCGCCACGAAGCCAG
This sequence comes from Astrothelium macrocarpum, assembly GCA_021030915.1. Lineage (NCBI taxonomy): Eukaryota > Fungi > Ascomycota > Dothideomycetes > Trypetheliales > Trypetheliaceae > Astrothelium > Astrothelium macrocarpum. Next base: position 548,678 of record JAGEMR010000005.1, on the reverse strand, counting down.
CGGCTTCAATTGAGTCTTTCTGAGTGTTTACCCCATGCGTAAATTGCTGCTCAAATAGCACAGCTTTGTCATCTTGTTCTTCATGTCTATGAATGATTGGTTCCTTTTCGGTGATTTGCGTCACATCGGTCTCCAACAACTGTTCCTGAAGTTCGTCCGAGCGCTGCACAGGATTCAGTTGCACCGCTAAAGGCCGTAAATGGAGTGCAATATTGCTGGAGTCTTGTAATGCTTCTGAGGAGACCTGATCTCTACCTGCAGCTTTGACCTGGACCTCAAAATTCCCTTCAAAGTGCGCGTCACACTCGTCGCCATCCCTGTACTCAATGCTGCCGTCCGGGAAAACGCTTTCAAATGGCAGCGAGATCCTATCTCCGGATGGAAACACTGACCTGAGTTCTTTTGCCGCCTCACGCTGATCACTGTTCAAGTGTAGCTGATGATCAGAACACAGTCCTTGCTGTGTCCCCGGCCCGTCTATCTGAGCTAATTGTTCTCCGCCCACTGATGGCACAATGATCGCTGTCTGCGTTTGTAGAGACGGTGTGGAGGGTTCCACATTCCTAGTATTGCCCTGTTCACCACCAGAAATTCCCGATGCTATTTCATCCTGTGCATCTTCCCCGGTATCATCACCAATTTCCTTGGCATCGGTCTCTAGTTGATTCTCCTGAGCATCCGTTGTCTCTAGCACTTGTTCTTTCCCTTCACAAGACAGTTAGTAACTCAAGCATAAATTGCTTCCACATGGTGTACGTACGAAACCGAATAGGCCTATCCTTTTCCCACCGTGTTGCTGCTCCACGGTAGCTATCCTCTCCATCGCTAATACATAATTTCTTGGTAACCTTTTGAGGCGATTGTTGAGATATCGATAGAGAAGAATACGTTGGATTCGGCGGAAGTGAGCGCTGGGATTTGGGGCTGTATCGTCTCCACACTTTACGGAATCGGCTCTGCTGGGCGAATGGTGGATGTGGCTGTCTTTCCCATGCGCGATGCGGTTTGGAGCGTTTGCTGGGATTGAGGTAAGGTGCATCACCATGAGTCCATTCCGCAGTAAAATGAGGTTCGTGATTATCGAACGCGTCGCTATTCTCGCTCATGTTTAAAGATGATGCAGTAATTGAAAGTAGCCTTTGAAAAAGTTGATAAATATGTTCGCGATGGAAAGACACATGCAGGCAAACGACCAAACAGAAGTAAGGTAAACAAACTAAGCGAGTGCCCGCAGGCAGCTATTCCACTTGCGTACTAGCTCCGTTCGCTACCGACCTCATCTACTCAACTCATCTTGCTTTACGAATGGTTTGGCTGTTTTGCAATCTGCTTCAATTTCATTGCGCTCTAGTTCAATCCCCACTGGCAGAACTCCTGAGAATCTGCGAAAATGCCACCAAAGGCTGGGAAGGTAGCTACCAGAGCTGCACCTCCTTTACCTCCTCTCCCAAAACTTCGAGTTCGACGCCCAAATCAAGCAGAAATTAATCCATGCCTCGGTATCATGTCATCCATGTTAGGTATGATATTCTCCAGTTGGATCTTGCAAGACACGAATTTGACCTTTCGGTACAGGCTGTTGGGCTTCGTCAGGTTCTGCCATGCAAGGTTGCATACAACTGGAGCAGCAACTACGCGGATGTATGGATGCGAGAGTATGAGAACATCCCTCGAATCATTTCCAAGCGACGACCAAATTGAACGCTAACTTCTCGTTTTCTCAGAAACCCAACCAACAGAAGAAGAATAGCATCAACTACCACCTATCGCGGTTCTATCCGAATATGAGAGGGCCTGTAAAACGGAAATGAATAGGCATTGAAAATATCATCTTGGACAAGAGTAGCTGTATAAAAGTTTTGATTTATTTAGCGATATCATGGTCGGCGCAATTTGTATTTTGGCCACTCCTAGTGCATAGAGGAGTTGGCAAGAGAGCACTGTATAGTACATTGGGAACACATGGGGAAGGCCAAAACTAGTCTATATCCCTTCACTCCACGCCAAATTAAGACTTGTCCCCATATTTCGCACTTTAGTCCAATTCTACGTCGTCATTGACTGTTGCCCCCAGGCACTACAAACACGCAAATTTAATTCCGAATTTGAGCCAGTTGCCTATTGCTTAGCCAAGTAAACAGGTGATCCGAACAGTCACAACAGACATCCAAAAAAAACCAACGTGTTTACATGTTCTCTCTGCGCCCTCCTCTATTCCCCACTCACATCGCCCCACGAAATTGATCCAAAATCTGCCCTCCCAACGTCCTCCTCCTCGCCTCGCCTCCCTCCCCATCCCTAACCCCACTCCCACTCGCCTCGGCAACCTCGCCCTCCATCCTCCTCCTCAGCCCCTCCACCCTTCTGCGATCCCTTCCCGCCCCAGCCTTCCCACCTCCCCACACTGCGTCCGGGATGCGCCAGCGCGCGCCAGGGAGCAGCTCGGCACGCCAAGCGTAGCCAACGAGCCAGCCGACGGCGGCGGTGAGCAGGGACGTCGGCAGCTGCGCGAGCGCGAGCTGCGCGGCGGGGAGGTAGGAGAGCGTTTTGGATGTGAGGGTGAGGTCGAGCGAGGAGGAGGATGGGGTTGGAGAGCTGGAGGCGCTGGTGAGAATGCGATATTTGTAGATGTGCGGGATGGCGGCGTGGTATTGCGCGAGGAGGGCGAAGATGAGCGGGGTCGGGCCTGCGGGGAGGTAGTTGGTCGAGGGGTGGTAGAGGGAGAAGGGTCGGAGGAGGGTGAGGAGGAGGGGTGGGAGGAGGAGAGTGTAGGGCGTGGTGGAGAGTAGGAAGGACTGGAGTTGTAGAATTAGTGAAATGGAGGTGAGGCTGGAGGGGTGGGAGGTAGTACGGCGAATTTGCGGGAACCCCAAAGGCGTTCAACGATGCGGAGGTTGTAAAAGGTCATTGCTGCAAAGAGAACTTCTGTCGAGTTGAGGTAGCATAGCTAAAGTTTTGATCAGCATCTCAGTTGGGCATTGAGGCGATTAGGTTCGTGAGGTTCCGTGAATTCGGTCACTGACTTGCCAGACCAGTAATCTCCATAGCTGCCCATACCCCCAGAGATGGGGCACGATTTCAATGTAGAACAGGTGTTTGCTGTCGGTTATACTCGCTAATATAGAGCTCACTGTAATAGAAAAGACCAGAAATCTGGAGACTGGTGCATTCGTGAAGCCTGAAGCTAGCATGACGGCAACTGATTTTGAATGCAAGCTGTTCTCGGCTGCAGATCAGATGCATTTATTCGCAAAGCAAAGACCAGGCAGCTCGCCACACAATGCAGGTGCATTATTGCGTTGACATGTACGTACATGAAGTTCGAGCATTTCTACTTTGGGTCCGAAGTTGCACACAGTCAGAAAGGATTTTCCATATGGTGTTCCAATTCATCTAGAAAAACTTTTTATAGTACATTTTCCTATCGTATGATGCAAATCGTCTCATGACTGTATTCCAACGCGAACCGGAGGCAACCTCGCCTCCCATTGTTCTCTCAACTCTTCCATCGCCTTCCAAATTTGCCGGCCCAACTCGACGAATCCCTCTCTTTGCTCTGGAGTCAAATCCTGTGCGCCCCTTTTCCGACCCTTTCTCGTCGGTTCGCCCACTACGCCTCCCCAACCCCAGCCCTCAATCTCGGTCTTTAAAACGCGCTCGCGGCCAAGCCGATCTGTAGCGCTGCCCCATTTGCCCTGCCCCTCACGCTCTTCCACCGCGTCCAGCTGCGACTGTGACGCCAGAGCTATCCAGACAACCGACGTCGCACTAATGTAGGGATCGATAGTGTGCCACGGCGACCCCAACCAGCGGGCCACATAGAAGGCAAATTTCACAAAGAACACGATGAAAAAGGGGAGTGGGAAGATGCCGGTGCTAGACACGCCCGGCTGTGTAACATACATCCGAGGCGGCGAAAAACCTGCCTGGCTGGGACTACTTTTGGAGTTGCTTACGAATCGAGAGACCCAGGGCTTCGTAGCCGACATGCTGTAAGTCAGCGCGAGAACGTCCGTAAGGCGCTTGGAGCTTTCGTAGGCCTCGTATGATTCCAGAGCCTGGATGTCTTCCAAGTTGAGAGCCCGAGCATGAGCTTCGAGGCTTGATACCCAGATGACTTTGCCGCCGGAGCCATCACCGTTCGTGTTCGAGAGAAGTGGCATGATATAATGAACTAGAAGATAGTGGCCAAAGACATTCGCTGCAAAGACCTCGCCCAATGGCGGCGCCGTACCTGCCTGATCAGATCCCTCTTGTTTAGTGCCATCCGACAAATCTGCGGCAGTCATCCGATCGGATATCTGCGGGTTTGTAGTCCATCCTTTCCCCGAATTTTTGAATGTTGGCCATGTTACTGCATGGACCCAGTCTGTGGTAACAGTCCAGACAGCGTCGAGCCAATTGAGTCCAATCCAGCCGCCAATGCCAGCATTCAGAACGATTACATCGATTTTGGAGATCGAAGCCAATAGCCGCTGGGACAATTGCTGTACAGATACGATGGAGGTGAGATCGACGAGTTCGCTCATGAGATTTATGCGTGCGCGCTGTTGCCGCTGCTCTTCCACCGAGTCTCTTGCATGATTTTGTAACACGATTTTGTCGACATGCAGGCGCAGTCTCGTTAATGTTTCCTCGCTTTTGCGGGTGGATCGTGTGGTGACTATAAGGACAAGGGACTCAGAAAGTGGGCGGATTTCGAGGAACTCGGTGATCAGGCGACAAGCAATGGCAAACCCTAATCCACTGTACGTCCATTGTCAGATTAGGGTTTGGTAGAATTGCAGCAACCTTGTTGACAGTAGTTACCTATTAGCACCAGTTACGACGGCGACGAGTTCGTCTGATGCCATGGGATGTTATACGCAATGCAGCCTGCCAGATCCGTTGCCGATCTTGTGTAGCTTTGGCCCGGCACCCCTTACTTAACCGTTGACCGTTGACAGCAGCGCGCGTCGCTAATGCTGGTTAATTACGTAATACAAGATAGTAGTCACAAATAGGTAGATATCTGAAAGATGGTCTAGTTTTATTGGAAATGGGGTTGTGAGCAATCAACGGCTCGGAGGATGCGACTCTAAGGATGCGACTCTGAAGATACGACTCTGAGCTTCAAACACTTCTCGTCTCAGGCCAAGCCTCGTCCCAGTTGCTGCGTGGCGGAGTCTTGTGCTACAAGACGAGCCTTTTGGTCGAGTACGTATTACCATTACGACTGGGTATTCCTAAGAAGGCTCAAAGCATCGCACAGTGACCGTTGACACGCATGGCGCAATTTGTGCAGGAGAACATGCTGGGGACCCTCCTATTTAGGTAAACATGAGGAGGTGTTCTGCTGGGGGTCGCAAGGCTGTCAGATCGTTTAATTAAGCTGCTCGTCCCGACCCGACTCCACCGGGTCTAATCCTCGGTTTCAATCGTTCAAGCTACAGCACTGAAAAGGGTCTACAAGGTTCATGGAGATTTCCGCATTGACCAGCCGCATGCAAGCCACTGAAGCCTTGCATCTGCTAGGCCGTGAAACAAACCGTGGTTGGTGGGGTTTTGCGAGGGGCGGTAAAGGTCTATCAGATAAGACTACACCTAAGCAAAATCACAATCTAGTTGCTCTGGGATTTTGGTGTACGTAACAAGGCACTTTTGTGTCCGTTTCTGAATCATACATGAAGGAGCGGGCCTAATTCCTAGCCCGCAACCCTAGTTCACACCGAAACTCCTGGTCTACGTTTTTTAAATGATGCCCAACAGTAGCTCGAACCCAAATCGATGAATGCGCCTTAGAAGGTCCGTGGAATGTGAAGAGCAAAATGTCGTGCTAACGGCAGTCTCCTGTGTTACAGCTTTGAGCCTCCATCGCGGGTCATAGTGTACGAGTTGCTCCTACCACATTTTTCATTGAGCCGGTATTCTCTGAAAAGGGCATCAGCTCATATCCAACCATTATCTTCGGTATGCCCACATCGCGACCACATTAACTGGACACCGCTTGTGGGTTGCCTGATATTTGACACACCAAGCCCTGGTTTCACGTGATGTTAGAATGCTCTGCGGCGGTGTCTCTCGTACAACTGACTTGACAACGTATCGAAGGTGACCGCAATTGTATTCGACTTGTGTATAATCACACATTTTGCAATCTGGACGAGGAAGCTGAAGCTGAATATACGGCCAATAAATAGCAGACACAGAAGATGGTATCGTGATCGTTTGTTTGACATCGTGACAAGCAGAACTTTGTGCAACCATTCGATTCTGCTCCCTTATATAACAAGCATCTTGAGGTAAGAATGTTTGAGGTGCTCTGATGCCCCGGTTGTCAAGGATGGCTGGACACGGGTTGGGACGTCGAGAAATTGTAAATCTCCCTTTTGGTCATCGTTGCGGCTCGGATTAAGCGGGACGTGATAGCTCTCGTGTAGCGGCTCTCTGGTGATGTCCAAGATGAGCAACCGTTAGTGAGACGGGTGCAATGCAATGCTTAGGCATCAAGGCATTAGGGTGAAATGAGTTCTAGCCGGATAAATGCGGATTCGGGCTCCTTTGAGGTTGATAGTAGCGGGTGCTCTGTAGCACGAGGGCTCCACTACGGTAGCAACTTAGCTGACGAAGAGTTGATTGTGACTGAGGTACAGTCTCGGTAGCATCGTGAAAAGCGCGCATGCGCCATCTCGATGCGTTACTGGGATTGAGCTCTGGGATCTAAACCAACAAGCTTTGTTTTCCTGTCAAAACGGCGACGTGGGTGGAATGACGCTATTGGGACTTTGGAGCATATACCAGGTTTGAATGCGGGACAATCCTGGCTGGAACATCATGCACATAGTTCACAGGAAAAAGCCGAGTCGCTGGAGAGTCCCAGGGCCTAGGCATAGGGTCGCCTTTCGCCCTGTCACCGGAGACTTGAATACCTGAAGGAGGCTAACTTTAAACGTTTCGGAAGCTATGTCCACCATACGCGCATAAGCTTGTTGATCAAAACGTTCCGCCGGAATTTAAAGCCGTTCGCGAACGTAAGGGATCGACCTCGGCCTTGTTTGAAATCGCGCTGTTTGAGACAATGCCACCGTTTCCATCGCTAGGAGAGAGAGAGAAATGCTCGAGAGTCGGTATGGTCAGGTTGACAACAAAACCACGCATCCAACCGTCTCCAACCTTGTTTGATAGCAAATTTCGTATGATCGCTCCCAAAAAGATAATTCCAAATCAGAAGGCTATGCCAAAAAGAGGCCGTAGCGGATCAAAAACATAAGCACGTGGATCTGAGAGGTCTGTGGGCGGTTGACGGATGCTCAAACAGTCGGGCTGGACACTGTTCAGGTGGATTTAGGTGGCGATGTGGTCTGATTTTTACTAGTTGGGAAGCGTCTTGCCAAGTTTGACCTCTCAACTTCAAAAGTGGTTGCAGAGAACAGCTGGTCAGTCGTCGGCCTTTTTGCAGATCATCCGTGTCCCCGAAACCCCTAACCTTGGAACCGTTAAGGTTTCTGGGGGTTTAAACCGACTTTCCTGCCGGGAGGAGGTTTTCTCCCGTCACGGAACATTATCCCGCAAATCTGGCGTTATGTAATCATACTATTTGGGCCTGGATGGGCCTTAGTGGCCGTTGCGGTCGACGCGGCAAATGCATGAAGAAGGTCCGGTGTTGCTAGCGCTGTAGCGTTGAGCAACATCATCTTTAAAATCATATAGACAATGCTAAAAATGGACTTGGGATGCTCGCAGCATCATCAAAAAGAAGAACAGCGGGCTCAAAATAGATGCGTCAAAAGTTTGCAGTGATCAGGATTGGCTTCAGATAGATAGAAAGCGTGAAGTACAGATAAGTCAAGATTCATCATATTCCTGATGATGGAGTAATTCAAAACTGTGACTTCAGAGATAGCCGCGCAGAAGCTGGGAACGTCACCGCCTCTCCAGACTTGTGCTGACTTCTTTTAGAAATCGCCACCTGATTCGCTGGCATCTAGCCAGCCTCGACACATTTCCACGGCTCTGGACCATTTTTTGAATATCCTTGTCCTTTCGTCTTCAGATATGTTAGGCTGGAACTTTGTTCGGCCTTCTTGGTTGATTTGTCTTAGTTCGTCGAATTCCTTCCAAATATCAATAGCAAAACCAGCGGCTATTGCCGCGCCAAGAGACGTTGTTTCGCGCATCGCTGGACGGTCAACGGGTATACCAATGATGTCGGCTTGCGTCTAAGTAATGAGTCAGCTCGTCATACGAGAAAGTGAGCCGACATTCTGACCTGCATGCAAAGTTCTGAGTTACTCATCCCGCCATCAACAGCGAGAATGGATAGCTTGTGACCGCTGTCCTTTTCCATGGCGTCCAAAATAGCCTTAGTCTGGAAGCAGGTTGCTTCGAGGGTTGCTCGAGCTATGTGTCCTCTTTGGGTATACTGGGTGATACCGAAGATAGTACCTTTGGCATCATCGATCCAATAGGGTGCAAAGAGACCGCTAAAAGCGGTGACGAACACGCAACCTCCATTGTCTTCGACAGTGGCGGCTAGTTCGCTAATTTTATGTGAGTGTGTGAAAAAGCCCATGTTGTTCATAAGAAATTTTACAGCACTGCCAGCAACGGCGATGCTGCCTTCCAGAGCATAGACTGGTTTGTGTTCTCGACCGAAGTCATACGCCACTGTCGCGAGGAGTCCATGGGTGGAAATTACAGGCTTTTCACCAATATTGTACAGGAGAAAGCATCCCGTCCCATATGTATTCTTAGCAGCACCAGGCGAAAATCCTTGCTGACCCACCAACGCAGCAGACTGGTCGCCGAGACAGCCGGTGATAGGGATGCCCTTTAGGCTTCCGTGAGCAATTGAACCGAATAGATCAGCGCTGGACGATGGCACAATTTTGGGAAGATGAATCTTTGTTTGATCTATGCCGAAGAACTTCAGGACTCTCTCGTCATACTGGAGATTGTGAAGATTCATGAACATCGTTCGGGATGCATTGGTAGAGTCCGTAACGAACCAGTCCTTGGCCTTGCCTCCATTCAGACGATAGAGGAGCCAAGTATCTGGTGTTCCGAAGGCAAGACGTCCTTTTTCATACGCATTCCGAACTCGGTCGACATTACGAATGAGCCATAGGAGCTTTACAGAAGAGGGATATGTTGACAAAGGAAGACCGCAGATTTCTTGAAGGTCGTTTGCACCTTGTTGTGCTTTTAATTCGCGGACCAGTCCCTTTGTTCTTGTATCTGGCCAGGCGATTGCATTATGCAGAGGCTCTCCTGTTTCCCAATCCCAGACCAGTGTTGTTTCGCGTTGATTAGTAATTCCGACAGCCTTGATATCAGAGACTTGGTGGCCCAGACCAATAAAAGATTCAGTCGCCTTGTCTATGCATTCCTCGACCGTGCCAATCAGCTCTTCAGGATTATGTTCATGCCAGCTGCGTACTATTGGTTAGCATGACACTTGCGCTGTGAAGACGAACGTTTCGACTGCTTACCCAGATTGCGGGTACATCTGTGTGAATTCAATCTGATGTGACGCTACTGGGACACCAGTGCCATCGAAGATGAGAAACCTGGTGCTAGTAGTGCCTTGGTCAATAGCGCCAATGAACCATTTCTGTAAAGTCGCGTCATCTTTGTTTGTTTGTACTCCACTTTCAACGAGCGTAGGTGTCTGCATTTCAGGACCCGCCATATTCTGACAAGCTATGGATAGAAGAACGCTAATCCGGACGGACAGAAAGAGGGTAGAAATAGATATGCCTCTTTTCCAGTCTTATATCTTAGGAATTGAATGTCTGCACGTGTAATAATTGAGGAAGAGCAACGAGAACGAAGCCTAATTCCCAAGCAGTACGTGGATAATTCTCTACAGCCCAAATTTCAGGGAATTTAAACACAAACTCTTATGAATAGGTATTAAGCTTGCTCCACAATACCTCAGAAAAGAGCTATGCAAAAAAAAGGCAATTTAACTTGCAAAGTGGAATTGTGGACTTCAAGATGTTAGAGGGGCAGAGCGCGGGGTCGCGACATCATCCGCCGCCACTGAACCTGACGAGAGGGGAAAATGGTCTTCTAATAAACGGGAATACTCACAGAATTTTTAGTTAACGGGTCTCAGATCTGTGATAGATGTCTGTTGATCATTAAACATTGTTTCCCATATTGCATTGCCAAATAGGTATCAGATTTATGAAATAGGATTGACGATTGATACATAACCAGTACAAGGACAACCATGTATTTAATTCACCGGAAGGATTTCTCCGGCCTCCTTCAATTCTAGGACTTTTAGCGTTCAGCACTACTTTGTTCCAGAGACTTTGGTGGACACCTTCCTGAAATATTTGTAGTTGCACGAATTGCTCCTTTATTCAGAATCTTCCTCTTCCTCCTTCTGAGCTGTCATAGCGACTTTGGCTTGCTCTTCCTTCTCAAGACTTTCCGCTTGAGATTCCCTCAGCGCACGTACGCGGTCTGCAGGACCGGGAAGTTTGCCCAAATCCTCCACTATCTGACCCCTTCCAATCAAGCTAATGACAATACTTGCGCCGACGATGAAGGTGAGTACGAATCTGTAAACTCCGTACCATGGTGGTGCCCAACCACGTCGTCTCGATAGAGCGTCAGTGTAATATAGAAAATTAAATGCCAAGAACTGTGCAATCAGAGCGTATTCTCCGGGGAGGAGAATGGTTGGCCAAGCAACAGCAGGAGCAATGACACCAATAGCGTAGCGTTTGTAGCCGTGATGGCCGCCGTACCCAGCGTATTCTAAGCCCCAATGGATAGCGCCTAAGAATGAAATAATCTTTAAAGCATTCAGCGCATGCGCAAGAATTGATAGTGCAAGTGAAAACTTACCACGGCGCCATATCCAATTTGTAGAGGCTCAAGCACATGCAATAGGAGCTCCGCAGTATGACCGGTCATCAACAAGCCCGATCCGGTAGCAGCTGCGTGATTAATTTCCCAAGCACAATATACTGTAGACAATGAGGTTGCAAGATAAGGCAAGACACCAGCCATACCGATGTAGTATGGTTCTGGAGGTACGTCTTTGAGGGAAAAGGTTTCCAAAATGGTTTTCTAGAGGGAGCGGAAATTAGCGGATCTGGTTCGTGGTAATCATAGTGTCCAGCAGAGAAGATGGAAAGCGTACCATATCGGAACGGATACCCGCCATCATGTCCGTATCAGGTTCCTCTTCAGGGGTTGCAACTTCTCCGAGCACTGGATGAACTGAAGATGTTCCAGATACAGTCTCTGGAGTCGCCTGCAATTTCTCATGACTGACTTTCTCCTCATGTTTTCTATCAACTTTGTCGAAAGGTGGAGATGTTGTTTGGCAGCGAATGAAGGCGGTTGAGACGGGTTTTGTAATTGGCCATTGACGCTTGCCGCACAGCGTAGTAAGGTGTGACGACCGCTGGGCTTTGTAGATCGAAGCGACGAATGCGGGCCGTGACTTGATTCCAGAACTGCGGGTTACAGAACCCAAAATGGCCCGTGGAGCTGCCGAGCGAAGCATTCTGGCAGCTTCAAATCCACACAACACCCACCTGAATAGCACGGTGAGCGACAGGTTCACAAGCTGTGGAGATTAGCTAATGATGAAAACCGAACTGACTTATCAATGACTGCCAATGGGTATGGGATTGCTGCTTGAACGAGTCTGAAAATTTAGGTGAATGGTAGGTTGGCAAGATGTTGAAGGAGAAGCTCCGGCTTGGGCCTTAGAGTTCCGGGACCGGGGCAGGGGATCGCTGCAGGGTTAGCAAAGACGCAGGTAATCGATTGAGCATAAATCAATGTTGGTCACACTAGCTATGAGCCATTGAATGGATTTTAGTTTCCAATCTCACTCAATGACTTGAAAAGCGTTGGCGCCAATCAACAGACTGCGTAGAAAACGCGCTGGGTCTAGCAGCTACCTGTACCTACGCGCTATAACGGTCACGTGTAAGGGACCGACGTCATCTGCCTGTGGTAGTGTTGGCAACTTGGTGCTCAATTTCGCGCCTTATGTGGCTCAGACCTGCCTTCTAATTCTCATTCATGACCTTGAACGCTACCTGGTCACTGAAGATCAATCTTTCAATGAAATAACACATCCCTTCGAATTTGTTGCTGTCCCTCTTACTGATTCGCAGTGCTTCTTGACGCGTCCCCTCATCCTCTTCAATTTCTCATCTCTTCGAGCCAGTCCAATGACTTTGTGATGCCCACAAAGACACATAATATTGTACCTTCGATCTGGAATCAGATATAACTTTGGCCCGGGCCTGGGTAACGGCCACCATCGGGCATCATGCTCGAGGGACTTGTTGCCAATCTGCTCAATCGCTTCTTGGGCATGTATGTCCGGAACTTTGATGCAAAGCAGCTTAACGTCGGCATTTGGTCAGGCGACGTCAAGTTGCGAAACCTGGAACTTCGTCGAGAAGCCCTCGATCAGCTGCGTCTTCCACTCAACGTTGTCGAAGGGCATCTTGGCCAACTCACACTTCAAATCCCATGGTCCAATCTAAGAGGCAAGCCTGTACGTGTCAACATTGAGGATGTGTTTCTCCTGGCTGCTCCAAAAGAGGACTCGGAATACAATGAAGAGGAAGAAGAGAGACGTGCTCATGCGTTGAAGATGGAGAAGCTCGACAGTGCTGAATTACTGAAGGAGAGAACCGCTGAAGGCATGAGTCCAGAGGAACAACAACGCAACCAAACGTTTACAACCAGCTTAGTTACAGCTATCGTGGATAACCTCCAAGTCTCTGTGAAGAATGTTCACATTCGGTACGAAGACTCTGTTGCTGATCCTGGTCATCCATTTGCCGTGGGGATTACATTGAAAGAGATTAGTGCCGTGAGCACTGATGAGAACTGGAAGCCAACATTCATCCAAAATAGTTCTGGCACAACACACAAGCTAGCGACACTTGGAGCACTTGCTGTCTACTGGGATTCCGACGCAAAACTCTTAGGTTCTGGTAAAGGCTCTCAAGTTGGAGCCGAGGAACAGGGGTCTGACCACGATACCATCCTTGAAAAATTTCGTGAGATGATTGTGACAGGGGACAGCGCATCTATTGCTGAACATCAATTCATTCTAAAGCCCGTAACAGGGAGAGCGGGTCTTGAGATGGACAAAACCGGCAGAACGGACCGACCTAAAATTAAAGCGCGATTGCTCTTTGATGAACTGGGCTTTGTTATAGACGAGGATCAGTATCGTGATGCGCTGATGCTCGTCGACCTTTTCCACTATTTCCTTCGACACCAAGAATACAAAAAATATCAACCACAATCAAGTCCAAAAGAAGATCCGCATGCGTGGCTGCAATTCGCCGGTAAAGCAGTCTTGGAGAAGATCCATGATCGAAATAGAAAGTGGACCTGGGATTACTTCAAAGAAAGAAGAGACGATCGGCAGCGATATATTGAACTATTCAAGAAGAAGAAGAAGGATGAGAAGCTTAGTCCTACCGAGACTCAGGAGATTGATGCGCTTGAAAGAAAATTGACGTACGAAGATTTGCGCTTCTGGAGATCGCTCGCTCGGAATCAACTGCGAAAAGAGAACATTGGCGTGAAGAAACCACCTCCCAAACAAACCTGGTCACAATGGGTCTGGAGTGGTGGCAAGCAAGATCAAAACCAACAAGCCGAGCAAGATACTCAAATGACAGAGGAACAACGCAAGGAGCTGTATGATGCCATCGATTTTGATGAGAAAAAGAGTATTACCGAAGCTGTGGACATGCCAAAGGATGCAGTAAAGCTACAGGTCGAATTGAGTCTGCGAACTGGGAGCTTTACTTTGAAGCGTGATCCTCACGGTAAGAAACAGCAAATTCTACGTCTTCTTTTCGATTCCTTCACCGCCAAAGGTTTACAAAGACCGGACTCGCTACTTGTCGACTTAAGCTTGGATGGTATGAGACTTTATGATGGGACAACTGATGGAAGCCTTTGGCCACAAATCATAAGCATCAAAGACGCCCCACCTGTTCAGGAAGATCATCGCATCAAGGAACTTGATGGTGATGAAACATTTGGTGACGCAGAAGAAGAAGTAGACGAGTCACCAGAGGAAGATCCATTCTTCCAGCTTTCATTTGAGCAAAACCCGCTTGACGGCAGAGCTGATTCAGCCCTTACTATGAAGTTGAAAGGTATGGAAATTGTCTATAACCCTCGGTTTATAGTGGAAGTCGCAAAATTCTTCAAACCACCGGAACGCCACATGGAATCTATTGGTGCGCTCCTCGAGACAGCCGGCGCGACTGTAGAAGGACTTCGAAAACAGACCCGTGCTGGCTTGGAGTTTGCCCTTCAAGAACATAAAACGATTGACGCGCATCTTGATCTGCAAGCGCCTTTGATCATTGTGCCAGACAGTGTAGTCCAGCAAAGCTCCATCTGTTTGATTCTTGACGCGGGTCATGCCAGCGTCACAAGTGATCTTGTAGACAAGGCAACGATACGCGATATACAGGCCAAGCGCAAGCAGCAATACTCTGATGCAGATTACAAACGTTTGGAAGAGCTGATGTACGACAAGTTTATCCTCAAGCTTGAATCGACGCAGGTCTTGATAGGTTCTACAGTTGAGGGGACGCGCGCACAGTTGGATCCACAATCTCCCTCGAAGAATATGCATCTTATTGACCGTATAAACATGAACTTCAGCATAGAGACCTGCATTATTCCGAAAGCGTCCGATCTGACCAAATTTCGCATCTCTGGTCACTTACCAGTCCTTCATGCGTCGGTATCCGATGCTAAATACAAAAGTCTCATGAAACTTCTTGATGTTGCTATTCCCAAATTCAACGTTGAGGAGAGCACGAGCACGGAGTTTGCGACATCCTCCAAAACTCCGGCTGTCAATTCCGCTGATCAGCAAACCCATCGCGCCAGATCCAAATCCTTTCAATTATCGAACAAGGAAAAGGAGCGGGTCATTGAGGAGGATGGAGACAATAGTACAGAAGAGTTCCAAGACTCTTCTCAAGATCAAAGAGAAAATGTTCCTCTGCAGCTACGGAACTTCGAGTTCAAATTTACTGTGGAGAAGCTTCAAGGCTCACTTTATCGATCCGACCCTGAAGGCGTTAATCCTGACCAATTGCTCGTCGAACTCATTGCCGAACAATTTTACTTGGAATTCTATCAAAGACCCTTCGATATGGTCGCTGAACTAAGTCTGCAGAGTTTAGTAGTTGAAGATCATGTAGAGGACGATGCAGTACCCGAGTTCAAGAACATCATCTCTTCGGAAGATCTATACTCTTCAAAGAAGCAGCTCTTCCAACTAAAATTCGTAAAAGTCAACAAAGATTCTCCTGAATTTATGTCTACGTATGAGGGGATCGCTACGAACCTTGATGTATCCATTTCTACGATCAATCTCATTGTGACCAGAAAGACTTTGTTGACATTGTTGGATTTTGTTCTTGTAACATTCACCAGTCAAGGCCAGCCAGCCAGCGCTTCTGAAGCCCGACCAGCTCCCGCTGCAGGGAAGCAGCAGCACGACGATCTCGCGACTAATAGTGCTGACGACACCGAAAAAATAAGGATCAAGGCTAACCTAACAAGGGTGGCCGTCATTCTGAATAATGACGGTATTCGGCTTGCAACGCTTAGTTTGAACACAGCAAATTTCGGCGTCTTCTTGCAGGGTGGCAAGATGCAAATAGGGGCGAGATTGGGCAACTTATCATTGATAGACGATGTCAATCAAGGGGTCTCCGCGGAATCCTCTCTGCGGCAGCTTGTCAGCATCCAAGGCGATGAGTTGGCTGATTTCAGATACGAGACTTTTGATGCTGCGTCGAACTCATATCCAGGCTACGACTCTTCCATTTTTCTGCGCTCAGGATCACTAAAAGTGAACTTTGTCACGGAACCTTTCCGGAAAATCATGGAATTTGGGGTTAAGTTTGGTAAGATGCAAGCTGTTTTCAATGCTGCACGACAAGCCGCGGCCGAGCAAGCCAATGAGTTACAAGAAAGGGCAAATAAGATGCATTTCGACATTCTCATCAAGACGCCAATTGTTATCTTTCCCCAAGTGGTCATTAGCGATCAACCAGAGCGAGATCAACTCACAGCATATTTGGGCGAGATTTACGCCAATAATCAGTTCGTCCCGCTAGATGAATCGAAAGAGTCCGACGTAGCAAACACATTAACGGCCGGCATCAACAAGATCCGGCTAACCTCACTTTTCCATTACCCAGAAAACAAGTCTGAGGAATTGGAACTTATCGACAAGGTCGACATCGACTTCAAAGTCACCTACGCAGAGCACAAAGTTGGCTATAAACGTCCGGATCTCGAAGTCGAAGGCTCCATGTCCAACATCAACCTGAGAATCACGCAAGAACAGTTGAAATTCATCCTTGACTTATCGAGGTCAATACCCGCGGCATTTGCAACGGACCCAAGCGAAGTTGTTGAGGAACAAGTAGAAGAAGAATTGCCGGATTCCACAGTTAAACCAGCAAAAGCATTGACCAATGGAGAGCACAGTGAGAAGCCTCGAAGTCCAGCTTCCAAAGCAGACCCTGGCTCAGATTCCAACATCTCAGGTGAAACTTGGACGAAAGTTGACTTGATTTTTAAGGTGGGAGCAATTGGTCTTGAGTTGATCAATGGCAAACAAACAGAGCCTATCGGCAACCTGGAGACTGCTAGTCTGTCTAAATTCTCGTTGAATGAGACAAATGTTAAGCTGCGTATGACGAGCGATGGATCACTGGAATCAGAGCTACTTGTTCAATCATTCACTATTAAGGATACTCGGACGCGAGAAACAAACAAATTCCGTAAAATCATGTCCTTGATCAACAACGAAGTAAAACAGCAATTCATGGCCAGCATCTCGATTTCTGGTGGGAAAGACCGACATCTCGTTGCCCTTCTGACAGTCGATAGCCCACGAGTGATCCTGGCGCTTGATTATCTTTTCGCGGTAAAGAACTTCCTGGATGCGGGCCTGGCCAGCAATGAACCCATGGTAATAGAAGATGGTGATGCTGATACGGACGAGGCTGAATCCGCCAGGAGCGGGCACTCTGATGCCGTTGTCCAACCAAAGCCTAATGCCACTAAAGAAGGACAGGGAGACTCCACGGACGAGGGTATGACGATGTCATATCGCGTAAATGTTGTAGAAGCGCAGATTGTCCTTATCGCTAATCCAGCCATTTCAAACTCAGAAGCTGTGGTTCTTAGCACAAAGCAACTGCTTGTTTCCCAGCAAAATGCCATGACTCTTCAAGTTGAGAAAATAGGCATGTTCCTCTGCCGGATGGACAGGTTTGATGACTCTCGCCTACGCATTCTGGATGATTTCAGTGTTCAGACTTCGCTCGATACTGGCTCACAATCCAAAGATGCCTCGCTTATGAGCATATATGTCGATATCGAGCCTTTGGTCCTTCGCTTGTCCCTCAGAGATATATTGCTTGCTATGCAAGTCTTTAGTAGAGCTTCTGCAATGTCCGCGTCAGACGAGTCCAAGATGGGAGACACTGAGCCACGAAAGATAAAGGAGCTCAAAGGTGCCTCAGCTGCAGAACAGAAGAAATCCACTGTAGGTAAGGGTGGATCAACAATTGGAAAGCCTACGGCCAAGACCATTAGCACAAAACGCTCAAAGGCCCCTCCTGATGAACGCACTCAGCCTCAGAGCTCCGAGGTTATGAAGCATGAAGAAATGAAGATTGCATTCGCCGGCATCCGTATTGTACTTATTGGAGACCTTCACGAACTTCCAATCTTAGATTGGAGCGTGAAGAAATTCGATGTTGATGTTCGAGACTGGTCCTCTACAATGACAGCTGATACCAACATCGACACGTATTTTAATGTCTACAATTTCTCCAAATCAGCATGGGAACCGCTCATTGAGCCATGGTCCTTGGGCTTCCACATGTCTAAAGAGCAAGATACGAACATGCTTTCCGTTGATCTCTACTCTCGAAAGTCACTTGAGATTACGATTACTTCTGCTACAATTGCCCTTGCGTCAAAATCCGCTCAGTTCCTTTCAACAGATGAAGACGTCCTCTCGAAACCCCGAGGAACGGACGCACCATATCGGATCCGGAATTACACTGGATTCGACTTGAATGTATGGGCCGTGGGGAATGATAGCGGTACTGAGGCGGCTGCGAAGTTGACGGACGGCGAAGAGATTCCATGGCGATTTGAAGATCCTACCGTGACCAGAGAGACGTTAGCTCCAGAGGGGGCTACTGGAGTCGTTGGCATACTACTCGAAGGGAGCGGATTTAAAAGTATTGATCGAATATCAGTCAATCGAGAAGGCGAAAATCTTTATGCTCTCAGTCCGCGAAAAGATAAAGTCTTGCACCGGATGTTGGTTGATGTCAAGCTTGGAGAAGACAACATCAAATACATCACCTTCCGATCCCCTTTGCTTGTGGAGAATAATACCCAGATACCCGTTGAGATTGGGGTGTTCAGTCCAGAGGAAGGCCACTTGCTCAAGATCGAGAAGATTGCTCCCGGAGAAGG
Organism: Astrothelium macrocarpum; assembly: GCA_021030915.1. Taxonomy (NCBI): domain Eukaryota; kingdom Fungi; phylum Ascomycota; class Dothideomycetes; order Trypetheliales; family Trypetheliaceae; genus Astrothelium; species Astrothelium macrocarpum. Next base: position 530,150 of record JAGEMR010000005.1, on the reverse strand, counting down.
TCGGCCAGCTCCTGTTGGTGCCGCCTTTATGCACTCCCTTGTCGTTCGTCCCGATCAAGGCTTTGGTTATACTTGGTCGAACGAGAGACTTTTTTGGAAAGAGTTACTAAAGAGACCTACACGAACCATTACATGCCAGGGCGAGCACGACGATCAACAATCCCCTCCTTTCTATTTCCAGATGAATGCAGCGTTCAACAAGAATGATCCACTGACAGGTGTCTACCCATACATGCGTATCAGACTATCGGCTCCTGTTGAAATCCAAAATCTCCTACCGTTTGATTTCAAGTATCGAATATACGACAAAAGCACGAAGAAGGATTGGACGAATTTCCTCCGGAAGGGAGGTGTCAGTCCAGTACACGTTGTAGAGCTATCTCATCTGTTATTGATGAGCATCGACATGCAGGATACACCCTTCAAACAGAGCGAATTTGCAATTATCAATTCTTCTGATCGCGAAGACTTTCGCCGAGAAAAGACTCTTGTAGTTAAAGACAACAAAGACCTTACACTGAGATTGAAGCTCCACTACTACAACTTACCTGACAGTGGTGGTGCTTTCAAAGTTACTGTCTACGCTCCCTATCTTGTCCTCAACAGAACCGGAATGGAGGTTGATGTCCGCAGTAAAGCTTTCATGGGATCCGCCAAGAGTGCTGCTGGTCAGAGCGTCTTCGCCAATGCGGAAAATGACACTCGAAAGGCCCAGCCCTTTATGTTCTCTTTTCCCACAGACGATCCCAAGAACCGTGCCCTACTCAAGATCGACGATTCGACATGGAGCAAGCCTCAGAGCTTCGACGCCATCGGTAGCAAATACAGTGTAACTTTACAGTCATCCAATGATCGATCGGAGATGCATGTCGGTGTTTCAGTGGAGGAGGGTGAGGGCAAGGTAAGAGCGTGCCGCTGGTGCTGTACAAAGATCCATACTTACTTTTTGGGCAGTATAAACTAACAAAGGTGGTCACCATTGCTCCTCGTTTCATCCTCAAGAACAAGATTGGCGAGGACCTCAACATTAGAGAACCAGGATCGTCTGATTTCATGACGATTAAGAATGGCGAGCTATTGCCTCTGAGGTTCCTTCGTCAGAGTGTAGGTCAACAGCTAAGCCTTTGCTTTCCGGGGATGAATAATCAATGGTCGTCGCCGTTTAACATTGCAAATGTGGGGACTGTTCATGTCAAACTTGCAAAAGCCGGCCAGCGACAACACCTTATCAGGGTTGAGATCTTACTTGAGGCTGCTACGATTTTCGTCCACGTGAGCGTTGAGACCAAGCACTGGCCGTTCTCGATGCGTAACGAAAGCGATATCGAATTTGTATTCTGGCAGTCAAATCCAAATGTAGATGAGGACGAGGAAGACCGGGGATCTGGATGGCGACCTATCAAATACCGCCTTCCGCCGAGAAGCATCATGCCGTACGCATGGGACTACCCAGCCGCAACCAATAAAAATCTCGTCGTCAGTGCAAATAAAAAGGAACATCACGTTAAGCTTGCGGAGATTGGAAATCAAATACCATTCAGGGTTCCTCCTGCACAAAATCAAAGCCGAGGTCGGATAATTGACATCAATGTGGTTGCCAACGGACCTACCCAAACACTAGTGCTATCAAATTATAGACCATCACAGAGTTTATACAAACAAAAGTCCGCAACCGCCTCTCAATCGACTGTTGGCGGATTCGAAGTCAAAGACATCGAAAGCGATGTCACGCTCAAAGCTCAACTACGGCTTGCAGGCATCGGCGTGTCTCTAGTTAACCGGCAACTGAGAGAGCTCGTCTACTTGACAATGCGTGATATTGAGTTGAAGTACACCGACTCAAGACTTTACCAGACTCTAAATTCAACTGTGAAATGGATACAGATCGACAATCAGCTCTACGGCGGCATTTTCCCTATCTTGATCTATCCTAGTGTTGTTCCCAAGACTGGCAAAGACATGGAACAGCATCCAATCTTTCATTCTATGATTACGCGAGTCAAAGACGATTCTTATGGCGTCCTCTACATCAAATATTTTACAGTTCTTTTACAACAACTGACGATCGAAATCGACGAAGATTTCATCTTTGCCTTACTCGACTTCAGCAAAGTACCAGGCGCATCTTGGGCCGAAGAGAAAGAAGACAATCTGTGTGACAATACCTTGGACATCCCTGAGCCAAAGCAGGAACAAGTTGGGCAAGACATCTACTTTGAGCTTTTGCATCTCCAGCCAATGCAATTCGATCTGTCTTTCGTGCGCACAGAGCGCATCAATGCCGAGGACACCGGAAGCCCCTCGAATCCGTTCATGTTCGCGGTGAACGTCCTTACAATGTCCATTGGCAATGTCAACGACGCCCCTATTCGATACAATGCGCTGATGCTGGAGAATGCAAGGGTCTCAGTGAATGCGCTTACGAACAATATTAGAAGTCATTATGTACAGGAATCTCTCCGTCAGGTCCACATTGTTTTAGGCTCCGCCGATTTCCTTGGCAACCCGGTCGGTCTATTCAACAATGTCAGCTCTGGGGTGGCCGACATCTTCTACGAACCCTACCAAGGTCTTGTGGCTGATCGGCCACAGGACTTGGGTATCGGTATCGCCAAAGGCGCTTCAAGCTTCGTCAAGAAATCCGTCTTTGGCTTGTCCGACAGCGTCTCCAAATTTACAGGCAGTATCTCTAAGGGATTGGCCGCAGCGACTCTGGACAAAGAGTTTCAGGATCAGCGCAGAATGTCTCGGTCGCGTAATCGTCCCAAGCATGCGCTCTATGGTATCACCTCTGGCGGTAATGCTTTTAGCAGCAGCTTAGCGAGTGGAATTGGAGGCTTGGCAAGGCATCCACTGGAGGGTGCTGAAAAGGAAGGTCTCCAAGGATTTGTGAAGGGTGTTGGCAAAGGATTTCTGGGACTCGCTACGAAGCCCGCCATTGGCGCTTTCGACCTGGCATCCAACATTTCCGAGGGTGTCCGCAACACCACAACTGTCTTCGACCAAGAAGGTCTGGATCGTGTCCGTTTGACGCGTTTCATCGGCACAGATGGTATTGTGAGACCTTACTCACAGCGAGAAGCGCTCGGTCAATTCTGGCTAAAGACCATCGATAATGGCAAATACTTCAATGAGGACTACATTGCGCACCTTGAACTCACGGGCAAAGACCTGCTAGTCATGCTCACATATAACGGCATCATGCTGGTCCGGTCCAAGAAGTTGACAACGGAATGGGATGTCGCGCTCAAAGATATCCAGACTATTAGCAAGGAACGAACAGGAATGAGCATCTCGCTGAAAGGTGGAACGAATGGGCCTTTCATTCCTGTACAGGACGAAGGCAGCAGGAATTGGTTGTATAGGCAGATTGGTGTTGCCGTGACAGCTTACAATGATAAATGGAGTGCGAAGGGTTGAGCTAATTTGACGAACATTGGTATGGTACACGAGGGACGAACTATGATTCTTTTATTGTCTGTGTTTTCATTTTTAGATATCCGATACCTTCTGCTTTGCTTATTCCGGTACTGTCAGTTTCTATGACGTAACGAGCGTTTGAAGATTTATGATAGTAATAGTAAGGCCAACAGCACTCAACTCAGAATGTAGACATCCTCTATTTAGTGAAAGTATTTCCAAGCTATGCCTCTCACCCTTTCCCATGCTTGATCAAGCGCCTGGACGACGTCATCTGGCAGTGGACCTTTCTCCAAGTCAAGCATGTTTTCTTCCATATGCTTGGTGGAGCTTGCACCGATGATTATTGCGTCTCCAAGCTCCCTCTTCAATTGAGAGTGATGAGTCATCCATCTCAACGCACACTCAGCCTCCGTAAGTCCGTGCTTCTTGGCCACCGGTCGAATGATATCCAGAGCTTCGAAGTAAGGCTCGTTCCAGTAGCGGTTACGATACATCTTTCCCTGCCAGCGATTGGGGTCAAATCTGCTGCCTTCTTCGATATCCCCGCCTTCTCCTCCCTTGCTTTCTCTGTGGTACCGACTTGTGAGGTATCCACCTGCCAAAGGGTTAAAGTTGAAGTAGGCAATCCCGTAATGGCGTAAGCAAGGCAAAAGCTCGTGTTCCACTGTCCTGTGGATGGCATTATATACGCCCTGGTAGACAGTTGGTTTGATCCAACCATATCTATCGCACAGCTCGCAGATTTGTGCCACTTCCCACGACATGTAGTTGCTAATACCGAAGCGTGTAAAATACCGTTCGTTGTACAAGTCGTTGACAGCCTTCATGGTCACATCATAGGGTGTCGTTCGATCGGGACCGTGGAGATACCTGTGCGATGTTATCGCTTGAATTTGAAGACTTTGTTGTTGACCTGGACGCACCACATGTCGAGTTTATCAACTTTGAGAGCTTTTAATGACTCCATAAGGTTCTTGCGGAGACCCTCAGTATCATGCTTTAGATTTTGAGACCATTGACTATTCATTGCAATGGCTTTGCCAGCTGGGTTTCCGTTACTGAGTTTGAACCAAATGATATTTCCTATTCAAGACGAGTTTACCTGTGGGAAAGTATTTCGTGTCGATGACAAAGCCGCGCTTTCTTAGATCGAGTTCGCCAAGCATCTCCTCGGAACTTCCTTCTCCATAAACCCGGGCGCTATCAATTTCGTTGTGTCCATGTTTCTGGAATATGTCGAGAATTGCAGATGTCTCTTCTAGAGTCTATTACCATGATTAGCGCCAAGGCGTGGTAAGTCTTGTAGAAGTATTTACGTGAACACGAGCCTGCTCCGCGCCTATCTAAAGTCAGTCGTTGAATACTCCGAAAGGGGCACATAGAAAGCCAACCCTTTTTGCCTATCGTCATGGCCCCAAAAACCACATTAATGGCGGATTTTTGCGTTGAAGTCATATTGCTGGTAGCACAGTGGATATTTCAGAGTACAAAACAATGAGATGTGCAGTTGAGACAGTTAAGAAGACAGCTTATATAGAGGCGTAATACTATCAGAAAATGTTAGGAGAGAAGTATGAAGCCTATCTCCAGTTGAGTAACCATTATTTAATCATGGTATGATTTTGGATTTTTCTATGGGATTAACGTCTGCACATGAACATGCTAACGCCGTCGTTGAGATCATCACCCTTGCTGGTTCGGTCTTAGTGCTAAACTCCATCGTCAGAGGCTTCACCGGGAAAGAACGTATGAGAAATCTTCACGAAAAAAAAAAGTCCTCCGTTCAGGACCGATGGTTGATTGATGGAGGATGGTTCGAAGTCCGCGCTCCCGGTCGTTCAGATGTATTTCGGCACCCAGGGGAAGGCCAAGATTTTGTCCGGTGAAGATCTTGTGCTCTCGCGAAAATAATCCACGCCGGCGATCGTCACTGGAACGCCCATGAAAATGAGCTGGGCTGCTCTTGCTCCAGACGGCCTTGAGAATCATGTTCGAATGCCTTGTGGCATTCGAGCAATGGTTCACATCCAATGGGGGATGGCTACATCCCGATCTTGAATTAGTCCACAATGATCAACAGGGCGTTCACGTTCGTGTTAAGCAGGGGGCTTTCATAGCTGCAACTACACGCGTCTGTTCGTGTCCAGCTTCACTGTCATTCTCATGCTTGAATGCAATAGCGTCGTCTCCGCAATCAGCCTGCGACCTGCCATGGTCAGCCCTGGCTGCTTCCCTACCTCCGGAGCCAGTAGGCTGGTTTTTCCTCATGCATGAATTTTTGGCGTCGAATTCGTTTTGGAGACCTTACATTGACACTCTACCATCCCCAAATGCGCCAGAACGGCTAGGTACTCTGGTATATTTTCAAGATGAGGACCTTCAGTGGCTTGGGGGCACTAATCTCTTAGCCGCATACTGGCAGAGAACGAGGGCGTGGCAAACCTATTGGCGAGAAGGCCTAGAAATCCTCAAGCGATTCGACTGGCCTGTCGAGAAATATAGTTGGTGAGTTCTAAATTGGGAGAAAGAAGCCCACCAAGAAAGAATATCTAAGATTATCGTCATCCTACTCTAACAATACTATTCAGGGAGCTCTTTCAATGGGCTGCTACAGTCTACACATCTCGGAGTTTCACCTCGTTGTGGCTTACCAGCAGTGCTACTGAGCACGCCTCCATAGATCCTAGGCAAGCCACCAACGAAGGCGTAGACGACCGGGACAAGTCGGTAGACCAAAGTAAGCTTGGCTTTTGATATTCTTTCTTTGCCTGTCAATTAAATGTGCAGTAACTTAGCTTTTCGTATTGAAATCTATCACTCAAGAGCTTAGGTGTGAAATCTTGGCAATAGACCTCAACGTCGTCCATCTATGTTGGAGGGCCTCTCGTACCTTAGCATTTGCTGATGTTGTGATAAAGAAACATACCGGGCATATAGTCGTCACACGGATACAGACCAACCAGTCGCCAAAAACGTCTACCTTCCACTTGCCAATGGACCATTTCAAGTGCTCTTTCCAGTCCTTGATGCTTTCAACCACGACCACTCTGCTGAGGCAAACTGGTCTTTTGAGAATGATTCGTTTAGCATGAACGTGGAAGAGCCCAAAACGCAAGGAGAGGAAGTCTTCAATAATTACGGCAGGAAGGCAAACGAAGAGCGTAAGTCTTACCTGTACGATTGTGGATCTATAAGTGAACAGAATTAGTACTTATGGGCTACGGCTTTTGTACACCGCAAAACCCGTGGGACCGATTTGCTCTGGCCTTTAAGCCACCGTCAACTTTAGTGCAGAGCAAATTACGAGCAACTCACCCAGAATTGTTTGATGCCGATGGATGGGACACCTGCGCAGCAACCTTTTACCTACCAGGTCCGAAATACCTGGCCCAGAGATATCAAAGCAACGCTTTCTCCTTCTGGAATGCATTACCACCAACACTAATCGAATTGGTTTTTCACATGGTAATGCAAGAGCGCGGCAAAGATATTTCGGTGGTAAATTTCGAGCAATATCTAATCACCAACAAGATTTGCTCAGACATTTTTGCCATTTCGCGGCATCTGATAGAGCAGGTCCAGCCCATGCTTGACCGTCTCATAGCCTACAAAAGCGCCTTACCTACTCAACCAAAGAACAAGCTCCAAGCTAATGCGCAACGGTACCGCGACGGCCAAATTTATATTCTTGAAACTGTGATCAAAGAGCTCAGAGCCATCGTCCAATCCATTCGACCCTATCCCAATTTCTTACACAATTTACCAGAGCTGCATAGGTGTTCTTTGCTCCTCACACTTTCCGAGGTTCTGGAGGTCTGGCGTCGGGCTTTTCCATTGGCTCATCAATCGTTTCTCTCCGGATTAGAACAGAGTGCTAATTCATCTGACATACAAGTACTTCAGCAGGCGGGGTGGGAAGAGGATATTTGGACTCTCTGGCTCTGCTGGCTTTTCATCATGCACAAAAATGGTGGCCTTGATACTCGGGAAGACGACGATGATACTAGCTGCAAAAGTCTTGTCGCTGGCTGGACAGACTGGCTTCGGGCAAGCTATCTCTCCGGAATACTAGAACGCATACGTTGTGGAGCTCTATGTTCAGCAGATCCACGGACACGATTCCAGGCTCTGCGAGACGTCGACCTAGGAGATGACGGAGATATAGCACAAACCGCCTTATCAGACCTGGAAGATCATCTTCAGGATCTCATGGGTATCGTGCGCGTTGCGGCGGCATCTGCGCCAGACTCGTTATGGGGAGATGTAATGTGGAGTGAGAATCTCATTGCAGTTTGGGGATTGAGGATTATAAAGTATGAGTGCATCGAGGGAAATTTGATACAGTTTACAGGTAATGCCGGTGACTCCGAGGAGGGCCTTTTAATGTATTTGCATCGCATGGAAGGGAAACATATTTGGATGGAAGAACATAAGCCGTGAGGCAAAGCGATCAGAGCTTCGAGAGATACCACAAATGACCGGGCCAGATATTATTAATCCAATAGTAATCCATAGCAAGCTTTTCATCGAACTACTTTTGCTGTTTCCCGTGCTAGACGGTATTGCATGACAGCTGCAGTAACAGCGGCCTTTGTTGATGTTACCAGAGCTTTTTCAGCCGCCGTAGTTGCTATACTTTCGACGCCTTTAAGGTGCGTGCCCAGCTGCGATACTACTTCTTGCAACTCGTTTGCTTTAGAAGCATCGCCGGACAAGAAGATGGTCCAGAAGCGCTTGAGTGTCCATACCAGAGTCTGGTGCGAAGTAGTCAGTGCTTCCGGCGCACTGGGAGGCGCGCTTGAAAAGTCGAGTCGACGTTGGCGTCGGAGCGCTTGTAGTGACCCATCTGCAGCGATATTGAAAGCGCGAGATGTACTCAGCGCTTCATCCTCGTCCTCATCCTCTTCGTCATCATCGTCATAATCTTCCACGTCGTTCATCCTATTTAGCCGAATTTCGTGCGCAACATCATTGCGCATCCCTTGTAGGACGTCTTTGGGCTTTAGTCTAGAAAACAATGCTGCTTCATCTGAAGCCGCATCGCGTTTAGAACTAGTGAATGAGGCTGCATCTTTGATATTTAGAGCAACCCGGTTATCGGGCAGATCTGCTTGAAGGTCGTGCAGCTCAGTGTCAAAGGGCTCGGATTCGTCAGGATTGATTCGTGACATTAAAGCTTGACTGATGTGGTTCAAGGATTTGAGGGTCTGTAATCCTTCGCCGGTTGAAGCGCGCATCGTAATATCTGGCTGATTACCTTTGCGCTGACTATGATTCTGTTCGTTACCTTCGAGATCATCGAAGCGCGGAATATGAGCTTCGGTGGTAGCAGCACTGTAATCAAGGTATTTGTCCACGTGTGCATTTCCCACCGCGTCGGCAATCTTCTCGCCACGCAGCTTCTTATACAATCTACTATTCAAGAAAGCCCTCCAAAAGCCAACGTCATTTGAGAATGCCGGTGACTTTTTGTGCACCAAGTCGGTGTAGGCGCGCTTCACTACTGGATGCTGCTCAAAGAGGAGTTGAATAACCTCGGCGGGAAGGTCGATTTTGCTTTCCCCGTCTACGGTCTTTGTCTGAATTGCAGAGAATGCATTGAATTGACCGGGTTTTTGGCCATTCTCAGCAGCAAAAGAACGAAGCATAGGCAGCCTAGAAGACCAGAAATCCTGAGTGAGGTCTTTCAAAGAGATAGATTGCGGCTTATTGCTAATTGCATGTCGCAACTCTTGAGCAACACTTGGCTTCTCTCGTATCAAGGCTTCCTGCAGCTTGAGGTCTTTGATAAGTAGCATGTCCTCGGAGTCGTCCTGTGGAACAGGGCCGTCTGGTTTGGATCGGTCAAGCGTGGATGGGGTACCCGGGGCAGCTTCAGATTGCGTCTTGATATTCTTGATCAGCGTTGACATCCTTTCCGTAAATGCATCTTGATCTGTGGCAGCTGAGGAAGAATTGAAGTCGAACCTGTGCTTTTCTGGGGCCGCTGCTCCAGCTGGTTGGACGCTTATCATGACCGCACGTTTATCGCTCGTTGGCGGCGTGCGTTGAAGATCTGAATAAGTTTCAGTCGATTTTCTCCACGTCGCAATGGACGAGTCCAGCATGAGTCTTGCAGCGGGCTTCTGGGTACATACTGATAACATCTTTGACGGATATCTTGATCGACACGGGCCCAGTAGCTGATGTATCTGGCGACCATTCTACGTGATCCTGTTGCGCAGAGAAAAGCAGTTTCCCTGCCTGCTTTTTGTAAGCCGCCCTAAACGCCATGACTGTATAGCAAGCTGCAGAAGCTCTTCCAGGATCTTGCGAAGCTAGAAATAGACACTATGTATCTGCCTACGGTAGGCAAGGTCTGAGATGCCCGACATTAGCCTAGCGTCATCTCGCCCTAGCGCTTAGGTACAAGTGTTATGACTGCTGATGTTGTCGCATGTTTGTTGATAACCGCCTGGCGCTCGGCTTGAGGCGGGAGCATGGAGGCGCTCCCGGTTGTTCTTTGAGTTCCCGGACGCCTCCTCCACCCCCAGTTTTTTCCAGTCTCTTCCTATTGAGAGCGCCAAGCATCCAATTCGCTCTCCCTCTTTCCTTACATTCCCCTGCTGCATGACCTCCACAATGTTGAGGACGTCTTTACGGCGATGCTGTCCCCGATTCGTCTCAGGGAGCTCCTCTCCCAGAGCAAGCTTCACATCCTTGTCTCAGAAAGCTCCAACCCGCACTCTCATTAACAAACGCAGACCCCTTGCCTTAATCACTCAGCAGTCCTCCAAGAGGCAATATGCCGTGGCTGCAGAGGACACTGATAAGGGTGTTGTACGCTTGAGTAAGGCCTACAAAAGAAGCAAAAGGCTAACACTGTTCTAGGATCCAAACGACTCCTTCCTTCAAGGCAACACTGCCAATTACATCGACGAAATGTATATGCAATGGAAACATGATCCCTCCAGCGTGCATATCTCATGGCAAGTCTACTTCCGAAATATGGAGGATGGCGATATGCCCATCTCGCAAGCTTTCCAGCCGCCTCCGACCATCATGCCATCTCCAGTCGGTGGCGTCACACAATTCACCCCAGGACTGGGCATGGTCCCAGGTCAAGGCTCTGATACAATGAACCACTTGAAGGTTCAGCTTTTGGTTCGTGCGTATCAAGCTCGAGGACACCACAAAGCCAAGATAGATCCCTTGGGCATCCGTAGTGAAGCCGAACAATTTGGATACAGCCGACCAAAAGAATTGGAGCTCTCTCATTATCATTTCTCTGAGAAGGACTTGGATCAAGAATTCACTCTTGGCCCGGGAATTTTGCCGCGATTCAAGTCAGACCAAAGAGAAAAAATGACTCTTCGCGAAATCATAGCTGCTTGTGAAAGGCTTTATTGTGGTTCATACGGCATCGAATACATACACATTCCTGATCGCGAGCAATGCGATTGGTTACGGCAGCGCATAGAGGTCCCACAGCCATACAAATACTCTTTGGACGAGAAGCGCCGAATTCTTGATCGTTTGATTTGGAGTTCGAGCTTTGAGAACTTCTTGGCGACAAAGTATCCCAACGACAAACGTTTCGGTCTTGAGGGCGGTGAATCACTTATCCCTGGTATGAAGGCTCTGATTGATAGGAGCGTCGATTATGGAGTCAAAGACATTGTTATCGGAATGCCACATCGCGGTCGTCTCAACGTCTTGAGTAATGTTGTTCGAAAACCCAATGAGTCTATTTTCAGTGAGTTTGGAGGCACTACAGAACCATCTGATGAGGGCTCCGGTGACGTGAAGTATCATCTCGGGATGAACTTTGAGCGTCCAACACCCTCAGGCAAACGTGTGCAGCTGTCTCTGGTTGCAAATCCTTCGCATCTGGAAGCAGAAGACCCAGTCGTGCTTGGGAAGACTCGCGCTATACTACATTATAATGGTGATGAAAAGGATGCGAAAACAGCAATGGGGGTTCTGCTCCATGGTGACGCCGCCTTCGCTGGACAGGGTATCGTGTATGAGACCATGGGCTTCCATGCCTTGCCATCTTACCAGACTGGAGGTACAATCCACATTGTCGTGAACAACCAAATTGGATTTACAACCGACCCACGCTTTGCTCGCTCTACGCCATATTGCTCGGACATTGCAAAGGCTATTGACGCACCCGTGTTCCACGTGAATGGAGATGACGTCGAGGCTTTTAACTTTGTTTGCCAGCTTGCATCCGATTACCGAGCCGAGTTTAAGAAAGATGTTGTGATTGACATGATATGTTATCGAAAACAAGGCCACAACGAAACTGACCAACCATCATTTACCCAGCCTTTGATGTACAAGCGTATTGTAGAGCAGAAGCCTGTACTTCAAAAATACATTGATCAGCTTCTTGAGGACAAGACATTCACCAAAGCGGATATCGAAGAGCACAAAAAGTGGGTTTGGGGAACGTTGGAAGAAAGCTTTGCCAGAAGTAAAGACTATCAACCAACTGCCAAGGAATGGTTAACATCAGCCTGGAATGGCTTCAAATCACCCAAGGAATTGGCGACAGAAGTCTTGAGTCATCTACCAACCGCGGTCGAGGCGGATACTCTTCGCTACATTGCCGACAAGATCACGAACCCACCAGATGATTTTAATGTTCACCGGAATTTAAAGCGCATTCTTGCCACTAGGAAAAAGACTGTAGACGAAGGCAAGAACATTGACATGGCAACTGCCGAGGCTTTAGCATTTGGCACACTTTGCCAGGAAGGACACCATGTCAGAGTCTCGGGACAAGACGTCGAACGTGGAACATTCTCTCAAAGGCATGCCGTGTTGCACGATCAAGAGACGGAGAAGACGTACACCCCATTGAATAATCTTAGTAAGGAACAGGGAAGCTTTGTCATCACTAATTCTTCATTGAGCGAGTACGGAGTGTAAGTATTTTTGGCGCTTCTCAATTTTGGATTCTATCTGACAATATGCAGTTTGGGATTTGAGTATGGTTACTCGCTCTCCTCTCCTAATGCACTTGTCATGTGGGAAGCTCAATTTGGTGACTTCGCCAACAACTCACAATGCATCATCGACCAATTTATTGCGTCCGGAGAAGTCAAGTGGCTCCAGCGATCTGGTTTAGTAATGAACCTCCCTCACGGATATGATGGTCAAGGTCCTGAACACTCCTCTGGTAGAATAGAGCGTTTCTTGCAACTTTGCAACGAAGATCCTCGTGTTTTCCCATCTCATGACAAGCTTGATCGCCAGCACCAGGACTGTAATATGCAGGTAGCCTGCTTGACTACGCCTGCAAATACGTTCCATATTCTCAGAAGACAAATGAACCGTCAATTTAGGAAACGTAAGTGGTCTTCCAGACTAATTTTGTCGTAATTGCCGCTAACTTACTTCAGCTCTCATCCTCTTCTTCAGCAAGAGTCTACTCCGACACCCGCTTGCTCGGTCCGACCTGGAAGAATTCACAGGTGACTCTCATTTCCAATGGATCATTCCTGACCCAGAGCATGGTAAATCTATTGAAGAGCCCGACAAGATTGAGCGCGTCATCCTGTGTTCTGGCCAGGTCTACGCGGCCCTTGTCAAACATCGCCAACAGAACGAGATCAAGAACGTGGCCATCACCCGTGTGGAGCAGCTCAATCCATTCCCATGGGCCTTACTCAAAGAGAATCTGGACGGATATCCTAATGCACAAAACATCGTATGGGCACAAGAGGAGCCGCTGAATGCCGGTGCATGGAGCTTCACACAACCCCGAATCGAGACGTTGCTAAACCAGACACAATACCATAATAGGCGGCACGTCATGTATGCGGGCAGAAATCCGAGCGCCAGTGTAGCTACGGGTCTTAAGGGAACGCATATGAAGGAGGAAGCTGATTTGCTAGAGATGGCATTCTCGGTGAAGCAGGATAAGTTGAAGGGCGAATAAAAACTGTTTAATGGTCAGGCATCTGGGGAACATGCCAGCTCTTCTCTTGCAATGCCTTTGTTGTTGTCATTGCTACTGTCATCGTTACTGAACTCGACCAGACGCTGATGGGCAGTCTGGCGTCGTGTGTAAAGTTGTCTTTTCTGTAAATATGATGGAACCTTTTTGATGTTGATACAGGTCCTCTTTTGGTGCAGGAAGAAAAGCAAGGCGTGTTAGAACAGCTAATTACCTATCTCTCCCACCACACGCGCCTTTCGTTGTCTTGCTAACCTGGCCGGTCTTCAAAATTCTTGACATCTTATTTCTTCTCTTCTACAACATGTTTTGTCACTTGATCATTGCGCAAAATTTTCCAGCACTCTTCCGTCCCCACTGATTCAATTCTTCACACCAATTTTGGTAAGCCGTATCATTTGCTTCTACTTAAGAGGTCGTCGATAAATTTCATCCCACAAAACGAATCCGTGACAGTATGATCGGAGTCTTCTCTTGGCTAGTTAACTTTGTGGTCTTCTTTGTGTTGCGTTAGCAAGGCTTCCTCTTCTTTAGCCATGATCTATTCGGAAGGTATTCACAATAACGTCAGTGGCTCCGAATATGCTCTATAGCAATCCAAATCGATTCGGCCAATCACAAGCCATAAATCATTGGTAAAGACGGCCAACCGCCTACTACACGCATGCTGTTGCAGTTTGCCGTTCTGAAGATCCTCCAGACCGCCTGCCGACGTAGCAAGTTCTCCATCTCTTCGAACTCGGTAGTCAATTCCGCGAACCTCCCCCGTCGTATCCAATCAAGGACAAAAACCTTGAGAACCTCTTGAGCTTTGAGTTCCCTGATCACTGCTGTGAATGCGGTGCATGTCTGCTGGAGACTTATTATTATTGTAACATGTGCATCGATGGGAATTGGAATATGTGTAATTTCTGTCGATCGAAAATTTTCACTGTGAAGAGAAATATCGTGTCTTGACTCAAAGAACGCTGCAAAATGGCTCGATTAAGGTGGCTCCATAATTTGTGTACTCACTATGGCCGCTTAAGGCTGATATATCGCTTAAGGGGGATCCAATGTTAATGCAAACTTAGGGTTTGGTGGTGTTCCAAGAGTATATATGGTTTGTGAATAAGTTGCTGTTGTTTGGTTCACCAAAACAACATCACGTTCCATCTCAAAGTGCATTAATATCCGTAGGCATGTGAGCCACGCGTATAGTATGCTAGCGTTCAATTACATAACCAGGTCATACGAAGTTAGCATTGTGGTTTTTCTAGGCTGTTGATCTTCGTGATACGTGATTTTCCGGTGTTTGATGGAAACGAGAGATGGGATACAACACACGCTAAGATCAAGATGACGTGAAGAAACAATGTCAGAATGCACTTGTGTGACTTGTGCGACCTTCCATACGCTGATGGAGACAAAGTAATTGCGACGTTGTTCCTAAAGCGGATGAGTTGACTTTGCTGTGCCGCGTAGAGTAGCGTATTAGCCGACGACGGGGGAGCGCGAAACACCAAAGTAGTCTAATCTTCTACTGTCTTCAAGTCTATGCACCTGTTGCTGTGATAGGACGTACGCTGTGGCATTCCTTCTTCGTGTTGTGCTGTTGAGGCGATGCTACACGGCGGCGCTTTGGCCTTTGGCTTACCTACGCAGCTGGTGGCACAACGCGGTTGGCCTTGAAGTTTGATCTGGCCCAACCAACTCCGACCAGTGCAGGTCGACTTCCAAAACACGTCTACTTGATTTTTGTCATCTGCTTTCTGTTCGGCCGATCTCTCGTTCAAGTTGGCCACGAATTGCGGATCCCAGGATTGCCGAAACTGGGTCATCTCCATTACTTATCATCCATGGGTGTGCAATTTTCGTGACGGCTGCCTCCCTACCTCCGAACGCTCCACACATCGAATACATCGACTCCTAAACTTCTTCCGCCTCAAGTACAGACTGGCACACTTGAATTTGGTGTGCCTGAGGCTGTTGGCATCGAATGCCGAATCAATACCGTTGCTGCGTTTCTCCTGAATCTCATTGCTAAACCCTCAACATGCTGGCACAATGGAACCGGCGGCTGATGCTCGTCGTACTCCTTCCCACACTTTTCATCATTCTGACACTGCTCTCATTAAGGACTGGCATACATAATCAAATAATTGAGCATCTGGACTTACCATCTGACAAACGGCCAGATGCTAATCTTGATGGCAATGGTGTTGAGCAACAAAACAAAGATACTAGTGGCAATGCTCGGCATCCCATCTACAAGCCAGAACGCACACAAATCGAGCCTATCGTTGACAACTTTCCTCTCGCTCAAGCTGCAACTTCGTATGCAGACATGCCTCCTATCCCACTTTGGAATCGACCGCCCGCCCCCCATTTCTATGAAAACACACCATTGATCATCGGTTTCACGCGCAACTGGAAGCTCTTACAGCAAGTTGTGGCATCCTATATCACATCAGGATGGCCATCAGAAGACATATGGGTGATTGAGAATACCGGTACTTTCAAGTCCAATGAAAACAACAAACTCTCCCTCCAGAACCCGTTTTACCTCGACTGGCGTCGTCTCACAGGCATCTTCAGCGTCAACGTCATCTCCACCCCGACCTTGCTCAGCTACTCACAGCTGCAAAACTTCATCCTCGGCGTCGCCATGGAGAAGGGCTGGGACTACTACTTCAACTCACACATGGATGTCGTCGCCCTCTCCGAGGAGGAAATGTCGCCCAACGACGACAACGGTTACAAGAGCCTCTACGAGCGCTGCGTCGACGACCTCGCCCAAACTCTCCAGCCAGACTACGCCGTCGACCCGCACACCGGCGAGCAAGGCCGATGGGGCATGAAAGCGTACGGCGATAGCCGCGGCCTCGTCCTCATGAACGCGCGGGCGCTACAAGAAGTTGGCGGATGGGACGCGCAGATCCCGTACGCGGGCGCGCGGTGCGACGTGCAGGAGCGACTGGCGATGAAGGGATTCAAGCTCGCGGACGCATTCGTCGGCGGCATCTTCGATGTTGGGGACAGCTTGGAGGACATTCGGACGCTGTATCGGCGACGGCATATCAGCACAAAGGACGAAGAGGGGGAGAATGTCCAGGTCGACGTGGAGGATGAGAGGGCGGGGCAGGGGTATAAGCAATTGAAGGAGCAGCTGCTGAAGATGCAGCAGGCGAAGCAGGAGGATGGTGGGAAGGCAAGATATGGATGGCGGAATACTCAGGGTGGAGGAAGAGATGAACCGTTCTATCGCGATCCGGAGGGATTTGAAAAGGCGATTGTCATGACGAATGAGTTTTCCAGGAAGCTGATGGCGGAGAAATGGGGTCACATTGGATGCGGTCTTCGAGATGCGGGACTATCAATAGATGATGCTTGGCGAGTAGAACACGATTGGTAGGGGTTCCTTCCCTTTTACGTATGCGTTGTTTGTGATCCCTCACTTCCTCACTCTCTTAATGCCTAATATGACTGATGATCATCATTAGGGATCGCCAAATGGGTCTAGGCCTAGGGGGTTAAATCGAAAGCTTCTATTCTACCTGCACAAATTCAGAAAAGGCGATGATGGGAAGGGGCGCCTGAGGAGTTTTTTTTTTTTTTTTTTTTTTGCAAACTGCCGTCCTGTTTGACATGTACAAATCACACCCTAGCTAGCATTCTGGAGCACACAAAGTCGAGAGCAAAATATTTCGGAAGAAGCCGGTCAAGGAGGTACATGGGGATTCCAATATTTTGGACTAGATATGTCGGATAGATTGGTGGGGATTTACCATCCTCGCTTGGGCGTTGGGATCTGGCTGCACATGTCTTGAAAGCGAAATTTGGGCCGAATGTGTTTCGAGTTGGGGACTGATACATAATTCTCTACGACGTATCTTACATTCCAAGCGCGGTTAACAATCCGATCTCAAGAAAAGATGGCTTGTGATGTGATGTAGTGTGCATACTGGTGTGATTCGGTTGATGCAGCTCGGCGTGGGATGGTTAGTGTAGATCTCTCGGCAGAGTCTGGCTTAGCCTGGCGAGGGTAATGAGGAATTGAATGATGGGCCGAATCAAAGCTTTCCTAAGGGCAAGCAGTTCGGGTGCTCAATTAATTTGTGACATGTGCCAGGATTGCGTTCGCGTGTGATCTTGAGGAAGGCAACGGCGATGTGCACTCCCTCCACTTGCATGACCATCCGTCTTTTCAACTCCTAGACGCCAAAAAGCACGAACGTACCCCGAAATGGTCCGAAGAGGAATTCCCCGGTCTTGGGGCTTCGTACGAAGTCTATGCGGCAAAACTCTATGACGGATGCTGGAGGTTTGGTGGCAAGGCAAGGGGCTTTGGAGCATCCAGTTCCTGTCAATCCCGGCCGCGGATCCCGGAACGTTCGCACGATGCAGACCAGCTTGATTGGAATGGGAATGGTGGTGTTGACTTTGAACGGTGGCCGGGAACGGGCTGGAGTACCGAACGAACGGGCGGCAACCGTGCTCAGTGTCAACCGTCCGGCCGCGCCAAACTTTGCTCAAAATTCGAGATGTGCCAGAAGCATCCAATACCATCTCCACTCCTCCACACGTCCGAGAAAGGATTCTCTCGAGACGCGATGGCTTCTTACCTACACTGCGCAATACCCGCGCTATAGAGTGTTTTCATTGCGCGCTTCACTACTCTGCCAACGCTCCGTCCGCGTGCTCGAGAATGCACCCCTCGTTTCCTATACGACTTCATTGCTGCCCGATATTGCTCTACATCTCCTGACTAGCGCCTGAACACTTTTTGATGCGCCTCCAACCTTTTGAGAAGTTCTATCGAGAAAGTGTCGCTTTTTGATGTCTTGGATGTAATAGACCAATCTTCCAGATTCGGTAAACAAAGAACGTCATTGTTTACCGTATCCGTCCAGGCGCCTTTGCCCACCACATCTAGGCATTGTCCTTGGATTCATGTCTTGAACTTCTCCCACTCATTTGATCACCAAGGTCAAACATGGAGCGCTCCCCGGCTTCCTTGTCCGACAGGATGCCACCTCGAGGCCGCACTCCTGCCCCGACCAATGCTTATCTCCAAGAGCGCTTGGCCGAAAGCCGTACTCAGAGTTCGCGCACCTTAAGTCTTAGTCGATCCAATAATCAACGAGGAAGGGATGATTACATATTTGATGAAGACGGCCCTTCCCCACGGTCCTTTGCTAGCTCACCGCCCAGAGCTCACGTACGGCGACCAAGTGATAGTCTGAGAAGCGGTTTGGGCGTCCGAGAGATGGAACGTCACGTGGAAAGGTTATCCAAGGACAATTTTACGCTGAAGCTTGAGATTCATCATCGGGACGAAGCTTTGGCGAAATTGCGCATCAAAGTCCAGCACCTGAGTGAGCAAGTAGAGAGGGTGACTACGCTTGAGGCTGCAAACAAAGAGCTTTTCGACGTCAATGAGGACCTATTGAAGGAACTTGAGAAGAGAGATGGTGCTTTGAAAGAGGCAGTCGAGATGATTAATAGCTTGGAAGACCAGAATAATCATTTGCTCACCCAAAAGCCGTCCTTTACTCCCCCACAATCCCAAGCAGATACAGGCTATTCCAGTGCTGCCTCGAACCCCTCAGGTCCACGTTCCAGATCGTCATCTATGGACTCCAGAGCGATTCAGGCGAATACATCAATACCGTCGTTACAGTCTCAATCGCCCCAGAAGAGATTACAATCTACTAGCAAGACTCATGCTACCACACTAATGCCGCCGTCACTCTCGGACAAAAAGATCACGACAAATGCCCTTCGACAGCTTTATTTATCTGGCGAAGAATCTCTTCGTACAATACGTAATCGAAATTCTGTTCTTTCTGTTATCTCATCAAGGATACCGGACAATGATTCTGCGCTACCGCCTTCTCCGCCATCGCCAGCCTTAAGCGAGGTCAGTGAATTGGATACTGCATTTTTCGGTCAGCACGTAGGAAGCTCGTCTAGAGATGCGCCTCCGCATGAGGATACTGGTACTTCTCTATTTTCGGTGACAACTCCACGACCCTACTATGAAGAAGCTTCTCAGGATCGTACAACTGTTGGTCACTCTAGATCTTTTGAAGAATCTCTTCATCTGGCATCTTCTGTCCCCACATCCCCAACTCGGACACGGCCGTATCACTATCGAAGGAGCTCGGTCCAAGACACTCCCAATGAAAAATTTCATGTTTCTTCAAACTCGTCGCCTCTGCGGTCGCCTCGTCTCCAATCGCAACACCACCACATCAGCAGGCTCAAGTCCGAATCCATTCCTACCCGCTCAGCCTCACCTTCATCACCCATGATCCAGGACCGATCAAATCTACCCAGCTCCTTCTCCCCTCCCCCTTACGGAGGGTTCCCAACCGGCGCCTCCCTCGTGCACGGGACTCCAAGCCGCTTCGTTCGTCCCGTTCCCGCAGCAGCAAATCTCCTCTTCGACGGTGAGGGCATTGAGGACTTGCAAGCCCAATCACCACCCCTCCACCACGCTGCATCCACCTCTATCTCCGCCAGCCAAAGAAAACGCTCCCTCTCCTCCGGTCCCGGCTCCATCCCCAAAGCCTCGCCACCACTCATCCGCAACCACACAATGAGCAGCGTCCCCCAATCACCTCATCCCCACCACCTTCCACCGCACACCAGAATCCTCCACCAAAAACCCCGCTCCCCTCTCACCCAAGCCTCCGAGTACCTCCCGTACAGACCCCAAACCCCCACCACCAATCCCGCACCCCTCTCACCCCCAACAACCTCGCACTCCAGCTCCGGACCGCCCACCCGCGGCAGCGACGTCGCCCCGCCTCCGCCCCGCCACGAGCTGCCCCTGCCGCGCACGCGCCGACCGAGCTTCACGCCTATGAAAGCCGCTCGTGCCGCGCTCGCCTCGCTGACACCCGGTGGTGGTAGCGGCGGTGGTGGGACCGGTGATGTTGGCGAGGGCGGAGACGGGGATGCGACGAGCAGTGGCCGGGGCAGTGCGCGGAGCTGGGAGGTCGGGGGGGATGAAGAGGCGTTGGGCGTTGTGGCTGGGTCTGGTGGTGCGAGAGGCAGGAGTCCGGCGAGGGATGTGGGCGGGAGTGGCAGGATGAGGTGGTTGTGGAAGAGGGGACGGAGGGGGGAGGAGAGTGAGGGGGAGGGGGGTGGATGAAGTGGGGGGATTTACTTGTACTATTTTCTGGGGAGTTGGGATTGGGTTTATTGGGGTTTTGGTATGTGTCGGACGAAAAGAGTCGGTGAATAGGGGGTTAGTTTTTTTTAAGTGTTGGAAAAGCGTGGCGCTTTTGGTGTGCTATCATCAAGACATTCTTAGATCGCAAGATCGTGTCATGTCTTTTTTATAGCTCGAATCCATATCACCGTATTACTGTCATTGACTTTCAAGCTAAAACCACTATGCACTCCCAACCAGTTTCTTAGCACTCTCTCATCAGTTGCCACATCATATCTCCTACCCATCCTCTAGCTCCCTTTCGTATCTCTCCACCTCCTCTACTAGCTCCACCACTCTCCGTCGCACCAGCTGGATCAACTCCAGCTCCCCTCGCCTCCGCCCCACCACTTGCCCCACCCACTGCAACATCGACAATACGAGCAAGCTATCCTGGTTCCTCGCATAGTCCTCACGGTACCCTGTTGTCCCCGCAGCTGCCATCAGACCCGGAGTCAATGTGGAATGGGATGTACCCGCAGCGGAGACCGGGAGGTTGTTGGGCGCAGTCGTCAAGTTGTCAGAGGTGGTACTTATTTGAGCCGAGAACGACGCGGTGTCCATGTCAGGTACTGCCATGGCTCCGTTTGCACTAGCATCATTGTGATTGGGAGATGAAGGCAGCGAATCAGGCGTAGTGCGGGAGTTACGAATGTGGAGAGTTGTGCGTAACGTGCTTGGGCGCGCAGGGAGCGAAAGTAGAGCAGGTGTTTTCTTGAGACTACGGCGTAGGGACGATCGTGTCGAGCGAGAAGGGGGCAGCGCTAGGTACTGAGTAGAACGAGTAAGCCTTCGGGACCGTTGGCTCGCGAGCGTGGGCTCCATCGTCTATGTTTTGGGATTATAGGACATGTGGATGCTGTCCTGAGTGTTTGGTTTCTTTGACAGTGATGCGTAGAAGAGTCGTGCCGCAGGATTTGAAGTGGACTTGGATACGGGGATGCTGAGGAGGTCATGAGGTGTGGATAAGAAAGTACCACTGGACAACATTAGCAATACTGGAGCTGGGAACGAGCAGGTTAGAGCGACCACTGTCTTCACTTATTCTTGTAATCGGTCATTGGTCTTAGCGTTGAGATGCAGTGTGTATGGAGTATGAAGAGATGTCCCATCTTCGTTGTGTAGTATACGGTTACTAAATCTGCTCGAAAAAGCCCACTGATATAGGGAATTGAGAAAAAGTGAAGTAATAGCAACAACAAGAGACTCGATAAGAAAGGAGTAGCTCACTTGCGTGGCATATCACACAACAGAATCTCACCAGCTGGCTTCACTTCTTCGCGTTTAATAAGATAGTTCTAGTAATTTAACGGATGATGTCTCTTTGTTTCCACACAAAAAAGATGCTAGTTATCCTAGAGATTGTCATAAGAAATGTCACAGATCGCAAGGACAATTCACCGTACAAGGAGACAGCCAAAAATCACAAGTGACATGAATCTCGAGAGCATTCTTATTAGAAGGCCTCCTATTTTGATCGCTCAAAAATTTCGTTGTTCAACGAATTATCGATCAGGCAGCCCACAATCTTGCTCCGAAACATACCAATTCATAGGAAATTCACAGGGATGAAACGGAACATCATACAAGCCGGTCAGAAAGGTTAATTACGGTATATTAATTAAACAGAGAATGGTCCAAAATAGTGAAGATTTGAGATGTCTATCAAGAAATACTACTCAACGTGTGTGCTTCGTGTTGAAATAGGTCAGATAGAGATACAGTACGCACAAATCACTCGACACCTCCACCAGCTATGCAACTCTCGCAGAATGCTACTGTCCAATTTTTTATTAGAAGTACAGTTTTCCTTCTACTTTTCCAACTTACGTACAATATCCAGTCCTTTTAAAAAAAAATTAGGTTAGCTGGAAGGCCTCGGTCCTTGCCTTGGCCTGTTTCTCATCCGGCTGAGACTCGTAAACGGACAGCTCTCCGGATCCGACATTATATATGAGGCCATGGATCTTGAGTTCCCGCTCTTTGATGGCGTCAATCACCACCGCGTTCTCCTTGAGAACTTCCAGTGACTGAGCAACATTCAGCTGGGCAAGCCTGAACGTCCTTTCCTGCGGCGTCAAGGCTTCCAATTCGTCAGCATGCTTCATGCGAAGCTGGCGCAATGGAAGAAGCCACGTGTCAATCATTCCAAGTCGATTATTCCCAAGCGCGGCGTTCACACCGCCACAGCTAGTATGTCCGCACACGATGATGTGTTTGACCTGAAGATATTTGACGGCGTATTCAATGACGGATCCTGCGTTAATGTCGGCGCTATGTAGGATATTGGCGATGTTGCGATGGACGAAGACATCGCCGGGCTTGAGGCCGAGGATAGTCGTCTCCGGTATGCGGCTATCGGCGCATCCTATCCAGAGGATTTCTGGAGATTGACCGGAGCCGAGTTTGGGAAAGAAGGTTGGATCCTCAGAGGCGACTTGGTAAGCCCAGGCCTTGTTTTGGGCGAGGGCAAGGTCGAGAGTTTCTGAGCAGGCAATTGTTAGTGAAATTTTGCCGGTGCTGTACCATGCCTCATCGTTTATTTACTAGATGCTGGCTTGTTGGAGGCATTGCGGATCGGAGAGGAGCGCAATGCTGGGTAGGAGAATTTCAGCGCACAGAGAGCCATGGCACGCTGAGATTGCCTCCATAGCAAAGGCGCGCGGTGAATGCACAACATTGAGAGGTTTCACGTACCGTCCCCACTCATAGTCTTTATGCGTCAGGAGGTCGCTACTTGTCTGTCAATCGCGTTCTCGACGACCGAATGTTTTCCTTCGAGTCAAGGTATTGGATTTGGTAATAGAGCAATTGAGCAATTGAAAAGAAATTCGCACGAAAGCAAAAGTGTGGTTCACCGGTTGAGCTGGTGCGAAGAGGATCAAGAGCCGGGAGCGGACGAGAATTGGGCAGATAAGCAATAAATTTCGGGTTGTCAGAACGAAAAAATGACGAAAGAGAAGCCGGAAAGTCCGGTTGTCCGTAACTCCAACGGGCCAAGGATCGGCCCTCCACCGGACTTCTACTAGCAATGCACGCACAGGCCAAGCTCCCTGAATTTTGCTAAGCTTAAAAGTTTAAACAGACATTGTGTATAGTTTCAGTCATGAAGTCTCGTGCCCTCGTTGCTCAGGTAGCATTGCATTGCGCATTGATTACAGCCCGTCAGATGATGCTCTGGATGCCTTGAATGCTTGGAGGTATCATTTTGTTGGTGAAAAAACAAGTCCAAGGAACACCCGATCGACAGTCCCTGCCCGCCCTGATACAGCTCCACACCACCATGTACATGTTGCAAGCCTTCTCAAACATTTATTCTGCCGAAGGAGAAATCATACATTATTGCACATTATCTTTCAGGAAATGCCCGTCATCCACTAGTCGTTCAAGGAATCGATGGTGAAGCGTTCCATGACTCTTTTGCATTGTACTCTGGATGAGGGGCCGTAGCAGGGAATTGCAGGAGACGATCGCTTCCTCTGACAAGTAAATCCCCATTTCTTCTTCAGGTTCGCCTCCATAATTCGACCAGACTGGACGAACTTTCCAGCTTCCTCGTATCACGACACCCATTGGTGCTTGTACAAACGTTCGAAGGCCATCAGGCGTGTCCACGAACCATGCCGAGTAAGTGATTGTGCCAGTCCAAAGATCCCCTGGCAGATAGGATATCCGGTCTGTGATGTTGTACTTGGTGCTTGCGTTGCTCGTGAAAACCTCGTCGTCTTCGGGGATGAGAGTTGTTTCATCTTCATTGGGGGTGGAAGGCGGTGGCATGGGTCCCTGCGCCTTTTCATGGTGTACAACGATCGGGTTCAATTTGATCATCAAGGAATGATCGTGAAGTTGACTGATGACATCCTCCTTCTTGACCGATGCAGGAAGAATTGTTTGCTTGTTAACTCCGAACGTTGACCGGAGTGACGGCATGTTGTGTGGGAGTGGTGAATTGGTAGATTCTTGTCCTGAAAATAATATGCTAAGGTGGATCTAGACGTCAAGGAGGCCACCTGTGATTGTAAATGTCTAAGAGTGCGCAACGCATTACTCCAGCGCAGAGGTTATATGTAAACGTCCTACGCGCCCTCAGCTTCACGGGCGCAGCTGATCCGACGCCTCGCGTGGCACAGCCCACGGATTCCCTTCCAAATCTGCACATGCTCACTGGGAAAACATGTTGAAAATTATGGCTAGGCCTGCTGAAACATGCAGGCACCATTCCTTCGCTTTGCTTTTCTACTGAAACGGCAATTTCCCCTGCAGTCATCACGTCGTCTAAATATTCTATCCCGCCAGAAACAACTTCAGCTGCAAATTACAACAACAAATCAGGATACGCCTATGCTATCATGCTTGTTCATCTCCCTCGTTATCCAGACGAATGATTCATAGCGCATTCGAAACCCTTCGAAACGCTGACCCAGTCACAACAATTCATCCCGCCGTGCTACTGGTATAGTCATGGCAAGATTGGTCTTATGACCAAAGCCGCAAGATGCTATCTAGTCATCTTCTGCGAAAAACTGGCTGGCTTCTATTATGTCTTTGTCTCCATTCGCAAAATCCCAGCCAACAATGCGCGGATCTTGCGAGCAGCAAATTATCCGTCTTGAATCAAACTGCAGTTTAAACACTCGTGAATTTGAACCGTGTGGGCTGATAGTCATCATAGCCGGTATTGCAGCGTTAGCCGCGTGATGGCCATGATGGTGGCCATGATGGTGATGGTGGCCATGGTGGTGATGATGAGGAGGCGCCGTCGCTGCTTGTGACACTGCTTGATGTTGTGAATTATTGCTTTGTGCCTGCTGCACTTGCTGGCCAGGCTGAGGTATTGCTGCACTTGAATGCGCGATATGTGTTGGCAGATGAGTAGTGTGAGATGCCTCCCCAGACTGATTAGATTGAGCAACCGTGGAGGATAGCACAGTAGTTTGCTGCACTTGGCTGGAAGAGCTGCCGACTTGGGGATCCTCTTCTCCATTTGGCAGTAGTGGCATTGCGTGACTGGTGAGTTGGGAAGTGACAGTAGGTGCAAGGCTCGAGTTTGGATCAGCAGTTAATGGCTGCTGCTGTGCTAGTTGACCCTGTTGTTGACCTTGTTGTTGACCCTGTTGTTGACCCTGTTGTTGACCCTGTTGACCCTGTTGTTGTTGCTGCTGCTGCTGCTGTTGCTGCTGCTGCTGATGTTGCTGAAGTTGTTGCTGGATGATCTGGTGTTGAGGACCAATCCGTGGGGGACCAGCATGTGCTCGCCTTAGACCACCTGCACGCTTCACTGCATCTGCTTGCAACAAACGTCTCGCAATGACCCATCTCCCATCATGGTCCCTCTTCCAGATGATAACCGTCTCATCGTAAGATCCAGAAACGATCTTGCCCCATCGGCTGCCCCCGCCACCTGGCGGTAACTTTGCACCATATGCAGTGATATCCTGGGGATTGCGCGAACCAGCATTGCGGACTCTACGTCGGTTCCCGGCGCTTGGTGGTGTAATTAGTCCATGTTTTCGAGCTGCAAAAAATTGCCTGTCAATCTCTCGCGCCTCTGCTTCCAGATCGTCTTCGTTACCCGGCAAGTCTCCAAACCTAGCTTGTACGGTACGCACAAGGTTCTGATGACCTTGTAAACAGGCAACTTCAACTCCTGTGGCCCGATCAAAGATACGGACTGTATCATCACTGCTGCCGCTTACGACTCGTCTGCCGTCAAACTGTACACAAGCGATGCCCTTTGTGTGGCCGGTGAGTGTCATTTTGCAAATACCTGTACTCAGGTCCCAGATCTTGACAGTTCGGTCACCAGAGGCAGAAACAATATGCCCATCCAGGATCTGAATTGCATTGACAGCAGCGCCATGCCCATCGAGCGACAACGCAAGAGTATACTCTTCCAAAAGGCGCCAAGCAGATGGATTGTCTGCGTAGCGACCTGCGTTGACGACATGTAACGGGCCTGCAGAGCCGTCAAATCCATTTGCTGGTTGACTTCGACTCATTTCCCGTCGATTCCACACTTTGATTGATTTATCTTTTGAACACGTGATAAGAAAACGTTGATCAAACCTCAGGTTCAAGACTGATTCGGTGTGAGCTTGTTCCATCTTCTTGATAATCTGACCGGTAGAGAAGCGCCATAAAATGACGTCAGCATCACTTCCTCCTGATATGACAACGTCTTCCTCGGGACTCTCGTCAAACTGAAGGCATAAAACCGAAGCTTTGTGTCCAACCAGCGGCGGAAGCACCAGTCTTTGGGTTTCAAGATTCCAAATCCGGATGGACCTATCCCTGCTTCCACTAACGAGGAAATTGCCAGAGTACTGGATTGTGTAGACGCATTCCAAGTGCGCTTCATATGGATGGTCAGGATGAGGGAGCTGGAAGTTGGTATAATGGCCGGCATTCCAGTTATCTTCAAGACGCCTTCGCTGCTTATAAAGATATTGCCAGTTAACTTTTGGCTCCTCCGACAGTGTCGACATTAGGTTTGGCGTCACTGGTGGGCTAAGCGGCGTGGAAATGGTGTTGGTGTAATCTCCAAGTCGTGTGTCATAAACACCACTGCCCTGTTTCATACTAATTTGATTCTTCAACTCTTCCATGTATGATGGTCGTCGTCCACTTTCAGACGTTGGGGACGCTAGCGAATTGAAATCGACCCCTTGCATATGATCTGATAGGTCTGGACTTTCATCAGCCTCCACCACGTCATGGTGTGTACCCCAGCTGTGGGATTGCTCAGTCGTTCTGTCTGGAGAAGCTTGCGCGGAAACAAAATTGGGACCTGGGCCAAAAAGTCCGCTGTCACGAGCACGCTTTTTATTGCTTTGTTGTCCTGTATCGGTATCGGCTCTTCTTGCGCGGCTTTTTGGTTCTCTAGCTTTAGCAGCACGGGTTTTCTCTGCCTCTTCGAATGTTTTTACTTGCGGTATGTTTGGGTGCCAGCCTTCTGACGCGAATAAGATGCGCCATAGGCGACCATCCAAGGCTCTTTGCCGCCAAGCCTTTGAAGCAACAGATGCTGTCAATAAAGAACGAGGTTCCAAGTATGAGAAGATGTGAAAAGTGATTTCTGGTGGTAAGTGTTGCAGTGGATCGAGGTGTAGCAAAGGATTGAGCCGGTCTACAATGGCAGCGATCGAGGAGGTCCGAAGCGAGCGTAGGATCGAGTAGGCAAACTCTGCAGTAGACATGTTAATCCCGTAAAGTCCCATTTACATATAGAAACATGGAAGTAGCACACACCACTGCGGTCAGTCTCACTGAGTCCCAGCACCCATTCCGGCAGGGATAAGATGGGAGCAGTGTCTTGATCCGGGAGATCGCTGTCTCGTGAGCCACTCCGCATTGGTGCATCGCTCTCATTCTGGCTTCTCGTCTCTTCCGAGTATCCTTCGTCGATTTTGAAGGGGGCACTCATGGAAGCAGCCGATTGGAAGGCAGCAATGTAGGGCGAATTGGAGAAGGTCACCGGACTGCGGCTACGAATAGCACGGTGGGACATGTCGAAAACGGGAAGGCAGCAGAAATGGCATTCACAAAAAGCAGGCTCTGCACGTAATGGCGTCGCTCAGTCCGTAGATGAGAGGCGAAGGGAAGGCTGTTGCGAAAGACGTGGCAACGCAGGCGCTGGCTGATGTTTACATGCAAAAGACGCAAACGTCGAGACAAGCATCACACGGCCGGGCTCGCAGCTGATGGTCGAGTGATAGGCAGAGGCTAGGAAGGTGGCAGGTGTGGCAGAACACTGCTGCTCACGCTTCTCACCCTTCTCACGCTGCCCAGCGCAGCGCTAACACACCAAATAGGCATCGGAGCAGCCTCGGGATGCGCATGACTAAGCACGCACCCGCGCCCAGCAGCGTCCCTTGATTCCTCGCCCGTTGCTTTGAAGCCGCTCCAGCCAGTCCAGGCTCCGGAACAAAGCGAGCGTGTTGAGAGCGCTTTCCGTGTGCGAGCTGCTGCTCTGCTCTTCCCCCCCAACTTCCATCTCCCCATGCTGGGTTTGCGCTGGCTCGAGCCGTTTCAGAATCATCGCCTCGCCGATCCCCTATTCCTGGCCGGTCCACGCTCCAACACCTTGCCATCCCACGACCTCTCAGTCCGACTGACCTCCATTGCACCCCGCCAGCCGTCCAGATGATGGAGGTTGCGACGCATGGCCCTCTATCACGGACCTACACCGCACCCTCTGCTATCCACTCCAGGATGACGAACCCAGGCAGCGCATCGCCGGTCATGCAGACCCAGAGCCACAGCAGCTCGCAATTTTCCGTCAACTCTCACCCATCTCTACGATACTCCGATACCACCCAAGGCACTTCGCAATCCACTTTATTTCCCGCCCCGCCACCCGTTCCGCAGACGCCTACGAATGGCGCCCCTGTTGAGGCGACCGATAACGTGTTGAACAAGGTTGCCGACAAAGATGCGTCCTTGTTTCAGATCAGCTTAAATCTACGACAACGTCTAAGAGGCGTACCAGGCTTTGAAGAGCAGTTGCACGCCTTGGAACTGGAAGATGCCCAAGACACAGATCCTGTCACTCTACTTTGGTGGACTTTTAGGAAGGGCTATCCGTTGATGATGATCTACAATACCCTCAACCCTGCGCAGCCGTTGGAGATTGATACATCCAAAGTCCCTGAATCAAAACGAGGGAAAGCCGCGACGTTCAAATTCGTGCAGGCATGCATTAACCAACTAAAGTTTCCGTCCAATGATTGTTTCATTGTCACGGATTTATATGGAGATGACACAGGCGGATTCGCAAAGGCAAGACTTTCGACATGGCCGCATACAGTGACCATAGTTTGTGCTAATTCGTATCATAGGTCGTGAGAGTTGTGAATCGCGTCCTGGACATTCTCGTTGAAGAGGGTCTAATCGACACAGTTTCGGTTGATGAAGATGTGATGTCGCTTGAGTCCACCAAAGACATCAAACGAAGCCAGAGACAACACATTATCGAAGAATTAGTCAAGACTGAAAGGACTTATGTGCAACATCTCGAGCTCTTGCAGGCTTTCAAGAAACTCGTGGAAGAGAAAGGTGTAATTCCTGGCGACGCCATCCACGACATTTTCTTGAATTTGAACTCACTTCTTGATTTCCAACGACGCTTCCTTATTCGCGTCGAGCAGACGAATGCATTACCGGAATCCGAGCAAAATTGGGGGAAGCTTTTCAAGCTCTACAATGATGCCTTCAAAGTTTATGAGCCTTACATAGCAAACCAGAAGCGATGCGAGGAAATCACCACCCGAGAATTCGATAAGCTGAGGGAAGCGGGTGGCTCGGTTGAGATGCGCCAGATGGTTGAGACTCCCGCTATATTATCATCTTTCCTCATGAAGCCTTTTCAACGTCTCGCGAAATATCCCTTGTTACTTAAGGTAGGAAAACTGCGATTGTCAATCGCATGGCCTCACTAATCATTACTAGGAATTACGAGACAAAGGTGGCCTGGATCAGGCAAGAAAGGAAGATGTCACGATTGGCATAGAAGCTGCTTCATCTGTCTTGGAGCGCACAAATGCAGCAGTAGACCGAGAAGAACGATTAGCAGCTGTTCAGGAACTAAAGAACAGAGTGGAAGATTGGAAAGGACATCGAGTCGAGGCTTTTGGCGACTTATTGCTTGCGGGCACCTTCACAGTATTGAAAGGCGATAATGCCAATGCGAAAGATTCAGAGAGAGAGGCAAGTCTTTCGCTTTTACTTTTCCCATCCCAAACTTCCAGAGGCACGATTCTTCAGTGTTCTATGACATTTACTAACTTCGTTTCCCTTTAAGCAGTACAAAGTATATCTCTTTGAATCCATCCTACTTTGCTGCAAAGAGATGAATCCGAACAAACAAAAGAACAAATTGATGAACAAGCCGGTCGTGGACCGCAAAGGCAAACCGAAGCTCCAGCTGAAAGGTCGGATTTTTATGCAAAATGTGACAGAGACCATTTCGTTGGCCAAGCCCGGTAAGTTTCATAAGTTTTTCCATTTGCTATTTTGATCTATTTTTGTCGCTAATCACAGGTCTGTCCCAGGCTCATATACTTGTCAAATATTCTGGAAAGGTGATCCTGGCATCGAAAACTTTGTCATTAGATTTACTACTGAAGAACTCATGAAAAAATGGGCAACTAGAGTTGACCAACAGCGAAGGATCTGGAAAGAAAGAGCCAGAGGAAGCGATGGAAGATCATTTGGCACCTCGGAAACTGAATTCACATTCATGCAGAACCAAGGTGCGTTGGAAAATCCGTATCGCAACGATGAGGACGGCGAGGACGAAGATGACGTATCAACGGTATATGGCCAATATCCAGTATCCGAGTTTCCCATGAGCAGTCGCAACGGCTCAAGGACAAGTCTGCGCTCGAGATCGACTACAGGGGATAGTGGTCCGTCCTCATCTTCATCAAACACTCGGGTGCCTCCACCACGATTTCCAATGGGTCCAAGCGCGCCTGCTTTGACGTTGCGAACCCAGCAGTTAGCTAATGCGGCGCCGTCTCCAGGCGAGCGCGGAGGCGACTCATACTTCTCGCCTAGTATCGAGTCTCCTGTATCCATCAGAACCAGTTCATCATCTGGAATGTTTCCCTTTCCACGTCAGCAACCGCCGACGAGCGCTTACCATGGAGACGAGTCTAATCGCTTCACAGCACCGGCCGTAGGTCGCACAGTCTCACGGGATGGACAAAGTATGAGCGGATATCCCAACAGTCGTTCTGTAATGCGCCCCTCAGCGCCCGCAGGCACCGGCATGCAGAATGCGCAGAATCTTCCCAACAGGTTTCGATCTGCGAGTAGCCCGAATATACAGAACACGCTTCCCAACAATCGGCAACAAGGTAATAACAACTATACCTCACCAGTGCCAGACGTTCCTGTACCCCCGTTCCCTGTTCACTACGCACATCACCCAGGAATCAATCGCAGCCAAAGTAATTCACCTACGGGAGGTCCAATGAACCGGCTTCCATCGCAATCTCCGGGTGCAAATCGAGATCGATCAGGACAACTCCGTCACCCGCAAGAGTTACATTTCCAAGACTACGATGACAGTTCTGTGCAACAGAATAGGCGCTCACCTGCTTATCCTAGGGATGCAACTCATCCAACAACGACGCAAGACAACCGGCCCATGTCACCTCGATCCGACGATTACCCACCGCCAAATCCAACGCAGCTCAAAGTGAAAGTCCATTGCGAATCGGCAGGCTGCACTTATACATTGGTCGTCGCTATCAATATCAGCTACCAATCTCTCAAGGATCGCATCGATGCCAAGCTCCAGCGTTCTACCAATCTCTCGCTTAGCTCTGGTCAGCTCAAACTAAAATACCTCGACGACGACGACTATGTCAGTATACAATCTGACGAAGACGTCCAGATTGCGTTTGAGACGTGGAAGGAGCAGCACATTGACCAGATCGTTGCCGGCCAACTTGGCGAGATTGAGCTTTACTGTCAATAAGCGTTCTGCCTTGCAACGGTGTTTGGGATCTATCGCACTGCGTGGAGTCGGCGTTCGTGCCCTACTAAAAAAATGAACAGCATGAGGTGGTGGGCTATTATATCTACTAGAGGACATGTTTCACAGGGAGGTCATGATCAACAAATCTCGGAAATTTTCGGTGAATTGGAGTTACAAGACTGGGCGGCGGTCAACATTCTTGCATTCCTCTCCTAAAACAAGCTGATCTGAACTTTTCAGCCACAGCAGCGCATCAACTTGTCATTTCTTCCAAGCTGTTTTCTTTCATAATTATACAGCATGATTTAGGGGATTGACACGTCGGGGGCCGACAGCATGCATGAAGCCCACTGTTTCGGATTCGCAGTCCCGCGTCAATTTGGCATAGGACGGTGAAGAAGAAGCCTGGCAATACTTCGGAGATCACAGCGGGAGATGTGGAGTTCTGCGACTGGGTGTTCGAAGCCTGTTTTTAACGTGGGTCTGGTGGCGGATGACTTGATGATGGAATGAAGTGATGGCGTGTGGTCTTACCTACCGTACTGACAGTCGTGTCAAGTAGAACAAAGTAGATGATGCATTTGCACCCTGACATCCAAATTGCCGCGGTGCTTGCCCTTCGGCGATTGTGAGCTGCCTAGCCGGGCCAATCCGTCTTTGTCAACCCCACACAGCTATCTTCCAGGCTTGCTCCGAATTTGCGAGGATTATTTTTGAGATTGGACCCTCTCAGGCATGACGCTGGTGACGCCATGACATGACTGGTCAAATCGATAGTCGATCTTTTCACCTCTGATGATTAAGCTAAGCAATACAAGCTTTCTTTTTTAGATAAACGGGCTTTTTCCCAATGCGGCTCACGTGAGACAAAAGCTCCGACAGTTTTGAAGCCTCGGGGCAGGGTCGTGGGGCTCGGAAGGAATCGTAACCGCAGGCTAGGGGAAGCTGGATTTCTTATATACAACCGCTCTACGATGGATCTGGCCTCCGTCGCTCCTTGTCCTTCCAGAACTCATTGCTTGCAAATCTGCATGTTTAATGTCTGTTCTCTCCAATGCCTCTGATCCATCCACAATCTGCAAGTCGA
Source organism: Astrothelium macrocarpum (assembly GCA_021030915.1). Lineage (NCBI taxonomy): Eukaryota > Fungi > Ascomycota > Dothideomycetes > Trypetheliales > Trypetheliaceae > Astrothelium > Astrothelium macrocarpum. Next base: position 497,005 of record JAGEMR010000005.1, on the reverse strand, counting down.
TGCACTGTTTGTCGATCTCTTTCTCAATCTCCACCCAAGCCAAAAGAACTTTTCGAATTCAATACGTTGGAGTTCGTTCTACGTAATGACGACGTCCTCACAAGAACATGCCAAAGACGAAGGCACATCTTGTTCGGTGCCCAATGAGGAAGGCGTGCAAGACGATCAAAACGAGCAGAAAGAGTTAGGACTGCGGGAAAGCTCCATCTCAATTCCTCAGCTCCCTGTCCAAGCCAAATTACCTGTTAAGTCTACATATAATTCGAATGAAGCTCTGGCAGTAGCCCTCCAGACTAATTCAGCGCCGGGACTTTCGGACTTGGACAGGTCAAGTAGCTCCCGTAGAGGATCGCGTACAGGATCACTTGGAAACATTCGTCGGAGCGTCATAGTTGCTCGCTCGAAAGATAATTTACGGCGAGCTCGAACTACATTAATCAAATATGCCAAGTTCATTGGTCCTGGATTTATGGTCTCAGTTGCCTACATTGACCCAGGTAATGAGAGATTGTCTGATATTTCCGGAAAACTTTCACTTACGTTGCGAACACAGGAAACTATGCTACAGATGTCTCGGCTGGTGCTTCTTACAGGTTCAAGCTTCTTTTCATGGTGTTTCTCTCGAATCTATTTGCCATATTTTTGCAATGTCTTTGCGTCAAACTCGGATCGGTCACCGGTAAAAACCTTGCGGAAAATTGCAGAGCCCATCTTCCCAAATGGTTAAACTATATATTGTATTTTCTCGCCGAATGTGCGATCATTGCTACAGATATTGCTGAGGTAAGCCTACACCCACTCTGCGTCTATGGCAAAGCCATGCTGAGCATTACTTTCTTAGGTCATTGGTACAGCTATCGGACTGTACCTACTCTTAAAGATACCTCTTGTCGCTGGTTGCGCTATCTCAATCGCGGACGTAATTTTTATCTTATTTTTCTATAACCCTAATGGCTCTATGAGAGGTCTTCGCATCTTTGAACTGGGTGTTGCTGCCTTAGTAATTGGAGTCGTCATATGTTTTTGCTTTCAGCTATCTTTGATCAAGAACACCACCGTTGGTGAAGTCTTCAAAGGCTTCTTACCGTCATCTGCTCTAATACAATCCAATGGGTATGTGCTGCATGGGCATGAGAAATTGTTAAGAAACTAAACCTGTCATAGACTTTATCAGGCTGCTGGTATTCTTGGCGCTACCGTTATGCCGCACAGTCTCTATCTGGGTAGCGGCATCATTCAGTCAAGACTTCGGGAATTTGACGTTCAAAATGGCAATGCCGAATCACCAAAGCCGGAAGACCAAATGGATGAGGATGAAGAGCCCTACCGGCCCACCCTTATGGCCATCCGCTCTTGTCTCAAATACTCCATCGTAGAACTCGCCACATCACTGTTTATATTTGCCCTTTTTGTTAATAGCGCAATCCTCATTGTGGCAGGTGCGTCTCTTTCCAATACTCCAGGCGCGGCGAATGCAGACCTATTCAGCATTCATGACCTTCTTTCTCATTCTTTGGCTCCTATCGCTGGCACAGTATTTGCTCTTGCCCTCCTTCTGTCCGGTATCTCAGCGGGCATTGTCTGCACCATTGCTGGTCAGCTGGTCAGCGAAGGCTCGCTGAACTGGAAAATTAAGCCATGGGTTCGACGTCTATTCACCCGGTCCATCTCAATCACACCTAGCATCATTATCGCTGGGGCTGTTGGCCGGACCGGTCTATCAGCAGCTCTACAGGCCTCTCAAGTGGCGTTGAGCGTTCTGTTGCCCTTTCTTAGCGCTCCGCTCATCTACTTCACATGCCTCAATCGCTTCATGACCGTGCCGGGCACGGAAGACGAGCACCCAGGCGGTGTGAAGATGCGCAATAACCTCATCACCGCCTGTCTGGCAATCCTATTGTGGCTGTTCATTGTCGTCATCAATGCCGCACTCATCATTTTACTAATTATGGGGAAAGGTTAGACGTTCAAGCGGGACGGCATAAAAGGAGTTCGGGAACTTTTGCATATTAGATACCACACATTTACTGGCTTGCATGAGGCGCAAAGGCTCATGAGTATCATGTCTTTTGGCATAGCCTAATTGAAACAAATAATTCATCACACGGACCTTGAAGTGAAAGAAAGTCTTCACGATGTTCGCGCGAGATTCGGCCGTTCTCGGATCAGTAGGTAGAGATTGCCGAGGCTCGAGATAATCCTGCTCGTTATCGATAGGAGCTAGCTCGAGCATACTCCGGCATGAGGGACTGGCTACATCCATCAGCTTCACCGTCAAAGGTTGAGAGGCCCATACAAAGCTGCAAGCCATCCGCGACGTCTGACCATGGGGCTAGGCAAAGCTCTATTCTCGCTTCCGATCGCGCCGAACGGGAGCCTCGTATGCGAGGACTTGGGTCGCGTCTACCTCCTAAGCTTTCAACTTCCTCCTGACAACCGACTTACCACCGTAAGACTCAGCTTCTATTTGTGAGGCTTTTCTTAGTCACTCGACTATCACTGCTCTCAGAGCTCTCTGCTGACAGGGTCTTTCCATTTGAGGCCTTCTGCCAAACACTAGTCCTTGCCCTCGACATTCTCCAAGAGAAGCATTCGCCGGGTGTAATTATCACCACATCCTCGCTTCCGAAATTCTACAGCAATGGCCTCGATCTAGAATCTGCATCTGCGGATCCCACAACCTTCTTTCCTAATTCCCTCTATGCTCTGTGGGCCCGAATAATCACCTATCCTTGGCCGACAGTGGCGCTCATCAATGGCCATGCCTTTGCCGGAGCCCTCATGCTCGCCATGATGCACGACTATCGCTTTATGAATCCACACAAGGGATATCTTTGTCTTAACGAATTAGACTTGGGTGTTCCGTTAAGACCAGCGATGATGTCGGTGTTCAGGCAAAAGCTTGGTGCTGCAACATTGCGAAACATGATTCTAGAAGCGAAACGGTACAAAGCACTAGAGGCGCTAAAGGAAGGCATGGTAGATTCTCTGGGAGGCTTGGAAGACTGCCTCGCTTGGATCGATGAGCTGGGTCTGAAAGGTAAGGCAGGTGGTGTCTATGGACTTTTGAAGCAGGAAATGTGGAGAGAAACAGCAGAGCGATTGAGAAACTATGGCTTAGAGGTAAAAGAAGAAGAGCAGAGAAACGAGAGGGATCTGAGGCAGCAGGACGAGCGAAGAAAACGTGTAGAAGCTTGGGAGACTAATAGATTATCGAAGTTGTAGAAAAAGGGGCAACCCTAAAGCAGGATATCGAGATATTTTCTAACAAACGGCAAACTTGAAAAGCCAATTGTCCATTAAAAACATATGACTTGGCGGCAAACGCGGCGTTGGCGGTAGCTTTGAAGCTATCGCCAAACATGGTGAAGCTAGTCGGCGATTAGGACCGTGAATTCGGGCTTTGCTGCAGTGTGCCTTGATCTCAACTCCTTCCAATTCAGTGCTATGGACAGGATACCCATGATCATAACCACGTATTCAATCACTCGCGAACCTGCAGAATACCTCGCTGCCAGCACAAGAACAATGTGGAGACACGGCTGCAAAGACTCTGTCACAAATCACACTCGTGAGATTAAACTTTTGAGAGTCATACGATGGAAATTTCGCCAATTCCCAAGAAATGTATCCTTATCATCGGGCGAATATAAGAGTCACTGAGACTTAACCAGCCTCTTTTGCATTTTGAAAACAACAGGACGGAGAAGAAAGACTATCACGGCGATGGAAAAAATTGCCTATAATAACCTCGGCCGATCGGGCTTGAAAGTGTCCAAGGTCATCCTTGGGGCAATGTCGTATGGCACCTCAGATTGGCAGCAATGGGTACTGGACGAAGAAGAATCGCTCCCTCTACTCAAGCACGCCTACGACATGGGGATCAACACATGGGATACTGCAGATGTTTACTCTAATGGAGCAAGTGAACAGATTATAGGCAGGGCCCTTAAAGAATACAACATCCCGCGGAGCAAGGTTGTCATTCTGTCAAAATGCTACTTTGGCGTGGATCAAGAAGGCGACCAGCCCAAAATTGCTGATCTCTCCACCAATGACAATGATTGGGTGAACCGAGTCGGTCTCAGTCGCAAGCACATTCTGGATGCAGTGGATAACAGCGTCAAGAGGCTTGGGACATACATTGATGTTTTACAAATACACCGACTCGATCACGGTACTCCTCGTGAGGAAATTATGAAGGCATTGAACGATGTAGTCGGGTCTGGCAAAGTGCGGTGAGTTGATACTGATTGCTTTGCAATCCAGCAATCTAGAAAGCGTTATTGATCAATCATAATAGATACATCGGAGCGTCATCCATGTTCGCCTGGGAGTTCCAAGCGCTACAAAATATTGCAGAAAGGCATAGGTGGCATCAGTTCATTTGCATGCAAAATTTTTATAACTTGCTCTACCGTGAAGAAGAGCGTGAGATGATACCTTATTGCAAAGACACGGGTGTGGGCTTGATTCCATGGTCGCCCTTGTCCAGGGGTACGTTGACCCGACCATGGAATCAAAGAGACACGACGCGCGAACAATCAGGTGAGCTGGACACTCTGAGGTGAATGATCAATGACTAATACTTCGCTCTAAGACCAATTTCTGCGGAACTTGATCCGGTCTAGAGAAACCCAAGTCGACAAAGCTATCACTGATCGGATTGAAGAAATTGCTGAAAGAAATGATATCTCTATGGCTGGCGTTGCTACCGCATGGTGCATTGCAAAAGGTACAAATCCCATAATCGGCTTATCCAGCAAGGAACGCATTGATCAGGCAGTCGAGAATAGTAGGATTCGGCTGAGCGAGGAGGATATCAAATATCTCGAAGAGCTTTATTTGCCGAAACCAATTGCAGGACATCGGGTTTCCACTAATTGATTACAATGTAGCTCTCTTCATGGTTAGTGAAGGTCTATGCCCTCATTCTCGGTCCATATCATAAGATCGCAAGAAAGTTTGCTGCAGAGCAATAAGCAAGCAGATTGAAAACGGTTCTGCTATATTCACTATAGAAGTTGCAGTAATAATAGAGGACTGATTCATTGATCGCAATTGGCGTTCTATTCTATATGAACATATTTCGGACCGAGTGCAGACGACTGACAACCGCTAATTGTACAAGTCTTCCGGGAAACATCTGCAGGCTTGCCTAGGTATTTCCATAACACTCAGTCAACTTGAGAATCGGAAATTAGGACAACTTTGCGAGCTGGCTCCTATAGCCCATTCCGCCCATGTAAAATACAGTAGTCATCTGCCCTTACTCTAACTATTGACGATGCTTCTTTTGTGGCCAAGATATCTATAGTGTATGCAAGCGTGGTAAGGTATACGGAGAAGCATGTGGGGTACAGCGGCTACCGAGCAAATGGCTTTTTTCCCCACCATTCACTATGTCATATCCATTCGATCGAACGGTTGCATGGGAAAGATGAATCAGTTTGCTTTTCTCAGGCTTAGGTCGAGTTGATATTTTACACCATTGCGGCGGGGATATTCTTTACCAAGAAACATCACGTAAACGACAAACGAAATGCGTGTTGTAAGGTATTATGGGAAAGAAGATATCCGGATCGAGGACATTCCTGAACCGGAGTGCAGCGAGGGTATGGTCAAGGTGTGTTTGAGCATGGGTCATTCTTCCTGACCAATGGACCTGTCAATTTGTCACGAAACTTGGAGGTAACCCATCAAGCGGTACTGTAGATAGCTCCAGCATTCGTCGGCATCTGCGGAACAGGTACGCTGCTCTTTCTTATCATCGGCATTGAAAGCTACTCACCCGCACCAGATCTCCATGAATATCAGGGTAATTAGAAAGCTTGAGGTGTTGCTTTAGTTGCAAAGCCTGCAGCTCGCTCGTTCTGATTATGGCAAAGGAGGCCCGAGTTTTGCACCAAAGGATAAACCGCATCCTATAACGGGCGAGACCTTACCTATTACCATTGGGCATGAATTCTCGGGTACAGTGACAGAAATTGGAACTGGTGTCTTAGGATTAGAGCCAGGTCAGAAGGTAAGCACTCATTTAAATATTGATATTTAAGCGACCAAGTCCAAGTTCTGACCGTCCACTTATTATTCAGGTCGCAGTACAACCTAGCATCTTTTGTGGAAAGTGTGGAGCCTGCAAAAACAATGTTGAGAATGCTTGTCCGAAAGGAGGCTTTATAGGATTGAGTGGTAAGTCGCTTAGGCTCTGATAATTCGAAACTCCCAAATGTTCTGATACTCCTCTTTCAGGTGGTGGAGGTGGATTGAGTGATTTCGTCGTTGTCCCGAGCAGAGCTGCTATCCCGTGAAGGCCCCTTCCAGACACCCTCGATAAGACTGATGGCTTATGTGAATGAAGGCTTCCACCAAACGTTCCGTTAGAGCTAAGTGGTGAGCAGCAATAAAACCCGTTCCAAGATAAAGTGTTATGTCTGATTAATTAGAATAGCTTTGGTTGAGCCGCTATCAGTGGCGTGGCATGCAACTTCCGCTTCACCTTTGACGCGGTCTTCGGTCGTGCTTGTTTTGGGAGGTGGTCCCATTGGCCTTGCGGTTGTCCAATGTCTCAGGGCCCGTGGTGTGGGCGAGGTCATTGTATCCGAAGTGTCGGCGGCGAGACAAGCCTTTGCCAAAGATTTTGGAGCAGGTAAGTGGCACTGAATCTCGACAGCACAAAGGATTAAAGCGCTAAAAAGCCTCAATGTTGAAGATCATGTACTCGACCCTTGGACCCACGATCTTGTAGCAATGAGCTGGGAACTGAGTGATGGAGACGGGCCAGACATTGTGTTTGATTGCGCCGGCGTTCCCGCCAGTATCAACACCGCGTGTTTATCAGTCAAGCCGAGAGGAACCGTCGTCAACGTGGCAATGTGAGCTCAACCGTGGTAGACTTTGACTTCGTAGCTAACAGCTCTTGAATTCGAAGTTGGGAGAAGGAAATTCCGTTTCAACCGAATATGCTCGTATTCCGAGAAGCAAAATATCAAGCTGTGTTGGGCTATCAAAGACCAGACTTTGAAGAAGTCGTCAATGCATTAGGCTCCGGTATGTGAATGCGACCTGATTTAGTCTGTCAATCGCGTGTAGTATTGGATTGCTGACCCATTCGTCACAATAGGCGCGCTAAAGCCATCCAAGATGATCACGCAATGCATACAATTAGAAGATGTTGTGGAAGGAGGGATCAAAGCCTTAATTGCTGAAAAGGACAAGCAGGTAAAGATCTTAGTTCAAGTCGCCTCCTGATTTAGGAAACCTCTGTAGGTGCTTGATTTTATTTCGAATGTCACAAAACTTGCAAGCTTATCAAAAATCTCCTCAAGAGCCACAAAGCTTTTACTTTGAGACTCAGTCTCTAAATGCGACCGTGCATATGCGGACCTCTGGCATTTTTGACCAAGTAGCCTTCTTCGTAACGGGGTCCTACCATCCTGAGATACTAAATCTTGTAGACACAAAAGCACTCCTGGTTGTCCTTGCGACCGGTTGCGTAATCGCGGCACAATTCACACATGGTTCACATGTACAGTCCATCATCAGTCTTCATTAGTAACAGGTCAAATCTAAGACACCTCCTCATTTAGATCTTGGGATCGGAGAATGTGCTCTATGCCACGCAAGCCCAATAAGTTAATAAGACGAATTTTTGCTGCGCTCCGAAATTGCTCAATGCTAACGCAAGGCCCATTACGACCTTACAAAACTCGATAATGTGTCGGTGAAATATTTGTTGACCATTCCCTGGGTATATCCCTTGAACTTTGAGAGCATCTGAATATGATGATGGCATTCAGCTGCAGAACGCCTAAGCGCTCTGGCGCAGCTAACGAAGCAGATCTTATGACTATTTCATATCATATTATCATAAGCAGAGTCTCTCCGCGATATCGCTAGTATGCATTCAAGCAGCGCTTTTGTCAGCGCTTTCTCAAAGTCAAGTCTGCAGACCAGTGAGACATCGTGAAGTCTGGCTTGCTCGGGATTTGGCTTTTCTTAGAAGTCAGGCTGGAGGAAGGAAACTCGAAAATAGACCCGCATGTATTGCCGCGTACATGATCATGCCCCGCACAATTAGTTGTGTTCGTCGTCCGGTGTTCTTTTTGGTGGCTGATACGGTCTTTTCCGAAGGCTTTGTACGTGTCAAAGGATAACCGCTGACTTGAGAAGCGATCCATATATACCAAAGTGGATAGCCTGAAGAGATCCGATTAATTATTTGGACGTGAAAGCAAGTGAGAGCCAAGACTGCAACAACCAGCTGCACGAGAGCAAGCCGACACAAAGCGGCCTTGTTTACTGCCTTACCATCATCGGGATGGGACTCTACATCAACCGTGTGGGTAGATGCTTCCTTGTTCTCGATCGCATTGAGCTCTTGGTGCTTATGTCCGAGAGTTTTCATTCCGAATTGCCAGGACTCAACAGCCGAAGTAAGCAGGATGTAGAGCATAGGGCCACTCAAGATGAATAGCGGTATGTTGGACATCGTCCAGTACTCCAGGAATCCATTACCGGGCCTTCGATGATGTTAGCAATCTTCTTAGCCACTCGACTAGCACCCTTTACCAATAATGCTTCTGAACCCACGTATAGACGCTGGGTAAAGGACTTGAACTACACCATGCTCTTGGGTATTGATTGCTCGAATCCTTCTTGCATAACTCAAAGAAAGCAACGGCTTGTGGCACGGCGAATCCGGCACCAAGGAATAAACCCGCAAATCCGAGAGAAATCAGCCTTCGCCATATCTGGAAGGATGTTGAATTCTGGAAAAGTTTGTATAGTTCACGGATGAACTCATAAGCGATCATTAAGCCACTGAATAAGCCATTACCGCGCGCCGTAGTACCAATACCAAGTAGTGCTCCTGCAGCTAGAATGAACAAGTCTTGTAGGTAATTCCTTTGCTCACAAGGGGGGCATGTGCCATAAAGCAGCAGGCCTGTACCTGCAAAACTAAAAAGACTAAAAAATGATTCTGTATACGGTGCTGAGAGGATGATTCCTGCCGGCGAAAAAATGTGCAATATAGCCGTCGCAAAAGCCGTCCTGTTACGCGCTTCTGCTAAATGCAATTTTTGAACGAGAAAGTATAAAATCAGCACAGACGTATAATGAGACAAATGAGAAACAATAACGCCAGCCCAGACAAAAGTTTCAACGGATGGTGGTGAATGTCGAAATGCTGGAGATTGTATTAGCGCATAAACCTACCTAGCTAGCTGTGATGTGTTGTAGAGAGCGACTTAACGGAGAGTGCCTTTGATGAGTAGGGAGAGCAGCTTGGTAAAGCCCCAGCCGAATGCCCACTCCTGCTCGTAGACATAGCCACGTTCTGAGACTTTCGCAAAATAAATGGCATCCCACCGCATCAAGCGCGTGGCGAGGGCGGGAGCTGATCCGCCCTCATCCGCTCCGTAGCCATTCTCTACCATTAGTAGGGTTGAGGAGGTGTCGTAGCCGGGGCCAGGACTGGCTCGAGCGATGATAATCAGTAGGATTTTCCATAAGATGAAACAGATGGTGAGAGATGCGATTGGCCGTTGAAGTGGCTTGACGGAATCAGACCTATTCACGGCACTTGCGTTAGCAACGAGCTGACTGATGTTTTGTTGTGTGGCTCTCTTCAGTGGCTTTCGCGGACCAGCCGAGCGTTGGTGAAAGTCTGGCGCCCTAACAATCTCACCTCATCTCAGCTCATTCATAGTCAAAGATCAAGATAGCATCAAGTTGTTGGAGGGGCCGAAAAGGTCTGCGGCAACATGAGCTATCAACGCGCCGGTGTCTGCCAGAAAAGCAAATGTAGTTGAGATGTTGCAGGGGCTACAAGGCTGTCATGGGTTAGCCGGGCGAGTAGTGTGGTCATCAGCAGACGATGGACATTTCATTACTCCGTACGGAGATGCATTGTCAGTAGGGCCGACATGCAGGTCTTGTTTTGGATCATCACTATTGGTTGGTTCGTTGCGCCGTTTCGGCTCGGAATCATTGTTCGCCGATGTTTTCAGATGATCCCATGGCAATGCTGCGGCGGAATAGCATTCTACAACCTGTACCAAGGATCCGTGTTGTTCGTTCGCGGTGGCGCGCATTTGTGTCTATCTCGCCTAACGTACAAAGAATATGCCGTGCCCAGCATCGTCCGAAGATGGTTCTTTGTACCGCTTTCCCCGTCCTCGAATGCTCTGCACTCTGCCTTTTGTGCCTCCATTCAAACCCGAATCTCGTCCTCCTCCTGGAGGGACTTGCTTTTCTGGTTTTGCAAGGTCAGCTGAGTTTGACTCCGCCGTCCGGTCAGTTAACCTGAAATGTGTCCAAAGCTTTTCTCGCTCCTGTTGCCCTTTTCGCTTAAAACACGAGCGTCGCTGGTCGATCTCTGAATAAGCAGATCTATTTTCTCTTGGAACGTCCTGTTCCAAGTTTGAGACTAATACTGAACGCAAAATCCAATAGCTACCTCCTGGTGCAAGATTTAGCAGGAGTTTCCATATCCGATTTAAGAGCGTTACCCACCATTTGCTCCTTGAATGGGAGTTTTTCTCGAATTTTTGAAGCCTTCTTCACCTTTCCTACCTCAGAGCGTGATGCAGCCCGAAAATTTTAAAAATGTAAACTCAGCTTGTTGCGTTAATTCCGTCGAAGACAGCCGAGAAGGTACAAGTTGTGAATTACACACCACGTCGAGACAGTCGAGCAGCACGCCGATACGAAAGGAAAAGACGAAACGACAGAAAACAACTTATAGCATAGCGCATCCACCTCCGAATGGAGGAAAACGATCAAAAATTTCCCTGCGACCCAAAGTACTCTTGCAGCTACAACGGGTAGCAGCCAACACGAGGTCTGTCCCAGAGTTTGAGGTGCTCTCTGCTGCCGCCTTTGCCCTTAAAGCCGGCCGGACTATCACGTCATTGTATCCAGGTAAATGCCGCATAGGACCAGAAGATCTCGTTGTTCTACAAGTCCAAGACTACTCAAATAAGAATGCCGATCCTGTTCAATTAAAAAAGTGGAGCTCACGACATGTGGTTGGCCTCATTTGCAGACGAAAGGGAGAAGGCAAGGGAGCGCTGTCACATACAGAAATCTTTCTCGAAGATGGAACCACATCAGAGGCGTCCTCAATGCCAAATGGCGGTTACGAGTTTATCACGCATGAAGGCCATGGTCTAAAGTCAACGACTCGTTGGGTCCGCAAGCACCCTACTAAATCGATGGAAAAGACACCCCCGCTTAATGCAAATGGCCTGGAACAACGATCCGAGGATCATTCTTTTATGTTTACCAAAATTACACCCAATATGCGTCAACATCCTATTGTTGGGTCGATGAGTCGAACGAGACTGGATGTTTATGGCCAATACAGTATACCCAACGTATCAAGTGTTGACCGTAGCTCGGGCCCTGGACAGCCTAAACGACCATCTCGGCAATCAAGTGTTAGTTCTTTCACTGCTTTGGAAGGCATTGAAGGAAGCGCTCCGTTCGCTACCGAGGAATCTCTACGCAACCTGATCTTGCTCAGTGGAATCTGGGTCGCCTTTCGAGAAGGATGGTCAAGTATATTTCGGTTTGATGAGGAGAGAGAAAGTGCTTCATGCCCTTCTTCGCCATCACGAAAACAGCTTCACCGTCGATCTCCATCAAATCAAACGTCTTCTACTTCAAGCGAAAGCGGTGCACCTCCAAATTTACTGGACGGGAGCGCAAGCAAGCTGGGCGTTATGAAAAAGCTGACTCAAACCGGCACCAAGCTTTTGCATCGTTCATATACGTCTACCTCGTCAACGTCAAACGGCCTGACCAAAACCCCAAACACAACATCGGCGCCACGGAGATCCATGTCCGCTGGAGCAGTCTTGTCTAAGAAAGTCAATCGTGCCAATTTTGACAAGGCCGCGCCAGTACCCAATCTTGATACTCCAACATCTTTTTATCCGTCTGTCGTTGGATTGGGCATCGATAGAACCGAGGAGATCACCACTCCCACCATGTATTCTGCCACACCTCATTCCCCCCCTAAACAGCACGACTTTTTGCCTGTGGATCATGACAAACATGTCCAAAGCCAGCAAGAGTATTTAGATGAGATAAAGTACATACACAGGGAGGAAGACGACAAACGGATATCATCAGTGGCGGAAGAGATCGGAGAAGTTGATAACTCCATACCAGGCGGCGAGAAGTCAGTAGCAGCAAAGGAATCAAGTTATGCAGGAAACATCCTGTACAAAAATCTAAGGGACATTCTTGTTGCAGTCAAGAGGAGTAGTGGGATGGCTTAGCCCCTAAGGCATGATGGCAGATGTAGCAATAGGATGTAGTAATCAATATACCCTTACTCCATTTTCAACTAGTAGATTCTCTATCATTGGCTGCAAAAGGTGAAATCAGCAAAAGCAACGATTCAAATACAAGCGCTGGTATGCTGCCACTGTCATCAATGAGGAAAGCTGTGATTGGCTCGGGATGCGGAAGAACCAGTCCACACAGGGTAACTCTGGTAGGGATTTCTATTGTTGCTGCGCAACACTAGCGCAACAACAATCGCAAAGCGGCAAGTTGCCGTCGTGACCATTGCATGTCAAGAATGTCATTTTCTCATCCACAATGGTCTCTCTACGGGCTATTATACGGAGTATGAGTTAATACGAGCAAAAATCATCGAATATGGCGGAACCTTCTGCACAAGAACGGCCTCCTCACCACCGAGCCAAATCTTCCGTCCTGAAATCTATTATGGTCACCAGGAGCCATAAGAAGCTTCCATCCGAAGGTGTCAATAACCTGACTGGGACGAACAACGGAACCAATGCTCAAGATATAGATTTTCGAGAACAAGTCCCTCCCTCATCGGTTCCAGAACATATTTACAATCCTTTAAGTGAGATACAACAAAACGCAAACCGACCGGCATCTCCACCGAAAAAAGAAAAGGGACACAAGGGCTTAAGGACTCCACAGAAGATGAAGAGTTCTGCCGCTGTAAGGAATTTATTTAACGGTACCACCCGAGAACAGGACCAAGAGAGCAAGTCACCACAGCGAACGCACAAGAAAGAGAAAACCTCCCCGCAAAAGCCCAAAAAGTCCAAGTCATCCACTAGTCTGTCTTCCATGTTCCTGAAGGCGAACAGAGCATCAAAAAACATGAATGATGCTTCACGCAGTAAAGAGAAGGAGAATACAACACCACCAGCGTCTGCTGTATCTGAAGCCCGCACACCAATCTGGGCTCAGTTTGCGAAAGGAGGCTTCGATGATGGTGCGCTTGAGAGTTCCCATCCCAAAAGGCCATTAAGAGACATGTCAGAGCAAATTTGTCAACCTGTTTACCTGGATCGCTACGACACCGAACAAATTTACAGTGATGGAAACGTCGAGCCAGTACAGAAACAAACTCGTCCAAGATCTGCTCATCTCCCACAAAGCACAGTACCGCTAAAAGATTTCAATGAGGCACGACGAGCCGACGAGGAATTGGACAGAGCAAGGCCACGGAGTCATTCGCGCCCGGGTTCCGAGAAGCGAAATTCACGAGTATTGGCAGCTGTCGCAGCTCTCACAGGGAACGAAAAGATCTTGCAGCTTGACTCAAGCCGTTTGAGCCAAGAACTCCAGGGCAAGGAGCTCGACGACGCTTTCGAGGCTGTACTCAATGAGCGAAACGTCCCCGAAAATATGAGAGCTGGAATGAGGGGTCTGACATCAAGGGTAAAGATAGATTTTATCATGAACAGTCGACATACCCCACCCGGAACAGCGAACGATAGACAGCCGAAGCCGGAGGAGAATGCTAGTCGTCGAAGAGGTCGATCTAAAGCTCCAGGGTCAGCAGGTTCGGATGGTTCGAAGATGGATGCAGGGGCAGTAGACACGCAAGAGACGTCGACCGCTGGTTCGTCCAAGCATACCAGGTCTCGGAGCAAGACCTTCACTTTCAGCAAAGATTCGCTTTCTCCGTCAAAGAAGCGAAAGGCTCCACAGGAAACTGATACGTCGCAAACCGAGTGGTCGAGTATGCACAAATCTGCATCATCCAAATCACTCACCTCGCTGAACAGTCAGAACAACGGATCTACGTCTTCTGGCCGGAAGGCTCCCAAGGCTCCAGTACCAGAAGAATACGTTGAGTACTTGCGTAAGGTCCAAAAGCCTGAAGTGGTGGAAGTCGGAAAGCTACACAAGCTACGCTTACTATTACGGAATGAAACCGTGAATTGGGTAGACGGCTTCATCCAGCAAGGCGGCATGACAGAGGTCATTGACCTTTTATGTCGAATCATGCAGATTGAGTGGAGGGAAGAGCACGAAGATCAACTTCTTCACGAAACGTTACTTTGCTTAAAAGGCCTCTGCACCACGGATGTGGCACTCAAGAAGCTCTGTGAGATTGAGGATAGCTTGTTTCCTGCACTGTTAAAGATGATTTTTGACGAAGAAAAAAAGGGACCGAGCGAGTTTACGACAAGAGGAATTGTGGTTAATCTGCTCTGTAAGGTACCCATTCATCGCTCCTGATAGCGTCCTGAAGACTGAACAGTGCACATGCATTTGAGAGCAATACTGATTGTTAAGTAGTTACACATCTCGCTGCTGCTATGTCAAACGGTATCGACGAACGGTCCCGGACGTTGCTCGCATTTCTCCGTGATCCTCTGCCTCCTGAAGACAATCAGCCCTTAAACTTCATCACGGAGATGCATCAGTCGCGACCTTACCGTGTTTGGTGCAAAGAGATTGTCAGCGTCACCAAAGAGGTCTTCTGGATCTTTTTGCATCACCACAACGTCATTCCAATGGGCCCAGACCCTGTCAGCGGCTCTAAAGACTCGGCTATTATGCAGAATGGTAGCGAATTTCAAATCCCAAATGAGAGCTACTTGTCAATGCATTTCCCCAAGACTCGGCCACCTGTGCCAGCAGCGCCGTACATCGGCGGAGTAGAATGGGACGCGACCAACTACATTGCCGGACATCTGGATCTTATGAATGGCCTCGTAGCATCCCTACCGACGGCTCAAGAGCGAAATGAGCTTCGTAGGGAATTGCGTGCCTCGGGGTTTGAGAAGTGCATGGGCATCTCGCTTCGTACGTGTAAAGAGAAATTCTATGGAGCAGTGCATGACTGCTTAAAGACATGGATCATGGCGGCAGCGGAAGACGGTTGGGCGATTGACGACGTGAGATTTGGTCCCAAGAAAGATGATACAAGTCCAAAGAAGAGCCCCATCAAGAAAGGAAACCCTGCTAAAAAGGAACAGGGCTTGGAGGCACTAAGAGTCGATGTGGGATCGCCAAAGTTGGACTTTGGACTGGGTCTTAGCAACATCGGCGGACAGAAGGTGGAGGATGGCGACATAGGATGGTTATGATTAATGATTTTCAGGGCCAGTGCTTGGTACATTACTTGGCGTTTCATCTCATAGCCTTTCATATCCGTGGAGTCTTTCCTTGCTAACGGCTCATAAATTGCATCTGCGCCGGAGAAGTTTTTGGATAACGCAAATTGATAGCTTATGAGATTAATATGCTTATGAATTCCCAAGAAACTGAACCATTATCTGGTCGTTCTTTCTCCATTGACAGTAGAAACATGGAGTTCTACATCAATTGATGATGATCAATGAGTGAGAGATTGCCTTAAGGCAATCGGGGTCAGCGAGATCCTATCGATAAGCCTCGGCTACCTCCGGTCAAGCACAGCGATTGGCCGATATGTTAGCGCCGAAGATCCACATGGCCAAAATTTGCCTTAGACCCTGCGTTTGCCTTGAATCTCCAACGCGTACACGCGCCACTTGCTCCATACGACATCTACCCGGCTTCTGCATCAAATACACACTATGGCTTGGGGCTTCGGTGATGGTGACGGCTTTGTGCCATTCAATGTAGATGATTTTGCCGACAATCATTCCGGACCGGATATCAATCACCCGTTCAACTTCCGGGCCAGCGGCAGCATTCAACCATCTGATCAACGATTCTTTGAATCTCGTGATTCCCGTGGTGGCGCCGAAGTAAGTGACCGTCTTTACCGTCCTCTCTACTGCTTCATCTAGCACTGATTCCATCTGCTTGCTAGAATATTCAAGCAAACATGAAAACTCAAAAAAGTCCACTCAACAGTAATGAAGATGAAGCGGCACAGGCCTCCAAGCTGGCAGAGCTGAGAGCCAAGCTTAAATCTCGGCTCTCCATGCCTTCTGATGATCCGGCAAATAGCGGTGGAACCCAAAAATCTAGCAATGTCGAAGTGACTACAAATCCAGAGTTTGAGGAACAGGCTCCTCGGCCTGCTGTGTGGAGAAACCCTTCAAGTGCTGACATTGACAAGCTAGTAGCAGAGGGTCGTGCTTTTGCAGATGCTCAGACAAAAGCAAAGCGATCCAGCTACCCAGAGATGAAAGGTAATGGGACTGGGCGCCTAACTCTGCGCCCCACCACACCAAAGCAGTCGGGTGTGCCCAAAGATCCCAAATTTCTTTCTACTACAAAACCAACAAACCCTGAAAATGACGCTTCATCTAACTCTCAAGAAACTGGCGAAATTCACGAAAACAACAGTACCGTCATGTCATCTGCAACAAATGTAATCGAAATTTCACACGCTGGTAAAGAGGCAGGACAACAAGCGAGCGACCAACCAAAATCAACAACCGAGCATCAAAATTCATTGACCATGCAAACTCGTCTCCCGGACAATAGACCCTCTACAGTTGCGCCTGAACCGAGCGTTTCGTCAAACAATCAGCATCAAGAAGTGTCTCAAAATAATCTCAATATGGTTCTGACAAATACAACCCGCGAGCCAAGAGGGAACACAAGAGTTATGAATGGAGAGACATCGCTCATTGTTGCTCGCAATGGTACAACAGCAGCCTCCAACTTTCAAGTATCGGATCCTCTTCGTGATTGGCTTGAAATGACTGGATGGTTCAATGAAGACTATCGAGAGAGGGCTTTGGAACGGCACCGGAAACGCAAACTTCTGAATCGCGAAATGGCTCAACTCGAAAAGGAGGAGGAGAGCGACAAACGCCGTGTAATGCGTGCTCAATCTGTAAGCATCATCGAAATCAACACGTCTCTCACGAACACGTCCATGTTCGGACCACAGAATCACAACACATCCAGCACTGCGGCTGCCGAAGCCAACGCAGACCCCAGCAACAAGCGTTCCTTCTCACCGGACCAGAGTTCTCAGCCTGCACTAGAGCCTGTGAATAAATCTCGACGCACTGAGAATTCAAATCGTCCACACACAATGAGTGCGGCCCATGCAAGAGGTCTTGAAGAGCATGTACAATCTCATACCAAAGATAATGCAGATAGGTCGAACTCTCAGCATCCCCTTTTGTCTCGCGTTGGCGCTCGCAGCAATCGAAGCGCAAGCCCAAGATCAAAAGGTACGACCAGATCAAATGCACCCTTGAGCTTTCGATCTAAAATTGACAAAGAGCTCTTAGGCCGCCACTCCTCGTATCGTGATAATCATTACGAGAATCGTGGATCATCCATTCATGACAATCGAAATGACATTCGTCGGTCGTCCTACCATGGCGATCGAAACGACGATCGTCAATCGTTCTACCACAATAATCGGACTGAGAATCATCGGTCTAATACTTTGAGCCGCCGAAGCCCTGACAATGAACAATTTGGCCCTATGTCACGGAATAGACACGCTGAACAAGAACATTACCAGAATCGATCTTGGAAGGTTGGAAATAATCATAGCTCTTTTCATGATAATTCACGTGTGGAAAAAGCCGTAAAATTGCCTGCTTGGGCTTCTACTCATGGGGCTGACGAAGGCACTGGTGCTAGTTCTTTGGGGCTCAGCAACGGTGGTGAGCCACCGAAGTTTTCTTAAAACTGTCGTGGTCTTTTCAAGGCGACTGCTAATCTTCTAGTTCTAGAGGTGCGCTATTTCATCATCAAGTCGTGGAACCACGAGAACGTGGAGACGGCTATAAATGACAACACGTGGGCTACACAGGACAAGAATACCGACCTCTTCACTGAAGCATTCAACAACTCACGTCATGTCATTCTCTTCTTTTCTGTCAACAAAAGTATGGCGTTTCAAGGTTATGCTCGAATGGAATCTCTCCCGGGAACAGCGAAGGTGCCAAGGTGGGTACAGAGATTGAACTGGAAAACTTCTCCACCTTTCTACATTCGGTGGATTACAATTGCTGAAACTAAATTTCGATGGGTGGGGCATTTGAAGAATTCATACAATGAGGACTTGGCCGTGCTAGTGGGCCGGGATGGACAAGAAATTGAACCAAATTGCGGAGCTGAATTGTGTAGATTAATCGATAATAACGCTAAGGACCCCCAAGAGTAGCAAGACCGAATCCTAATGATCAAACAATGAGTTGCGAATTTCAATTTGAACTTAAAAACTTCAGTTCATGTTATGTAATGAGGCTAACAAGGCTCTGTAATTCCTCATAAATGTGAGTATCGAAACTACACTTCAAGAAAGTGATGCCATCCAGTCCATGCGATCGCTTATCAATGCTATCCGCCCAAATGTCGCCGCTCATACGTCCGAGAGGCTCTCAATAATGTGCTGCGGGCGTTACATAAGTATCTCTCGATTTCTTCACAGCTTTAATTGCTCGAAAGTGCATTGGGGGCCTCCCTGACGCGTACAGCTACTATTTTGTCTTTCGAATCCTTCATCCCCTTTGCCTCTCTGGCCTTCCCCTCCTTCATCTTCGTCCCCTTTTTGTCGTTCCCCTCCTTCAACTTCTTCTCCTTCGTTTGTTTCGACTCCTTCCCGTTCCCATCCTTTCCCTTCCCATCTTTCTGCTTACCATCCTTCCCCTTCCCCTCCTTCCCCTCCTTACGCTTCTCATCTTTCCCCTTCCCATCCTTCCCCTTCCCATCCTTCCCCTTCCCATCTTTCACCTTCCCCCCCTCCTTCCCGGCTTTCGCCCCATCACCACCACCACCACCACCACCTCTCCCCGTCCTCTCCCTCCAACTCCTCACCCCACCATCAATCTCCGCCATCGACACCCCATCCCTCACCAACCACATCACCACCCCCAACCCCTCGACATCGCGATTCCGCGGCTCGTCGTCAAAAAACAACATCTCCGCATACTCCACCCGCAGGCCCTTCTTCAGCCGCGTCATGTGCGTCCGCTTGCTCCCGGGGTACATTTCCAGCTGCGCAAACGCGTCTACGGCGCGCATCCCACCATCACCATCTCCCCCCGCGGACGCAGACGGAAGCCCGGGGAGCCGCAGCAGCGAGAGTAGCCGCCGCGCGAGCTCCGGCGCATGCGTCCGCGATGCGACAGCGACGGGGATGCCCCGCGCGCGCGCCGCGGCGAGGATCGCGGCCGTGTCGGCGTAGAAGCCGAAGGCGTCGCCAGTGGCATCGGTCGCGGTGAGACCCGTGGAGTCGCTGGCTTTCAGGGGCGGGCTGACGTGCGTGTCGACCTGTGCGAGGTGAGCTGGAGGGCTTGGGAATAGAGGAGGAGAGGGGGAGCGAAGTTGGGCCGGGAGGGGGGAGGTGAAGCATGGGACTTACCCAGAAGGGCCAGAGGGTGTAGTCGAGGTCGAAGACGAGGAGTTTGGGAAGGGGACCGCCGTCTGTGAAGGTGGATGGTTGGCGGATGGAGTTTGCTGGGGCCGTGGTGGGTGTGGTGGTTGCGTGGTTGAGGTTGTTTGGCGGTTCCATGCTCTTAAGAGTATTGTGGTTTGATGTTTGTAGGAACTGTGAGAGAATAGAGAAGAGAAAGGGCAAAGAGCCGAGGACGAAGATGAAAAAGAGAGAGGATATTGAATTTCTTGCCACACTGTGGTAGTCCCAAAAGTCAAGACTATTTTTACTACCAAGGACAGTCTGAACGGAAGAAATAGAAATTAGGTACTCTAGAAATCATCGGTCTTGTCAAGTAGGATGTGTTTGTTCTATATTTCTATATCGTGGGCCAGAGCATTTTTGTCTTTTGCCTGCGCCTGGTAGGCTTTTGGCGAATGAATAGCGCTCAATGGCGCTGTTGCATGTATGACTAATACGTACACTACGCATTTCTCCTTCTATTTACCAGATAATTAATTCCTATTAGTAAGAGCTGTGCGTCAAGACTATCAAATGGTTCATCCCAGGAGCGTTGTACAACACGAGTTTCTTAGAAGTTGATTCATTTCTATTTGATTTATTAAGCAATACTGTTCTATTTGAGCTCATAAACTCGTATGCATCTTGAAGCAAAGTGGTATCTACCAAACGCCGTTTCTATGCACGCACCCAAAATGCACCCAGCTCATTGCGGGAATATAGAACATTTCATGATGGACCGTAGATAGTCGATGGTCTTCGCTCTTCTCGATGCTCAACATTTCCATCCGCGCTTTCGCTAATGCTCTTCCGATTCCATAGCTTGATCTTCTCCCCCAGCCACCTTGTTCCTTTGCCAGAAAAGCCGCCATGATTGCCAAAACCCAGGCTTACTCTGCGCCCTTGGTTTTGCCGTGTGTGTTGTCGTAGGATACGGTCGTCTTCCGAATGATCGCTCTGCTTCCGGGCTTTTGCGTTTCCGTTGACCCATACTGCTAGGACCGTACCGGCAGCAAAAGCAGCAACGATGACACAGTATCCATATTGAGCACCTCGAATTCGCTGTACACTATACATAACTGGTGGGAACACCGCGCCTCCAGAGATGGCTGCCGTCAAGAGTGTCGACGCAATCTTCGTATTCGCTCCCATTCCTTGTATGCCTGTCGTGAATATGAGGGGAAATAGAGGT
This sequence comes from Astrothelium macrocarpum, assembly GCA_021030915.1. Classification (NCBI taxonomy): domain Eukaryota; kingdom Fungi; phylum Ascomycota; class Dothideomycetes; order Trypetheliales; family Trypetheliaceae; genus Astrothelium; species Astrothelium macrocarpum. The sequence goes on along the minus strand of JAGEMR010000005.1, from coordinate 476,219 downwards.
CCTTCAAAAAGGTAAAGGATTATGACAAGAGTGGCGGGCGCTGCGCCTGAAAAATTCATGCATAACACAGAAAACACAACCGTACAAAGGTAGCAAGTCAAAAGTATGTAGCGCGGTTTTACAAAGAAGCCTACGAATGCAGCAAAAAAACGACCAACCGCAAATGCGGTGTGGCCGATAGCCTGATGGTTTACTGCGTTCAAACTAGGGTAGACGGTAGAAATGTATGACGCAAAAGACGTGTTGACAGATTCTTGACCACCAACATAGCAGAATTGAGAGAAGACGGCCAATGCAAGAGTAATGTAAAGAACTTTGACTTTGAAGCTGGTAGAAGCGGATAGCCGTAAGTCCACGGTGGCATCATTCGCACCATCAGTACGTTCTGCAATGTCTGCAAGTTCGCTATCAGTGGCTTCGGGTAGAGGAAGATAATGATATGCAAGTGCAAGAAGAACCATGACAAGTGCGATGCCGAGGTATGTCCACTGGACATCAAGCAGAGAGGGGGCACTGTCCTGGTCGCGAAAGAGTACCTTGGCTGCAAGAAGAGGTGCGCAGAGAGTTCCAATAGCTTGTATGCCTTGCGATATATTGAGCCTGATCTCTCCGTACTCTTCCGGGCCACAAAGGGCGATGAAAGTATTGGCCGAGATCTCCAGCGTGGACAAACCGAGTCCAACGATGAAATTGGAAACAACGAAAGCGCTGAAAGAGGTGAGAACCGAAGCTGGCCAGAACACAAGTGTACCGACAGCGTATATGGCAAGGCCGACAGTATAGCAGGCCTTAAAACCCCAGTATTTAAACACCAGACGACCAAAAGTAAGAGGCGCGATAAAGTAGCCCACATAATACGCACTGTGAAGGCCAACCGTCATACCAGGAGACATCCTAGCGACTAATTGAAATTGCGTATTCAATGCGTCTAGCAGACCATAGGCAAAACCCCAAATCAAGAATAGGAAGGTAACCATGATCGTTGGGAACAATGACTCCTTGTTTGTCATGTGTACCATGCTCTTCCTCTGCTTCGTGTTGACAAAGTCGAAGAAGTTGGATGCTGTAATCGTACGGTACACAGGGATGGTCCCGGCATTTTGGTTTTGGGCAAAAGCCGGAAATTCTGTCATGTCTGGCGTCGTTAGGAAGTCCATCATTCCAACGGGTTCGCTATCTTTAGAAGATGCTGCGTCCGGCGAATACAATTTTACGCGCGTTGGCGGCGTCGGCATTGAAGGGACGCGACCCCCTTCAGCCGAGTCACGGTGATCACTGCCGCTGTTCGACAAGCTCCTGACAGCGTCTCCAACAGTATCGCGTATTAGATTTGGAAGATATTGAGAGATCAGCGGCTTCAATCCTGGCACGCAACCGCACATGATCCCGACGTTGACTTCTATGGCAGACCACATGTAAGTAAGAGAAGCATACCATGAAAAATCGCCTTGTTCCGAAGTACGCGAAGATTGTTGATCTGCATTAACATCCTTTAAGTGGGTCAATACCGCACTTTGCAAGTATGCAATTCGGATAACATCGACAGCGGCAATGAAGACACCGAAGCCGAAGGTGATGACGAGAATGACCTTCTGCTTCTTTGGCAGTCGCATCGACGTTAAAATTGGCATCGGCAGAAACATAATTGCGAGATCCGTGCTGATGTTGACCGGAGAGGATGACAGGTAGATACTGAGGATATCCATGCATTTCGCATTCGCGGGAGGATCCATATCAAAGGCAGCGCTCACAGGCCTACATTGAAACACATTTAAGAGAGTCAGTGCGATGCCAGCAACATTGACAATAATCAGCGTGCCAATCGTCAGCCATCGGAATAGCTTGTGAGTATGGGATAGCGAAAGGTAAAAAGCCAAGATTGACGTTTTTGTTGCCATCAGCGCGGGATTCTGGGAAACAGTCAATATGCGAATATGAAAAGCAACAAGGTAGAACACTAACATAGACCACCGAAAAGGCGTATTCTAACTTTTGCAGAGCCCTCCGCGACGATACTGGGACGTCATCCTCATGTTTACCCAAGCCCACCGTAGTGCCGTAGCAAATGATGATAGAGAGCCCCAGAGCAACGATCTATAATCCCAAATTAGCATGCGATGTTTATCTTCGAGACTCTACTAATGTTTCAGCCAGAAGGACATACCCATGCCAGAACCATGAAATAGTCATCCCACGAGACACGACGGACGATACCTATGCGTGATGCCATACGAAGGAAGACGAAGACAGAGGAACAAACGATCATAGCAATAGTAACGGCAAGCACGACATGGCTCCGGGAATCGATCGAACCTGGAGGGTCGGCCATATTGACAACGGTGAAGCTGTGAGTGTTTTTACGTTTCTTTTTCCCAAGATCATGGTCAACATTAAAACTTTGACGATGTCGACCACGACGTTAACTGGATAGCAGACTTGTACACATTCTCACAGACCAGATGATCACGGCTCCGGAGTTGAAGATTAGGCGGGGATTAGAGAGAAAATGTGTGGAGGGTCGGGGTCATCCATAGTGGACAGACCGTCACGTTAATGTGGCGCCAGTGGAGGGATGGTCGAGTGCTTGGGGTTTTGTACTTAAGCTAGGCGATGACGAAGGTCTACAGTACATCCATGTGAGTTTGAAGGTTTAGCGCAGTATCGACACGGATCCAGACGGCTGCCAATCTTAACCCACAAGGTAATATTAGATACTCCAGGACAATTCCTCCGAGCTTCATTGGTAGCAATGCTTTTCAAAGATCTTCATGCTTGCTTTGCCGTGCTCCATAAAATCCTAAATGTTAGAATACAGTATCCTCAGGATGCCGTAATCGCAAGTCATGAGCGCTGGATGCGTGAGCGCCGGTAATGCGGCCGGAGATGATCAAGTGCTCGAGACCCCGCAGATTACCTCAGCTTGATTGGCTCTCAACAGAACAACACTGCTGGGCACAAGCTGCCATCTCAACAGCGGCACTCCTTGCACGCCCTGCATTTCTCTGCATCTCCGGATAGACTGTACTGATTCGTTCTTTAAAGTAACGACACCGGATCGCCGATTGTTCTCCTATTGGTATCAAATGGACGGAACCGAGTGGTTGAAACAGTATTGAATTGTCAGTGATCGAAACCTCAAATTACATTCCGTAACTACTTCTCTGTATTACATGGCTATAGAATGCAAATACCCAAGCCACGCTCTCGAATGCTACAGCCCGCTAATTTAGACCGCCGCAAAAACAACTTGCTCAATTATCAACCCATGCCTATTTCAGTTGGAGGAAACGTCGATCTGATTTCAGAGCATGCCAAAGATGCCAAGAACAAGAGCCAAAGCGCTTCCAGCTGGGACAGCCAACACCTCGCTGGCCCCGCTAGAAGACTTGGCGGAAGCGGAAGATGAAGTGCCCGAAGAAATTGCAGAAGAAGTGCCCGTGGACGAAGAGTCGCTGCTGGTTGCTGTGGCAGAGGAGCTGCCAGAAGAAGTAGAGTTGCTGGTGGCTGTGGCGGCTACGCTGGATGAGGAGAGTGAAGAGGCCCTGGAATTGCAATTTTAGCAATTGAAAGAACACACACCTCCATAAATGATCTGAACTCGCCAAACGCGTGACCGAGTACCAAGATATTCTTCAAATACCAAGGAGCGACTTACTGCTTGGCCGCGGCACAGTACTGCGAAACTTGCTGTGCAACCTGTATACCTGTAAGCACAACTTGCTATCCAATGCAATACGCTGATCTTACCGAAGCTCCCGATTGGTCATTTGGGCAATTGTTGTAGCATCTATGAGACCAAGGTCAGATCACTGCTGATGATCGCAGGCGCTTTTTGCAGGTGGGTGGACAAACGTCTGTAGATTTGTAGCTTCATTGCAACTGTAATTAATGTCAGCATGGTCTTGACTTTCATCGAAGCATAACAACTTACAGGCAGCTCCAGTCCACTCCGCCACAGGCATTCAATTGTGGCTGGTACTGGGCAACACAGGTATTGAGGATGCTAGGGTAGATTAGCAACAATATTTGAAAACATTTGGCTCGAATGCAAACGTACGTCTGAGCTTGACATGAAGACGTTCCAGACGCTGCGCTGGAAGTCGAGGTCTGAGCTGCAGCAAAGCCGGCGACGGCAAGAACAATGGCGGTGGAGAATTGCATATTGATTAAGATGATTATGGTAATGGGTTCCTGAAAAGAAATGGCCACAAAGTTGGATATAGAAGATGATGCTTGGGTGAAGGAGCAAAAAAAAATGATATCCCAGAACGAGTGATGGGAACGCAGCTAGTAAAAGGAGAGTTATTCTAAGGGAGGCGCCAAATATTTATGATGCAGGCCATCCCCAGATCTAGAAGTTACGGGAAACGGAATATCGATATTTTAGCTCGGACCCTGAGCCTCGATCTGGCTTCTCTAGGCATCGATACGGTTAGGCTTCAAACGAGGCCCGACCACTCTGATCTCCTCCTTCATCCCCTCATTTGTTCCGATTGGCCCTTATTCGACGAAACGAGCCTGACGAACCGACGGGACGGACACTTGAGCGTGCATCGAGAACTCTGGTCCAGTGCAAGTGCATAATGTCCAGCCCAGACGCGCGTCGGAGTTGGAGAACTAAGAGCAAAATTCCGTGCCAACGGATTCTGAGACGTGCATAAACGACACTGCCGCTGTTTGTGTGGGGATGCGAAGTTTGGAAGGGGTTGAGAGTATATTTCATTGCTAAGGTGCATTGATCGACAATAGTAATATTAGGAAATGACTCGTGAGTTCAGAAATAGATTACTCATTCGGTACCGCCTGCTCGACTCCATTCCGGTAGACAAAAAGGGTCACTCGCTCTCTCGGCCAAAGTGCCCTACATTTTATGCAACTTTGATGCCGAGATTTTCTCTCCAAAATACGTGGGATACCGGAATGCATCCGACAATGATGCACACTCACTACAAGCAGCGGCAAACTACATGCTATTCTGGAGTAAACGTTGCATTTTAGTCCAGTGCACATAGTGCCGGGCCTGTCCTTATTGCTGTCATTCCTATGTGATGATGTTGTGCCTGTATGCGATGCAGCAAATAGAGCAACCGTTGTAGGAGCTCTTGCCGTCCTACCGAACATACCACCATTGGTAGCGTTGAGTAGACGGCGCTGACCTACTCCGTGACAAGATTTTTATTCTTGGCCGAATCCCATTGTCTCTTCTACTGCAATAGTCAATTTTTCTCTTAGCTGATCCAGGGTTTCGTAGGGAGGCAAGTCGAGACGATTGAAACTTGGAGGACACGTTAGCTCGAGGTTCATTTCGGACTTACAATACCTTACCATGTATGAGATTTTGGAAGCTGTCTAATTTCACCAGACTTTTCAATCGTAAATCTCCTAGGCCCATCGCTTCCCTGGAGATCTTTGAAGCCATTGACAGGGATACGAGATGTGCCAGTGGCAAATTGGAGTAATCTCGTCTTTTGTTCCGCATCCCAGCTCCGAATGCACTGCAAAATATCAATCAGTATACGGATGTAGGAGTAAGAGTTATAACACGAACCTTCCAGAAGTTAGCGATGACGGGATCTGATTCGGTGTAACCCCTGTAGTCCGTATGCTTCTTCCAGTCGTCCACGTCGATCTCAGCAATGCCTCCGATTAAGAGCTCCAGTTCACGCTCGTCAAACACGTTCACGAGATCGGCGGGTATCAATTCATGGAAACCAGCCACGAAAGCATTAAATTGCTCTTCGACTCGTTTTTGGATACGCCATTCGGTAATGAGCCTAGCTTGTCAGCTTACACTACAAGAGAATCCCACATTTTGGTGAACATACTCTACATATTCCCTCTTGTTCTCGTTCGTCACCGGTATGTTACTCCCGTCGGGTTTGAGGTCAACGTTGACAGTTTCACCGAATCTTTCGTCTTCCGTGGAGAATTCAATGTCTAAGACTCCATCGATATCATTCTCGCTGGGACCCGTTAGCACTGCCTTGTGTAGGCATCAAATGTAGACCTACAGCATCCAGTTCAAATTACGATGGAAGTCGGCATCCACTCCCTCCATATCTTGCAGTACGACCTTTTTCCGCAAAATCATTTTGTAAAACGCGCCGATGAAGAAAGCGTCCAGGAACCGACGGTGGAAGATTGCTAAACCGACGACGCGACCAATAAATTTGAAGTAATTGAGATGCTCAGGGTTGATTCCAGAATGAGGATTGATTTGTAACGTGTAGTTGTCATGGGCCGAATATTCGAATAAACAATAGAAAGGATTAAACATTTCGTGTGAGAGAAGGAAGAAGAATTCTCTATACCCGAAATTAGCTATGACAGTCCTCAAAAATTCAAACATAGTATTGAGAGTGTGTGAGCCTCTTACCTGGAAAGACCACCGTAGTCCAGACCGTCCTCACCATCAAACTTGATCATCAGTCGTTTCTTCAGATCGGCAGGGCTTTGCCGCATGATTTCTGCGTAAGAATCCTCAAAAATATGCGTTCGGCGCACTTTGACATGGCACTGCCCTGACAGAATTCGAAGAGCAGGCTGTGATCGGAAGTATATGAGTTTACGCCTAAAGTCACGCTTGTATTGCGGCACGTTCTGGTCTAGAGAAGATGGTAATCGGGGATCATCCCATGTCGTCGTCTTGGTGTTGTGGTCAACGAAATATACTCTGGCGGTGTTTGTGAGGCGCATTTCCCAGCCGCTTGGCAGCGGGCCAAGCTGTGAAACAGGCTGTTGCTGAATGCTATTGTTTGTGTTTTGGCCGTACATACGAATGTACTGCTGCCGCCTCGGGTCAACCCATGTTGTTGTTCGAGTATTGTGATCGACAAAATAGGCTCGGCCTTCTGGAGTGTGCCTCTGTTCCCAGCCTGACGGTAGTTCTCCGCTGCCGGCTGTCGTAGCCCCTGTCGCCATCATCGAGACAGCGTTTGTGTTGTTTCCGCTCGGTGGAGAATGCTGTTGCCGTTCAGATAGTGTCGGCGAGCTTGCACCTGTTCTGTCTTCCGGAAGCATTCGATTCTGATGTCTGGTACGTTCAGCTTGGGTTTGAGCCTCCATTGCAGTTCTCTGTTCGTTTGCGTTGAACGCGGCTGCAGGCCGAATCCATGTAGTTTGCCTGGTGTTGTGATCCACATAATATGTTCTTCCAAGATTGTCTTCGCGACGCTCCCACCCGGGCGGCAGCCTTCCTTGACTATCTTCGAATTCTGTGAATCCTCCAGCGCCGTTCCGTCGCTGTCCTGTATGTCCATTCGGCATGGCTGAAGATCCGCTTCCACTTGGCTGGCGTTGTGGTCCAGAGTTTGCAGTTGAAGATCGGTGAGCCTGCGAAAGCTCGGGACTAAGCGAGGTTGATGATTGTGCAGCGACAGGGGTTGAGGGGTTTTGAGCGCTTGACGCCCCATTTACCGAAGGTGTCGTTGATATTGATGGTCGACCGAGTGAGTTGGAGTTCGTTTGGTTGATGGGAGCCCTCAGATTAGTGGAAAGGTTAAGAATCAGTTTCCCATGGACAACCATGTTGTCATTGGACTTTTTCAAATCTCTCGTGATCATTTCTGGAAGACCAAATTAGATATTCCTTTGCACGTTGACGAGTGAATGCGGACACACCATCACCACCAACTTCAAGATCCATGACACTGCCGATGCGAACGTTGATAACGCCTAAGAAGCCTTGGTCCTTCTTCTTGAATTTCTTTTGATCGAATATCTGAACAGCGAGTATGCTCTCCTCAGTAGCTTTCCTATGAATATCACGTCAGCACTGGAAAGGGGCGAGTGCATACTGGATTATTTACATATCAAAGCTTTCGTTCCAGTACGGATTCAAGGTCTTCTTAATGACGGTCGTTGTCTTCGTTTGCTCTCCCCCAATAGTAGCAACTGCAAAAGGATCAGGAAATCCTACGAAATCATTAGCGAAGTAACAGGACTCCAAGATAGTGCAAGAGCGCACTAAAGACATCGCGTTTGTAGAGGCCGTCCGCAGCAATGACTATGTAGCTGTATTAGTTTTGTTTCTGACAGTCTTGATCGAGGCATTCAATAACATACTGGTGACCCTGAGGTTCGGATTTGGAGGCAGCTCCATGGCTGCCGAATGCACGCCGCTCAGCAGAGAATACGCCGGTAAAAGAGATAAGGTTCAGCAAAACTGCGCTGGGGCTGAGAAGGAGAGCACCACGCAACGTGCAGTCGTCACAATGCTTGTTATGGGGTTCTCTGGGGGGAGGCTGTGCACGTCAGGACAGCGGCTAGTGCTCCGTCACAGGGGCCTGACGAACCGTAATCAATAGCAAGGTTAGCGGAAACGGGCAAATGACGTTCAAGACAAGAATGGCACAGTAGAATGGCGAAGAAAGAAGTGGTACGGCTGTTGTTGGAGATCAATGGCTGAGATGTGCACTTGGGAAGCCCCGCGTGAGGAGCACAAGTTATGCCAAGTGGATGAGACAACATAACCACCCACCTTCTCTCATCCGTTCCTCCATACGTTCACCCTTTGCGACATCCCATTCAATTAAAGAATGTATCGGGCATAAGCAGCTTGCACTATACTTTAGAGCGCCCATTGTACGACGCCATGTCACATCTATGACCATGCTTTTGTACCGTCATTATCGGCGGGTCCGGAACCAACCGATAATAAGAGCCTTAGAAATATTTCGGTGCAGTGCCGTTCAATCAGGGAGAATGATTTTTTCTTTCAGCCAAAGAAACAGGTGTCAACAAGCTGTGAGTCACTTATATCAAGTCATGCACTTGCAAAATTGTAGACAACAATGGTCGACTCATCGGAAAACTGTGAGGAATTATAATAGCAAGCTAGCTGATGATTGTCCCTCGTATTTCATTCGAAAATCTGATTCTACAGTGCATTTGCCTCATCTCCGCCTTCTTGAACCGGAATATAATACATGATTGGTATGAAGAGAAATCCACTACGATCCTGGATCAGATTGGCCTGATGAGCAGTCGAGGGTTGATGGACTCCTCTACAGACATTCGGCGGCTTAATAAGGCGCATATCCTCCACGACCACGCCCGCGATATCCGCCACGGTACCTACAGGTTGTCAGCTTATTGTAGAAGCTTCGTGGAACGCGTGGCATTGCAGAACGGCGCACTTACCCTCCACGAGGTGGGTATGCTGGTGGTCCATAGCCATAACCTCCACCGCGACCGCCGTAGGGTGATCCGTAACCACCGCGACCACCCCTGGGTGGACCTCGTCCGCCTCCTCCTCCTCCTCCTCCTCCTCCTCGACCACCACGAGTCATGCCCGGTAGGTTCGTTCGCTTTGGCACAACCTGAGAGACACCTTAGTGCTTTTGTGAGGGATGAAGCAGGATGGCGTATTGATTTACCTTCAGGTTGCGACCTCGAAAGACGCTTTCGTTGAGGACTAAAGCCTGAGCAACGAGACTTGGTTCCGTGAACTCCACATACGCATACCTGCATACGCTCATTAGCGTTCCGTCTCTTACTGCCAAACTCTTGCCAGGTAGCGAAGGTTTTTCAAACAGTAGAGTTGTGCCAAAAAAGAAAAGCATTCCAGCTCTTAGAGACTGACCCCTTGGGATGCCCTGTAAACTTATCCAACAATATCGTCACCCTGTTGATGGAGCCACAGCTCTGGAAATGAGCCTGAATTTCTTCAGGCGACGCGCCGTAGTCGACATTTCCTACGAATATGCTCCGTGCGTCCACGTCTTCTTTGTTTTCGCGTAAGTCATTCGATTGCTGATCAAGGCTGGCTTGCATTTCGCGCAATTTAGCTGCCTCTGCTTCCATTTCTTCGACTCGCTTTTTCATTGCCGATATTTCCTCCTGTTAAGAAGTAAAAGGTGTCAGCGGTGGGGGCTGAATTAGAAAGTGTGAGGTTGAACAGCTAAAATGCAGGTTTCAAGGTTTGTAACACAGAGGTGGGTTGGTGAATATGTGCTCGAGTGGGGTTGACGCATACCTCATCGTGATTCTCCTCCTCCTGGATTTCCAGATGCTCGTCCGACTGGTGAATTTCGGTCTCTGCCATTCTTGGCTGCGAAAGGCAATTGTCTTGATACGCGTAGGTAATTTAGATTGATTATACGGACTCAGCGGGGATTGGGAAAGGGTTGATGCGCTGTGCTGCGCACCGATAGCGTCCGCGCTGAAGTGAGAAAGAGTGACGAGCGTGACAGATTATAATGTTGGTAGTGTGGAAGGGAATCTTGCAATACAAGCAGCAGTTCAGTTTGGGAGCTCTCGAGCCGGCGGAAAATCTAGGCCTCCCGATGGGAGCCTCGCGGCGTCACGTGCTGCGAACGTGACCGACTGCCTCACCGAGATTCACAGCACTTTTGAACCTTGATTTTCATCAGCCTGGCCGATCTGCATGAAACCCTTGCTAGCGTTTGCCCTATCTAGAATGAGAACAGCCATCATTGCTTGGAGTTGAGCTGCTTTACTTCACATGATACTCGTTGCTGGCAAATTCTTCATTGTGTTTCCCCATCCAAGACTGTCATAAATCAACTGCAACCCTTGCTACTCATGCTATCCCAGTTGATCTACCATTTTCAATTGGGGTCCACTTTTATTGAATTTTATCTGTGCTTCATGCCCAATGCAGCATAGTTGGTGAGATTGGAGTTACTAAATAGAGTTGGACCTTGAGATTGTCAAATTCGCAATTGTATCGATTATTTCACCGCATGCACATTTTATTGTTCCTGAAATGCAGCACAATTTCTAGGCAGCCTTATAAGAATAGCAATGATCATTCTTAACCATTCGAACACAATCAGATCGACAATCAATTTTCTTTCACCATTAGCAGAATAATTCAATTAGGGAACGGGCCATTTGTTGATCGAGTTATGAACGTATTTATCGTATCTTCGGAAGTAGCGTGAATTTTTGAGAATATGAGTCAGCATTCGATTAATCACCGAGTGGATTTTCTATCAAGTCATGGACAACACTGGTAAGTAAAGCACCAACTGACAGCACTGGATTTCAGATATCAGCGTTCATCCTGGGCGCGGATAAAAGGGTGGGTCAAGGAAGGGAAAAAGGCATACCTCGAAGCCTTCTTTAATCGTTCACCGGCTGTAGAGAACAGTGGGACAAGTGCTTCAACCGAGAGAAAAGTTACAATAAATACAGAAAATGAAGCATATCAGACGTATACATGACCGAGATAGCAAGGAAGGGTATCATCTTAGCCGGTGAATCGCAGTAATCAAAGTCCCTCAATTCCTTAAATACACGAGCTCCCAAACTGGCCATCTTCCACTGCCTATCTATTTGAGCTCACAATCTTTGGCGGATCAGGAGCTTCCTCTCTCGCCTTCTTAAACGCAGCTGCCCACAACGTGGCAACCCGGTCCTCAACACCATCTCTGACCTCGTTCCAGTCTACGGCATACAGCCTCCTCACAGCGTTTTCGAGCTCGGCATTCCATCTGTCTTTCCAAGTTTCGGTCCAATTGACCCGTGTTTCCCTCGCTATAAGTGTCGGCGTTGGAGGAATGGGCTCGGTAAAGTTGTTGAGAGTTGCGGCTTGATGTCTGAGGAGCGCGGATTGGGCGGCTCGATTGCGTTGATGGACGGAGACTGTAAGATATAAGAGAGATGTTGTTAGAGTGATGCCTCCGATCTAGAGCTCAATTATCAGCGAAATACAGCTAGGGAGAGTCAGGCGAGATTTACAAAGCCAGTAGTGAAACCCATTGCCAGCACCGCTTTTGGGTACTAATCCTTGCCCTCCGAGCAAATTTTTCCTCTTCACTGAGGATCCTGGAAATTTTCAGTGCGAAACATTGTTTAGAGATCCATTTTGTTGTGGCAGGATTGCCCAATAGATTTTAAAGACTTCGGAGGTGGTTGCGGGTAGGGTAGCGGCCAAAATCTTGGGGACTGCACCTCAACTTCGCGAACTAATCGTCTCATTTGAAAGCAGCACTAATCTACTTGCGTCTCGTGCCATTATTTCGATCGCCCATAACTGAGTGAGTGGAAAATGCGACTGTCTTGTCCTTAATCTCATTTCTGAGAAACTCGCAGGGCTATATTCATCATGGCCGGAGGGCATATGAAATATCGGACGTTATCACGAAAATCATCACATAGACAAGCATTGCTAAAAAACCTCGTCACATCGTTATTCGAGCATGAGTCAATATGTACAACCTGGCATAAGGCGAAAGAAGCGCAGCGGCTGGCAGAGAAGCTTATCACATTGGGAAAGAAAAATACAGAAGGTAGTCGGAGAAGTGCACATTCTAAAGTATTTGTATGTTTAAACCGGGATGCATCAGCGAAGCACTAGTTTTGATTTATCAGTGCTAATGGGCCAAATATACAGAGGCCTCTTCAAATCGTACCGAAGCTTTTTGGGCCGTTTCGAGAACGATATGCCAATAGAGCCGGAGGGTACACACGTGTCTTGCTCTTGGATCCCGTGAAAGAAGATCAAGCACGCTCAGCATTACTTGAATTGGTGGATGGTCCCAGAGATATGCGATTCGCCCTGACGGCACGGACAATAGCACGGATAAGGGAAAAGGGACAAAAGATCAACGATTTAACGGCAGTGAACATCAGAAAAGTAACACGTTACAGGCAAAATGGCGAGGATGCCTTGGAAGAGATGGTGCAGAAATTCGAAAAATTAGCAGCGGAGGGAGACGAGGGGGTCACCAAGGTTGAAAAGAAGAAGGTATATCCAGAAGTTGAACTTGGACGGTAATCCTCGCGACACTAAAATCCAGCGTACACGTTCAAGCTGGTTTACAATGATCACCATAGAAAGGGATCATTATTCTTCGGACATTGGCCATGAGCGTTTCATTCGCCCGTGGATTCCAGTCGCGAAAGAAGCTAAGGGTATCCGGATCACTTTCCTTGGGCGCCACCGAGAAGGCTGGCCGTGTCTATACATGTATTATATACAAATATTTCTGTAAAGCCACTTTACGTCATGGATTGTTTCTTCACTTTACCGCATTCAATTCTATTGTTGTGGTGTTTTAGGGTAGACCTCAGCGATTTGTGGGTATGTAGGTGTCATTGGCACCTTTCTCTTCACGTGGCACTTCACTTCACACAAGTTTTATTCTCGTAGCACTTCAATCACTTTCACAATACAATAGGGTTCACCACAATAGGAAATACACATATAAAAGCTCCTTTGACCCTTTTCCGTTACGATGTCAAACCTTCTACTTCCACCTACCAAACCGCTTCTTTTGCTGCTCCCATCAATCAAAAGCGCCATACAGCGACGAGGCCCACCTCACCGACAAACCAGCACATTTCAGCCCTCATTAAAATCTTTGCTGTCATCACCACCAACAAAAAGCACATTTCCAACTGATCACCCCCCGATACCATCATCACCCTGAAAATGTGTCTTTTGACTAGATACTTTTTCACCTGTGGTCATTGGGGCATCTTGTGCACTTACCCCTGCCACATCCACTTCGCCAACAGGCGCCGGCAGGGCCGGCTCCGCCCCTGTGAGTGGGGGACCATTCGAACGGAGCATGTCAATACTCCGTGCGAGGCTTGCCTCGCCGCAGCCAGGAGGGCAGCGCCGGCGGCTGGTTCCGCCGGCCAAGGGAACAGGTAGGAGTAGGGAGAGGAGGGGGAGGAGGAGCAGAATCCGGCTCCGCTGCGGCGCGGGATCGCCGTATGCGGGCCCAGAAGCTGGCTTCTGGGTCAGAGGGGTCCCCGATGATGAGGACGACAAACAGGTGGAGGAGAGGAAGGTCGATATCCAAAGCTTGGCTATGGCGCGGAATCGCAGACGGCGAGGTGAGGAACTGGTTTTTTGGATTGTGAGGACCCCCATGAAAATATACTGGATGCGGCTGGAAGGACGTGAGGGCAGTAGAGCAGGCGCAGAGGATGCATGTGGGAGGGGAAGCGGGCTTTCTCGAGTGGATGAAGCTCAAAGAGGAGAGCAGATGATTTTTGGGGTTAGGCTCTTGATACAGTTTGAATTGAACAATGGCCATGAGTGAATGCAAGCTCTTGATACAGATCGATTGACAGTCATTCAATCTGTATCAAGAGCTTGCATTCACTCATGGCCATTGTTCAATTCAAACTGCAAAGTTGACATTTTTGGGTATATTTAATGCAAGCACTTGATTCCAAAATCTCCAAAGAAAATCTGTGGATGAACATCTTTGAAAGATGATCCCGGATAATGTTTTGAACAAATTTGAATCAATTGTGTACCAGAAAGGCCTCTTTAGAGGCCGACTGCAATATCGGATGCTAGTTGCGCGCTTGCTTCGCCAGAAATGAAATCGCCTTCTGGACTCATGGTCGCCCGCCGACTTGATGTGATAATCTGCGCTTCATCAAGAACCCCTCGTAACACATCTTTATCTCTGAACCTCTGGAGGCCTTTTAGTGTATAATCATCCATGCTAATACCATTTGCGTCCATTTCGAGCAATGCATCCAACAAGGCCGAATCATCTTGACTCTGGCTATAGCCTCGTGTGAGTGAGTTCCAAGTCACGACGTTAGGTTCGACGCCACGTTCTTGCATGACCTGCATCACTCTTTTAGCTGCTGCGTTCTGGCCGCTTCGCAAAAATGCGTTGGTAAGAATTGTCCACGAATATACACATGGCGGCGCTGCTTTGATAGGATAGCCGGTGTCCTGATATACTGCAGTGGGAGGTAGAGGAGTACTCATTTCCCTCACAATGTCGAGGCATTTCTTGAGATGGTTTGGGGACTTGCCAAAAGCATAAATGAATGCATTGCACGCGTGAGTTGTTTGGACGATTGGTGCGACCAATTCGTGTCCTTGGACAATTAGCCCCCGAAAATTGCGATATATTTTTTCCAACATGAAATAATCAAAAAGTCGCTCGCTCAGATGTGCTCTCACAAAAGCAGAAAGCATGATACCAACTGCGAAGGAAGTCGCTTTCCTAGGATTGCGTTTCGTTGCTTCGATACTAGCAGGCAATATCTGAAGGTGAGCAAGTGGTGTCGAATCAAAGATTTGGCGGTAGAGCTTGATCATCTCATGAAATACAAACATTTTGTTGGAATCATGGTCCCGAATTAGAAAAATGTAAGATGCGCAAAGAAGCGTCCCGGCAAGAAAGTCGTCGGACAGAGCTCCAGAATCGAAAATATCCTGACGAACCATTTGGAAAGTGTCTCGATTGAGTGTTGTCATGCAGTTTTTGAGCATAGTGTGATAGACCAAAGGCGACAGTGTTTGCCCATACTCCTTGAGAAGATTATAAGTGCGCAATGCTGTCAAATGATCTCCAGCTTCATTTGCATTGACCAACACAATGGCGTAGTGGGCCATGTTCATCGGAATTCCAATGTCAAGCATCGAAGCTATGATCCAAGGATTGTCGTGATAGCCATTCTCACTAAGCATACTCCGGCGCAATGCAATATTGCAGATTGTTTGGAAACCCTTATATGTCACGTCAGCACCACGTGCAGCCGCCTGTTTCAAAACCTCCATTGTCCGTTTATAGTGACCATTCAGAGCAAAAAAGTTTGCGAAATGCGATCTGATCCTGTGCTGGCAAAGAATATTTTCGGCATCAATTTTGTCGTACAGAGTAATGACTTGATCTTGTTTGCAATTCTTGATAATCGCGTAAATCGTCGGACTCCTCACACATTTTAAACCCTTGTAATGTGCAAGCATTCCCATGACCTCCAAGTAGAGCTCGTCGAAAGCGACTGATCCTTCTAAGTGTGTTTCGTGAAGACATGTTGCAATGAAGTCCAGCGCGTGGGCCGTATACCACCTCAAGGCTCGCTCATATTTGGGTGGTGTTAGTGTGCGCTGCAAAGTGATTAAGCGGTCATGGAACGCAGGCATGCGATCAGAAAACAGTGTTTGGAGTGCTTTTGAGGGCGAACCGTGTAGTAGATGCAGTAGGAACGGTATAGTTTCCCGGGCTGGTTCTAGGCAGGCCTTCCACAGTCCGAAGACATATGTAGCTGATCCCTCATATTGCAATAAAAACTTTCCTAAGCCTTCTGCTCTCTGGACCAAATCAGGATCATCAGAGCAGATGGAATAATAGAGATCTTTGTTGATGTCTCTAGTGAGCCTTAAGAGTTTCTCTGCCCAAGCATGTCCAAATTCGTCTAAAGTTCTTAATCCAATAGCATCTTGGGCGATTCGATGCCTCTGTTCTTGAAATTTCTGTTCTTGAATTTTCTCAGGACAAGACTTATCCTTCCCATCACTCGAATTATGTTGATTCTCTCTGTAAAGTCCTGTTTGCGTTAATGCCGAAGGTCCGTCCGCAGCCGAGCTATACAACCCAGGATCATCAGGTGACTGCGCAAAAGAACTTTGGCTTAGATCAGAGGTGAAGGACTGCTTTGCCTCGGTTGGAGTTGTGTGGTTATTGGAGGGGTTGAATGACTGCTCTGAAGTGGTAACGTCTGTGTTATCCGCAACTTGCGCCTCCAGGACCGACGGAGTTTCATCTTCCCCAAAACCTTCTGTAAAATCCTCGAGATAGATTCCAGGCAGAGGGCTCTTGTTACTGAATAAGTCATTGACGCTTCCATCTTCTCCGGGTTGCGTATGGTTTCTTGCTTGACTTAGATGTGAGTGATGCTTGGCGCGGATTGGTCTTGTGTGACGAAGGAGCTTGGGAAAAGCTGGCCATGGTGCAAAGACGCGCGGAGCGAGAAATGGCAGGATCGGTAGATCAATGAATTTGATACTACGTGTTGTAGAAATGCATGCACGTTTCATTAGGCATGCGCAGAGTGCGAGAGAACGACATTGGAGCGCATTCAGTAGTCCGGGCAGAGAAATGAGGTTCGAAAAAAGTCGTCTTCCCATGTGGCTAATGCTCACCCCTACAAGCCACAGCTCTCCCTAAGTTTGGACATCATTTCTGCAACCCGTTTTCTTATATTCTCAATCAAAATGTCCTCCCACGCCTCCTTGGACGCCGCAGCTCAGCAACGTAAAGAAAGACTTGCCAAACTCAAATCGCTCAAGCGCAAACAACCAGATTCCGCTCAAGACGCGGACGAAGCAGAATCAATTGCAAAGCCTTCTGAAAGCACGCCACCGGCTCCTGACGTTGCTACTACTCATCTCAGCGGGCGAAACTTTGATGCCGAAACTCGTGGACCTAAGCTTGGCTTCGAAAATGCCCCGGACGAGGGCGTAGAGACGCTAGAAACCAGAGCAAAACTCCTTGCAGCAGAGGCGAAGCAAAAGGCCGAAGAGGAGGCGAAAGAGGACCAGCAGCTCGATCTATTCAAACTACAGCCAAAGAAGCCTAATTGGGATCTAAAGAGAGATCTGGAAAGAAAGATGGGACGGTTGAATACAAGAACAAATAATGCGATTAGTAGGTTGGTGAGGCAGCGGATCGAGCAGCAGCAGAAAGCCAAGCAGAATGGAAATGGGAACGTGGATGGCGAGGCAATCGGAATGGAGGGCGAAGAATTAGTAGAGGCTCTACACGTGAGAGAAAAGGAAGAAGAGGAGGAGGCGAGAAGGGAAAGGGAAGCTGATGAAGGTGACGACGGGACTTGATGGCAATACGCTGAAATGTCTCGATTATGAAAACATCGTTCTTACGAGTGCCCTGGGGAATTCAAATAGCTCTATCTCAAAGCGGTTTGGACGTGTCCCCTCACGTGCAAAGAAACATCGCCTGAGCCGCGATACTACCCAGTAGATATCCGCAAGAGCAGATGATCCAGCCGTCATCAGGATTATCACCAGCACCAGAATGGCGCCGATACCATGAATAAAGACCGTAAGGGAACACAGTAAGAATATGAGGGGCACTGGCCACAATCTCAAAGAGTTGTGCTAGATATACAGCTTGAATACATCTTTTCGACCACGAATCGCTATAATTTATACGCTCCACCACCTTTTGTTTGCTGCCCTCTCATTTGCTTGCCTTCCACGTCCACTACGTCTCCCTTCCTATTGATGACCTTGACACCACCTCGCTTCAAATCTACAATTACCGCCTTCTTCTCCTTCGATTTCTCATTCTGCTGCCCGTTCTGTAGTCCACCGGCCTTCCTCAACCGCTCCTTCTTCCTCCGTCTCCTCCTCTTCTTCTCATCCCGGCTCATCTCCTCCTTGCCTACAGGCATGCCCCCCTTCGTCACAACATCATCCCCTACCTTTGCCTCACCTGCCGCGTAGACTTCTTGCGGAGCCAACAGACTTGCGCCACCGGTATCACCGCCAGCAGCCGGTCGCGCATCCTCCAACGTGATCGTGGGGGCATCCACCCTAATCTCCAGATTCGAGGTTGCCGGTTTCGGCTTATAATGCCAATTACTTAGTGCATCTAGCCTGGCACTGATGTCCTTCCACATCGCTTCAATTTCCCTATGCTCCTTCTTCAACCTCTCATCTCTCACATCCACAAAATTCGGATCGGTCCGCCGCAGATGCTCCTCCTCATATTCCTCCGCTAGCCCCTTTGCTGGCTTCGCGTCATCAAGCTCGAAACCCTGGCGCCCACGCCGTGTATCCGGCCCCGTCGCAAGGTCATCAGGCCGTCGGCGAATCACCTCGTCAAACTCCTGAGCGAGGATGCGGCGTTTGATCAGGGCTTCGATATCCTCAGTGACCTCTTGCGTAATCACAGGCACCGGTTTGCCCGCGCGTTCGAAATCAAGGTCTTCTTCGAGGAGGGAGTTGAGTGGACGGTCGGCCGCGCGGGCTTCACCAGACAGTGTCCATTCACGTTTGGCAACGTTGGCGGCTTCGAGCCGGCGAATCTCTTCTGCAATCTTGGCTTGGCGACGTTCGTGGTTTGAGCGTCGAGATTTTGGGTCGCCAGGGTCGGCATCACTAAGAGCTTCTTCGGATTCGTTTTCAGAGAGAACGTCGTCAAATAGGTCGCGATGGACAGAAAAGATCGTGCGCTCCATCTCGTCTTCTTGCCCTTCGAGTTTTTTTTGGTCGTTCTCCATGTCTTTTTGAGGGAAATTATGCGGGTTCAGGCGTCCGCGCTTTTTTTTCCCAGCTTTACGTGCTGGAGGAGCGAAGAAATCGGCATACAAGATATCATTTGTGTTTCCCATTGCTCCCCCACCTTGTATGTCTCCTTCAAGTAGCATTGTTTCCCCGTCCTCGTCCTCATCACTAACATCCATTGCATCTCCAAACGTCGGGCCATCATCGACGTCATCTTCGACACTTTCGCCATTTGAGCTGTCTTGTTCTATGTTGATACCAACGGTTCCATCCAACGGATCAGCTCCCCAGTCAATTTCTTCTTCGTCGCTTGCAGCTCCATCATCTGGATCACCTCTCGTGTCTTGTTGCTCGAGGAACTCGGATTTTCTGTTAAAATCGTCAATGGAAAAGAATCCATCATTAAGACCATTTGGATCAGTGATATATGTGCCAGAAGCTTTGTTTAGGTCGCTACGATCATCGTCCAGATTATCAGATCCACTTAACTCGATGTCTTCTTCACCGTCGAGAGCTCCATCATCACCATGACTTCTTATGCCAGGATGGTTGGGGCCATTCTCATTTTCTAATTGCTCCTGCTCCTCCTCATTATCAATACTATCGCCATCATATTCCCAATCAACACCTTCCTGCCCTAGGCTGTCGTCATCTGAATCATCATATAGCGATTCGTCGTCTTCATAATGCACAGCCTTGGTGCCGTGACTGGCCTGTCTCTCATCCTTTCCATCGATGCCATTTGCATAATTATTTCTTTTAGGAGAAATTGATCCAGCGTCCAACTCTGATAATGACCCTTCCAGTTCGCGTCGCGTCGCATTTATGATTCTCTTTGCTTGTTCATAAACTTGATCGACACCAAATCCTGTCAAATACACTTCTTTAAGCTGTAGTGGCTTTGGCACATATCCTCGATCGCCACGTTTCCGTTTCCTGCGAGCTTCCTGGTATTCATTCTGCTGCTTCTCGCACACATTTGCAGCGACAGGATCAAGATACTGTTTTGTCAGAGCCAGCGCAGACTTATGGAGGTCATCCGTAGGTTGAAGTAGATCGTGCGGGGAGTGCGCAAGAATCTGCAACAACGTCGAGGCGGTGGGGGCATTTTCAAGTAGCATGGCCATGAAGTCTACGATACAATACGGAGGACGGCTTGGGCACTAGAATTAAATTAGAGAAGTGCCATTATTGGATAATATTGAATGATTTGGGAGAGAAATTGGATGTTCAAAAAAAGTTCTCGGCTAAGCTCCAGGGTTCGACGCTACGAAGTGCCACCCTTACCATTTAGCTTATGGACAAAATACCTTATCCCTCACCTGCACGAAGACGGATGTCAATGCCGAACGACGTGTCCATTCATTGACATGCTTGTCAATATTTTGACAACCATTATGCATGATTGAAACTAAATCACCAAACCAGTCGACCTTCAAGGGTCTCATCCGACATACAGGGTGTCACGAGGATTACCTTACTTGGCTACGGTATGTCTGTCAGTCCTTGCCTAAGCCTTATCATGTTGCTTGTTCTGCTGCTTTCATGCGATCCGCAAGAAACCGAGACAATTGGCATCTGCTATCACCACTAGCGCAATAGCCTACGGAAAACATGAAAGCATGACCCGCTGCTATCCGCAACTTCGGACCATCTATTTTCAAAGGTAATCGCTTTTCCCCAGGTCAGATCTACTAATTGTGTTCCCGACCAAAGCTCGCCATGGGCCGAGGTGCTTATCTGATAGCTATACGACTGGAGACTGGTTGTGCTGATCACTAATAGTCTACTCGATTGATGCAAACGATTGAAAACGGTTCTGTAGCGTAAAATTGACTAAAAGACCACCATCAATTTCTCAATGCAGTTCATTTACCCGCGAAATGTGGCACCCTAAAAAATGAGTTGCATATGAACCGCATTCTTCATCGTGGTCGAACTGCAGGGTGTCTCGTGTAGAACTACCGGCAGTGGCTTCTGACATTAAATAACGGTCGCAAAACAATTGGACTAAAGGCTAGAGTACCACCAAAGATATGTACCTAGCATCCCTTGTACTTGCCGAGCTCCTGTCTTAATAAGAAGTAATCGAGCTGGAGATCATACGAGATGTTGAGCTCGAGAAAGATCGGAGCTTTCCAGATTAATAGCGTCACTTCTTTGCCAAGACGGACATAAAATTTTAGCATGCTTGAGACGGGAGCTACTCCGTCTTACCGGTTGGTACCAAAGGTTGATTCTTGAGCCGAATTCCACGTGCTTCTTAATGGATACATGACAGCATTATCTCGACCTTACTTCGGGATCAACCTTTCTAAGAGGAAAGAATGGGAAACGTAATTGATATCATGCTGGGGTTTTATGCCAGTTGCTGCAATACGTTCTCGAGAGAGAAAATCGATCCACTAGCCCCGCGGCGCGATGCAAATGCTTTAGCGCTGCTGCACGCCAGCTGAACCCTACCATAGGTGAAGGACCGTTAGGACGAGTGATCAATCGTGCTGATTGATTGGTTCTTGGGAGTGAGGATGTTTTGCCGATCAACGCATGGTCACTGCTTCCCTGACCAGGCCTCGACCTCATCGCTCCACTTCATCAAACTACTAATCTCATTGGTCTTACCGATGCTCCACACGCAACTGCCTCTTACTAGTACCCGATGTCTCCCATTCCAATCTCTGCTTTGCTTCCGACAAAGGTGCAGTGTCGCGTGCTCACTTTCCCAAAAAATGTGACCTCGACAGTCACTCTTATCTCCGTCATATCCCAAGCCTTACCAATGAAACCTTTCCGATCACCGTATGAAGTGAAGGATAAGATGCATGCACACCGTGGTTTTCTAGCATATCTATACCAAAAAAGAGCCAATGCTTCTCCGTTATTACGGTCATTCCCTTTGTGTTGAGACCCAGAAAAATTTGCCCTTAGTCATTGTCAGCCATGAAATACGGCCAGACACTACGCCAGAGATCCATACCGGAATGGAGCCATTGTAATGAGTAGCCCAAAGTGCCAAGATGTCATGCAATTGACCAATTTTTACAGATAATGTCGACTACGATGATATTAAGCGTATGATCAAAAAGCATACCACACCAGGAAGCGGACAAGCGGTGTCAATCCCCGGCCAAGACCGTGAACTCGAGAAAAGTTTTGAAGATACTCTATATAGCCTTCTGCACGAGCAGCATGAGCGAATCGACCTTTTTGTGCGAAGCAAAACTGGGGAAATTGAACGGCGGCTAGGTAACTTCAAGTCTAAAGCCAGTTATGGATCTAAGTTAACATGATGCCAACAGATCGTCTCACGAGTCAGATTGAACAGTCAAATGACTATCTTCGTGCTGCCAAGACTACCAGAATCACCGCCAGACGTCTTGAGAAATACGGCAGACTGGAGAATAATGTCCTCGAGTACGTATTCCAAACACAAGATATTGAAAAGCAAAGCTCATATGTCCTGCGTAGAACTGGCAATGAGATACGTTCGCTCTCCAGATTCATTGGAGTCCAGCGACTGGCATTCTTGAAGCTCCTTAAGAAATACAAGAAGTGGACAGGGTCTGAAGCGTTGGGTCATCGTTTCAAATCAGATCTCCATCGGCCGGGTAGTTTCTCAAGCATTGACCTTGGTATTCTTCTAGAAAGATGGACTGCGGCTCTTGAAAATGTTCGAGCGCCCTTTCAATCCGATTTCCTTAACCGTGAGAGAGAGCAAAACAATGCAGATTTACGTGCTGCAAGAATCTCCAAGATCTCTGGCGCAGATTCACGATGGCTGAATGAATTTCAGTCGGCACCTTTGTCCGGATCAGAACTCAAATTTGCATCAACCATAGATTTTGACACCGCCTTTGCGGTAATGCCAAGGAATCCTGAGAACAGAATGGCCACATATTGGGTTCACAATGATAACGTTGTTGAGCTGCAGGTACTGTTGTTACAATACCTGCGGCTATTCTCACAGACGACCGGTAAAAGCGTAATGTCTCGGTCTTCTTCATTCCAATCCCAGCTGAGATCAGCGAATGTGCCTGAGCTTCAGTCGTCGTCTGATGCTCGGGAAGATCTAAACATTATCGTTTCTGATGATCCTAAATACTTTGTCGAGGAGCAAAACAAGAGCAGTTCCAGCATGAATAGGTACCCCATGACCCGCTTCAGTGCACGATACAGCAATAATAGTGAGGCAATCATGCTTTTACAATTGGCATCCGACTCTGACAACGATGAACTTGTGTCAAGTAAATTGAAGATAAAGCACCTTGGACCTCTATTAAATATACATAAGCCCTTTCGACAGAGTTCTTCTGGATCAAATACGCCAACCTATGAAGCTAATGAGATCGACAATGCCTCTGTACATGTGGTAAGGCAATGGATTGAGAGGCATGCGGAAGTTGAACCGCTTGTTGGAGTTTGTAGCCAGCGCATGCGGTTCACAAGCTTGGATTGGGCTTCTACACAACCCCTATGGGCTGTTCTTGATAGAAATGTTTCCATCACAAGCCTAAAGTCGGAAGACCTGTCAAAGACCGGCAGAATTTCGAATCTACGATTAGACTCTCGCCCCTTCCCTCATGCTGTCCTCCATGTCAGGTCATCCGGTGCGGATACCAATGTCCTCATAGAGAAGCTGGATCAAAGCCATTTGGTTGAACGTGTTCACGGATTCTCGATTGAGGTACATGCTGTCTGGGAATGCTGCAAGCTGCAGGATATGAAACCTCCCCATTGGATATCCCATTTAGATCGAGAAATTCGGAAAGTTCCAAGCAATGACAGTGCACCGTCGCGGAGGAGCAGTGTGTCATTACGTCGTGCAAATAGTGCCACAAAGACTCCTACATCTATGCACTCGGTATCTGGTCCAGAACCAGGCGAGAGCAGTGATACAGCTGTGAGTCTCCCAAGAGCTGGGCCAAGCATTGCCGAAAGTCGTTTAAAAAAAGCCGTCACCAATGCTTCTCGAAAACACAAGCGCAAATTGTCCGTTCAAGCAAAACCCTTAGCAGGAAATCTACCTAAACAAGGATATTGGAACGAGTACGATGATCCAGAAGATGACAACGAGGATGCCTACGTCATATGGGTCAATCCAAGCAACGGTCCGTCCTTTATGGAATGGTTCGGCAGTCTTCTCCCATCATGGTTGCGCCCTTCATCAGCTGAGTTCAAGCCTCTTCTCTCCCCAGACAATGCCCATATTGAGGAGGGCCTTCTCGACGAGACCTCTTCTTCCGACGAGAGCAATACTGAGCATCATCAGCCAAAGTCATATGGCACAATTAATCCACATGGATCTCACCACCTAACTCATTCTGTACATCCACGCGGAATCACGCGCCACACAGCACTCCCTCACTCGCGTTTTCCCCATGCTTCCACCCTCCCTGATCTCGAATCCCATCCCTCATCCGCAGAGCGCTATGAGCACCGTATCCGCACCTTCCTCATGCTCCTCACCTTTTCCGCTTCGCTCGCAATTTTCGCAGTCATCTGTGTGCTCGCCGCGACAGGCCGCCACAAGCAGGCTTACCAGGTGGACGCAGGGATTGTCTTTGGGATCGTGGTGAATCTACTGTTCGCATGTGTTGGGCTGAGATGTTTGGTCAGTAGGCGGAGGAGGACAGGCTGGGTAGTATGGTGCTGTGGAGTGGTGCTGTTTGGGGCGATTTGTGTGGGGAATGGAGGTCTATGCGCTTGGCTTGTGACGTAGGACTTAGTTGATTGGGGTAATTGGAAGTGATATATCCATTACACTCGAAGGCCTCTTTCAGGATCCAGGGAACTTGCTTTTAGTTAGGCGTTGGAGAAGGATGGGACAACTTCATAATAAAGTTTACAGGGGTTTATGATTATGAATTAAATTGTGAATGGCTTCAATTAGAAAGACTCTGGTGAATGAAACTTTCTGTAGGCCTCATTCTTCATTCTAGAAAGGCCAAACTGATCCACGCGTCAACCGGCCTTTGGCGGTCTATTCAGTAATCTCTTCTAAGCAACAGCAGAACCCTCGAAGAAGACCATGCTGACTTCAAGCGTGGATGACAGCGCTGAAGGGCTTATCAGTATACCTCGCAGACAAGGAAAAAAGGCTTCTCACCTGTAACGACTCACGATGACATCTAGACCATCTTGTCCGAAACGAGTGAAGAACTCGTTAGAAAGGGTCGCGCTGGGGGACCCAATGCTGATTTGGCGGAGACATTCCATCCAAGTCTTCTCGATCAAGTTTTGGCGGTTGGCATCGAACTGGACGAGTGGTAGCTGTTGAGTTTGAACTTTCATGTCTGCCTGGACAGTAGTCGACTCCATGATTCAGAGCAGTATAGGTTGCAGCACGCTTTGCGATTTCCTTGAGCAAATAACATAATTCAACTCAAGGAACGTGTAGAGAATAAGGGAGAGATGGAGCTGCGGAAGGGGAGTGAGCAGCCCTTGAATGCTTCCAGTCCTTAGAATGTCATTCATTCACCTGGTGTGGAAGTAATCGCCAGGTCACATGAATCGAATATCCATTCATTGGAGCGCACGTAAGTGAGTCTCACTTCTGAGAAGCTTGCTCCCTAATGAAACGTCAAATTGAGTCAGGTTCACTACAGGAAGTATAACACATACCCATACGCATCCTTCAATGCTTTGACCGAGCTGCATGATAGAAAGACAGTCATGACGGGAACGGCGCGAAACTTTGGCTTGTCCATTAACTTGCGTTCTATAGCTGGTAGCATGGTCTCAAAAGCCGCACTACCTCCATCCCCGTCCTCGTCTTCGGAGGCATTCTCATGCCGATTGACACCCGAGGCTTTCCGCGGGATTTCGATCATCTTGGGCTCAATACAGGAGTATTGACACCATGGTACCTTGGCATCGCTGAGATTCCGTTTGGTGACTTCCACAATTGTGATCAGCTTGGAGGCAACCCCTTCCTTCGCTGTGAGAACAAGCACGGTGGTTTTTTTCTCGGTGTCTTTGGTTGACGCGATAGTGATGATCTGGGTAGCTTGCTGCACCTTGTTCCGTATCTTGGTAGATGATATGACTGAAATCATTCTCAAATCGCAAGATTCAAGGGAGTCAAGCAATTTTGTAAGTCCGGGTAAGGTCGAATTCTTCAATCGAGATCTGATATGTGCGCCTTCTGTGGCCTCTTCCGGAACTTCATGGTCAGAGGATTCTGCAGGCGTAGGCTGTTGGTTAGGATCTTCAGCAGCCTTCTCGCTGGGTGAGCCTTGGTTGGGAAGCTTCTGATTGTTTGCGAGAATATTTAGTAAGGCATCCTCTCTGCTTCTGGTCCCTGGCATATGCGATTGAATGCTTTTCTGAGCGAGCCTATTTGTTGCAGATAAATGAGTAGTCTTCTGCCTCTTGAATTTGTTCGCAGGGGTAGCCATTTCCCAAGCAGCTGGTCTAGCGGGCCAGATTAATGTGACCAACAATCGATGAAAAAGGCCCGTACGGCTGAGATAGTTCAATAGTGCAGCACGAGCGCGTTGCCAAATTCGGATTTCACATGTTGAGGATATCAAAAACAAAATAATGAGCTAACATTCACCTTTCGAGAAAAGTCCGAAATTTGGTGTCTTAGTCATCTAGTCTCACGTGATTTCGGGTTGTACTTGGGTGATTAACGGAAGCTTTCGTTCCAAAACAACAGGCGAATTTCTCGGTCCTTTTGTGCAGACAAACAAAGCCAAATCATACAATCTCCGACTCATTACAGTGGGCTAGAGTGCACCTTTTCCCGACCTAATCAGTGTGGAAGAAAATGTAAGGTAGTCTGGCTGGCGAGCTTGCTGGCTGGATGCCTGACGTATCGACTCATGAATGAGGCGGCAACGCGCGTTCCTTGACCCCGAGGTATGTAAATGCCCGTCGCTTTCCTTCAAACGAACAAGAGTCAGTGGCTCGAGACAAATTTTGTTTCCTATCCAGTCAGTGTAAGTCTTGGAAAAGATTTCCTCTCTCCCATACGATTTAAATTGTGCAAGCTTCATCACCCCAAACTGGTGTCTCAGGTCTCTGCGCATCATTTGTTCTGGAAAAGCGCCTCAGTTTGTCCAGGGCCGAAATCCGCTGGCGAGTTGCCGCTCACCAATCACCGCCTGTTCTCGTCTCCTCGCGGCGTGGCGTGCAACCAACCTTGCCGGGGGGGGATCGCCTCTCGTGCGTCAGCCCCCCGTATTGCATATCTGGATCAGGTCGTAGCGCAATCTATTGCCGTGGGTCCATTTCCCGTTCTTCTTTCTCGCCCGCGACCGGGACGGTTTGTCTGACCATCACCACTTCCTCCCTGGACCAACACTGTTCTTTGGCCTTCGCCATCATAATCTCACTTTCCCTTACATTTGACTCTACGACCGATATTCTACTGCTGTCACCTTTTGCTCCAGCTGGACCTCGAGCCTAAGACCTTCAAAGGATTGTGTTACTATTTGTAATTCACACACTCCTTAGCTCCGGCGCTCCATTTCATCATTCTCGCGCCATCTTGGCTACATTACTCGGGCTTCCATAATAGCACATCACACTTCTCGACGTCGTCTTTGTCATTCACTTTTTGCCACTCATTCTGCCGCTTCCCGCATACTCATTTAATTTCGTAGCTCTCCCTTTGATGCGCCTTATGCCGCCGCGGCGCAATTATCATTAGGCAACCTCTCCGAGATAAGCTCGTCAGCACCTCTCATCATACTTGCGGTGCTTAGGAACTTGCGCCTCAACCGCTTTTCCTATGACACATGACAATAGCGTCGCATTTCCCTATGATGCAAACTATATTCAGGTTGCCTTGGGCGACCGAGCAAGTCAACGACCGTCTTGACTATCAGAAACCGCGACAGAGTCCGATGGTTGAGATACCGTATCTCAACAAGTTCAAAAGAAAGAGAAGTGACTCTGCTGATTCTTTGCTCTCTACGAATGCGCCAGAAACGAAACGACCAAAAGCTGGGACGGGCGCATATCAAGACAACCATGTTTCCGATATGGACAAACTCAAGACAATATCAGTCGCGGAAACACAGCACGTTGATAAGAAGCCCAAATCAAAGGCAAAGGGCCAAACGAAATCTGCGGATAAAGACAAGGCTTTGAGGAAGCAGGCGCGTGTCGATCGTCAACAAGCGAGCTCTTCGCCAAAACCCGAGAATCCCTCGCCAGGGCAGCCACCAACTCCATCTCAAGATATAGTATTGAATATGAATTCAGCCGGTGATCCATTAAGCCAAACCATTCAAGCTATCATTAATCAGGAGATTCTCTTCAAACATCGGGAATTGCGGTTAATCGAGCAAGAACTGGCCAAATGTCAGGTCTCGCTGGAGCAAATTCGTCGCTGTCACTTGATACCATATCCCGGATGTCAAGAAATCACTGAGAATCTCAGTTCTGGCGTCGGACCGGCTCTCGAACCCCAGGCGGGATTTACTCGATCCCCACACGCGGCGCCATGGGGCGTCACTGATGGACCGTATACCAGGCATTATGCAAAATGGCTCATTCAGGATCCAGCTTTTGACTCAGTCTCCCAGCAACAGCTCCAAGCTTACAACCAAGCCTTCACTCCTGGTGCTGAAGGCAGGTCTCTGCGAGGTGGTCCAATTACTACAGATCATCGGCAGACAATGGGCGGCAAAGGTCGGTTATCGCGTATCTCGACCGGCAGCAATCTCCAATCACTGCCTGCTGATTACCCGACTCCAAAGGAGAAGGCGGGCCCACTTATCATCAAACGTGGCTCTGACGGACAATTTGTAAAACTTGTTTGCACTGATTGTCATCGCGGTAATTTTTCGAGCGCGCAAGGCTTCCTTAACCACTGTCGAATAGCACATCACAGGGATTACAAAAGTCACGATGCTGCGGCAATTGCTTGCGGACAGCCTGTAGACCCGAATGAAGTTTCTACCCCGTCGGAAATTCATCAGCCCAGTGTTCCAGTGACCCAGCTGCAGACAAACCCTAATTTGGTGCATCCTTATATCACTACCGAACTTCCTGCAGACTTGCGTGCAGCTTCATATCTTACAAAGAACGCGTCATCGAACCGAATCGGTCGTATCGATTCTCCTATACAGAGCTCTGTTATAAGGAGCACTCCATCTGTTACAGACGGGCCATCAACTCCCAAGGTAGCTAATTCTACGCCTGTGCCTAAAAGTGTTGGCTCTGCTCTTTCTACATTTACACCTTCACCAGCTGCTCCACACCTCTCTGGGTTATTGAAGCGCGCAGGATCGAGTGTGGACCTCGCAAAGCTTGTCGCCACCTCTCAGGAGAAGGTTGAAATCGAATCGGAGCCTGAAGAATCTGATGGTGAGTCAGAGCAACCTACCCCTGTAGGTCCAATGCCCAGGTCGTCACTGGGTACTGGACGACCTACTACTGCAGGAGGCGTTCGACCGATGAGCCGAGCAGGCATGTCGCCTGCGCCAGTTGAGCGTCCAAGCAGCAGGAAAGGACATAGACAGCCTCCAAGTAGCAATAAGGTTCATGTTCGGCCGACGCCATCTCGTCCTACCAGTGGTGTACCTCCTAGGCTTACCCAATTACCTCGAGCAGAGGAGATACCGGAAACTCCCGAGCTATCTCCACATACGCTTGAATCTAATCCCGGGTTGGTTAGCGACCGCGGAGAAGATGATGAAGATGAAGACGCAAGGTCGGAACATCATCCGGACGCCGGTGGAAATGTTAGAATGCGTGACAGCAATGGACATGTAAAGCTTCTTGATAGCGAGATGGATATTGTTGATGATGCCGGGAGTGATCGAGAGCTCGTTGGCCCGCGGCCAAAGGCGAGGAAAACGGAGTTGGGCCAGTCGAGCAAATCTGGCCGTAAGGGTGGTGGATAGTTTCAACATGAGAAGATTGTGGCGGATTTCCCTCTATTGTTTCTGTTCCGTGAATTCTTTCAGCGTGTCTGAGTATTAGCGAGTCTTCACTGTATAGGACTAGAGCCTAGGGCGGCGCCATGACCGGGAACGACCCAGCAGCTTTTTCTCAAATTGTCGTTTATTGAAGTCTTCTTCTCTCTCCTCATTTCTCTCTCCCGACTTTCTGTCTTCAACAAAAGCTGTTTCCTGGTGACGACTGAACGGCTGATTTAATAGTTCTGTACATATAGACAAACGAGAAATTATCAAAGGCCTTGACTAGCAGTTTCACGCAAACGGTTTCACGATGTTCAGCTCTTGTCTATTAGGAACTGTGCGCTTGAAACACTCTCAAAACCACTGATTGCGTGGATAGTCTGAACGAATCGTATTTGTGATCACACTAAGACCCATTTTCTAACCTACCCCCAAACGCCTGCGCTAAATCCATGTACAGACCCTCATGAGTTCTCGGATGCGATTAATTATTGAATGAGAAGTGTGACCTGAATTGCTCGCATCAGTCGGGCATCTCAAGCTCGACTGGAATGAAGCTACTCACAGCCATTGCCACGCAGCATAAACTGACGTACGGGCTGAGCCGTTCGCCTATCCGTGCGAATTTCCAGAAGATGCCAAACGCACTAGTTTGCCGAGTCAACAGCCCATATATGCAAATTTGGATGCTCCAGAACAAGTCATACCCGTCCTTGTTCCTGTCCATGATGCCAGGAAAGATAGAGTGGGCGTAGGCGCATGTGCAGATGAGGAGGAGGACGACAACAAGAAGGCTTTGAAAGTTGAAAAGGGCTGCCTGCATTGTAAATGTTAAACCCGAAAATCTCTATAGACTGAATACTACTCACCATCTTGCGCCTTCTATCTTTATCAAATATCAGATCTGGTGAATGCGTGTGGTCTTGTCTTGTGATTTACAGGTGAAGTTGCCAGACCGCATGCCCGCGTTCGCCGCACGCAAATGTCTTGGCGCTGGCATCCGTAACGTCACTTCATCCACCATCACACTCACTCACTCACTCACTCAGTACACGCGCGAGGAGCTCAACAATAGCCATCTGTGACAATGGCTGAGCCGCGCATGCGCCTGCGTCAGAAGGGCCAGCAATTTGCAACTTCCGACTGTAAGTTCTTTCCTCCAGTTCTGCAACCCCCATCCTACATTCGTACGCCTTCCACACCAGGACCCAATTTCATATCCAATACCATCTATCCACAACCATGCCCAAAAGGAAGTCTCGTCGCTCACTCGAAGATGATGCCACAGTAGAAGCCTTCCTCTACGCCTTTGGCGACACCCCACCCTCCCTCACTTCCACCATCCGCACCCTCGACGAGATCATCACCGATTTCATCATCGAAACGTGCCACGAAGCCGCTCTGTGCGCGTCGTACAGCCGGCGCGCGAAGATCAAGGTCGACGACTTCAAGTTTACGCTGCGCAAGGATGGGCGCAAGCTGGGACGTGTGGCGGACATGTTGGCAAAGGATGCAGACATGAAGAAGGAGAGGAGGGGCTTTGATTTTGAGGATGAGATTAAGGCTGCGAAGGATGAGGGTGGAGGAGGAGATGAGGAGAGGCCGAGGAAGAAGGCGAGGACAGTGAGGTCGGAGGAGGGGAGTGAGGCGTAATGGAGGTGGAGAAGCAGGTTTCGCGATCGCAGAATACTTTATTTTACATGGCATAGCGAGGCGTTGGGAAGATTCGGAGGATAATCAGCATCAATTTAATTGTTGCACTGGGCAAACAATATGGTATTCCTGGCTACGGGATAAAGAACACTTCGATCGATTCTATGCAGGCAGGCAGCAACCTGAGCCAGACATGCTGGCTGTATCTACTGACCATACGCCAGGCGCCGAACGCCATACTTTTCCATTCTACCATGGTACATATGCCAAATGAGGTCCTATGAAGAACAATGCCCGTCCACGGCCCAAGACGGCTAAACTGCAGGGATAGCGCATAGGATGGAAATTTGAATGCGCTTGTCAGAGGCATTCATACCGCCAAAAATCGAAAGGTATTCCACATTGACCGTAAAACTGGAAAACGTCGACCTTTCGGTGAAGGACGGATCAGGACTTCCGGTCACCCAGACTCGACTATCAGTCACCGCGGTTCTGATTTCTCGGCTTGCCCCTTCGTTGATCTTGTTGGCCGCCTTTTTGACCGCCACCTGAGCCGCCTCCGCCCTCAGTCAATGGATCACCAGAGCCGAGGGTTAATGCAGCCGTGGCGAGGCGGTTAGAAAGGTCGATCTGGGTCCTGATAGTATTCGACAGGTACGAGACAAGGAGGATATCTTGAAGATGGTTATTGCTATTACACATTAGTTCGGCTCATGTAAGAGGTCACACGTGTAAGACTCACAAATCCCTCTCAATATCAGCTGGATCGACCTTGGGCGCCAGTGAGAGCGCGTTCATCAGAAACTGCCCCAGTGCGTTGGATGGAGCTGCATCTTCGTCCAGAACATTATTCACATAATTCGAAACGCGATCCAGCATCTCAAGTACTTGCTCGATGGCTCTTTCCAGTGATTCAATATCCGTAAAGACTCCAGTTGTCCTGTCTTCCCTTTCTTTTGCCCCCGATATCAATTCTAGCCCACTCTTCTCTGGCTCTCCATATTTTATCTCATAAGGAACAGGAATGAATAAACAACTGTCTGCTGCTCTTTCCGCGGTGACCCCTATTGGTGCACTAATGTATGTCCTTGCTTCAACGTCTTGCCCAGGTACGGTGCTCACAGTCAAATGTACTGCAGGATGCGGCCATGTTCCGTCTCCTTGCTGGCCGTAGAAATTCTGTATCAGCGCGGAAAAGGTGTTGAGCTCGGCACTCGTAGCGTACCACCCGACTAACACCTCTTTAGGATTCGCACGTAAGTGGAGGGCGAGCATTTGCTTCTGATAGTCCATGTCGACCTCGACCTGCTCAGCGGTTTCGGTATGAGGTACGGCATAGCAATTTCGTATTTCAACTTCAGTGCCATCTTCACTGCGGATGCCAAGGAGGGTTCCGATTACGCGCTCCTGATCTGTGTTCCTGCGGACGGAATGGTCGAGGATAGAGAATATTGCCTTGATCTTGGTCAATTACGAACCTGGCAACTAGCAAATTTTAACGTACTTGAGGCTGTATGATAACGCTGAGTGGTTGGGTTGAGGGTTGCGATCCCACAGTTGCTGGACCCAGTGGTCTTGCGAGATGGAGGAACGTGTCGCTTTCCGCCATGGTGAAAACCAGATAACCGGAGATTCGTCAAGAATTTCTGACTAGAATCGTGGCCGGGACGTTCAATGCTCCGGTCGTAATGAGAGACGGGCGTGGCGATGCGCCATAGGGATTACTTCTCAATTTCGTCTTGGTGGGGTGCATCTGCCAAGCTGACAACATTCTGTCCGACACCACTCCCGAGACTGGAAGTTCCGAACTTCATCCTCTTAATCGACTTCTCCCCTTATCTGCCTGATGGGGCTGATAGGATTGCGTGCTTAGCACTCTCCTTGAGCCATCTTCCCCCGACGCCCGAGTCGCAGATTCCACGCCGGTGTTGTGACAGCGACTTAGTGATTGTGGCAGTGAACCCTCCAACAATGCCGATTTTTGCTGAGCGTCACGGTGGGCAGATTCTTCCACGCCCGTGGCAAAATGCACACTTTGGCGGCTATATTCAACATTGTGGAAATCGTTCGAGTAAGGCCGCAAGTGATGCCTTGAGAATCCCTTGCCTTGAACAACGCGCCACTATCTATCAACACGCACCAAAAACAGCCTCACCCGCTAAACCCCCCCCATCCGACTCTACCGTTTGCCTAGCTGCAGGCTTTTTAGGACCACCGCCTTGTGGACACCATAGGGAAGGACTGACCAGCACGAGGTTTCTTTAGCGTGTCTCGGGTGTCACATCAGGTCGTAGTTAACATCAACGGAGCCATCGACCGAAGTCGATGGCTCTTCAACTGCCATAGAATTCATTGTCACTCTCCCTCCATGCCAGCAAGATGCCTGCAATCGGCACGCACATCTGACTGCCTTTATCGGTGTTTGCCTTTTAATTCCCCAAAACTGGAAAATTGTAAGTTACAGTATTTGTCTCGTATTGAATTAGTATGTCATGAGTCTACTTGATGTCTTCCACAGCGCAAGTCAACCTCGTCAGAGGCGCAGGCGGCAATGTTCTTAATTACCATACTATTCTCTGTACGGATTATCAATTGCCTTCTTGTCTTTTCTCTTGCATTAATCATCTTCTTGTCATTTCTCTTGCGTCAACCTGTGTCTCCTTTTTCTCCTCCCATCCGGGCCCTTTGGGTTTGGTCAAATTTCAACAAAGGCCTTACTCCACGGGAAGGCTTACGGAATTGAAAAATTTTGCGTGATTTCACAAGCTCGCGAGACGCATGGTCCCCAGGCCCTTTCTCTCCGACACGAGCTTCAGAATCTTGATCATTACAAGTCGAAAACTAAGACCGATGGCTCCGCTGAAGAGGAGAGAGCAACCCACGATTGAGGACAAAACATCGATTGCAAACTGAATCGTGCAGAAACAACCCTCGTGTCCAAGCTGGTTCTCTGGCTTTTTTTTTTGACAATGGAAGAATATCTCACTCAACTCCGTGTGGAAGATTACACCGTCGGAGTCGTATGCGCCCTCCCTGTAGAGCTAGCAGCGATCCTGTTGATGCTGGATGAAAAGCATCGTGGTTTGCCGGCTAATGGTAACGAAACAAACCTCTATACGCTGGGCAGGATTGCCGTGCACAATGTTGCCATAGTGTGTCTGCCTGTGAGTCAGATGGGCACAAGCTCTGCTGCTGTTGTTGCGGCTCAAATGAAATCCCATTTTACATCAATTCGTTTTGGACTAATGGTTGGTGTCGGTGGTGGCGTTCCAAGTGGAAATGCCGATATTCGTTTGGGCGACGTGGCGATCGGTTTACCGCAAAACAACAATGGCGGAGTAATTCAGTACGATTTTGGAAAGACCGAAGCTGGGGGCAAATTCAAACAAGTCGGATGTCTCGATAAGCCCCCAACCGTGCTTCTGAACGCAATCTCGAAGCTACAGGCACATTACTACTGTGAAGAAGGTTCGCTTTTGCGGCACTTATCTACCTCTCAAGTTCGACAGAAATTTCAACCTCCAGATATGGCATCTGATGTTCTCTTTGAACCAGAATACCTTCACGTCGAAGGGTCAAGCTGTGCAAAGTGTGATCGAACGAAATCAATCGGCCGGACCCCAAGAGCAACCCAAGAACCTATCATCCATTACGGAACGATAGCCTCTGGCAATCAAGTGATGAAAGACGGGATAGTTCGAGATATGCTGAGCGCCAGATTCGGGGGCGTTCTCTGCTTTGAGATGGAAGCTGCAGGGTTGATCAGTAGCTTTCCTTGCCTCGTCATCCGAGGCATTTGTGATTACGCAGACTCACACAAACACAAGGAATGGCAGCCTTATGCCGCAGCGATGGCAGCAGCATCTGCAAAAGAGGTTCTTTCCTTGATACCAGAAGCTGAAGTTACCGGAACCGGCACAGTCGATAGAAAAGAGTCTGATCGTGCCAACTTCCCTCCAATCTCTATCGATGAAGGAAATGCGTCTAAGCAGATTGCTTCGGTCGAAATTCAGCAACAAACTCCTCCTTGCACCACAAAAGCGTTTTTCAACGTCCCATTCGACCGCAATTCCGGTTTCGTTGGTCGAACCTCTCAAATCAATCAGCTCGAAAAACAGCTCTTCGCAAAGGCTCAATCTCGAAACGTTGCAATCGTCGGTCTTGGGGGTGTTGGCAAAACACAAATTGTCCTCGAGCTAGCATATCGCACAAAAGACAATCATCCTGACTGTTCAGTCTTTTGGGTGCCTGCCACGAATATGGCAAATGTTCAACAAGCGTATATGAGCATTGCACACCAACTGTGCGTGCCCGGCCTCGAGGGACAAGAGGACGTCAAAATACTGGTGCAACGCCACCTCAGCCAAGAGAGTGCGGGTAAATGGTTAATCATTTTCGATAATGCCGACGATGTCAACATGTGGGTAGGGAATGGAGACGGCCGGCCTGAACCGGACCGTCTGATTGATTATTTACCCAGAAGTAATCAAGGCTCCATTGTCTTCACCACTCGGAATCGCAAAGGTGCTGTCAAGTTAGCACAACACAATTATATCGAACTTTCCAAAATGGAACAAGATGTTGCCCTAGCAATGCTGCAAAATTGTCTGCATGATAAGGCACTAATGCAGAATCAAGAGGATAATATGAGACTGCTCGATCAATTAACCTACCTACCGTTAGCGATTGCACAGGCCGCTGCTTATATCAATGAAAACGATATTACGCTTCCAGAGTACTCTGCCCTTCTAAGCGACCGAGAGGAAAGCGTCATCGAAGTGCTTAGCGAGGATTTTGAAGACCGAGGACGATATCATTCCCCGCACACACAGAATCCGGTAGCGACTACCTGGCTAATTTCCTTGGAACACATTCGACGTCAGGACGAGCTGGCAGTAGAATATCTGTCATTCATGGCCTGCATTGATCCAAGAGATATTCCATTATCGATTCTCCCAAGAGCGACACGAAAAAGGGAGCTTGACGCCATTGGCACTCTCAATGCCTATTCATTTATTACCAAACGCACCAAAGCTCAGTCACGCGATATTCATCCCCTCGTACATCTCGTTACTCGAAACTGGCTGAGAAAGGAAGGGTCCCTGAAGCATTGGCGAGCAAGAGTCGTTGCACGATTGAACGAAGTCTTTCCTACTGCAAACCCCAAGAACAGAGCGCTCTGGAGACCGTATCTTCCCCATGTCCGCTATATCTTTGACGCAGAGACGATGGTTGGTGATGGAGAAATTGAAGCCGCATTGCTTGATAAGTTTGGTCTATGCTTGGTTGAAGATGGGATGTTCAATGAGGCCAAGAAGCCTCTGATAACGAGCTTAGAGACGAGAAAGAGGATTTTAGGAGCCGAGCATCCGACTACGTTATGTAGTATGGCAAGCCTAGCTGTGGCAACCTTTAGCCAAGGACGTTACAAGGAAGTCGAGGATTTAGACAAGCAACTCGTAGAGAAGAGTGAGAGGGTACTTGGCTCCAAAGATTCGGCAACGCTTGCCCGTATGGCCCATTTGGCGTTGGTTCACCGAAAACAAGGACTATGGAAGCAGGCAGAAGAGCTGGAGCTAAAGGTGTTGGAAATCAGACAGGAGTCGCTCGGATCAGAGCATCCTGATACACTGAATGCCATGGTCAATTTGGGGGCAACACTCGAATTTCAAGAGCGCCATGAAGAAGCTGAAAAGTTGCTGAGGCGTGTAATGGAGCAACGGATGAAGGTGTTGGGGTCGGAGCATTCCCATACGCTGTACTGCATGTTCGAGCTGGCATGGACGCTCTACATGCAAGGGCGATATGAGCAGGCCGAGAAACTGGAAGTAGAGGTGATAAAGACGAGAGATCGAATTCTAGGATCTGAACATCCGACAAATTTAGAAAGCAAAGTCGATCTGGGACAGATATACTTGGCACAACACCGATCTGAAGAGGCCGAGGAATTACTCCAGTACGTAAATGAAGAAAATCTCAAGGCTCGCGGAGAAGAACATCCAGAAAGTTTAATTAGCGCACATTATCTTGCAGCAGCTTGGGCAATCCGGGGCCGTTCTACTGAGGCCATTGCATCGCTCGAAAAGACAATTCGTCTGCGCAAGCGGGTACTTTGCGTGGATCATCATTCAACGCAGCGGTCGATTCGATTACTCAATTCGTTACGCAGGGGAGATGGGGAGGTTTTGCGCACGGAAGTATGTGGGGGGGAGCAGCCTCCTGGCATGTCGTATTATGGTTGAGGAAACAAATTGGAAACAAATTCGAGAGTATATATGGGTGGAGTGTTCTTGGCACTCAGCCAGGACTTGTCTTCTTATCTTGCGTGTGGCGTGCTTGTTTGGCGATATTTTCTCGCCACGGTTCTGTGCTTGGTAGGGCGACAGCTACTCCATTGATATAGGCGCTAGATGTTTGGGGCCAATGAACCTTTAGCAATGACATATGATAAAACGTCCAAGTTGGTGAAGGAAATCGACGAGATGACCTAGTACCTTCTCTGCATTCAAGCCACAAATCCCGTTCTGAACGGCGGTCGTGGCTTGAATGCTGATGTTGGACGGAGAGTGGCTGACATCCACGCGCGTCACGTTGTATGGAATGGTCCGTGCTCGACTGCTCGCTTAAATATGATATTTCAACCAGAATTCCGCGCAGCTCTTGCTTCGACGCGGTAGAATACCACAATGGCGCCAGCAAATGGAAAGAGTAGACCAAACATGGTTCGTAGGCGTGGGCGAGGTAATGGTCTACCCAAGAGGGACAGCTTTGTGAACCAGCGGATTAAAGAAGCACAAGACGAGTGAGTGCTTTTCCATAAGAGTGAATTACCAGCTAAGACTAATTGTAGGAAGTATTCCAAATGGAACTATAGGTGATGCTTCGGACACTTCTGAAGAAGGTTCTCAAGAAGGCTCAACCAGTGAGGAAGATGATGAAGCTCCATCCAAGCCGCATCCCTACAATACTCTTCTACAATCACTACAGCAAGATTTTGGGAGGCCAGAGCCTCGGAGGAGAAAGCAAAAGCTTGACCTGCAACAGCATCCCATAAAATCAACACCAGAGGCTTTGGATCCTCAAGAAGCCGAGCAAAATCCCTTGTTGGAGGAAGATGCCAATGTTGATGATGAGAGGATAGACACGGCCGTCGTGGACGAGGATTTGGACGACAATGACGATAAAACAGATCCATTTGAAACACATCTTGGCTCGTATGATGAAAAAGACGTAGCCAGACGCATACAAAGCATTGGTCAGAAGAATTGGCGGGTGGAAAAGAGTCAGACTACTCTCGGCAAAGCAGTATTCAGTACGCCCGGCCAGGTCAAGAGCGCCAATGCACTACACAGGCAAGGCAAGGCGACCAGTCCTCGAATTTTCAAACTTAAGCGAAGGTTGATGCAATCTGCTCTCAATTTGCTTCCGAGTTTTGACGAGCTCCAACGAGAGCTTGCACCGTACATTTTCAATTATATCGACTTACTCTTCACTGCGCGCACAGTGGAAAATGCTGCTAGCCTACGCTCAATGATATGCCTGCATGCCTTGAATCACGTTTTCAAGACACGCGATCGAGTTCTAAAAAACAATGCAAGACTAGCGAAAGCCACAAATAGTGATGAGATGGACCTCAGAGATCAAGGATTTACGCGGCCACGAGTACTGTTCCTATTGGAAACACGGCAATCTTGTGCGAAAATCATGGAAATGATCATGAAGTTCGCTGAGCCTGAGCAACAGGAGAACAAGAAGCGTTTCCAGGATGCCTTTATCGACAACGAAGAAAAGTTTGCAGATGACAGACCACCAGATTTCCGAGAGCTCTTTGAAGGCAATGCAGACAATGACTTTAGACTTGGGCTCAAATTTACTCGGAAAACCGTCCGCTATTTCTCTCCATTTTATTCGTCAGACGTGATTCTTGTAAGTCCTTTGGGCATACGAAGGATAATAGAGCATGATGATCCTAAAAAGAGAGAGCATGATTTTCTTAGCTCGATTGAGTTACTCGTTGTTGATCAGGCCGACGCGATGTTGCAGCAAAATTGGGAGCATGTTGAATTCGTCATGTCTTATCTGAACCTGCAACCGAAAGAAGCGCATGGCTGTGACTTTAGTCGTGTACGGAACTGGTATCTCGACGGACACGCGAAATATTTTAGACAAAATATTGTTCTTTCAGCGTACAATACACCAGAATTGAACAACCTGTTCAACAACAGCATGCTTAATATTACGGGGAGAGCAAAGGTACAACCAGAATACGATGGCTCGAATCTCTCCATTAATCTGCCACTCAAGCAGACGTTCTCCCATCTAGACTCTACGTCTCCTACTGCAGATCCAGATGCTCGCTTCAAATACTTCAGCACTGTCATCATCCCTTCGCTAGTCCGGCATAATCAACCGGCAGACCTAAGCACAGGCGGAGCTGGAATACTAATATATATCCCATCGTACCTTGACTTTGTCCGAGCAAG
The DNA here is from genome assembly GCA_021030915.1 of Astrothelium macrocarpum. Classification (NCBI taxonomy): domain Eukaryota; kingdom Fungi; phylum Ascomycota; class Dothideomycetes; order Trypetheliales; family Trypetheliaceae; genus Astrothelium; species Astrothelium macrocarpum. The sequence continues at coordinate 436,227 of JAGEMR010000005.1, read as the reverse complement.
AAATTATTTCGCCAGTTCATCCGCCACACAGAACATCTCGTTCGCCTCCGTTTCCGAATACACAGACACAGCAGAGGTTCAGCGAGCACGTGCACGCTTCCTCAACGGCAAGCACGCTGTCCTATTGTACACGGGACGTGCGCATCATTTCAGACGTTACAGAATACGAGGCGTAAAGAGGGTAGTGTTCTATGGACTTCCTGAGAATCCCATCTTCTATCGAGAGATTTTAGAGGGCTTTTTGGGTCAAACGGTCGCTGAGGGTAAGGTGGATGTTGCGGATGTCAGTGCGAGAGTCATGTTTTCGAAGTGGGATGCGTTGAAGTTGGAGAGGATTGTTGGGACGAAGAGGGTGGGTAGTATGCTGAGGGAAAAGGAAGGAGATACCTTTGACTTCATATCATAGAGACTGAAATGCTGCTTAAGCCAAGTTGGTCTGACAAGGTGAGCAGGATGGGGCTCTGACTTTGGTAAGCTTCGTAAGACAAGTGCAGGCCAATGCCATCGGCGATGAAATGCTTGGGCTCGTTATGATGTAAATAGAATTACACTGCAATAAAAAATCGAAGACCCCTTCACATCAAATTCTAGTGCAGCATGCATCGCGGAGATCGCAATTCGCTTCTTTTGACTACGTAGTAAGATGATCATGACTTGACACTCTCATTCCTCTCCACTAGCTCGCCCACTCCAAGTCCTCTTCCCACTTTGACTTTTCTCTTTTTCGCCTTTCCTTTCTTGGCCTCTCCCTCGCCCTTCTTCCCTACACTACCCACTTCGTCGCCTTCATCGACAGCCTCACCATCCTCGTCGCTGGTTTCAGCATCTTCTCGAAGATAGGAAAGATCCATCTTCATTGAATACGCATCCTCGCCATCGGCATAGTATTTTGGCTCAATCTTATCAACCTTGAAGCCCAGCGTGTCACGGTAGAGATGTAGAGCTGCGGTGTTGGACATGCGGACGTGCAGCGAGACGTAATGAGCTCCGTATGTCTCGAACATTGCCCTCTCTATCCAAGCCAGAGAAATTTAGAATACCAAATACGAAGCAAACCTAGTAGGATGATCAAAGAAAACTTACGACTCTGACGCATCAATTTTTCTGCTAGTCCAAGTCTCCGATGGGTCCGCATCACGCTCAAACTCGTGATGTGACCATGTTGGACTCCGTCGGTGGGCTCCTCTTCCATCTTAGCGAGCACATATCCGACGATCTTTGGTGGGTCATATGGCGTTTTTGGAGGCCGGGCCACCTGTACTTGAAGTCAATGTGATGTTCGGAAGCTCAAAATTAAAAAGGTGATTTCGGACACGGAAGAAGGAATAACCGTAGAAGATTGCATATTTCAGTAAGATTGAGTGAAACAAAGGCTACGTACGTCAACGGCTACATAGCTTAGCTGAGGCCAGCTCAGGGCATGGTACATGTAATATTTGAAGAAATAGTTTTCAGGCAGGTTCGTGATGTTAGCTTGCTGAACATGGGGGATATCCGACGGGCGAAGAAGCCGAATATCCATTACGTTTGTCAGAATGGCTTGAATCTAGAGATCTCGAGATATGTTGCGTGGTATGGCGCCAGAGCGTTGTCTAATCAGAACTATTTGCGGGCCAAATAGGGCGGAAAGTTGCAAAGGTCTACGATCCATCTGCTTACATAATATTGAGTGATTGCCTAAACGGGTAGAAAATAACCATCACCACCATTGTGCTCGTTTCTGCTAACAAATCAGGGATCTCATTCGCTGGCCCGATTATCTTTCGAAATCTCTGTCATTTAACGAGCTGTAATCACATGCTTGATAGCGATTTGGCAGACCTAAAGTTGTTGCTTTAGTGAGATTGAGCAAATAATTTCCGCCAAGTGTTGGTCGACTGGAATTGATAACAACGATCGATGTCTAAAGCCCAACCAATTTTTTGCAGCTGCATAGGCGGAATTACCGCTTCCTTCCCATTTTTGCCAATAGCCCGTGTCACTTCGAAGTTTGCGGGCTGATCATGCATGACAGCCGAAAAGTCTGCACATTGAAAACGACCACATCAAGTCCATGCCGTGCCGTACTTCCTAATCCGGCCGAAAAACTCACATGTGTACGTTCCCGAGACAATCTATCTGCGAAATCTACGATTGGAGCGGGGTTCTGTTGATTACTATTGACTTTGAAACACCCAAATGTGTGTGTTGTGATATTCAAATGGGGTCAAAGCGTATCTACAGAACGTTAGGCGAGCAATTTTGAAGTTTTGTATCGTTGCAACTCACACAAGCGGCATCATCTGCGCCCAGCCACTGGATAACCGAAAGCATGCTCCCTGCATGATTGGTCAAATTCAGGTGCCCTGTTGGTTTGACAATAGATCAGGTAGAATGGCGTGCCATTGAGTGACACAATAGGAGCGACGTGGAGACATCTATTGCACTGATCAGCTAAGCTTCAATTTCTATAAAAGAAGTTTTCCCTCGCATGAAATTCTGTCTTCCTCCTCCTCATAGATACCACTTACTTCCTGAGTAGTCATAGACACCACTTACTTCCTGAGTAGTCATAGACACCACATACTTCCACATACTTCCTGGCCACTCATACACACCACCAACCTCTTGACTACTGCACCTGCAAAGCAAACCTCTTCATTCCGCACCAAGCACCCCCCACGTACACTTCTACCCAAAACCCATCCGCCCTCTCTCCATCCATAACACCATGGCTAGCTGGATTCAACCAGTTGAGGTCCCCCCGATGGTGATATCCGGCCAATTTGCTCGTAAGTATATCTTGGTCCTTCCCTTCGTAGTTGCTGGCTAACATGGTTCAACAGCATCAGTGCCGATCCCAGCACGGCCGTCAAACAGGCGTGAAGCCCGTAGACGTGCTAGGGAGCACGCCGCAAGGTTAATCGGGTGTCGAGGTCAGTTCCATGTTGCTTCCCCATGATGATAATGTTGAATGGCGTCTGACTTTTGTGTCCAGCATACTTAAAAGGCTTGACAGAGCGAGGCACCCCCGAGGAGCGGAAGAGACGCGAACGTCTCGGACACATCCAGCTCCTCCCCAATGGGAAACGGGGAAAGACGTCCGGGGAGCACATCCCACACCCGGACATGATGCCGGGGATGATATGGCGGGGGGGGTCCCAAAGATTGGGGCCCTATACATGGCAATTCGATGGAGAAGGAATGGACATTGACCAGCCATACCTGAACGACCTGTGTCAGGAAATGTCAGAGTTGTCTCTGACAGACTGGTAGAAAAAGCTCGAATTTGCTCCCGGGGAGGGCCCCAGAGTAATTCGAATGTCCAGTTCCTTCCCATACGAATTAGGGAATGAGAATGGTTGTCGTCTAATACCGGCCGGTATCGGGGGGGGCGGGAACGCTTAGTTGCGGCAATTGGCGGCGGCCACTTTCAACAACACCGAAAGTGAACTTGGCGATATCAACAAATGCCATCGTTCTGAGCATGCAATGTGCTCCGCCATTATAAAGCTGCAGGGCGTGACAGCGGTCGAATACCTAATCGGGTGATCAGTCAGCCGGCGACAGTCTTGGTCCCGTTACGTAGTCATGGTTCCGCCACCAAACTATGACTGTGTATATAAATCCGGTCCTCATTCAATTGAACTGCAATTGAACGCCGGAAAAAAGAACTTGACTTACACTGCCTCACTGTCGAGTCTTCATCAGTTCTGCTATCACTTCCCAGAAGATTGACAGACAAACCATGTCACCTGCAGCCATAATCCCCGAGCACAACACCGCTCCAGAGACTGTCTCAAGCCTCACAGATGCTGGCGTCAAAGCAAACATCGCCAAGGCCATACCAACCATCTCCAATGGCCATTGCAATGACGCCACTCTGGCCGAGCTCGATGCCTCACTCCTCCGCACAACCTTCACCACCACTCCACGACCTGTTCCACTCCCAGACTCCGCTGAGATGGCTGCACAAAGAACGTGCACCGACCACATGATCACCTGCTCGTGGACTGTCTCGCACGGCTGGGCTGCGCCAGAGCTCAAACCTTACGGTCCCCTCTCCATCATGCCGAACGCGTCTGTCCTGCACTACGCCACCGAGTGCTTCGAAGGGATGAAGCTCTACCGCGGATACGACGGCAAACTGCGACTGTTCCGACCTCAGCTGAACTGCAAGCGCATGCTCATGTCGACCGCGCGCATCGCCCTCCCGGCCTTCAACCCGAACGAGCTGCTCCGACTCATTGTGAAGCTCTGTGCCACGGAAGGGCCCAAGTGGCTGCCAAGACAAAGGCCTGGTCAGTTCCTGTACCTCCGACCAGCGATGATTGCGAATGATGCCGCACTGGGGATCCAGAAACCCAAAGAGGCGCTGCTGTTCATTATCTTGAGCTGTTTTCCTGACATGACCAGAAACAAGTCAACAGGGAAGCCGGGGATGCGACTCTTAGCATCGAAAGATGATATGGTCAGGGCTTGGCCAGGGGGTTTTGGATTCGCCAAAGTGGGAGCAAATTACGGACCTACGCTAGTGGCCCAGGGCGAGGCGAGAGAGAGGGGATGTGACCAGATTTTGTGGCTATTTGGGGATAGGTGTGCCGTCACTGAAGCTGGGGGATCCAATTTCTTTGTCATGTGGAAGACCCGAGAGGGAGAGCTCCAGATGGTGACTGCGCCGATTGAAGACAAGATTATTCTGGATGGCATTACAAGGAGAAGCATCCTTGAGCTTGCGAGGGAGCGATTGACTGATTGCAAGGTGATTGAGAGACATTTTGATATGCAAGAAATTGTTGATGCTATTAACGAAGGGAGAATGCTGGAGGCTTTTGCTGTTGGAACTGCTTTCTTCGTGGCTCCTGTTTCAGATATTCATTTCAGAGGTATGGATTTAAAAATCTCCATGGGAAAAGGAGAAGGCGGACCATATGCGATGGAAATTAAAAAGTGGCTAGAGGATATCAAGTATCATGGGAAAGGACCCAGTGAATGGAGCTATGTGGTGGATGAGTCGGAATTTTGATTAAGCAAAAAGTCCGTTTTTGACTATTGCTACATAGTTAGAACCTAGATCAGCGAGTGGTTAGCATTCAAAACAGCAATGTTATTTGATTAAAATCTTGCATAGACATCCAAACCACTTACGAGTACATACCTCATAGAAAACCCTACACATCGCAAATCCTCATCATCTTTCATCTCCCAACCCAAACCCCTTCAACTGCCCTTCCTTTCCCAACATCCCATCCACCGTACTATTCGCCTGTCTCTCCAACATCTCCACATCAATCCTCCCCAACACATCCCTCATCCCATCCACCACCTCCTTCTCCTCCTGCACCTCCGCCATCACCCTCCCCTCCTCCGTCCAATACCTCTCCAACTGCTCCCGCAGCCCGCGATCCCGAAACACCGTATTCCGCACCCACCCCAACGCCGCCAACTTCGCCTGCACCCCGCCCAACACCCTCACGCTCTCCTCCACCCGCACCTCCACCCCAGGCGCCCGCACCAACCACCGATTCGTCGCCGTCAACCACATCCCCCACCCCAACAACGCATCAACCGCGGCAACCGCCACCCCCCGATAGACCCGCATGCGCCAGTAGAACGCGTCGACGTCAGCGAGCCTCGTCGCGCCCGCATTCGCCCGGTGGTCCCACGCCAGCGTCATCCACACCTGCGCGAGCGCGAGCGCGACCCCGCCCATCGCCGCCTGCGATCGCCAGCGCGCCGCTTCCGCGCCGAAGAGCTGGCCGGACGTCGCGAGGCCCAGCGCGACGAGGTGCGCAATGTGCGGCGCCAGCAGCGCGGGCAGCGCGTACAGCGTGTAGCTGGACTCGTCGGCGGAGGTGCAGAAGGGGCACGTGGCGAGCACCGTCGGGCCGTATTTGAAGTACAGCAGGCGGGATTCGAGGTTGATGAATTTGGACTTGAGGGAGGCGTTGGCGGGGGTGAGGGGGGAGAGGCGGTGGAAGAGGACGTCGGTCGGGGTTTGCAAGCGGGAGGTGGTGGTGTGGAAGATGTTTTCGGGGGTGAAGGGGGGGAGGGTGGAGAGCAGGGCGAGGAGGGCGGTGGTGAAGAGGATGTTGAGCGCGAGGTTGGTGCGGCGAGGGGAGGGTCGGATGGAGGTTTGGTGGGAGGAGGCGCGGAGAGAGCGGATGAAGGCGATGGCTTTGGGGAGGAGAAGGGGACCGAGGGTGATGAGGAGGGATTTGATGCTGGGAGTAGTAGTGTTAGTGGAAAGGGATGAGAGATGTGGTGGGGGAGTGGATTTCTCACAGGCTCCAGTTCACCATCTTTGAATATGCTTTGTGTACAAGTTTTCTTCTCTTGGTATCATGGCTGTTGACTGCAGAAAATGTCACGATATCTAAGACGTCGTTGGTGGAAAGGTGTATGGGTACAAGAGAGTGCCCTTGATCCCAGTCAACTTTAGATGCGCGTCACGCGTAACAAGCAGCGATCTCTTCTTTAACCTATTGGCCTGTTTGAAAGAACAAATTGCTCACAGATGCAAAAATAAATATTGAGACTCTCGAATGCATGATGAAGGGCATGTTTTGGAGTGAGCAGTAAAGCTACCAATATTAGCCTTCTCCAACCGACGTCTTCGCCGCATTTGTGGCGTCAGACGCTCAATATTCCGCATAACCTATCACCAGGCTATTTCACATGTGTCATTAATCGTAACGAAGCAAATCCCGAATTGTCGACCATGCATGCCACGTAGTTATCCACAGATCAGCAAATCTATTAAGGGGTTGAATACTCTTAATCGAGCATCATTTGACTACAGGCTAACTTAGGAACATGTCTGCAAAAGATGAATTTGATATTGCTGCCATTTGGGCAGCCATTGATTACAGTCGACATAGGAAATACTAACATCATCTAACACGTCCCAGACCCTTCGTATGAATATTCCATCCGAACACCATCAAATGAATGATATGACGAAGCAAAATCTATCATCAGGACCCCTATCCGCTACACATAATACAGGACTCTGGGTTCTCAATGCTACATGCCAGTACAGCATCGGCATAGATATCTCCTTCACGCTCCTTATTCTTCTCATCACTATCTTCCTCCTGCTTCGGCGTAGCGACGTCCTCAACGGCCTCAGGGAGCTGCTCCTCGACAAGTTTGGTCTTCGTGGCATCAACGCCAACCATCTTGGGGCTCTCGCCATCGTCAATGTCAGCCCTGAAACCCGGACCCTTGATGGGGCTTGCGTCTGGTGCTTTTTTGATTTCGACCATCTTCGCCATCTCCAATCGCTTGCTCTCTGAATCCTCAGGGGGAGTAGCAGCAGGTGTCAGGGCGCCGTTGACCCCACTATTTGGTGTGACTGGAGGCTTTGACATGTACATTGGTCGAGGTGTGGGCGAGCTCGAATAGCCGGCTGAGCCTAGACCACGCTTTTTGCCAATACCAGGCGTGCGCGCAACATTGGTGTCAACAACCTTGAGTTGCTCCTGGTCGACTGTGAATTGGATGGGTTGAGATGCCGCCATGGTACGGAGATAGTACATGCCGGTCTTGAGACCCAGCTTCCAGCCTGCAAAGTGCATGGATGTGATCTTGCCCATTGTTGGCTCCTTCATGTGGATGTTCAAACTCTGGCTTTGGTCAATAAAGGCACCTCGGTCTGCTGCCATTTGCACGATGGTCCGTTGCGAAATCTCCCAAACAGTCTTGTAAAGAGCTTTGATGTCATCGGGAATGTTGGGAATGCGCTGGATGGAACCGCCATCGGCAATGATACGGTTCTTCATGTTGTCGGACCACAGACCCATATCGACAAGGTCCTTTAGAAGCCATGGGTTCACCACTTGGAACTCACCAGCGAGCACTCGACGCGAATAGATGTTGGATGTGTAGGGCTCAAAGCACTCGTTGTTGCCAAGGATCTGTGAGGTACTGGCTGTGGGCATGGGTGCAAGAAGAAGGGAGTTACGAACACCGTGCTCGGCAATCTCAGCTTTTAGTGCATTCCAATCCCAAAGATCTGTTGGAGTCTTATTCCACATATCATATTGAAGAATGCCCTGAGAGATGGGAGAGCCTTCGTAAGTTTCATATGGTCCAAGTTCTCTGGCGAGTTCACAAGAAGCTGTTAGTGCACCATGATAGATGGTTTCAAAGATGCAGATATTGAGATCTTTGGCCTCAGGTGAATCGAACGGTAGGCGCAGAGCAAGGAATGTATCGGCCAGACCTTGAACACCAAGACCAATAGGCCGATTGCGCATGTTACCACGCCTTGCCTCTTCGAGAGGATAGTGGTTGCGGTCAATGATCCTGTTGAGATTGCGAACTAAGACGCCGGCGACTTCGTGTAGTTTATCAAAATCGTATTCACCAGTCTGGAAGTTGACGTAAGTTGGGAGGGCGATAGAAGCAAGATTGCAAACAGCAATCTCATCCGGAGCAGTGTATTCAATGATTTCTGTGCAAAGATTGGAGCTTCGGATGGTACCCAGGTTCTTTTGGTTGCTCTTCTTGTTGCAAGCATCTTTGTAGCAGATGTATGGGTTGCCAGTCTCGGTTTGAGCCTCGAGTATGGCATACCAAAGCTTCTGAGCTCTAATCGTTTCACGGCCACGACCTTCCTTTTCATATCTCTCGTAAAGAGCCTCGAATTCTTCGCCGTAGACATCAGCTAAGCCTGGGGCCTCGCTCGGACAAAACAGAGTCCAGTCCTGATTGGACTCGACGCGCTTCATGAATAAGTCTGGCACCCAGAGAGCGTAGAAAAGGTCGCGAGCACGGACTTCTTCCTTGCCATGATTCTTCCTCAAATCAAGGAAAGCGAAGACATCAGCATGCCATGGCTCAAGGTACATGGCAAAAGCGCCGGGTCTCTTGTTGCCGCCCTGATCAACATAACGCGCGGTGTTGTTGAAGACTCTAAGCATAGGCACTAAACCGTTCGAAGTACCATTGGTGCCTCCAATGTAGGAACCGGTGGCGCGTATGCGGTGGCACGCCAAACCAATGCCACCGGCTGTCTTTGAAATCATAGCACAGCTCTTGAGCGTATCATAAATACCCTCAATACTATCTGCCTTCATGTCGAGAAGGAAGCAAGAAGCCATCTGCGGGTTCGGGGTGCCTGCATTAAACAGAGTGGGAGAGGCGTGTGTGAAGTATTTGTTGGACATGTAATTGTATGTTTCAATGGCTCGCTCAATATCATCGCCGTGAATACCAACAGAGACGCGCATAAGACAGTGTTGAGGACGCTCGGCAACCTTACCGTTGAGACGGAGCAGATATGACCGCTCAAGAGTCTTGAAACCAAAATATTGGTAGTTGAAGTCGCGGTCATAGACAATAGCAGAATTCAATTCCTCGGCATGCTTCATAACGATGTTGTAAACCTCTTCCGATATCATGGGCGAGGCTTTATTGTTCTTGGGATTAACATAGTGGTACAGGTCCGAGATGACAGCGGAGAATTGCTTCTTGGTCTGCTTGTGGAGGTTTGACACAGCAATACGGGCAGCGAGGATGGCGTAGTCTGGATGAGTGACGGTCATGTACGCGGCAGTCTCGGCAGCCTGAGAACGTGGCATTAGCACATTGTGACTGCGGTCTGTATAGAGAATGGGATAAGCAAGCTCACCAGATTATCGAGCTCTACAGTGGTGACTCCTTGGTATACACCAGAAATGACCTTTTGGGTGATGGCTGCAGCATCGACATGGTCTCCATCAAGGCCGTAACAAAGCCTTGAAACCCGAGCGGTAATCTTGTCAAACTGAACGCGTTCCTTGCGTCCATCTAAGAGGAGCGTGTTAGCATGCAATTCCGATGAAAAGGACCAGATCAGGACTGATTTGCAGAGATGCTGAGGTGATGCGCGAAGATAAAAGGCAGGACGCGCAAGATTGCCAGCTTGACTTTTGCTGGCAGGAAGATAAGAGGAAGCAAGAGCTACAGAACGTACCGCGTTTGTAGACAAACATCTTGGTGACGGATGGCGGATTGTCTACAAGGTATGGTGAAGAAGAAAGACAATGGGGTGGTGGTGTGGCAAGACCAGCTTTACTGACAGCAGAAGAGCAAGTCGTACCACAACGCCGTAAGCTTGCAAGGTAGCAAGCTTTGAATGAAGAGGCTTGAGGAAGAAGAGGAAGAGGAGAAGGTGGGAGGTGGGTAGGTAGTTAAAGGCCGAGGTGACGCACAGATGTTTACTGGTTGGAAGACGCGACTTGACGCGCTTATGAGAAGATGCATCACGTATTGCCCACGCTAGTCTTAATTGCCTGCATACCGCTTCGCACAGACCATCGATGGCTGGTGCGGGAGGCTGACCATAGAAATTCCCGTACTCTCTAAAATTACTTGCACCCAAGGCACTGACATGGCTTGATTCTTTGATCAATTCGAGAATCTATCTCAGCAATCTTGCTACGTCGGGTGTTGTCAATCCCGCTTGCCCTTTCAATCATAGAGTATCAAAGGTCTTTTCTTTGCCATCAGTAGACTTTTTCCTTCATCACCCATTATACAAATGACTTCATTATCAATATCTGTACGGCGCTTTCGAAGACTTATTGATCGGTTTCATACCGTGATCTATGAGTTCAATAAGCATGCCAAGATTAACCATTGGCCTGCCAAGGTCGTCTCACATCGTGTTGCATAGTCAAAGCCTTTGCTATGATGATTGTGCGTCAAAATCGTGAGATACATTTCCCCATTGATTTCACTGAGTCTGAACGGACATGATTTTCGATTTTGTAGTCTAAAAAAAAAACAGGGTATCATACGTATGATATGAAGTAGCGATGTCATAACTCCTTTTTACCATCAGGCCCATTGACTTTGCTTTCTGCTCCTGATCGATAGGCTTGTGGCTTGCCCTTTGAACTACTCCCAACTTGTAATGCATATAACGCCGATATTGCTTCACTAACCATTCCTATGACACTTGCGCAAGCAATCTGCCAAAGTTGTATACTTATGCTCCCTTTTGGTGCCCGAGGGAACGACAAAAGCCACTCGACGTAACCTGGCACCCATCCACTTGGTATCCAAAACATTGGCGCCTTTGAATACCAGTATTGCAGAAAAAGACGCAACCCGTTGGTGCAAATCCATCGCACAATGTTTATCGTTGAGTCGAATTTTGCTTTCGATGATTCCATAGATGATGCTGCGCGAAAATCAGTATTTGCATCACACTTGATGCGATGAAAGGGAGCGCGGCCCACCGGCCTTATCATATTCAGCCTTGGCTTTATCCAACTGCCTGCGCAGCTTCGCCCACTTTGAAAACTCGTCTTGAGCGCTCACACCACTGATTTCTTTGTTAAGACGGATAACTTCTCGTCTGAGCCTCGTCTGATCCTGGGCAGCTTTGGAAGTAGCAATTGGAAGTTCGTTGTAGAGACGCCATAGCTTTTCTTTTTATTAGCTGCAATTTTCTCAGACTAATAACACGGTGTCAACCGTACCAGTTCGTTAACGGACGATGCTCCGAATGTGTTGATTACGTGTATGACAAGCTGTAGGAGGAATGCCCATAAGAGGACAGAAACCATGTCGACCAGAAGGGGACCTTGAAACTCAGTACGACAATCTCGAACAGTGTCAGAACTCCTGCCTTATTGAATTTGAACAAGGTACCCTCTAACAAGCGCGCGAGCACCGTAGGATGACGTAGTCAAGGGCTGACACTCACGGGCTATCTTCGGGTAGGCGATCTAGCGAGTGTTTGTCCTAACATCAAATTAATAAGATACCCAACTGTGCGCGGGTCCGGAACATGAAATGAGATAACACGGCTACAGTGTCCCATCTCGCCATAAAGGTTACGCCTTTAAGTATGCCGACCACAAAAAAATCGTACACATAATCCGGACTACGCAAAGTGGTCGTCACTACCTCGACGTGAATTGCAATCTTAAAGTCTTCCGTCATGAATGACACAATAAGCCTATGACAATGAATTTACAATTATATACTGCAGTTGCCACGTATGCACAAATATTCACTGCATCGCGTGCTGAAAGCGCTGGAATTCGGATGTGAATGGCGGCAATGACCTGGTTAGTCATATAGACAGTAGGGTCGACGGGAGAAATTTACTGTAGAAAAGTTCCATAAAAATCGTGTTCAACCATTGAACGCCTTGTTTGAAAACAGGATCACTGTGCGAGAACATCTCATCGAGCAGTATTGACATAAGCACTTTCCACGATCTTCTAGGAGCTTGAACTTGGATCTGTGTAGCGCAACTCAATGTCCACTTCAAGAAAGTAACTTATCTTGAGAGTCGTTCACAAGACAGAAAGAACGGACATGTCTCACCGGGCAACCATTACCAAGGCACACTCACGGACAAGTACCTTTATCCCAGACACAACACAGCGGCTATCCATTCCACATTACAAGCAGCCACCGACACTCCCAACACTTGGTTTTTGGTTTCCTTAAAATGCTACACCACAAGGACAACCAAAGGTGCAGCATCTCTTGCTCAAGAGCATCAGGATGGACTTTGAATGGACCGACAACTTCTTCTCCTCTCATCGGGAAAGCAACAGCGATCGTGGATCAATTTTACCAGAAGAACTAAGCCTTCTTCATATAGGAATGTGCATGCAAGATTAGACTCACAATCAGAACTTAAGAACGTTGGCTATTTGTGTCACAAAAAGCGCCGCATAGCTTCCTCAAATCCAGAAAATGTACCTTCCTCGATTGTTGCCATCAAAGTTCTTCCTGCCCCAATTTATTTGTGACTTACAATTTTGAAGTTTCTCAGACGCGACAATTTGATTCCATGTTGCAAAGCACTTTGCCCACTGACAATTTACCTTTAGACTATGCAGGTCTTCTCTCATGGTCCTTCTGCGCTCCTGTCCTTGAATTATGATTTGGACTACTCCGTCAATATCCAATGGCACTGCAATCACAAACTAAACCTTAGGCCAAAATGAAAAATTCTGATTCTGCCTGAATCACTCTTCGGATTTATCATGCCAAACAGATCATGGTCCTTCTTTTCTTTTTCTTTCTTTTCGAGAGCCGGGATACGAATACATTTAATACAGTCATTCAAATTTCGTCTTGGCTTTAATTACACCATTCTGCAGCATCACGTCAGAGTCTAATCCCATTTCATCCGTTTATCGATCTCTCGAATTTATTCTGCATAATCTAAGAATGGATTTCCAAAGCCTCAATTCGTCTCCAAATCGTCCAGGACCTCACATTTGTTGCAAGCGGAATCAGGCCCAGCCACAAAATCAAGCGGAACATCAGGGTCAAGACGAAGCTCATACACTGGATTCGATTTCTTCTCCGGAATTAGAATGGAGGAAAGGGGTTCAAAGGAATGGAGTAATGGCTCGCCCAATACTGCCTAGATTTCCAAAAGTAGCAGACCACGATGCAGTACGAGGGCGTGTTCTCTTCCTTCCGCCATTGGAAAGAGTCGAAGCAGCTGCGAGACAGAGAGACGGGACAATCTCGAAAGATCTCTATACGATGTGGTATGGAAATGGGAACAAAGAGGGCTTTGGACACCCTGTTGTCATCCTATCCCGGATCAATAGAGACCAGGTATCATGTCACCTGTTGACGAGTCTTGGAGGCCAGAAACTTCAAGACAAGCACCAAAATCCAATAATTCGACAGATGTATGTACCGATCGAACCCTCAGTCGAACACCCAGACTCGTCACAAGCGAACATGGTTCCGAAGTTAAAATTCCTCTGGGACTTTGGTGCAGCGGTCAAACCCGGTTACATTGTGGTACGTCAACCGATTACTGTTGACTGGAGGGACTTGGAGCTCTGGCAAGAGAACGACTCTAGCTTGTTCTTTGCGTCGTACGTCCGGTTTGGTGCAGTTGACATGGAAAAGCTTGACCAACGAACGAGAATACTTTCCGAAGCGGAGATCAGTCTCAGAACTCGCATCGGAAGGTATGGATTTGGGATGGCATCATCGAATCGGAAATGGCACTTCAACGAGCTCTATGAACCACATAAGCGTCGAGAGTATCGAGAACCGGATGAAGTCCCGAAGACTTGTGCATCGCTACGCACTCTTCCCAATTTGCGGCTGAGCACTACCCGTCCGGAGCAGGGCAAATGTCCTGTCACTGGCGAGTCGTTCTCCGATTGTGCGCAATTGTGTCTTCAAAAAAGCCGCGGGATCTATGCTAAAGGACAGCTCGAAGCCACAAGAGACAACAGGAGTGGCACAGCAAAGATGCTAGGGAGGAAAGCAAGAGAGACATTGGAGGACTACCAAGGTAGGCTACCGGATCAAGCAAATGGTCCTGTACAAAAGTCTCCTAGCGCCAGATTCGACGATTCCGAAGGTCCACCTGGCACGAGCACTTCAAGCACCCCCCGATCACAAAATCAAGGCAGATTCCAGCGCTGCTCTTCTTCTCGAAGTGGTAAAGCGCAATTCTCACGGTATTCAGCTTCGCAACTATCCAGACAAAGTTGTCGCCGAGCTAATGCCGTCAGAAATGGAGGAAGCTGGAGATAAAGGCCTCGGCGCGTGCCGTGAAGAAAACTGGGAGAGCTTGGAACAGCTTAGAGCGGGGTGGCCAGCGATGTCGTACAATGCCAAACAAGCGAATCCAGCCTCTACATAACAGATACGCCAGTGAAGACGATTGGAGGCTATCTACACAAAAGAGGCAGGGAAGAGGCGGAGGTGGTACTTGGGGATCAGCCGATATCCACGTGCTATAGGCTCTGAACTGACCATTGTTGGGGATCTCCTCAAGATGTGACTGGTGAAATGTCTTATTGCAAACCTTGGTAGCTTCCCATTTCGTCGCCTCTGGACTACTCGTACTTCAGCCATCGATATATACATTCGTGCTCCCATCTAGGTCAGAAAATGGTTTTGGGGTGTAATTACCTTGTCTTTCGATATACAGCGTTCGTATCGTCTTGTGGGCTGGCAGAAATCGGTTGATATCTAGCTTGTGGTTTCTAGTTACATAACAAATCTTTTGGTTATCTTTTTCTCGTAGCCACTGCGCTGAGGAGTGAGGTACGGAATCAAGCACGGCTATCATAGTCTATTGTCTGGCATCTGAACTGCAATGGTAGAAACTCCCCATCCATCATCTCTCGCGCTTTGCATCCCTCAACCTCTGCTCCCTCACCTCCTCCGCCTTCCTCTCCTCGTCCTCCCTCTTTCTCACCGCTTCCTCGCCTAGTCCCTTCACACCCTTGATCCGCTGCCTCTCCTCATACATTGCCCGACTCTTCAAGATCCTTTCTACAATCGTTGCCGCATTGACGTCCGCAAATCGATGATGCTCAACCTCGCGGAAGATGCCCAACTTTTTCGCATCCACGTACGGATCTTGGGGCAATGGTGTAAACGCTGTTGGCCCATGGCACACCAGATCCGGTAGGCTCTTAGCCTTGCAGTACGGGAGAGAAGACAAATAGGTCTCGTTTGGAATGAACGGCGCAGAGACGATGACGGCGTGGATATATCTACAGGGCAACAGACACAGCAGACGCTCATAGAGGTTCATGATCGGATAGTTGACGCCCTTCCAGTAGTTGATGACCTCGTCATCATGGATACCCGCAACGACATAGAAGGGAGGATAGTCCCATCCTACTCGAGCGATGCGCTCTTGCACGCGCTCGGCACCATTCCAGCTACTGTCGTGATCCAATTTGGTTTCATGCTCATATACAAGGCGAAGGAACTCAATGTGTCCAGACGAAAAGAGGTCCCAGCCGCCGTCAACGTAGATGATGCGCTGGTCAGGTTGAGGCGATCGGCCCTCAACGAGGCGTGTGAAGGTACTCAGGTTGTGCTCGTGCGGGGGTGTATCAAGAGTAGATGCAGCTGTCAGATGTGCAGGATTCTTCTGGTGTGACGGCTTCCATATGTAGACCTCAGCGCCTGGTGCACGCCCAGTCTCGTCGGTGGCATAGGCTTGGATTCGAGAGCGCATTTCAGTGCCGGTGCTTTTGCGTTCAGAGTCATTACCGCTGCCTTCTTCGCCATTCAAGACTGCTTCAAAATTCTTTATGAAATGGCTCTTAGTACACAGGAGCATTCGACCGACTAGTTCAGTTGTTGAAATGCCAGGAGTACGTTTGACGACTTTAAAACGGCCGGCAGCTTTGACAAAGCGATAACAGTCTTCGCCACTACTATCGGAGGTAATGTCATCTCCATGAACGACATATCTACATCCATAATGGGTAATCCAAGGCAACGTGGTGACATAAGGAGCGTGCGGTACGGCTTTGGTCACCCATCGACATGCTTCAGTTGCAAAGACGCTATAAAGGCGCCATCAGCTTGTTCCCACTGGTCAGGAAGCCAGTGGTGCTGATGGCACACTCACCGTTCGGCTAGAGTCATTACAGTTGGACCTTTGTTTTCGAGAATGGCTTCGTCGGAGTGAATGCCCACCCATAGCTCAGTTCCCAATTGGCGGGCCTGCAGCATGGCCCCGGCATGACCATGATGTTGAAAGTCGAAGCAGCCATCAACCCAGATCCTGTCATCGGATAGAGGTACATCCCCTTGGGGGTCAACGGGCCAATGGCCTGGACTCGGCACCTCGGCTGCCTGAGAAGTGAAATCAGTCTCGTATGCGGCTTTTTAGGCGGAAAGCGGCAGCATAAAAAGACGCCAACAATTTGTGCTACTGCTACGTACCTCTGGATTTTGGTCTGAAGCCATGGATGTAGGTGAAGAAGCCGTCCAAGCAACGGACAATGGCAGCGGAAAAATTCTCGTCACGACATGAGTAATGTAGCTCGAAAACAATGATCAGCCAAGTTGAATGGGCCGGAATGGTCGTTTGATGTTTAGACGTTGACGTGCATGAAACACACGCGGCGCCTCAAAGCCTGCTGCATGCAGCAAACTCTCATCACACTCCACCCTGGCCGTTCACTCTTGCAGCGCGTGAATGAGCGTGAGGCCTCCAACAACAAGGCACAGAGGGCATCCAAGTAGCCAATTCGGTCAGAGACGACAGCTCAGCAGTATCTTCATCTAGCAAGCAGCGCAGGATTTTCCGGGGTCACGGTTGGAACGGGACTGGCGCACGTCGGCTCTGGTATCAGGGGCTTCTTGACCTAGCCTAAGATCCACCCCCAGGATTGAATGTTGGGACTGAACCAAACCTCCGGTGCCTCTGCCACAATCTCTTCCGCACTATTCGCCCAACCTCAGTACTTCCAGCCTGTCGGCTTTCTTCCCCTCCCTGGTTCCCACCCCGGCGCCTGTCATCCCATCGGCCCTGCTCGGGAGGAAGGCGGTCCTTGGCTTGCTCCAAAACCCCCACACGGCGGGAGGCCAAGCATGACAAAAGCCTCATCATCTTCTCCACGCTCCAATGGTGGCGGGAGCATCTTTTCCCGGAAGAGCGTGCTGTGGAATCCAAAGATTCGGGACGCTCAAGCTTCGTCCGTCACCGCCAGCCCCGTTGTCGACCCCAACGGCTTCGAAGACAAGCACAGCAGCAATTCCTCCACCCGATCAAAACGGAGAGAGTCTTCTCTGCACAGTTTGACCACTTCTGTTACCGAGTTTGGCACCTCCGTTCGCCGCTCCGTGTCTCTGCGCTCGCCCACTGACATCGGACCACCCCCTAATTACAACTTTGGTCCACCGGCTTCATCGTCCTCCATCTCCCCCAAGAAAAGATCTGTATCTGCTACTGGTCATTACGGCAAGCCGGGCTTGTCTGTCCCGGGCTTTTCTCGGAAGAAGAAGTCCTCTGAGAGCGTCGACCACGGCTACATCAGTTATCCTGAAGGAGCAGGATCAAGGGGTAGATTGGGCATGCTGGTCACACCCTTCGGTACCAAGTCAAGAGGTGACGATATGGGGAAGCCTTCATCGAGTGCCTATGCGTCTAGTTTTACCTACACGCAGAATGCTTCCACATTAGGTCCGCCCGTCTCCATGTCGTCGACAAGCAGCAACCAAAATCCAAACCAGGTCTACCAACACATACATGACATGGCATCAAAACGAATATCGACATTAGACTACCTACGAAAAGCGTAAGTCATGCCATCAATCCATTATCAGACTGAGCTGATCCCCTCCAATAGTCACGAAGGCCGAATATACTGGTTCAACACCCTCCACTTCACGAAATCCGACCTCTCTCGCCTCTCCTACTTCGAATCCCGCAAGCTCGCCCGCCGTGCCACTAACTACCTCCTCCTCGGCTACTCCATCCCCACGATCCTCGACCTCAACTCGCAAACGCCCGTCGAATACCTCCGCGCACTCAACGCCCTTCTCGCCGAATTCGAATCCTACCAAACCCTACACCCGCCCGACGCGCCCCCTTCCTCCTCCCTCTCCCGCGCCCGCATCCCACAGATGTTCAAGCGCGCCACCGCCGCCGCCACCGCCTCCTCCAAATCGCGGCGCGCCTCATCCGCCACGCAATCGCTCGCCTCCACCACCACCGCCGGCGGCACCAGCGATAACAACAACACCAACAACAACAATAGCACAACGACGCCCATCGAGCCCAGCAGCGCCACAGACGCCTGGCCCGACTCCACCAACGCCTTCACCACGCCTCCGACCAGCATCAACACCACCAGCAACGGTATCGGCGGCGGACCCAGCAGCTACACGTCGCCGACGGAGTCGCACGCGCCCGACGCCCTGCTGCCCAACGAGTCGTACACGCACCTGCTGACGCCGTCGCTGCCCTTCGAGCCGGACTTCTTCGAGACCTTCGCCACGCTGTGCGACGTGCTGATCGACACGTACACGCGCATCCTGAGCCTGCTGGAGCGGCCGGAGCATGTGGCGGGCAGCCCCGGGGTCGGCGAGCTGTTTGCGAAGGCCGATGCGAAGGTGCGCAAGGTGCTGGTTGCGGGCGTCGTGAGGGAGTTTGAGGAGGCGAGTCGGGTGGGTGCGAGGGGGGAGGTTGGGGGGGTGGGGAGGGTGGTTTTGGGGGGGTTGTAAGAGGGGGGAGAGGGATCTTTGTGCATGGAGAAGAGAGGGAGTTTATCTATGGTTGGATGATTTGGGATTGATGGTGACATGTATGATGGATATACGAAAGCATGATTTACGGGTTCGGCATGGCTCTTGGTGCATGGGAATGATTGGATTGGTGCTTTGCTTGATACCTCTACAAGCCATATCAGGGAATAAAAAGTCACTGGTGGACTTGGTTCTTGATCGGATTTAACGGTTTCATATCTTGGTGGGGATCTGCCATATATTTCTCGCTGTATATCCTATATACTATTACATAGTACACAAAGCGCTCGCGCGCTGTGTCTTGTCAATCTATCTATCCAGCTCATTTTTTCCTGATGGCGCCGTTGTCATATTGTACACAAAAGACAAACTGTCTATCAAGCTTACGTGGGGATTGCCGTGGACCCGCACGCGCAGAAACGTAGCAACTACGATGAACTGGAAAGTTAGCGCCAGCAATATAACATCTATCACTCTACGATGGCTCCGGAGTAATCGTATGGTCTCTGCCGCAACATTTTCACAGAGCTCGTTCCATTAGAACTCGTTCCATTAATGCTTGTCGAATTTGACAAGTTTGGAATTACTACCAATGGGAAAAGAGGCGGCCATTTCGCCGAATTCAGAGTGGTATTGATCGCACTGATACCAATGGGGGGCACAGCTGAAGTTTGAGCGGTAGAGTTTAGCGTTGGGATTTGGGATGAAACCTGAGGAAAGCGACGAATTTTACCCCCTTTACCAGGAGGTGGCGGAGGCCCGATGGTAGGACCAAAACCCCAGCAGAGAGATCGGTACCAGAAGACCTTGTTCTATCGATTGTCTGTCAGCAAATGGGATTCTCGAGCGTCACGAGTCAAAGAAACTTACAGCAAGGATGCGACTCCAAAGTGGACTTCCAACGTTGTTGACTTTGGCTGCTTCGATCTCAAGCAGACCACCAATGGACGGAGTAAATGCCACGCCTAAAGTATGTCGTGGTGGTGGTTGCGCTGGACAAGCTCCGGTGTCTGAGGTAAATGCAGTGATCTGAGCGTTAACATAAGGCATCTTGAGAGCCAACCCAAACTCGACACCAAGACCCAGAAACTCTGCCTTGACATTGAGACTGGACTGCACATAAACACTCGCCGCGCCTGTAATCTGCGCAGTGACCGTCCATGGCAAAGGAGTGGTAGTGGGTTCCCAACCCGAGTGTTGATTTAACCTTGGACGAAAGACGTCGACTTCAAGGACAGCGGAGTCAGATATGGAAACCGTCGTCCCGCCAGTTATTGTCGCTCTTCCTGAGATTGGACCGACTGATACCCCAACATCAATGTCTAGATTAGGACCAAGATCGAGAATGCCGCCGGGGATATAGAGACCGCCAAGAGGGATATCAAGGACGTTGATAGATCTGCCAAGATTTGTGCCTGAAATTGCGCCAGAGGCCATGAGCGTGAATTCAGCAGTAGCTGAGACGCCTCTCGGCTGTAACTTTGCAGTGATATTCGTAGGGATAAAGAGCATCGCATGCACATCCAGCTCAAAGTCGAACTCGCCTGTTGTTTTGGAGCCAGCAAACGATAGACCAATGGAGAATGGACCCTTTGACAGTTGAATATTGCCATTGAAATCGTGTGCAACATCAATGGTCCAGTCTCTGGTACGTTCTCGGCCAAGACGTTGATCTGTTTTTCGGATCCGATCTTGAATCCTATTTCGAATCTTTTGGATCCTAGCGTGAGCCTTTTGGATCCTATCGTGAACCCTTTCTCGAACCCGGTCTCGAACCGTATCTCGGCCTCTATTTCGACCAACATCTCGCTTAGAGACAGCGGCACCGGGGACTGCGACATGACCAACGTGTAGGTCAAATGTATGGGCTGCTGCGGTCCAGTCCTGCGTCATGCCTTGAAGGTTGATGGTTCTGTCTGGCACGTCGTAGTCAATAGTATTTACTTGAAAAGGCTGACGATCTGTATTTGATCCGCAGTCACCTTGCCCGGCAACCATCACAATGGAGTGGTTGTCATGTTCGTTCACCCAACTCCAGACTTCTCGTGCGTAGTCGAACGCTTCATCATCACTGAATTCTAGGTGCATAGAATCATCATTACACTTGACAGAGCTCAGCATGCCCGAGAAACCTTCCATTGCCACAATAGTCTCATTTCGACCAGGTGTATAGACAGTGAAGTTAGCAAGCGCGACGTCTGAGTTTGCTGTTTATGCGATATTAGTAGTGGAACGCGGACAAATTATTAGAAAGGGCCCACTAACCTGTTGCTGCCCAGTAGAAAGTAGAGTAATTTTGAAGGTTCAACACAGCATTAGGTGATCTCTTCAGCAAGACATCGTCATTATTTCTGGGTATAATCGGTTTCAGTGTTATAGAAAAGGCGTACTGAAAAAACAGGAACCAAAGAAGAGATCTGAAAAATGAGAGCATTTTTATGTTCTGATAAAGTCACGCATTGAGATTGAGATATGATCATCTGAAAATCGTAGAGGAACAGAGCCAGTGGCAATTCATATTGCGACCTGGCCTGAAAGGCCGAAGCTTAGAGAGACGCCTATATACATGAGGCTTAAGTGCTCAATTCGGCGTGACCGATAAGACGTCATCCTTTCTTCCGGTACCCAAAAACCTCTCGGCCGCGAATTCTGAAACACTCCAAGCCCCTTGAGAAATCTAACACGATGTGAATGGAATTGTGCTCTTTGGCCAGGTGGAAACCTACATCAGCGATTTATTCGGACCATCGGTTGACAGCCGAACGTTAACAACTTCACCCACCATCCCTACTAGGCATCCAAAACCCCACCCAACCTCTTACATTCCTAAATCGTCAAAATTAAAATTGTCATCTGGGTCCATCTGTAGATCACCAAAAATATCATCTTCTGCGGAACCCAGGCCCGATCCCTGGAGCATCTCATCCACACTCTGATCGCCTATCCCTGTCGCCGCATTGCCCAAATCCAGATCCATCGCTACACCGGCCGCAGCCGCATCAATATCCATTCCAGCCGCAACATTCAAATCTAGCGACTGCTCTGGAACGATCGCCGCACCTGCAGCCTCCACCGCAGCCGCATCTGCTGCCGCGCTGTCAACCGCGTCCGTGAGTTCGACTGCCTGGATCATTTCTTGTGCGCCCAGATCAGTAGGAAGTGCCTGAGCTTGTGCAGCCTGAAGCATGATGAATTCGACATTGCGGTGCAGTCGCACGACTGTTTCCGCCATGATCGAGTCAACCGCGTCTTTCTTGGGGTTTTCCTCCATGACCAATTTCAATCTATCTCGCAGACTGACCCCACTTGAGGCCGGTCGAGGATGGGTTGCCGAAAGCATCAAAGCTGTGTCCACCATCTCTGGAGGGACATCTGTAGTCGGAGCACAAATTATTTCGGTGGCTATGTCGAGAGCAAGCACGCCATCGCCGTGCTCCATCTGTTGCCTTGCTTCTTCGAGAATTACTCGTAAAGTCGGAGTCGATCCAATCGTCCTGACTGCACTGATGATTTGCCGATGGGTGTAATTGGGAGCCTGTACAACCATGGAAAGATTACTTCCCCAGTTTATTAGGGATTGGAATGTGTTGCGAATGCTCTGTTGGATTCCTCCGCTGGATGTATGAGTCCATGCTTGTAACTCCGAGAGTGAGCTGCTCCCATTTCGCTTGTACTGGGAGTGCGGTTTGAGGTCGTCGAGCAGTGGTCCAATATCGTACTTGCTTGGCTCTTTGGTCTGTAAATCCCGAAGTGATTTCTCCAAAAGATCCGCAACCATTGACAGGATGGCACTATGCATGCCCTGGGCATCACCTGAAAGTGACGAGGGTCGCATAAGTTTATGGAGGATCTGGATGAGAATGGCCTTGTTTGTTCCGGGTCGGGCGATTTCATTGGCCAGCCATCTCAAAGCAATGCAAAGAGAGGGAATGAACCAAGGCTCGAGCAACATCTCAAGACCAGTCTGTATCGTTTCTAGCTTAATCACATCTTGGCTACAAGCCAATACGCTTTGGTCAAAGAGAGTTGAGACCAACAAGTAGAAGTCTTGAGGTCGGCACGTCGACATGACCTCTTCCGTGATGCCTTGCGTTTCATACAATCCGCGAACCAAGTTGCTCAAGCGCTTACTGTCATCCTCGGATAAGTCTTTTGGAGACTTGCTTTGTAAACCGGTATCGAGAAGTTGGGAAACGAACGACTGATCATTACCAACACCAAGATCCACTTTTGATAGATCATAGCGATGGACCATGGCTAACGTCAATAACAGTATGCCAGCAAAGTCTTCATAAACAGGTTGGTGCTCTCCCTGGTCTTCCTCGTATTTCGATTCGTTGAGTAGTTGACAAAGCGGCTGAAGAATGCTGATCGGTGATGCATATTGCAATATGACATCGAGAGCCAAAGGTTTCCGAGACAGTGAAGAACAGATAGATTTTAAAGACATTGTATCCTTTGTCGCACACATGTTCCGAATGACATCGGTCACTGCACCAACAACAGCACCAACATTGCCATCCATGTTCTCTATTCCGTTGATGAGCTCTTCAAGCCTCTGTGGATTGTTTTGACATTCCGTCATCAGAACCTCTTTGAATAGTCTGCCATTAGCTGCTATGCCAGACATCGGAACTTCACCATAAATACGCGGAATGCTCTCTTCAAGGACCAGTCCGTGTAATGCGCAAGCCAGCAGAAAATCTTGCCGCACATCTCCAACAGTGTTGTCGCTTCCAAGTACATTATTAAAAGATGATGCGAAAGAGGGAAAGACATTGTGATCAACAAATTTAAGAGCCTGCTCAATGCAGAATTCGGGTGTTAGAGGTAGGTAAAATGAAGATGCGAGCAGCGAGATCAAATGTGGGACTTTATTGACCAGAAAAGACTTTAGCGAAAACAAGGAATCCCGCGACTCTTTCCGGGTGACTGCATTTGCCAGTACGTCAAAAGACGCAACGATGAGATCTATCGTCAAAGACTCAATATCTTCTTTGTATCGGCTTTGCAAGTGAGTAAGCATTGCGGAATCCTCAGTGAGTGGTCTGCCAGCCAGTAGAGCATTGATGTATACGTAGAGTCCTACCCTCGACCGTGGTGAACTTAAAGGTGGAAGAGGCATAAGTGTGTCGAGGTGGACTCTGTCAATCCCAAGAATCTTATGTCCTTGCGGGTGGTCCATGTCAGCTTGCTGACTCTGGATCAGCTCAAATTGGCTGGTTAGTTGCTCAGACCATCTGGAGACTAGTGGTACAAAGGAGACAACCAATTCCATGAATTGCGCCCTCAAATCCGCATCGCCTTCCTTTGTGATGAACAACGCGAACTCGCCATGTCCAAAGACGGCGAGCAACAACCGGCCAAGACTGTCTCGTACGTACGGCCACATGCCATGGTTGCTATAGGCGATGTATTGCTTGCGGTACTTGATGTGCGGATCTTTTCTCCCAATCCATTCCCAGGCCGGGTTATAAGTAAGCGCCTCGGTCGTGTTGTATGAAAGTGCAGCATTGAGCCATTTCGTCAACGCAAAGATAGTTCTCCGAAGTTCTCCACGTGATTGGATCTTATAACCCTGAGCGATTCGCTCTGCTAATTTGTTGAGTACCTCGAAATCCACATCCAGTGAACGTATTCGAGGCTTCTTCGTATGACCATCAGTACCATCCTCCGGATCCAGGCTCCTCAGGTCGGATTCGTAGAGCAAAGCTGTCAGAATATCTGGGATGGAAACTGCCCCAGCCACTAAAAGTTCGTCCAAAAAACCCGCAGTGACTGAGCAAGTACGGTTGCTTGCAGAATAAGGTTTTGGTTCCAAGAAAGCTTGTGCTATGCGAATGCCTGGTAAAGGCCACTTTTTTTGCTGCAGCCACGATCGCTTCAAGAAATCTTCTGGCTTCAACGCTGGGTCAAATTCTTTGTCGACAAAGACAGTCCAATGTTTTTTGTTAGCAAGCACGTCCACCCTGCGCTCGCGCTTTTTACTAGCCATTCCTAGTCGTCACGGGTTTGCTATATTTCAGCAAGGACTACTCGGTGATAGGTTTAACGTGTATCCAAATCATATGGAGAGAAAGCAAACGCGAAACAGATGATCATTGAACAATAAAAAGGTTGGCGATTTAAGATTTGTAGTGTTGGTAGGATGATAAGATTTGTAGTGTTGATAGGATGATAAGATTGCAGAGTGCAAAGACAATAAGAAAGTTGAATAGATGGTCACCTATTGTCGCGTCTGGGGGAGATGTTTCAGCCTTAGCCGGGCCGCCGCCAACCAATCCAATCGGACACGTAGAGCCTAACCAAAGCGAGACCCCGCAACGCAGGAAATGCATGGGATCTGCATGGAGCGTCTAAGTTTTTAAGGTAGTCGTTCGGGGATATCTGGGCATTCAAAGTCTGCATTACGTGGAAATTACTCAATACAATAGCTGTGAAAGTGCGTGTTCGAGCAAGGGCCAGTTGGGTAGCCACCGCTCCGACCAGCCGCTGCGAATCCATGATGCCATGCCCACCATTCCAACGTGCCATGCAAAGCAATCCCAGACGCCTCCGCTAGCATTAGAATATGATCCCGGACCAAGTGAAGGAAAAAGCACTCATGCTCCAGAACTACCACCCTCGATTGCCTCTGGTGCTCGCGGCCCAACCATCCAATCTTCCATGGCAAGCCACTGACTCCATGCCTTTTCTGCTCCTTCAATCTCGACTAGCTGCACATTCTGGAGGGGTCTGAGGAATGGCACGGTCTCTTCTGAGGACATGTCGTATTGTTTCTTGACACACTTCCAGCCCCCACTCTTGGCTGCAAAGAGGTAGTTGCGCCTCTCCACATCCTGAACTGGTGCGACGCCCTTCCTCCAATCATCCCCGAAAAAGCCGTGTAATATAGGTTCTTTATCGAAGCCCGTCACCACGAGACGCCTGACGAATGGGACGAGTGAGACCCAAACCGGGGGACCACCTGAATGTGGCGAGTGTACTCCAGAACGTGGATATGTAGGGACAGTCGCGGTGTACGGTGGAATCTGAGAGCCGTTGATGGGAGAGCCCCATTGGAAGGGGAGCTTGATGTTGATTAGAGCCGCCACGGCTTGCACACCACCGTCATGTTGTGCGTGGTCGAGGAAGTATCGTTGACAGCTTTGGTACGCCGGATGCCAATCGAATATGTCAAATTGCGGGTCACTCGCCATTGACGTGAATGAGGTAGCGGAGCTCTCGACGTCACCTTCGGGTAGGACGGAGGCTGCTGATGCGCCTGATTGCTGAGCAGTTCGGCCATGAAGGAAGTCAGAGAATGACATGATTAGAAGTGGTTTGGGCGTGCGGACGGCGGATGGTGGAGGTAAAAGGCCAAGCTCACCTTAAGTGTTTACATGTGAGTAGAGATGACGCGGCGCAATTCGGCGAAAGGGCAACGTCCCAGAGCCGGGTTGATGAATTCTTAGTCGAGAAGCTGGAATCGATGTGTTTCATATATTGAGCGTCAGACCAGCAGCTTCCGCCCAAGTCTGGCGCCTTACTCCCAGACGCCAATAAAGGCGGGTCCGTAGCCATGATCATTGCATTATTGAAAGTGGACAGTCGGGGTCATGGTGCCATACAAGTCGCATATCAAATACCAGCTGCTGCTGCCGCGCTATCGCGGACTCCCTAGTACTCGGCAAACAATCGCAACTTCAGAACACTGCGCCAATCACGTCTAGCCCTGTCAGTAAAGCTTTCTCGCCGTCTTTGTGGCCGCCACACGGCCGCCCTGCTGGTTGGCCCTGCTTCAAAGCAGCGTCGCCATTTCAGCTTCCTTAGGCCACCTGATTCTCAAAATGCTATCGGAACAAAGGCCCTATTAGCCTCAGGAACGCCCTCGTTTCGCTGCACCCATCCTGCCCTCTCGCTGATCAGCCACGGCGTGCATGGATCGGGAAGACCGCCTTTCTCACGATGCCCATTTCCCATGACCATGCTCGACGGTGGACGGATGGCGGATAGGGTTGTTTAAAGTTTTGCGATGCAGTGGTGAATCATGATCCACACTGCGGATCCCACGCGGACCGGGAGTTTTCTTCCCTCTCCCCCAGGTCCCCGCTGCTGACTGCGTTGACACATTTCTTCAACACGTCGTCCCCCCGGGGGGGTCGAGACCCGTCCACTGTTCCCGGGACCCCAACTCGCCCTACTCCAAGGCTTGAAACATGAATCAAGCGCCACACTCCGAGGTCTAGAGCTGGCGATGCCATCATCATGGGCGCTCCCGGTCGTGGCCTTACGCAGTCAACCGCGTAAAGTTGTGTCCAAGTCCATGGCTGACCCGGTGCGTTGGAGGTGGGCTCTGTTATTAGTGCAGCTTCGCACCGTCCGACATGTCCTCCACCAAGGGTATTACCTGGCGCAGGGTGGCGAGCATCTGCGGCTGCGCATTCCCTGTCGACCATCCCGCTGGAACGCGGGTGTTATTTTAGTGATTCACGTCATAAGCCGGCAATGGCGGCTCCTTCACCACCAACGTAATCCACTTGTGGAGTTCGAGCCTCAATAATTCACCAATTGTTGGTGTTCGCATAAGATCACTATATTGAGCTCCAGCCAAAATCCTCACTCCTTCCCAATACGTTCCAAGTGGAGAAGGATTGTTTGGCGAGCAATATGGCGCAAAAGAACTTTTCACTGACAACCACAACCAAGGTATAATTAGGTGAAACCAGAAACAGCAATTGAAAGCCTGTCAGTTTAGCTGAGTCTAATGTAGCTAGCCAATGGCCTCACGATACCCCAGCTACATCTTGGGGTCTATTTGATGAGCGGAAATGAGACGACGCAGGCTGTACGATGGGCCTTGGAAGTATTGACACCTTGGCCTCCACTAACGCCATCTCTAATACGCTTTCCACTGCAGACAGGTTATCGAGCGTATGACACTATGTCCCCTTGATGCGTAATTGACGGCGATTACGGACGTACGAGGTCTTGCTCGACTCACCAATAATTATACAGGATCGACTCGGCTCAAATGTATCACAACGAAGAACAAGTAGGAAGCGCGATCAAATCTTTCTTGGCCAGTCGTGCAAATACTGCTGAGCTGAAACGTGAAGACATTCATTTCACTACAAAGCTTGCATCCAATGGTTCGTATGAAGCTACTCGTCAATCGATCAAGACCTCCACCAAGCGGTGTGGCCTCGGTTACATTGATCTCTTCTTACTTCATAGCCCCTATGGTGGCAAGAGAGCTCGACTGGAAAGTTGGAGAGCGGTTGAGGATGCCATGGCCGAAGGTGAGATTAGGATTGGCGGCGTGAGCAACTTTGGCATTAAGCATGTATGCATTGCTATTGGATGACGCTGGGATTGGTTCCGCCTCTGACGAATCACAGCTTCAGGAGTTGATGGAGGCAAAACCTCGGATTATGCCAGCGGTCAACCAAATCGAAATTCACCCCTTCAATACGAGGCGTGAGCTTGCAGATTTCTGTCAGACTAATGGTATTGTTGTAGAGGCATACGCGCCTCTGGCACGAGCCCTGCGGATGAGACATCCCAAAATTGTGGAGCTCTCCAAGAAGTACTCATGTACGCCGGCACAGCTCATGATTAGATGGAGTCTCCAGCACGGCTACGTGCCATTGCCAAAATCAGTGAAAAAGCCTAGAATCGCCGAAAATGCCGAAATTGGGAGTTTTGAAATCAAGCAGGAGGATATGCAGGCAATGGATGGACTTGACGAATACCTGGTTACGGGTACGTGGCAAACAACGCGGTCGGAAAACTCTTGGCTAGTATTGACTTTAATGCAGATTGGGACCCTGTCGACTGCCCGTGATCGGGTCGAATACAGTCGCTGACAGGATGCACCGATTTTCGCGTGGCTTCAGCTGAGAAAGCCATGAGTAGCAAGGGTGGGCATTTTACATATCTCGCTGTATGAGACCCAAGTCCACGCGTACAATCCCTTTCAAGCGAGATATTTCGTACGAATTCGCTTTCTCTTTGATCTGCTTAAAGGGGAATCAACAAGCTCGCTATACTGTAGGCCCATCCAGGAAAGATGTGTAATTATGTCCATAAGCGAAATGTACTCCGAAGTCGGTAGCTTGATTTTTCCAATGCAGGGGAGATTGAGAACCCCCGCGGGGCAACATGCCTTGTCACTCTTAGCCAATCACAACTGCCGATAAGAGGAGCTTTATCGACCTTTTCATGACATAACCTCATCCAAACCTCTTTACAAAGCTTTACTTTCGACGTAACTTGCTCCACAGTCACCATCATGGCGGTGCTTGGCCCTTCTAGGGGTCTTGAGGGGACCAATTGTAGTCTGATATTTCATCAAGCTCCATGCAAGACTTCGTCAACGCGGCATGAGCTCTGGATGGGCCCTGGGCTAAACGTAGAGCGAGCTCGTGACAGCCCACGCTCTGACGCATTTTATGTTGTTCTGGTTTCTCTGTAATAGTGAAGGCCGGAGATCTCGAGTAGGCACACGATAGTACTCTTGACTCATATTTAGAATCGAGCTGTTGCCGAATTTACTTGCTCTTTCTTCAAATTCCTCAACATCGTACCTTTTTCGAACAGCAGCTCGCTTGACGCCAATTTCCTCTAGATCTTTTCTTCCACGTTAAGATCTCCTCTTGAATATCTACTTTTGGTCTGGAATCATTAGCAAAATGTCAAATCTCCCTTCAGAGCCCGAATTTGAACAGGCCTACAAAGGTGTGAACACTAATTTCCCGAACCTGTGGCGCGGAAGCTTGCTCCGCACCCACCTAATATTCCCAGGCTAGTTTGAATAGAAACTGACAATACAATGTAGAACTTGCATCGACCCTTGAAAATTCCAAGCTGTTTGAAAAGAAACCTGAATACCGAAAGGCACTCAAGGTTGCGTCAATTCCGGAGCGCGTGATCCAGTTTCGCGTCACTTGGGAGGATGACAAGGGCGAAGTCCAGGTTAATCGAGGGTATCGTGTGCAGTTCAACTCAGCATTGGGTCCTTACAAGGGCGGGCTTCGATTTCATCCCACAGTCAATCTGTCGATTCTAAAGTTCTTGGGATTTGAGCAGATATTCAAAAATGCTTTAACAGGATGTAGGTTACAACTTCAGGATACATCTGAATTTTAGAAAAAAAAAAGGGGATGAAACAAAGCTGACCAAAACAATGTGCAGTGAGCATGGGTGGTGGTAAGGGCGGTGCCGACTTCGACCCCAAAGGAAAATCTGATAACGAGATTCGCAAATTCTGCGGAGCCTTCATGCGTGAACTGAACAAGCATATCGGAGCTGATACCGATGTTCCAGCCGGAGATATTGGTGTTTCACCACGAGAGATTGGCTGGATGTTTGGAGCTTATCGGGCAGAGAAGAATCGCTGGGAAGGCGTTCTGACAGGCAAAGGCTTGAACTGGGGTGGCAGCCTGATCAGACCAGAAGCTACTGGCTACGGTCTTGTCTACGTATGTCAACAACCTCCACGGAGCATCGACTCTATCCAAAAGAAGCTAACAGAAGTGGCAAAAATAGTACGTTGAGCACATGATCCGATACGCCTCCAGCGGTAAAGAAAGCTTCAAAGGCAAACGCGTCACAGTCTCTGGCTCCGGCAATGTCGCTCAATACGCCGCTCTCAAAGTCATCGAGCTCGGGGGCACCGTAGTCTCCCTCTCCGACAGTAAAGGCAGCATCATCGCCGTGGACGACGCTACCGGCTTCACTCCTGAGCTCATTTCCACCGTCGCCGCACTCAAGGTCCAGCGCAAAGCGCTCACAGACCTCGCGGAGACGAGTGCACACAAGGACAAGATCAAGTACATTGACGGCGCGCGACCGTGGAAGCACGTCGGCAAGGTGGACGTTGCCCTGCCAAGTGCGACACAGAACGAGGTTAGCGAGGATGAAGCACAGGCCCTCATTGAAGCAGGAGCCAAGTTCATCGCCGAAGGTAGCAATATGGGTTGCACGCAGGAGGCGATTGATGTGTTTGAGAAGGACCGCAAGGCGAAGAAGGGCGATGCGATCTGGTATGCTCCTGGTAAGTCCATCTCCAAAGCCCCCGACAAGCCTCTCAACTCGTCATCCGTTTCAAAGAACGTCTACTAATCGACCTTTGTTTCCTCACATTATAGGCAAAGCAGCCAACGCAGGCGGTGTCGCCGTCTCTGGCCTCGAGATGGCGCAAAATTCGCAACGGCTGAAGTGGACGGCGGAAGAAGTTGATGAGAAGCTCAAGCTCATCATGGAGTCTTGCTTCAAGAACTGTCTCGAGACGGCCAAGGAATACGTGCCGGCGGCGGAAGGTGAATATCCAAGCTTGGTGGCGGGCGCTAACATTGCGGGCTTCTCTAAGACAGCCGCGGCCATGAAGGACCAGGGTGATTATTGGTGAGCGATTGGGTGTGAAAGAGTTGAATTAGAGAATAGGTTATGGCTTTGGCCAGTTTTCTCATGGTGACTTAGGGAACTACTTTATAAATTGTTGAAAAGAGGCATGATGAACCTCCAAAGGGGCAGAACGTGACATGTTAATTGTTTAATTAATCCTGTCGTAGGAATCGCGTGGTCTCCTTCATTCTCTAGATTATGCAGTCTGGTGCAATATTTCCTGGGGTTTTCGTCTGCTTAGTGTAGTCTCTCACGGAGAATACACCAAATACCAAGATTGGAAAACGTTATCAAGCTCCTCGGGTTACACTTGCTCTGAAACGTGATTACTTATAGATCCTTGATATGTGAATGCGGGGTAGTCATATTTCTCTGAATGACCCTTCAAATTATTTTCAAGGTTTTTAGCGTCGCCAACTATCTTAGTTTATGCCAAAGTTGTTCAATTTGAATGGTCTCTGCATCGCTTCGGTGAGATCTCATTGCCAAGATGCCGTACGATCTCAAAGGGAGGAACGTGCTAGTTACTGGCGGTTCAAGGTATACCACGTCTACCTTTCCTAAAGGTCATATTTTAATACCTGTTTTGAATTGTGTCGAATGTCCATCGTTACACAGATCTCTCCATTTGCTCGGTGTGCTCTGTATTTGCACTCCGTGATTTAGATTATCGATTATACCTCTCTTCTGCTTGCGCTCACGCTCCCCCCAAGATCTCATCAAAAAAGTCCGTTTAATCAGTCTTGCTTGGCATTGTCTTACAAGCGATCATACACTGTACCTCGCTTTACAAGTAATTGCTGACAAACCCTACAGAGGGCTAGGTGCGTTGGTTGGCAAGAAGTTCGCCGCTGAGGGTTGCAATATCGCAATCAACTATGTTAGCCGAAAGGACGCAGCTGCCGAGCTTGCAGAGAAGATCGAGAAGGAATACGGTGTTAAAACTACAACCATCCAGGGCGTAAGTATATCAAGAAACCCTTGACTTAGATGTTAAATCCACATCCGTTTGCCGATCGATATTTGAGTGATTGCTGCTGACCAAAGATATATCAATAGGATGGTGGAATCACTGCAGATTGTGTGAGATGCGTCCAGGAAACAATCAAAGCCTTTGGAGGTATAGACATTATCGTCGGCAATGCGGTACGCTCAGTAGAATTGATTCTGCATTGAGGAACTAACACAACTCCAGGGTTGGACAAGATTCAGTCAATTCGATGATCTATACAGTATGCAAGAGCACGAATGGGACAAGGTAGGCAAAGTTGTGTGAAAGAAAATTCACTAGGAGGCTCGGCCTAGAGCATACACTGAAATGCCACTAGTGCTGGGCTGTTAATGTCAAAGGGCAAATGGCTCTTGTTCGCGAGGCTATGCCAACTTTCAACTCTAACCCAGAAGGTGGAGTAGTTCTAATAACATCCTCTGTGGCGGTCAGGCTCCTTGGAAGAAAACGGCGCGGATCCAAGAAACTAATGACTTATAGGGCGTTGCGCAATCCGGTTCTTCCATGCCGTACAGTGTAACCAAAGCGGCGCAGTTGCATCTTATGAAATGCCTAGCGTCCTCTCAGGGTCCAAAACTTCGAATCAACGCAGTGCTTCCAGGGCTCTTGCTGACTGAATGGGTATAGCTATAGACTATGCAGCTTGGCCGTGCTGACAATCTGCCAGGGTCTCTTGTATGGTGATAAGGTCGACGTGTTGAAGGAAAGGGCAGTGCTTAGGAAAGAGGCAAGGATTGCATCTAGAGATTTCGTAGGCTTTGCTGACTGTGTAGTAGACCAATCTCGACGACTGTGCCGATGCATTTATAATGCTGGCTAAGAATAGCTCCATGACGGGAATGAAGATCCAAGTTGGTAAGCATCAATGCCGTCGATTCCGTGGGAACAGCTTCTGATGATTTTAGATGCTGGATTATACGTCGGTTCGGCGTAACGCGATGGAGGTCATTAGAAGAATGACACAACATGACCCAGGGTATAATGATCTCCCATTGCACAAAGTAGTCCCAAGAAGATTCAACAAGTGCTCAGTCTTCTTCGACATTCTCAGTATCATCCAATGCTCGTATGATTTGCTCAACTTCTTTTGGATCAGTCACGCCCCAAACACCTCCGCCTTTGACAGCACCTTTCATGCCAACTTCTTTGCCAACCAAATTCCTGCCGACCTTGCCTGGCCCAATACCAATCCATCTTCTGACCTTCCATTCTTGATCCAAATATTTTACCGAGTCCCACCATCTGACAGTCTCTACACATTGTCTTGCCAGCAAGTCTTTCAATTGTCGATTTGATGCAAATGGTCGTGCTGTCACATTTGATACGCAAGGCATGGATCCAGGAAATGTTACGATATCCTGAGTCTTTGAATTTGATGGGTTCGACAGAGCCCTCCGCATGTAGTCTGCGGCCGGTTTCATCATAGGACTATGGAAAGGACTGTCTGCCTTTAACCTTACTGCTCGTGGATCATGACCGCCAAATTGCCTGAGGTGTGTCAGGAGCAATTTGATTCTCTCTATACTACCACTGAGGACGACTTGATTTTTCGAATTAATGTTTGCGATGAGGACCTGCTCCACTGGTGGTAGATCCTCATTGGAGTCGGACTTTGAGCCCGTAGAAGAAGTGCCCAAGAACTCATAGATGGCATCAATGAGAGCTTGTAGATGGCCTGCCTCGCACACAAGCGCAACCATTCCAAGCTCGCCACCATCTTGCTCACAAGCTTCCTGAGAGCAACGGGCCATGACCTGACCGCGCTTGTGGACCATACGTAACGAATCACTGTACCTCAGATTGCCTGAGGCTACCAAGGCAGCGAACTCACCCAATGAGTGGCCTAACGTGACGTCCACACGCTCTCCTGTCTTGAAGCCATATTCTTGTTCCATTACTCGCAATATAATTATGGAGGTAGTCATAATGGCAGGCTGTGAATGCTCGGTTGCGGTGAGCTTGGCATTGGGGCCTTCGGCAATAATCTTCGAAAGCGGATAGTTGAGAATGGAATCCGTTTCTTCGAGGATCGGTTTTACGGTTCTGGGAAAGCTGTCGAGCCATTCGTCAATCATGCCAACTCGCTGTACGCCCTGCCCTGCAGATGGCGGTCAATATCACATTGCAGCTACACTGCTGATCTCCAAAATACCTGGAAAGAACATAGCCGTCCGCGGCCGATGGGTTGAAGTCGACGCGATCCATCTCCGATGCCTTGTAAAGGAGCGCCTAGTAATCGCGGCACGACTTCTGGGACACAGAATGTATTTGGTGGTGAATGTCAGAGTCGGGGCATTTGTTCGGACAGTCGTCATTTCAGCACCTCAAGATGCCTGTCCATGCAGCGTAAAGGCACGGTTAGTGAACCACATGTTTGTAAATCGAGGTACGATTGCGGGTTTTCGGCCTTGGGCCGTTGCGTTCCGAGGTGTTTCGCGCCAGTACCACATATCCCCGCGTCGAGGCACAGAATCAATACCCATCATTACTTGACAAAATAGCTCCAATGTCTGGGTTCAAATCAGCAGGGTGGGAAAGAGATAATCCGAATCCTTCATATGATTGCTTCAGCCTAATTAAGTGCTACAATTGTCGATGTCACCTGAGCAGAACACGAGTCACAATAAACATGCAGATATCAGGGTCAAACTTGTTCTATTATCTCTGCTGTGCCGCTCGCTCGCAGTAGTACAATCAGCCATTTTGGGTGCCTCATTTAACAATATTGTGAGCACTCGCAATCAGTTGCTGTTTTGGGCATGTTGACGGGTAGATCTCATTTCGATCTGCTGGTCCGCTCTGGAATGATCTGGCATTTCTGGGTTCCTTCCCAGCGTGTAAAGCATGTTGGTTGTGACGGAAGCGCAAAGAGCCGCCAGGTTCGCGCATACAATTCGTTCCTGGCGCTTGGGTATGCAAATTATGCGTGCATTGAGTGTTACACAGCAGGATGGGTATATCCGACAACCGAATAACAGTTGAGAGTTTGATCGTTTGCTGCGCTCCAAATAGCTAAGGCGATCCCCTGCATGTCTCGAGCCCGTAAGCGCCGTCAGCTTTGAGGTTCTTCGGAAGAACAATGCACCTGTTGGGTGACGCCAGCCGACAATGCGGCCGTCATCAAGCGAGACATTCAATCGAGTGCAGGATGGTGGGCTTGCTAAGAATGGATTGGCTATTGGTGCAGGGAAGAGCGCGGCGTGCGGTAGAGGGCATGGTTTATATGGATCAGATCACCGACAAACACGAACATCAGCGAGCCAGGCATGTTCTTGCCAGATTCTGGGTTGCAGATAGCTGGTGTTAGGCCTGCAGGTTCGCTCATCGGTCCAAACAGGGCGTGGCACATGTCTCACTGACCAGGGCAGGCGTGCGTGTGATGGGCTCAAACTGCATTAGCCGCCAAAAGCGAGGCGGCGCCTACCAGGTAGCAACGCCAAAGCTTATCCTTCTCGCGCCACTCCAGGACGCAGGACCACTGTTCTCGTCATCCCCAGACGGAGAAGGCCTGATGGTAGCGCCAACACTCAACCAATCGAGAGAAAAAAGGCATTGGGACGGTGAATTTATGACGGTCCCAAAGGAGTCGCCTCCTCACAACGGGAAAAGGTGGGGAGAACCACGCGCTCGGGTCTGCAGATCCTGGCCACTACCGCAGGTCGGCAACGACAGGCCCAGGCGAAAAGAGAGCATCGCCACGCTTGCAACCGATATTGAGGGCTAGCGGATGAAGCCTTGGCCGGATTCCTCGCAAACTCAAAATCCGCGGCAAATCGTGAGGGCCGTGAGGATCGCTGCAACAGCGTGCGGCGCAGACGGACACGATGGTGAAGAGTCGAACGACCTGGTCCCGTCGCCAACGCGTGCGGATCGGCGACAGAATGGTGCTTCTTCTCAATGCAATTGACATCAACGTTTCACCCACGTGGATTGGGTGTCAACGACATGCAGCCAGCCGACGAGGCGTGGCCTCTCGACAGACGGCGGGAATGAGAGGCAGACGACAGCAAACTGGCCAGAAGAGGGCGAGTTGAGGAGGAGGCAGTAGGCATGAGACGTTGTAAGCTCATGCGTGCGCTGCACACAAACTGCCTGGCGCCGGCCACGGCTACCCGGCTCCCAGGAGCCACTGCGCGCGGGGCTGGCGGCGATGATTGGACGCTGACAATCCCTGCCGGCGCTCGGACCGCAGGCGGCCCCGTCGTCGAGCATTGCCGCCCGCATGCGGCCAATGGCAGCGGCAGCCCGGGGTCGGGTCAGCTTGGGTGGACGACCTTTGGCTTGCTCTCTCGACGGCGCTAATATTCCGCGCGGCAGCTGGTGCAGCCAGCCCTGCCGAGCTCGACTGCGTTGTTGTCTTCGCTGCCTTCCTTGCTTTACATACCCTTGACCGGCCTGCACCTTTCTCCCACACCTCACAATTGCTCCTCTCCGCCGCCTATACAAAGGCCGTTTGCTTGCCATTTTCTCCAGATTTTCGCCCAGAATCGCGTCCAGCTCCTGCGGATAATCGTTTCCGCGGCTGCGTCTCGCGTGCCCGCGTTGCCAGCCGATCCGTCCGTCTGTTCCTGACAGCTACTACCGCCCAGCCGGCGCCTGGCTCCAGATTTCGCCCAGGAGAAACGCAGGAAAAAGCCCGAATCTGACGCCATCGCTCAGCCTGTATCCGCAGAGACGAGCCAGCGGATTGGCTCTCCTATGAGC
The DNA here is from genome assembly GCA_021030915.1 of Astrothelium macrocarpum. Taxonomy (NCBI): domain Eukaryota; kingdom Fungi; phylum Ascomycota; class Dothideomycetes; order Trypetheliales; family Trypetheliaceae; genus Astrothelium; species Astrothelium macrocarpum. The sequence goes on along the minus strand of JAGEMR010000005.1, from coordinate 399,152 downwards.
TCAATCGTTGACGACCATCCTCCGCCTGTCACGCGCTTAGCTTACGACTAGCCGCTATATTTGCCATATCGAGCGAAGTGGTCAAGCGAGCGAGTTGCTCCAACAAGCTGCCAAATAACGGAATAGAATAAATGCCATAGCCAATTTCGAGCTAAGTCTGAGCACCAGAAATCCCGGAAATTCACTGGCTTCTGTAATCATTTCGGCCAAAAACGTGCAGCTTCGGCTGGAACGATTCCCGGATAAGGAGCTCCAATTTTCTTGGAATATCACATTTATACGCCGCAACGTCATATGGTTGGCACCTTATTTATCAACTATCTATCAAGACATCTGCTGTTTTTATTTATTCTCCATTTCTTCTTTTCATCTCAAGTACAAAGACTTTCAAAATTTGATCACAATATTCTGCCAGCATGGCATCAGTGGCCGAGTCAAGACCTTCCAATGGACAGGACTTTGCCGAGAATGACAGCGGCCATGAGTCGTCAGCCAATGGCTTCACTGCCGTGAACGGGCGTCTTTCGCCAGAGCAACACCCCAAAAACCACGCTTCTACTGAGAAACGGCGGCGGACTGACAATCCTAATGGTGCTGAGTCAAACTCCCACTCTCAGCAGCCAAAGGAACGAAGCCGCCAAAGTAATAGCAAATCCGATTCTCAAAGTATTTCACCAACGGACTCACGGCCGGAATACGTCAACACCAGCCCCAAGAAACGCAAGCGAACCGATTCTGAGGAGAGCGATGAATCTGCCAGTCCTAAATATGATGGCTTTGCAGATTCCAGGCAATACAGAGAACCCTCCGATTCCGGTCTGGGCCGGGATTCACCAGACAGCCAAAGGAACGGAAGCAGATCTGGTGATGAACAAGCTCCTACGCCACCGGTGCAATCTCACCCCGATTACAGACCCCCGGAGCTTTCCAACTACAGGAGCATAGAAGGCGATGCAAATTACGGTCAGCCGAGCCAATCAAGTCCTCAATCAGAGGCTCATTTGGCGGAAGCTCTTCAACGAGAGAACCAAGGTCATGCACAGCAGCATATCCAGTTCCAACCTGGAATGCCACTTGCAAATGGTGTACAGACTGCTCCACCAAAGAGCAGAACGGGACCAGAAAGGCCGCCCGTCATCCAGATTGACAAGAAAAGGAAAAGAGTCTTTAGCAATAGGACCAAAACAGGCTGCCTCACTTGTCGAAGTCGCAAAAAGAAGTGTGACGAGACCAAACCTGCTTGCGATAATTGTGTTCGTGGCGGTTTCCACTGCGCAGGATATGCGACCAAGCCCACATATGCAAAGCCACCGTTCACAAATAAGCCAGTTCCTTTGCAATCCAAGGACGGTTATCCTGAACAGGCTGGCATACAGCCAGGGTGAGTACTCTTGATGTTGGAGTCACCTCTCTACTATACCTAGTAGCTGTCTGACTTCGCCAAAAACTCCATTTGGTTAAAAAAAAAAAAGTTCAGTACTGTCAACTGACACAAATTCCACAGACCCCAGCAGCAAGCCCACTATCGCGATGCTGCTCCTCAACAAATGGTCGATGGCCAAAGAACAAGACCAATAATGGTTGAGGAAGAACGCGATCCCCATGGATCAAGGGCATCCTGGTCGGCTTCAGCTTGGTCAGATCAGGGCCAACAGCAGGGACCGTATTACACAGACAATATGCCGAGAGATGGCTACTCTGGCCCTTCGATTCCCGAAACGCCCCGCGATCACCAACCACCTCAACACCGCGACTACCATGGTCCTACAATGACCAGGCCTATGTCTCATGGCGCTAGGTATGACATATGGTGGCAAGAAATTGAGAAGCCTTACTAATCGTTCATCCTTTGTAGCTCCCAACAAGCCGTGACTGCTCAACTTGCTCTCCAACATACCGCTGCGACAGGCCCGCCTCCGCCGGCACCACAAACACGTCAGCATCGCTCTGAAAAGGACAAGATGCTTGCCGCGGAACCGCACCTGCCCTTCTGCACCCAGCTTGTGGAGGAACGCGAAATGTGCAAGTCGGCACTGTGGCGCTTCAACAACAGCACAAACCCCAACGTCGGCGTCAGCCGGGAAGAGCGCGCTCGCCTCTTCCGTGCCATCGTCGAGCCTGCCTTCTTACGAACGCAAGCTCCTCCTGGACCCGCCAATCCGATCGGCAGCGTCGGGCGTGAGGTCTGTGTCGAGGCGCCGTTCAATTGCGACTATGGATACAACATCAACATCGGAGACTACACGGTCATTGGCGCAAACTGCACGATCATGGATCCGTGCACGGTCACCATCGGGTCTGCTTGTGTCATCGGCCCGAACGTGAGCATCTTTGGGATGAGCATGCCTATTGATCCGAGGAGGAGGAACGGCTCCAGAGGTCATGCTGTGGGAAGCCGTGTGACGATCGGGGATAACTGCTACATTGGTGGTGGAGCTATCATCTTACCAAAGGTTACTATAGGAAAGAACTCGACGATAGGTGCAGGATCGGTTGTAACAAGAGTAAGTTGTCGCCCTCGCTCTGAGTGATACCTAGGATAGTTGCTGACGCGCACTCCAGGACGTTCGTGATAATACTGTCGTTGCTGGCAATCCAGCTCACTTCCAGCGTTACGCTTAACGCAGCCTGAACAATGCCGCGGTGGGTGGAGGAGCCCGTAATGCAGCTGGGCTACCTGAGGATATCCTCACTGATCTGATAGAGAACGAGGATTTAAGTTTGTTATGCCTTTGGGAATACGATTTACCAAACTCACCCAAACCCATGATCGACTTACGCCCTCGTTGTCTGTCAGATCATTGAGAAAGTCTTAGTCTTAGGAGGAAATGGTGGACATACTGGATGACATATCTATTGTAATTAGTTTGCTTTTTGCTTTTTGCTTTTTATTCGCTCGCTCCAGCCTGCCTGGGATCGGCTCAAGGCTCAAGGAGAAGTCCTGGAAGGCGTTCTGTGTTTCTTCACGCGGGTTACTCTTGATGTTATATGAATGCAGACGAAGTGAATGGTCTTGATATCAGATAACATAACGCTTCTTGGTTATCGAGGTGGTATTATTGCAGAATTTAGCCTGGCTTTCTAAACCAACATTTGATGCTTAGCATTTTACAAAGTCAGTATTCTGTAATACCCTGGCGTTCTCCTGCTGGATTGAAGTCAGCGAGGACGACGCTACTCTATGCACGAGACAAGCGCCCCTAAGGACCGCTATCACCGAATCATATCAATTCCTTGGCCCTTCAGGCAGGCATCAGGTCAGAATTCGTGGAACAACCAAATCTCCTTTTACTATCAAGCTATGATTTTAAATTGACGATAACTTTGATAACATATTTTACTAAGTCCCCAAATCTATATATATTAGAAACTCAAGGAATTTGGTTTATTGTTTGGCTATTTATCTTTGGAAATTTGGTGAAGCGGTGCTGGTACTGTTTACTAGTAAATTTGGTGGGGTTGGGACGATGCAAGGGAACACAGCAATTTTAGCGTCCGCGGAGCGGAGGAGCTGCGACTTAAGCAAAATACCTGCATCATGTCGATTTCTTCAAAGAAAAGCAGATTGATTGGAGAAATTTTCCTGGCAAAAGTTTGCCCTGCTCCACCACTCACATGAACTCAGAAATGAACTCAGGGAGGCCATACACCAAAAGTGTCTGCTTATTGGAAGCCAAAATTGCTCATAGTCTTAGTACTCGTTCATTATGGCTAAGTGACATAAGCAATCCAAGGCTTCAACGCTGTTTCTTTAACCAAGCACCAAAGCTTCATTACGGTGAGTCAGCTAAAGTGACCCATTAACCTGTGGTCTTGGCAATATTCGATTCATGACGAATCTAGTTGTCATACCACTCGGCCTGGTTTCGCGCGCATCCTGCCTTCTCTAACAACTCCAATGCTAACACTGGCTTCGCCGGTCATCCAACCCGGCATTCTCTTTCCGTCGATGATGCCCTTCTCGACCAGCTGCCGGAGGCCGGCAAAAATGTGAGTGCCTTGGAAGCTCAGCCGCACATCTGGTATCCATTCCTCATTGGCCTCCGTGTCATCTTGTTCTTGATCTTCTTCTGTTACGGACTTGTCTAAGAGAGATGGACATGCTTTTCGCCCACCTTTCTTTGGCGCACCACCAAAGCTCAAAGAAGATGACGGCGCAGTAGTAATAGCCCGAGCATCTCCGGCCATTTCGGCCAATGTAGATGGAAATGGGTCATCCAGCCTCACATCCAGTCTCTCGATCCCCTTGCCGTCGTCTGGTAGACCAGACTGCCCGAACCGGCCCTCTGCAATCAGTTTCCTCTTTTTCGCACCTGGTGATTCTTGGCAGCTAAAGAGCCGTCTCTTTTGTAAAGCCCTGTCTCCACTCAGGTTTTCCTTATCTTCATCTCCAAATCCCATCTCTGGCTTCTGCTTCTTCGCTTCTTTCTCTTCCTTTTCCGTCCTATAATCTAATACTCCACCGCATTTTTCCACGTCCGCAAAGATTCCCCATCCACCTTGCGCGCAATTTGCGCCTTCTTTCCCTCTCATCTGTAGTAGCGCAGGCAAACTCTTTGTAGTCAGATTGGTCGGCTCCAGCTTATAGCGATTTTGTGGTCTGGACAGCGCCTTGGGAACCGCATCGATGACGACTTTGCGCAGAGACTGAGTCTCCGAGGAAGATGCAGGGGCTACTGATGAGGCAAGGGAGATGTAAATATACGGAGCGCCATCCGGAAAAGCGAGGAAGAGGGTGCGGGAAGGAGATTGAGCTTTAGAAGCGGTTTGGAGCGAGCGCTGAGTGTTGTATGGAGAATCGTGGATGTAGATTCGGACGAAGGTGACAGGCAGAGAGGAATCAGATGGACGGGTTAGATGGTAATGGGCTTTGGTAATGGGGGAAATTTCGCGTTGAAGGTTGGTAAGAAAGGTCGGGGCGTGAAATCGTGGTAAATTTGCTACTGATATATTGTCGAGATAGGGAAAGGTCGTTTCTTCCGAGATGTTTGGCTTGAGTTTGCTCAATCGCAGTGCCGTCCAGCGCTGTGTGGTTGGATGGTCGATCAAGAAGAGTGTATCTGCCATGGCCAATTGATACAAGGTAAGACCATGACGCCAATCTCCTTCTAGTATGCGATCAATAATCTCTCTCTTGCTGCCTCTTTTGGCCTGCATCTCCTCGTATAGTTCGCACAGCTCCTCAATGCTATGAGCTGGAAGATAGGGTGCATTATCGTCATCTTCTTCCTCAGCAAATGCGCGTAGATATGGCATGCAATATGATTGATGCGAATCTCTCAACCAATCGAGGGCAAGATTGATCAATGAAGGTCTGGAGAGTCGATGGATACTTTTGAATGCATCGCGTGATGTTGATGGTAGTCGATGCGTGTGAGGTAATGGGACATTCGTAGGTATTGCAAGCTTGGATCGCGAAGCCATATTCTAAATTGAGAGCAAAAATTCTGATTTACAGCGGTAATCGTAAATACATGGGTACCCAAAACATCCAAACAGAGGTGGGGGACGCGATTCACGACACAACTACGCCGCGCGTTCACGTGCATCGTCAGGCTCTCACCCCACGGCGGCATAACTTCGGCGCGGAAATGTCAAACTACGGTAGTTGACACTAAGTCAATCACGGAGTGCAGAAGCGGCAAGGGCGGCATAGCGACTCGGCGGCCGGAAGGATGCAGTCCCTCTTACTCGATTCATGGCATCAGACCAATAGATAAGCCACGTTGCGGGCATCACCGATAGACAGGATTTCGGTGGTGCGGTGGTGTCGCAAGCGTGGGGGAGGCGCTTTATTCTTCCCACCTCAAGGGAGTCGTCGACAAAGGCCTGGCTTTGGTCATCGCCGCGTGCGCACGGTTAATAATCCATGCCTTCCTCTAGCCCCGCCATTTCGACGAAACCACCAAAGGAACAACCCACGCCCATTCACTTGCCCTTCATCCTTTTCATCGCTGCTTCAATCGCCCGTCGAGCAGCCAGCTGCGATTGACGCACTTTGCGCGTGGTCATTGGGAGAGATCGAGCCAAACGCCGTGCTACGAATTGGGGCGACTTCTTTGGGACAGATCATTGCACCAACGCACCCGCTGCGTCATCAAAGCTACACCAAATCTACTTCAGCATCAAACCCCCAAGACTCGCATACGTACTTGGAGAAAGCCAGACAAATCCAACCCTTCGACGGCGACTGTCATGTCGGGCTACAGCAGTCGCCGGGCGCCAAATGTGTCCGAGTACATTCAGAACTTGAACCAGGTCCCGTCTGCAGCCGATCTGGCCTCTCAGCAAAACCAAGCAAATTTCGAGGGACTTGAAGATGATCTAGCACCATTCATGAACACGGAATTTTTCGACTACGATGCTGGCGACATGGCTAACCCCGCAATCTCATTACCATTCGACGCTGGACAGACGAGACTAGAAAATGCGGCCGCTCAGAACAACCCTCCTACCTTTGACTTTCTCAATGGTAAGTGAACGAATTGACAGGCCCCATGACAGCGTTCAGTTTTTCCGGGTGGGAGCATGGGGCGTTCATGCAGGCGGCTTTGTTACTTTGCGTCGGCCGCATCACGCAATACCCCGTGATCCCTTTTTGCGTCCCTGCCCGCCTCCTCCACAACGTCTTACTAACCCTCTCGCTCAATTTAGCTGACTTTCAATTTAATGAATTCCCTGATCTTCCAACCGTTGCACCTGATGCAGCCAGCGCAGCCATTGCCGCCCAAGGCAACGGCTTCGCTCAACAATTCAATTCTCCTGCCGCTGGCACTGCCTCTTCTGCATCTTCGCCAGCCGATCAACCTCCGCAAGGTACCAAACGCAAAGCATCCGAAGGCATGACTCCTCCAAATGTCGTCGCTCTTGAAGAGCAATCTCGTATGGCAGCCGAAGAAGACAAACGACGTCGCAACACCGCTGCGTCCGCTCGTTTCCGTGTGAAGAAGAAGCAACGAGAGCAAGCTCTCGAGAAAACGGCCAAAGACATGACTGAAAAAGTTAGCGCCCTCGAGGCTCGCATCAGTCAGCTTGAGATGGAGAACAAGTGGCTAAAGGGGCTCATCACAGAGAAGCACGAAGCACGAGACGGTGTTGGTGAACTCAAGGAGAAATTCAAGGCCGATAAGGAGGCTGAAAAGACCGAGCGGAGTCGAGATTCGCGGAATGACGGCGTGGGAACGGTAAAGAATGAGAAAGCGTAAGCTTCTCAGCAAAGAAGCAATTTGCGTTTCTGAAGCTTGTTTTTGTCTTTGCAGTACATATTCCCTGCCTTGTCCATGACACACTTCCAGCCAATGAAGTTAATAATTAGTTACTCAATCTCTTCGTTGCAGCCCTCGTGAGTTCTGATCACGCCAGAATGACGTGCATCAGTTTTGATTATTATCAAATCCGACCAGGTTTTCTATATTTGGTCTGTATTAGGTACCGTATGTACCAGTGCAAAAGCTTGTACTGATGTTCGTACTTGATAGCACTGAACAGCTGCACATAGCCAGCTAATGTGACATCTGCATTCCTGCCATTCCTGAGCCAGCGAGACCATACCATGTAATCTTGCTTGTGCTTGAAGACAAAATCAAAGCAATCTCACATGTTAACTGAATGCTTCTGTTGAAACTATGGTTTTACAGGAGAGACCTTGCATCTACGAACTAGTTTTATGCTTCCTAATCCATGCTTGGAGAGGATTGATATTTCATTAGGACCAGATCAGATTATACCTCTGTGGTAAGTCCCTATCAAGAACTCTTGTTAGATTAGAGAGCAAATGAACAGTCCCTTTAGACGATTCAAACTATTCCCTATGGAGTACATGCACCATGGGGAAAGCTTTAAGTTTGCGGTGAGATACCCGGGTATAGCCTTGTCAAGGCTGCACAATAGATAAAGGCGCCGAAAGCATGCAACATGAGTCATTGCCATGATCCTTTGCTGTAGGAATGTTCCGACGCGTTTCAATCAATTTACATCAATCTCAGTCCAAAAGTCTCAAGGAACAGATATCGACCAGACGAAAGCGCAAAGTTGAATATCAAATGACGTCATTGTGTTCAAACGAAAACATCCCATTACATTTCTGCAGCTTTTCCATAACAAATTTCAAGCATTCTTTCAATTGATCAACCGTATGCGGTGTCTTGCCAGCCGACTCCATCGCTTGCACACGCGGGTTTTCTATTCTCGCCACCTCGCGTATTCTCGTTCTTGCTCGCGTATAGTTGGCTGGGAAGGTAAGTACTAAATATCCTTTTATTACACAACATCTCGCGATTTCGTTATATACTTTGGCTGATTACTACTTGTTAGCTTCGAAATTTCCCATTGCCGATTATTCTACTGTCCAACGTGCAATGTCAACAACTACAGATCCTGTCACTGCAGGCTTACAGGCAGCAGACGACCAGAGCACTGGCAGCAAGAAGCTGCGGTACGTCGATGTTGGTCCGCATCCATCATAGCCTTTCTATCGTCGAAAAAGGTCTAAAACTTCATACCAGATTGGCATCAACCTCGGTGATCCAGTCTTCCGAGGCATATATCACGGCAAGCGCGGACACGAAGACGATTTCGAATACGTCCTCCAGCGTGCTCTAGAAGCAGGATGTAGGAAATTCATGGTCACAGGCTCCGACCTAACAGAATCAGAACACGCCATCGAGATCGCAAAGGCGCATCGTAAATCTGCCCCACTTCCCACTCCTTCTGCACATCCCTCTGATTGACTCAATCCAGCCGGACTCTGCTACGCCACCGTCGGCGTCCACCCCTGCTCCGCCCACCAGCTCCCATCCCACCCCTCCGGTCCCACAGCCTACCTCGAGTCCCTCCGCACCCTCGCCCTCTCCGCCCACACCGCGGGGCACGCCGTGGCCTTTGGCGAAATCGGCCTCGACTACGACCGGCTCTATCTCACGCCCAAAGAAACGCAGCTCTCCGTCTTCGACCAACAGCTCGACCTCGCGGCGCAGCTGCCGCTCCCGCTGTTCCTGCACATGCGCGCAGCCATGGACGACTTCGAGCGGCTGCTCCTGCGTGGCTCTGACATCGCCGGCGAAGGGCGCTGGGGCGCGCTGCGTCGACGGAGGGGGCTCGTGCATTCGTTTACGGGCACGCTGGACGAAGTGCGCCGCGTGCTCGCGCTGGGCTTCGACGTCGGCGTCAACGGGTGCAGTCTGAAGACGGCGGAGAACGTGGCCGTGGTGCGCGAGGTGCCGCTGGAGCGCCTGCAGATCGAGACTGATGGCCCGTGGTGCGAGATGCGACCGAGCCATGCGAGCGCTGCGTTTTTGGGGGGCGCGCCGCGGCTGCCGAGGGCGGTGAAGAAGGAGAGGTGGAGCAAGGAGTGTATGGTGAAGGGTCGCAATGAGCCGTGTGCGATTGCGCTTGTGGCGTGGGCCGTGGCGAGGATCAAGGGGGTGGACGTGGAGGAGGTGTGTGAAGCGTAAGTGGGCTGATTTTGTGTCCAAGTTGATTGGGTTGGAGGGAGTTTGCTAACGGGAAGTTTTAGGGCCTGGAACAATTCGATACGAATGTTTGGTTTGGGGGAAAGTTCGGCATTATAGATCATGTACTACAGTTTTGGAGGATTTTGCTTATTCTACATCCGATTATGAATTGAGAGTAGGGACGCTCAATGTATTTCGAAATTCCAATGTATTTCGAAATCGAAGTGGGCAGGATATCATTGATCAAGATTGACATTAGCCGCATCTTAAGTCAATCAATCAAGAGTTCATAACTAGGATTGTATCCTATCTAAAAAGATTCCACATTAGGAACTAAGGAATTAAAATAAAATGTCTCGCACTGTATCATGCAACGGCCCAATAATACCCTGAAAGGTCTATCCACTAACCAGTATGCAAAATGCCAGACCATGAATGAGTGAAATGAATCTCTAAACACGATGCATCACAAAGCTCAATAAACCCTCTGGACTGAACTCCAGCCTTTCGCTCTTGGTCGCCAATCACGCCTTTCAGCAGCGACCGTGGTATAATCATAAACAGTGGTGTAGTCAGTGGTGTAATCAATAGTGTAAACAATCGTGTAGATGATGTCAGTTGAAACACTAGCCGCTGTCAAAACAGTAGTAGAGCCACCGTTCCGAGTAACTGTTTGTCCCTCAGAACAGGTGGTCATACTCGTCGAAACAATGCTTGTAGAGACGACCCCAGAAGATGCAACAGAACTAGGCGAAGAAAATGCGCTTGACAAACCTGGATTTGAATTAGTAGGAGCAGGAGAAGATGCAGATGCAGAAGATGATAATGATGATGCAGGTACAGAAGATATAGGCGAGATGGTCTGCATACTGCTAGATCTGGAAGAGGATGATGAGGTTAGTGTAGAAGATGCTGACCCTGAAAGAGTTTTTGATCCGGATCCGGATCCAGTTGAGTTCGACCTACTTCCTGCGCAAGTGCTTCCCGAATTAGGAGTGATTGAGATGGAATTAGCGCCGTTTTCCAGAGCCATGATGGCAAAATGGCCACCAACAACTGGACGAGCTCTAAAGCCGTAAAAGGTGTCGGTCGTGTTGCCAAATTCAGCAGAAACGAAAAATCGATCGCTAAAAGGAGCAGTGTCGAGATCAGTGGTGATGTACTGATGAACATCATCTACCATCATATTTCGGGTATTCTCGCTGGCAATGGCGCCGCTCCATGTCATCCAATCAGTCTTGCTCCAGTCAGTGGTATCATCAAGTGGAACTCCTCCAGTCGCACGAACGGTGGGATAAAAGGTGCTCTCCATGTCGTATGCCGCTTGAGGAAAGGTATTTAGCTTGAGCAGCATGTCGGGAAACATGTTGTAGGCCATTGTCCAGGAAGTCGTAGAATTTGGATACACGCGAGTAAAGTGAGTCCGCTGAGCGTCCGTTCCCAAAGTTTGATTATACAGTAAGTTTGCAAGCTGATCACCCGCTTGGGTATAATTATCGGCATTAAACATGGCGCCAACTGCTTTTAAACCAACGGCAGCCTTAATGGCCAGAGTAGTCTGGTTGGCTAGCATACCGAGGCCGTCATCGCTCGAGAACTGTGGGATCTGATTGGTACCATTGGCTATCAGAAAGTCGCCATATTTCTGGAAAAGATCTTGATATCCTGAAGTCCAGTTTTTGTCGCCAGTGGCTGATTGGTAAAGATATGCCAACATAAGCAGGTTTCCGGATTCCTCAATAGGCATGAACTCCTGGTTTTCAAGATGTCCATCAGCGATAGGATACGACGCGCCTATGTCGTGACAAGCATAGTTTTCAGTCCATTGGCCTGAATTGAGAAATCGAGCCACTGGCTCCACGATATACCTGATGCTAGCTGCATTGAGAACGTAAAAGATTGGGTGGATTGGGAAGAGAACGTCAACAGTATTGACATTTCCATCACTGCTGATTTCTTTGAGGAAGATCAAGGGGTCTGATGTGTCCTTTGTGTCGTCGAGAATGGTGAAATCGCAGGAAGCATAAGCTTGTCGCACTGATAACGTTACAATATCTGAGTAATTGGCGCCTCCAGTGGAGTTGGCCGCATTAGCAACAGCAGCATCCAGAGCTTGAGAATCCGCACTTGCTCCAGCGTAGTCATTAAGAAAGTGATTCACAGCTGAAGGGATATCGGGATACGTGGCTCGGTAGTAATGAGTCCAGTCAGCACCAAGGTAGCTAACTGCTTGATCTCTTGCAACACCAATAGCATATGTCACATTGCTACCACTACTACTAACGTTTCCAAGATCATGGGAGAAAGCAGTAACACTACCAGAAGCCCATCCAGCAGTGGTTCCACCAAGTTTTCCGGAGCCGGTAAATTGATTGCGCACATCGGACATTGATCCAGCTGCAGTAGTAAGGCTAGCGTTATTGCAACCTGGCTGTGATGCATAAACGACAGTACCCCAGAGAGCCTGCTGGTTTGGGCTTTCCTCATAGGTAGTCTGACCATTGGCTACCCATTGGAAAAGCGAAGTAGAGTCAGTAGTCGATAGGTTATATGAAACATCGGAATCAATTCCGAGCCAGCTGTCGTCGATATCGGTGTAAATCTGGACCGAAGGGCTGCTGCCATGAGCGCCAGAAGCAGATACAGTCAAGTAGCTGAAGGGCAAGCTTTGCCGCACGTAGTCTGCAGGAGCTACAGGAGAAAGAAAGTCCAAAACGAAGTTGGCATTCCCCGCGGAGAGTGTGAAAGTGGTACTAGTAGCAGTGTATTTACCACTCAATACAGTAGCACCTTGTGGACCTCCGCCAGCGCCAAAAAGACTGTAGGCTGTTCCGTCGACCTTAGCAAGGACCGACCAGGTTATATTGTTTCCAAACCAGAATTGAGGGGTGGCAGAGGGTAAGTTGGCAGCTTCGTTCCCAGGAAGCCATGCTGTATACCAATAAGCCTGAATCAAAAGGAATTGAACATTGGGTTACATACTGGATACATAAGGATCGCGCACGGCAAGTGGGTAAGCATGCGGCAGTACTGGAGTAAAGCTCGGTCCTTGAGCAACGACAAGAGTGCTGAATGTAAATAGTGCAACCGCAAGGTTAAAGAGAGTGATGACGTGAGCCATTACCATGACCACCAGTTTTTATTAATTGACAATTGAATAAGAGAGAAAGAAGGCAAGAAGACTGGAGAAGAAATGCAAGCAAGGAGAGACGGTGAAGAAAGCCGAGAGCAACAGGGTCAAGGCGATGATGCTTTAAGTAATAACATGTAGAGGGGGAATGCTAGGGGATATAAAAAGGTCACAAGCAGTGATGCAACCAATAGCGAGGAGCTCATGAAGCAAAAGACTTGAGAAGACCCACCACGGACGGCCTGACAGGCCGTGCAAGCAAAACACACATTACATGGAGTAAGGCCGAGGAGAAGAATCACCGTGTGGGTGGCGCATGTTGTTGCCTGAGTTAGCTGACCTGGTGTATCCACCAGGTGAGATGCAGAATCTTGGTCTTACTCGAAACCTGGACGATAAAGGAATAGATCTTGGCAGCAGTGACAACGGGCTAGGTAATCCGGGGGTTGGAAAAAACTGGGGGGAGCACAAATGGAGCCATGTCCCCTTGCTGAAAGGAATTGAGGTGCATGAATTGCCTCATAGGGCAAATACGAAATGCTCCGCCAAGCGCAGAAATGTGCCGGGCCGATAGCAGCCACTGGAACTGTGATGTTCGTAGGAAAATATTACCTTGTCAGTTGACGCAACTAGAGCTCACCTAGTCTGAGGTGCAGAATAGATGTCAGAGAGCACCGATCACGATTGGCGGTCTCGTGAGTACTTAGGGGTAAATCTAATTACAGCAGAGAGGTTGGAGGAATGTTAGCGTGCATTCCGACAGCGCGAAATGAGTCGCTCTAGACAAGCAGTCCCTGATACGAAAAGTAGAGTGCTGGCGATGACTTGGCAATGATCAAAGCTGAATCGATAAGGAGTGTACAGCCACTCGTTGCTCTGACGTCGGGACGGAGTGTACATGGGTACTGCATGTACGCGCTTCGGATATTGTCCAGTTGCGTTGAAAGATTAAGTCGGGTAGCATGAAACAGGCGGGCAATGCCGAATGTATCCGTAGTCGGCGTCTGACAGGTGAAGTTGAGTTCCTTGTGATGGCCAGTCAGACCAAGTACAGTTTGGTATTACAGGAGGCGGAGATGCAGACACGAGAGGAACGTCGGCCGACATGTCAGCGGTGAAGGTTTAGAGAATGTGTGGGATGAAGACGGACCACACCCTTTCCCCACAGTCAGATATCGCTTAGCCTCTCCGGAATTAAGCCGCTGCAAGTCTTCCCGGGTCATTCGCGAGGCTTTTGACTTGGCGGTGCCTAACATACCTCATCCATCAACAAGGTTTGCCCTATTCCATGTATCAAGCATCGACCGTCTTCTGCACAGCAACTTCAAATGCGCCTCTTACCACCCTTCTAATCTCCTGCTGATCCATCCAATTTTGTCCTGTTCCTCATGATCACCGTCATGCTAAGCAGTCGATGCGCAAAGGAGTATTATGATAGTTGATACTATAGCCAACTTGCTTCTCCAACAAGCTGGTAGAGGGAACTGGTGGAATTGTCAGCGTGCCAACCCGACTCACCTTACAACAAAGAACAGTTGCCATCGCACCGTATACATAACCACAAAAGGCAAGACTTTCGGAATTGGCTGGTCCGTGGTGAATCCGCCAGTGCAGAATGGCCAATTCTAATTTTGTTTCGAAAAACTTTTATTACTGTCTAGGTTGGTAGTGCTGATTGCCGGCAATGTTTCAACGAACTCCGAAGTTGGACGGAAAGTCTTTTACTGGAGAAATGAAGCACGCTTGTTCGGTTGAATATTTGTCTTTCATGATGACATCGTGACGGGAAGGATTCTTATGGCTCATCAATCCGCTTCCCGCCTTCTCTGTGAAGCTCAGACTCAGCCCAGGGCAGCTGCAGTCATAAATCTCATGTTGCATGTCACGTGGGAAACGAGATGATTTCGAGTAGATGAAAAGTTACGAGGCCAAGATGCCCAGCAAGCTTTCTTGACCGAGAAATCAGGTCACTCACTAGTATGTTCATACTTCCCGTGTTTATAGAACCCACTACGAGCACCAGTATGAGGTGTCAAGTCTTTATACATCCCGCTTGAATAATGGAAACGACTCAAAGTGGTGGTGGCAGGTTCGATGAAAGCTCTGGAAGGAGCGGAGTGCGACAAGAGGTAAAGAGAAGTCAGTTTCAGTTTGAAGTGCTTGAACTTGATTGTTGTTTTTACCAGCAAAAAATCCGGCAGATTCTCTATTTCTTGGCTCTTGGTCAAACTTCATTCGCTTTTGACTTTTTTTTTTGCAGCTCAAATCTTCTTAATAGGTACAATTAACTGGAGATGATAGCATGGCCTCTCTTAATCCCCACGTCAGTCATGTCTTCTACATCAATGAGGCGATGGGCAGTCTTAGCATGTGGCCCATGGAGCAATATACAATCGATCATCAGCATTACATTTGTCGCAACCGAATTACGCTATCCCAATTCTGGGGAATGAAACGTCCAGAACCAGGAGACATGCTGATAGAAGGATACATCAAGCGTTACGATTGGTATGTCGGTCTAGGAGGCGCGAACCTTACCCATGCATGGACACGTTTGCTCAGGGAAATTCAGGATGATGGAGCCGAAGCTAGCGCACTCTATTGGATACCGAAAATGCTACCAACATCTCTCGGGCAGGAACTGAATATATATACGCCAACACTCTGGAGGATCGCTCCATTTTGGGCAAACGCCTTTTTCATCTCGCACACCGCTGATGATATGCTTGATTTGTACCGCCTCAGCGACCTTCATCCCCAAGCATCCAATCACCGTGTTCAACTGATCGGAATCCGGCTTGGTAGATGGCTTGCGTCCTTGCATTCGTCAACTAGTAAGCTTCACCTCGGTCGCCCGCATGATGATAGAATGGCAGACCTCCTTGCGTCCGTATACAGAAGATTGGCTATTATTTTCATTGCATTCGGCTTAGATGAAAAAGTTGGGATAAGAGTAGCGGAGGTGTTTAAAGATATCGTCAAGAAGGACCGTTCATGCGTCTGTGTGGGCAACTTCAGTCCTTGGAAAATCCTCATCGCAAACGGAAACGGCATGTCATCGGAAGAGAAGGCTGTTGTACATGGAGACCAAGATTACGAACCCATTGACGATGCTGTGTATCATCAAGAAAGCCTGTGTCCCATTCCCAAGCTCGTCGTTGCGGATTGGCGGAGAGTCCATCGTGGAACCGGTGCTATGGATGTCGCTCGCTTTGCTGTTGGGTCATGGCTTCTGGACTCTTTTCAGCACGGCCGAAGACGTAGAAGCAGTGGTGGCTTCAGGACAAATCGAGGTCTGACAAAAGCGTTTCTTAAATCTTACATGCTTGCTGCAGATGCGAGTCATGAGTTTGAGATGCAGGTGGCGGTGCAGATAGGGGTTATGATTTGCCTCCGGGCATCAACACAGCCAGGGACGTTTTGGAGCTACGTGAATATGAGGAATGCACAGTTGGCGTGGTTGATCATGGCTAAGGCGTTGAACGGGGACAGTACTTGGATTGACGAGTTATTACCAGTATGAGGGACAATCGTGTCCTGACATGGTCCATTCGCTTTAGATCATAGAGCCTCAATGATTCATTGAATTACATGCCGAAATTTCGAGATGCATTGTTTAGCCAAAGACGTGTTCGAGAAGGCTCCAGCCCACTCAGTAGCGTAGTATTCAAGGAAATGTGGAGTACATGATTTCACATTTCGAAATGTTCAAATCATGCTGAGGGTCTCCCAATCTGTCAAGGGCACAGCACATCTGATTACCAAGGCCCGAATGGAGCTTCTATGCGTCCGAATACTCAAACCATGCAACATATTAGAAGCACGTCAAAACAACTTGTCTAAGGATACGCTGCAGGCATGTAATTACCTGGAGCTCCTCATAAAACTATGCAAGGAAAAGCAAAGAGTGGAATGATTTCGCAATGTTATTTGCTATCTCTTTGGCGGAATTCACACTGGGGTAGCCCCCCCCACGCCTGACTCATGAAATTAGGAAATTGCTCCGAATACCCCTCACAAACAAGTATGCACCTCTCGTATCTCCATTATCTTTCAATGACCATTTGCTCAAATCACATACCGGGTGGTGGGGGAACCTAAAAATCAACGTTAGCCGTACTAATCGAAAGAGCGACCCTTCGAGCTAATAGAAGTGTCGTTGAACCTACTGCACTGTAACCCCCAGACGCAGAATCCGCGCCTGGAGGAGGTGGTGGGGGTGCGCCAGATGGCGGTGGTGGAGGAGGAGCATCACCCGGAGGAGGTGGAGGCGCTCCAGGTGGTGCTCCTGGTGGGGCGGGGGTAGCCCCAGTCATGGCGGGTGATGCGCCGGGAGGGGCAGGAATGGCCCCAGTAGGCGCAGGCGAGGCGCTGAGAGGCGCAGAAGATGCTCCGGGAGGCGCTTGCTCGGATTGCTGCCCGCCTTGCTGCTGTTGCTCTGACTGCTGATACCACTGGTAGTACATGTTGACGTAGTTCTGATAGCCGCCGTATGCGGCGTATGGATCCTGACTAGGATTCTGTGCGTACCAGGCAGCGTAGGCGGCGTAGTCGGTCTGCTGTGTTGTGCTGGGTGTGCCTGGTGTAGTTGGATTATTAGGAGACTGGGCGCCGCCGTAGTTATTACCATATCCGCCACTACCATACCCACCACTGCCATAACCCCCGCGATCTTGATTGTTATTGTTGTATCCTCCATTGTTATATCCGCCACTATTGTTGTAATTTCGTTGTGAAGCACCCCTCTCTTTATAAGCTTCGTATTGTGCCTTGACGTTTTGCAGCAGATCAGCGCAGAGTTCGGTAGCTCGCTTTACCATTTCCGCTTCTGGCCCACTAATCACAGTCAGTATTTCTTCAGTGCTAGGCTTCTGAGTCGTGAGAGGCATACGCGACATGAAGATACATTTGCTCATCGCTTTCACGGCCGTCGCGTTCGATGAATCCGGAACCACGACCTTTAATTTGTACACGGCAACGTGTCTCTTGTTGAATATGCTTGACATATGAGCCACCGTGGCCAACCACTTGTGCTCGAAGATTAAAGCCAGGAATGGGTTCCAGATCGATAGGAATCCTTTCCTCGGGCCATTTCCTCTGAGCTTGATGAGTTTCTTGTATTGACTAGGAATACGAGATGTTTGGTCCTTACCCTACCCATCTCATCCCTCTCTACCTGTTCAGGCTCCCTTCTACGGAACCGCCGCTCATCAACCAGCACTGGCAAATCTTTTTGCATGAGCTCATCAATCTTCGCGATGGCTTTCTCGAGGCCATCTTTTGTCGTACTTGTGACGTGAAGGTAGAGCGGAGGGTTCTGGGAATAAGTCTTACTAAGCGCGTTTTCCAAAAGACATGTCAGCGGATGAATGAAAACTTACAGCGGCGGTGGCCATGCTCTTGTCCGGGTAATAACTGCCTCGAGTAGTGACATCTTTTCACAAATAAGCTTGCTTTCCTATACTGATCTATGGTTAGGTTGAGCGTACCGGCGCCAGTTTCTTCTTTTATCTAGATGTCACACGGCAGTGGTTAGCAGATGCCAAATGGGGTAGATGATTTGCTGAAATGCTAGTCGTGAGCTTCAGGGTCTCTCCACAGTTGAAAATAAAAGAAAATGTCCCAGTACACCTTGAAGAGCTTGGTGCGGGAGAGACGCCTAGGAGGATCAGTGGGTTGTAACAGGAATATTTACCATCTTCTGAGTTGATCCTTTTGTAAGCGTATAGCGATTCTTGAGGTCGTTCACCTCAATATCTTTGATGTAATCGCCGTCCTGAGTGTATACATCTCCGGCGCCGTCGCCGCCGGTAGACGCGGATTTTGCTGTTGTGGGCGTCGCGGGCTAGCAATGCTCATGTTAGCCCAAGACTCGAATGCAGGATAAAGATGAGTTACCGAACGAATTGGTGGGACATCCACATGCTGGATACCCTTTTTGGCATTTAATTGTGCGTTAATCCTAGCTGCAGCTGCTGCGGCTGCGGTAGCTGCATCGCCCTTTTGGTTAGCAGGCGGGCTGTCAGTGTCGCGATGCGGGCTTCTGCTGCGTCGAGTCTCAGAAGTCCTGGGCGCGGGCGAACGTGATCGACGATCAAACCTTGATGGGCGTCTTGGCTCCGGCTCGGTCTGATCGAAACGAGATCGTTTGCGCGGTTCGTCGGCCATGTTGAGTAGTGTTAAAGTGCGCGTTATGGTGGATGCAGAGGCGCGGGGAGCAGAGTTGTTTCGAAGTTGCTGAACTTTACTTATGAAGCGAAGCTTGGCCATGCGCACGAAACGAGCAAGTCGGCGTCGAACCTCCGCGAGCTCCGACACCGGCCAGCAATTTTAAGAATCACATCAAAACGCGCAGAACCATCCACGATCCCTCTACTATCCAAAAAATCATGGCGACGCGGCGAGCTTTTACGGCTTTGCCAACATCATCTATACTGATACGTACCTGCAATCGATCCGTACATCGACCAATTTCAAATTGTCGTACCCAAAGCACATCGTCCACCTCCGCAGTAGCCTACAAAGCTCTCCACCGAAGCAGAATAACTCCCCTTCCTACCGTGGACACGCCCGCCTGGAACGCCTCAGCCGCTGTGAGCAGCATCCTGTATGAAACGCCGCTTCCTTCGGAAGCCCCCCCAACACGCCATGTCCTCAATTGCTTGGTCCAAAATGAGCCCGGTGTTCTATCACGCGTGTCCGGCATTCTAGCTGCTCGGGGATTCAACATAGACAGTCTTGTCGTGTGCAACACAGAGGTGGCAGATCTATCGCGCATGACCATTGTTCTCAAGGGTCAAGACGGTGTTGTAGAGCAAGCTCGTCGGCAATTGGAGGACCTGGTTCCTGTTTGGGCTGTACTAGATTACACCCAGGCAGCTCTCGTTCAACGCGAATTGCTTCTTGCCAAAATTTGCATTCTTGGTCCTGAATACTTTGAAGAGCTCATGGCACATCATCGAGAAATGACAGCAGTCGAAGGGATCGAACCAAATGAGAGGACACATGAAGAGCAACAAAACTTTGAGCGCGAACAGTTGGAGAAAATCAGAAAAGATTACCACCCAAGCAGACTAGCAGCAAGTGAGATCTTGAGGCATAAGAATCAACATTTGAAAGACATTACATATTTGACCCATCAGTTTGGAGGAAAAGTCTTGGATATAAGCACAAGCAATTGCATTGTGGAATTGAGCGCAAAGCCCACGCGTATTGATAGCTTTATCAAGCTCATTGGACCGTTCGGTATACTCGAGTCTTCAAGAACAGGTGAGTTGAAATAATTCATGCTGCTGAAAGCGCAATGGTAACAAACCTACAGGTCTTATGGCATTACCCCGAACGCCCATCGAAAGTCCAGCCGAAGTCGAAGAAAAGGAGGCTCAGGATGTCGTGGATCAAAGTTTACTACCTCCCGGATAATCTCTTTGCTAAAAGCGGTGTCTGGTGCTGGGAACAAATACCCCTGGCGTGGCTGGCTTCTCTGTACAAATTTCCACCAAATCTACGCCGTTTTGATTTTGTTTTTCAAGTCCTAGCAGATCTGACCTTTATTAACAACAAAACCCTCCAATGCAGATATTGCGGCCCATAATCTATTCTCTCCTTCTTGGAATACCAAGCTCTTGGGGCTGTAAAATATTTCGTCGCTGACCTCTTCTGGATGTCGAGGTAGGCAATGCATGAATTTCCAACCCTCTCTTGCGCCGCCTCTTTTGGCCAAATCCGCGGTAACTTGAAACCCTTCAAAGGCCTTTGACCTCTTTGCCTTTTCTTCCTCTTGACCCATTGACACCCACGTATCCGTCACAATAATATCTGCATCTTTCACAGCCTCCTCAGGCACATGCGTCTCTTGCAAAGATCCTGCTTGTGGTGCTGTAGATGCAGCTCGTCCAATTACCCGGCGCATGGACGCTGGGATTTCATAGCCTTTCGGGGTAGCAACCCGTATATCCACACCAAGTTTCACAGCAGCAATAGCAAGATCGAATAGCACGTTATTAGCATCACCAACCCAAGCAATCTTCAGTCCCTCAATTCCAAGTCCTGAGATGGCCGAGCTCGAAGGCGATGGCGTGGAAGGAAAGGCTTCATGTACGGTCAAGAAATCGGCAAGAGTTTGGAGGGGATGGTATAAATCTGACAGCGCATTGATGACCGGTACTGGGCTGTACTTGGCCATATCAGCTACATCTGAATGCGCATTCACACGTGCCACGATTGCGGAAGTCATGGAGGATACGATCAACGTAGTGTCGTAGAGAGACTCGTTGACGCCCAATTGTATGTCTTGTGCGCCGAGAAACATTGGATGGCCACCCATTGTGACTATGGCACTCTCAGTAGATACTCGTGTCCGGGTGCTGCGTTTACTGAACATGACAGCTATTGTCTTGCCAGTCAGGGAGTTGAGGATACTCTTTGGCATGAAGCCTGATTTGATGGCTGATTTGTAAGAGGCGGCATTACGAATCAAGACCGTGAGCTCTTTTGGCGTCAGGTCAGCTATTGAAAGCAGATGTCGGGGAGCGAAGGGGGAAGTTTGAGGCGTAGTTGCAGAGGATTGGTGGCGGACGGGAGCTCTGAAGAAGCTTGGAGGAGCTCGAGCTAAGCTCCGCAAACGTTGACTGCGACAAAGGGACATGATGATGATGATGAGTCGATAGGCTTCTGAGACGGCAAGTCTAGTTCTTGGAGTACAAACAATTGAATAATGATCTCTGATTTTTCGTCTTGCAATGAGCAATTATCGGCGTTGCCTATCGATAGCTCAAGGGCCACTCCGATTGGCCAACCCCACGCTTCCTCCTGCAACCCGCATGTGTTGCAGCGCTACTCGACTGGATGATGGCGATACATGTATCAACGCCCGTTCGCTTTGTGACTTTGTTCGCCTCTTCTCTTTTTCTTCGCGAATCATCCCGTTTTCTTGCGCGCTTGATTGGTCACGCTCGTTTCTAGGTTCAGCGATTGCAACCAGAACATTAGCTATGCCATTGGCTCCGTGATACTACTTTTCAACTACCTCAAACCAAGCACCATTACAGCCGGATTGACGGCATCAACCTCCCCTCATCTACTGGCCATCATGGCAAGTCGAAATGGACGCAATACAGATAGAGCCGACGAGACATCACCACTTCTAGCCCATGACAGGACTCCAAGTCCCAGCCTAAATCAACGAAATGCGACTCCTCACAATGCTACACCCGATTCTCCCGCAGCCTCATCTCTGCTTCGAACCTTGACAGACTTCGCGGATGGAACTCCAGCGAAAGGTGGAGCGAAAAGAAGATGGCCGAGCATTGTTGCTTTGGTGTTACTATGCGTCGTTCTTATTCTCATCATTGTGATTGGTTTCGTTGCTCCCGCAGTGGTAGAAGAATACGCCATGCAGGCCATGGTGTTTGAGCCGTCTAGCGTTTCCGTCGAGTCTTTCACAGCGGGCGGGGTTCGGGCTAGATTGAGAGGCGTTTTCGGCATGGACGCAAGAAGAGTAAAGAAGAAATCTGTGCGCGATATCGGAAAATTGGCTACAGCTATAGCTGTAAAAGTTGAGAGTGGACCAGCCGAAGTTGAAGTGTCTTTGCCAGAATATGGGAATCTCTATCTTGGAAAAGCAAAAGTGCCTCCAATCAAGGTTGATGTACGGGATGGGCATCACACTGCAATTAACGAATCTATTCGTTTACAGCCTGGCGATTTTTCTGGCGTCCGTCAGGTCGCCGGCGATTGGGTAGCGGGAAGATTGGGCCAATTGCGGATACAAGGAAAAGCTGCCATTCCCTTGAAGAGCGGAATTTGGAGCTTCGGCACACAAAGCATATCAGTGCAGCACGTCATCGAGAGCAGCAACATTCCATTCATACCGAGTTACAAAATCAATGGCATCAATATACACGAAGTGGATCTTCCGAGCTACCAGCGAGGCATGGCTGCAGACGTTGCCCTCACTGTCAAGAATGACTACCCAGTACACTTTACCATTCCCCCTATGGGTTTTGGTATTCTCGTCGATGGGTGTACATCATCGGATCCCTACATAATGGTTGCTGACGCTACTACGGATTCTGTAGAAATCAGGCCCAAAGAGGATCTTCATCTGAACTTGACGGGTATTATCCGACAGTTACCCCAGGCATTTACTGCCCAATGCCCAAATCAAAACAAATCTCCTATGGACTTGTTACTAGGAAATTATATTCATGGTGAGGACACAAAGATTTACGTCCGTGGCTCCGATTCCCCATCAATGGACACTCCAGATTGGGTTACAGACATTGTGAAGGGAATCACAGTACCAATTCCGTTTCCTAATCGTGATCTTGGATCTTTGATTCGAAATTTCTCCCTCGCCAACACCCACTTTGGGTTGCCAGATCCTACAGCAGAACCTAATACTCCAGAATCGCAGCCCAAAATATCTGCCACTATCAAAGCTGTCGTCAATGTACCTGGAGAAATGAACTTCAATGTCAACATCTCTCGCGTACGCGCTGATGCTGATGTATTCTATCATGGCGAGAAACTTGGCACGCTGGACTTGCACAAATGGCAAAAAGCCAACTCTACCCGCATCGATGGTGATGAAGAACAGCCTACTGGTCTCTTGGTCCAATCTGAAGTTGAGAAGGCTCCATTGAACGTTACAAATGACGACCTCTTTACTGAGGTGGTGCAGTCAATTCTCTTCGGCAACAAAGTCTTGAAACTTACTGTCAAAGCAAATGTTGATGTTGCGGTCGATACTGCTCTGGGAGAACTTGCTATTCGAAGGATACCTGCAAAGGGAGTGGTACCGTTGAAACCAATTCGTAGGAGAGGCTTTGGAACGCTTGGACTTCAGGTGGGAAACCTGCGTATCTTGGACACGACAGCAGAAACACTTTCTCTTGCCGCGCTTGTGAACTTCACCAACCCGACAAACTATTCGGCACACGTACCGTATGTAGATATCCATATCCTCAATAACGGCACGAAGCTTGGTCACGCATTTGCCAAGGATGTCGATGTTGTGCCGGGAAAAAATAAGAACGTTGTCATCCAGGCTGTGTGGGAACCTTTAGCTAGCGGAGATGACGGGAAGGCCCAAGGCAGAGAGTTACTTTCCCAGTATATCTCAGGTGAGTACATGTTTGTCAATAACGAAATACCAGTTTTCTGACTTTCCAAGGATACAACACAAGCCTTACCCTGAAGACGCATGCTGGCACAATCCCTGCTCAGCCAGCACTGGGAAAGGCGCTGGAGCGATTTGAACTCGAAATCCCCACACCAAGACTTCGGACCCCCAAGAAT
This sequence comes from Astrothelium macrocarpum, assembly GCA_021030915.1. Taxonomy (NCBI): domain Eukaryota; kingdom Fungi; phylum Ascomycota; class Dothideomycetes; order Trypetheliales; family Trypetheliaceae; genus Astrothelium; species Astrothelium macrocarpum. Next base: position 375,269 of record JAGEMR010000005.1, on the reverse strand, counting down.
CCTGATGATGGGGATGGTGATGACGATGATGATGACGGGAGACCGCACTTCATCAAGGATGCTACGGTACTGTCTTCCCTCCTAGACTTTGCAATGTCTTTCTTGTTGGAATAGATATGATAGACACCATACACCATGACGAGCTCAAGATGTGAATTTTTTTTTTCTTAATGCAACCATAGAGCAAGTCTAGTTATCTCAATCACTAGATATTGTATAGATTTCATTTTGTCAACTTTTCTTTTTTTACGCTCATCACCAAGCGTTATGCTTACGCTACTCTCACTCAGATGCACCTTTTCACGTCCACCGCTACATTTACCTTATTGTCCCCACTCAGTCAAACAACTTTATTTCTCGAGCACATCAACGCAACAGCATACTACAAAGATGATGATGTTGGGCGAATATTATACACCGAAGAAATCAAAGTTCCTCCTGGTGCCACACAGACACCTCGATTACCAGTCGATTGGAGTTTGAGCAGTGTTGGATACGAAGCAGTACGCCGAGCACTGGGAGACAGACTCAAGCTAAGCGCGAAAGCGATCATCGATGTCAGGATTGGACGGTACACGGAAAACGTCTGGTTCGTTGGAGGCTCGATCGGCGCAAAAGTTCGTTTATAGAGGAACTGTAACAACAATTTAGGTAACAATTTAGCCAGTGTAGTAGCTCAATGTAAACATAACGATGAGTTTATTCTAGACGGTGGCGTTTGGCATCAGACGAACGCATGATCTAAGCACATCCATCAATTTGCAGATACAGTAGTCAATACGTTGTACCATGGCTTTCTAGATAACCAAAATGCACATCTGTAGCTATCTGCACGATGACGGTGGGCCAAGCATGCTCGCATGTGAAAATGCGGATCGCTTCCTCTCCGCAGGGACCCTGCTTTCTCCACAAGAGCACATTCACCGACTATGGATAGAGCTCCTATATTTCAAGACCACCTTCTCTGAAACTGTCCAACGACAGTATGGAGGTAAGATTTCAACGATTCTTAAAATTAGCCTTTACTCACATTCTCTTCAGAAATCCACTCCCCGCTCTCGCTCCCACTCCCGCAAGCCCTCCCGCCGCTCCACCACCAATCTCAACCATCTCACCCTCGCTCCCCTCACCACCACTCAACCCATCGTCGACGACTCCGCCGACGCCCCATACCCACGCACATCATACATCGAAGACCGCTCCGTCCCCACCACGCCCAGCATCCTCTCCCGCAGTGGTAGCCGCAAGCAGCTCGCCCCAAGCAGCAGCAGAAACCTGAAGAGCCTCGGGCACGGCGGCTACGGCGACAGCAATTTCACCGGCTCCGACAACAGCGACAGCAGCTACGCCTATGCCGGCGCTCCTCCCGTCCTCGGCCCACCAACAACCCTGCCGGGTCGTGAGCACCTCCCCAAAGCCAAGTCGTCCACAGCACTCAACCCCTGCCCGGACAGCCATCCCCACCGTCGTCGAAACCACCAACGCAGCCGCACCGGCGGCTCCGCCCGCCACGCCGACAACGACGACGATGACGGCTGGCTGCAGCGCGTCGGCACGGTGATCGCGACGTCGACGCGCGACGCCAAGGGCCAGTCGTGGCTGGTATCGCGGCAGTCGTCGACGTCGCTGGCATCTCCCCACGCCCACAACGCGTCTGACGGCGCGGATTTCGGGCACGAACGGCGGTCGCGGGCGAGTCGGGCACAAGATGAAGAGGGAGGGGCGCAGACGCCGAGACTGGCTGCGTGGACGAGCGGGAATCCGAGTCGTGCGCAGAGTCGACGGCAGAGTCGGCGGGGGAGCCGGGCGGAGCTGCGGACGCCGATTGGTGGGGCGAGGACGCCGGTGAAGGGGGTGGTGAGTGCGGGGGGGTACTTTGGGGACGTGGAGATGGGGGTGGGAGGAGAGGAGGAGGCGGATTTTGTGGATTTGCGGGAGGAGGAACAGGAGGAGGTGAGGCAGGAAGAGGATGAGGTGGCAAGATTGGCGAAGGAGCGGAAGTCGGGGCTGGGTAAGTGGGTGGATAGGATGATTGGGTTTAGTTTGTTTAATGTGGATGAGGATCGTGAGGAGAGTGCTGATGAGGGGCTTGAGGGGGAAAATGGGAGAGAGGAGGTGAAGAGGAGGAGGGAAGCTGAGTTGAAGAGAAGGAAGGAGGAAAAGGAGAGGCTTTTGAAGAAGCAGCAAACTGATGAGAAAGAGAATATTGTGGAGGTCGAGAAAGCAAAAGAGGAGCAAGGTGGATGGCAAGATGCTGCGTGGTTATTGAGCGTGGCTTCAAAGGTACTAATTTAGACAAATTCAAGTAGAAAAATGTTTATATGATGCTACCAACGGCACTCCTTATGCTTGTGAGAAATGAATATCTTCCACTTAAATATTCTATCCATCCCATTTGCCATGCTCTTCAACTATAGCACTTCACAACCGCGTCGTTGCCATGGAGGAATATGGTGTTAGATTGAGTTTAAACGTGCTTTGTAGACCAGATTCAATACATCAAGAAAACAAATTAATTCATTTGAAGAGACCAAAAACTAATAGAGGTACTCTGATGATGCACCCAACGGCTCAGGCCTCGTTGAGGTCGGAAATCTCTGTTATTCTGCTCTGGAAAATAGAGGTTCGCGGTGCTGTGATTACCTACGCAGTAATAAGATTTAACGTTGATTAGAATTCGTCGAAAGATACAAAATATTGAAACACACTCCTTATACCCAGATCTAGTTCGCCAATTGAATGATTCAGCAAGACTTTTCGGTTGAACTGGCGTCGGTGTAATAATCTTCGAGAGTGCTTTGAGTATTTAGAGTAGAGCTCTCGCCAGACCCCTGCACCAATCCCCAAATCTCCTACCTCAGAAAAGTCAACCCAAACTTTCACCACCCCCATCATTCTCTCCAAACCGCCCATCCAGTTCTACAATGCCGCCCAAACCCCAAATCCCTCTCCTCCCATCTTCCCGCCCCATTCTTCCCAAATCCTCACCTCTCCACCACCACACCATCCCAACCCCCCCACACCGTCACCAAACCCGCAGCATCAAATCCATCTCCCCGGTCCGCACCAGCCGCTTCAACCACAACCCGCGCCTCGCGCCCCTCGACAGCACGCCCGCAGCAGCGTACGCGCGCAAGCTGGCCTCCAACACGCTGCCGCTGCGCTCGGGCGCGCTCGCCACGAAAGCGGGCATGACGGCGCTGTACGACGCGGCGACGGGCGCGCGGCAGCCGGCGACGGTGCTCCAGCTCGACCGCAACCAGGTGATCGGGCACAAGACGCGGCGCGGGCATGGGTATTTCGCCGTGCAGGTCGGGTGTGGGTGGCGGAAGAGCACGCGTGTGGGCCGGCCGATGATGGGGGTTTTTGAGGCCGCGGGGACGAGCGCGAAGCGCGATGTGGCCGAGTTTCGGGTGCGGGATGAGAAGGGGTTGGTTGGGGCTGAGGTGGGGAGGGAGATTGGGGCGGGGTGGTTTGTTGAGGGCCAGTTTGTGGATACGAGGAGTAAGAGTAGGGGGATGGGGTTTGCTGGAGTGAGTAGAATTGTGTTTTTGTTGACATGGAATGATGTGTTGGTGGTAGGATTTGGCTAATGGGTGAATTGGATATAGGGTATGAAAAGACACGGTTTTGGTGGCCAACCGGCTTCGCATGGTGTTTCTTTGACGCATCGATCGATGGGTTCAGCGGGTGGTGGGCAGGGAAGTGGATCGCGTGTGCATCCTGGGAAACGCATGCCGGGGAGAATGGGAGGAGAGCGGGTTACGGTACAGAACTTGAAGGTGCTCAAGGTTGATCCAGAGAATGGACTTGTGGTTGTGAATGGTAGGTCAAGTCATCGAATGCCAAGCAGATGACGCTAACGACGAACGCAGGATGTGTGAGCGGACCAAAGGGTTGCTTGGTGAAGATTCAAGATGCAATAAAGAAACCATGGCCTGAGATCCCACTTGGGCCTCCTTCGCCAGAGCTGGCAGCAGAGCCTTTGAAGGCAACTGTTTGAAAGAGACATACTACTACTAATCCTCAGACATCCAATCTCTGCTCGTGCGATCAAATGGGACTGGATGCATCAAGCGTGGCGTCGGTAGGTCCTTTTAATACATATTGTTGCCATGTACAGATATCTAAACCTCAGCTCGGGGTATTCTTCATAGAACGCTTTTCGAAGCAAAGAATAGCAACACAGGCAATTCGACATACTTATCCAGGACGTAAGAGCGCAGAAGCCGAACAGACCATCAAGTCTTTACTCTTTTTGCTTCCCTCTCTTCCCCCTTCGTTCTGCCCTTCCCACTCCCTGTAGCAATTCTATCTTCAATAATATCCACAATCTTCGTCCACTCCATCATTGCCCCATCGCCCGTATCTCCACACGCCAACGCCTTCTCTTGCGGCCTCAGCACCTCCACCCACCCACCCCGATATATATTCCACTCCCCCTCCAGCACCCGCATATGCGACCTCGTCACCGGATGTTTCCACATAGCCGTATTCATCGCGGGCGCCACCAATATCACCTTCCTCCTCCTATGCACCGGCTCCGCCGGCCTCCCCCGCTGCACCGCCGGCGCCGCAGAACTCGGCGACGCATACTTACTACTCATCAGATCCCCCCCCACCGCGCTCTTCTTCGCGGCCACCACTCCCACCCCATCCTCCACCTTAACTTCCTCCCCATCTTCCCCTGTCCTCCCCCACCGCGGCGCGCCATCGATCCCCCCATCCACATCCCACGCCCGCACCACCTCGCCCAGCAAGTCGCCACACAGGCCGCCGACCATCTTCGCGAGCGCGTCCGCCGACAGCGGCGCGACCAGCAGCACGTCCGCCCAGCGGCGCAGCTCGATGTGCAGGATGGGCGCGCCGCGCGTCCACGGCTGCTGCGGCGTCCACTCGTCCGCGTCGGTGTGGACCGCGTCGACGTTGCGGATCGCGGAGAGCGACGTCCACAGCGGTTGTTCGGAGGACTGGCCGCCGAGGAAGCGCGTCGCGGCGCTGGTGAGCAGGATGCGGATGGACAGGGCTGGGTGGGTGGAGAGGGCGTGTAGGATGGGGGGGAGCTTGATGGTGGCGACGGAGCCGGTGCAGGCGAGGAGGAGGTGCGATTTGGCGTCGTGGGTATGGTCGGAAGCTCGGAATGGGGTGCTTGGAGTGGAGGGGTTGGGTGTGGGAGGAGGGGGGGGGGAGGAGGAGGAGGAGGAGGAGGAGCGAGATCGTTTTATGCCGCGTGGGGCGGAGGGGGAGGGAATGGTGGTGCCGTTGAGGGAGGCGGAGGGGGGATGAGGATGGTCCATGAATTGAATTAATTGTACATGAAATAGAGGTTAATTTGTCAGGAATAAGGTGCGGTATCTGGTCTGGGGGGAGACGGGATGAAATGCAGGGCCGAATGCGTAATCTGCTACCTGAACCCGGCTAAGCTGATGTCATCCGCGCTCAGCTTCCACCAGCTTCCCTCCCTCCCTTTCCAACCCGCTTACGCTGTGCTGCATAAGTACCTCTAAGTTGCTTCTTCCTTCAGCAGATCCTTCCTTCTAAACACCACCCCGCATGCGAGACACCACTATGCTGCGACGCACTGCTATTGCTCCTGTACGTTTTACCCCACACCTACCAACCTTTCCATCTCAATCCGCCTTATCTAATATGACCTCCAGGCCATCCGGCAAGCAAACTCCACTCCTGCCTTCCACACCCCTATTTCGACACGCATCCTGTCACCGAAAAACCATGGCCGCCTGACGCCGATCCAAGTACGGCTGCTATCGAGCGAGACTCGTGCCGCGATTGACAAGGCTGTCGCGACGTCGCCCGTCGTACTGTTCATGAAGGGCACGCCCGAGACACCGCAATGCGGCTTTTCGCGAGCGAGCATCCAGATTCTGGGGCTGCAAGGCGTGGATCCGGGGAAGTTCACCGCATTCAATGTATTGGAGGATGAGGAGTTGAGGCAAGGTGTGTAGCTTTCAGTCTAAATTTCTTCAAAATTGGCACGCGTCGCAACTGGGGCCAAATTTCAGCGTGATATGTCAGAGGAGGATGGTAGTAGTTTGGAAAAAGGAAAGGACCATTGCTGACGGGGGGCTCATAGGGATCAAAGAATACTCCGAGTGGCCTACGATACCCCAACTCTATGTCGATAATGAATTTGTGGGCGGCTGCGACATCCTGATGGACATGCATCAAAATGGCTCATTGGCCAAGATGCTGGAGGAGAAAGGCGTCATCATCCCTGCTGAGGCTGAGCAGCAAAATGCATAAAAACGAGACCACGAAATAGCGAGTGGGGAAGTAGGTGGAAGGCGTAATTATTATTTCGCTTCTTTGTACATGTTTATTTTCAAATACCCAACAGTTATGAACATTCAATTGCCGGTACAGTTCCGCATTCCATCTACTATTCTCTCGTTCCATATCCTCTTGCCCTACTTCCGACCATCCAGAAGCATCATAACCATCCTTCCGTCTCCCTCACAGCTTCGACTTCCTCCCCTCTTGTACCCTTCGATCGCTCTCCCGATCATACGCCACGGCGTCCTCATCACTTCTCGCTCCCCGGTCCTCCTCCGTCGGCTCCCGTGTGCTCGTCTCTGCCTTTAGACTCACGGGGTCTCCCAGCTGCGTCGGATTTCTTTCCAACTTCTTCTCCGCCAGCTCCTTCAGACTCTGTTCTCTGTTCGGCACCGATGAGGAGAGGGGGGCTTTGTCACGGTTGTCGTGGGAGTTGGGTGATGTCTCGGGCTTGAGGGAGACAGGGTCGCCGAGTTGGGTGGGATTTTTGTTGGGCTACAGGTAGAAGGGTTAAGGATGGATGAACGAGAGGGACAGGAGGATGAGAGGACATGTGAAGATTATGGAAAGAGATGACAGCTTACGGCTTTTGTTTTGCTACTCATTGTTGGGAAGGATGGAGCGTTACGATTAGTATGATTTGACGGGTTTGCGAGGGATTAATTTTGTATCAGTTCAATAAAAAAGTTAATTGCAAAGAAGACAGAGCAAGCTGTGTAGGAATTTTTACTTCACTTTGGCGCACCGTATGTTGCCGAATTCTGACTGTAAACCTCGGGATAGTCTTAATTTGGATGAACTACGTCAACGACTTGATAGGCCCTCTTTCACATGTTCAGGGACCCATAGTTATTTTCTCGGATATCGTCTTATGATCGCGGGAGGATCTTGCATGACCGGAAACATCCGAGGTTGTCAGATCGCCAGGGCCTATCCAGTACTTATAATCTCTAGGAAGCTGATGCCTGCTCTTCCACCTTTAGCATCTAACACCTGCTGCTCCAGCATGACCTTCACTAGCTCCGCTTCAGCTGGCTTTGCAAGTCCTAAATCACGCCAAGACTTTGGGAGAATTGGCGTTGAATTTCGAGTCCATGTATTAGTTAGTACTGACGCTACGCTACACGCTCCGTCCCGAATGCTTCATCCACAAAGCCCAATGTAATTACAAATGAAACCCCCCGCGCCTGGGCTACTCGAGAGTCGCTTGTTTCCACAACGCACGCACGCTTGCTTGACTGTAAACAGAGAAAGAAGAGAAGAACACCATCGCTGGTAGCTTCCCACACACAGGCAAAAGACGCCTGCAAAAGACCTCACAAACGCAATGAAAAGAAAAGCTGACTCGCATTTCTTTTTTTCGCCTTTTCCATAACCCGTCAATTCCTTTGCTCCACTGAGTTTTTTGTCGTTTTTGCGATTATTTTGATTCTGGTTTTGAGGAAGTTGTATGTATCCCACGTTGGAAAGCGAGGTCTTCCAATGAACGCCGAAGCTCGAGCTCTGGTAACGTGGCGAGTGTCGCAATCACGAGAGCCGCTTTCCATGCCTTGATTGAGATCAACACGAAAGTCATGCACGATTCACCGACATCACATATGACTGCTCGACAAAATAAGAACCAAGTTTTCTGGTTCAGATAGCGAACGTAAGGTAAATAATTAATCCCTCGCACCCAGTAGTGGTAGCGGGGTTTTCGAAAGATGCAGTCGTAATGTGGAAACCGTGCAAAGTAGCGACAGGTAATGAGAAACGGTAATGGGAATCGTAACTCATCAAGATCTTTTGGGACAGGAGAGAGGATATTCAATGTCGGGTTCAATGGTGAGGGAATTGAATGAGAATTTCAATATACAAGTCCAGTCGGATATCGGATCAGGATAGGGATGACAGGCAATAAGTAATTCGCCGACTTGAGTTCAATCTCCACCACTGATAGTGGGTCAGTACTTTGGACATCCATCGAACGAATCCGGCATCAAGGAAATGCAGGGAACTTTACCCGCAACAAATGGCGCTCAAAAACTTTTGAAATCCACTCTTTTGGGGTTCCTGTGGTCTGTCGTTGGGACCGGATGGTGTTGCTTGTCCCTGCTGACTCTGCTGGGTTACACGAGTTGGTAGATTTTGTGTGCTGTTTTGGAACTGTGCAGTTGTGCTCCCTTCATGCGCTGCCATGTCAGCGCCGCTCTTTCTCTTAGCCAAATCGGCTCCAACAAATCCGGATGGCGGATTTCTAGGTGTCCCACCTTGCGGAGTTTGATGGCGTGACTGGCCAGGAGGCCTAGTGGCACCTGGCTTAGGCAGTTCCTGATTCAGACGGTCTTGGGGAACTTTGGAAGCCCGGTTTGGGGCATTGACAAGTTCGCGGGCTGAGGAGTTGGGCGGGTTAGCAATGGGATGATGGAGGTCATTGCGTTGGGAGCTGCGTTGGGCCTCCCAACCTTTACCACCATTGAGCTTCATCCAATCGTATTCACCATCTTCGACTTCACCCGTGTTCTTGAGTGCTTGTGTGAAGAGGTCGCGGAGATAATCATAATCAGGAGTGTCCTCGAATCCGAGATTACGGACATAGCTCAGATACTTGTTGAATTCCTCTGTATCACGTGTTAGTAGGGTACACGGTTGAACGTCTCTGGGGGAGCCGTTCGGGCTATAGAGCTACTACCTGGGAACCCATCGCACAGGTCTTTGATGGCAGTGGTCTGTTTCTTTTCCCCAATCTTCTCGTATTTTTGTTTGTTGGTGGCAGCCTTTAGCCCTTGCCAAGGCAAACCACCTCGCAAAAAGTACATGAATACATGTCCCAGTGCTTCCAAGTCATCTCGCCGTGACTGTTCCCGTCCGAGATGAGTATTGATAGACATGTATCGAGCGGTTCCAGAGAGTGACTTTCGCTCTCGATAAGGAATGTGTTGTTTGGTTTTGGGGTCACGGTATTGTTTTGCCATGCCAAAGTCGACGACGTGAATTACGTTGGCCGCCTTTGAATTTGGTCGACCGATGAGGAAGTTGTCAGGTTTGATGTCTCGGTAGATGAGATTTTTCTCGTGAATGGTTTGGACTCGTGATAGCTAGGATAGTGGTGAGTAGATTAGATACTGCCAGCTGAATTTTAATGACGAACCATTTGTTTTGCCACCATGACGACAGTCTTGATGGAGAATCTTCGATTGCAGTGATCGAATAGGTCTTCTAAGCTGGGTCCGAGGAGATCGATGACAAGGATGTTGTGGAGGCCTTCTTGGCCGAAATAGTAGACATTTGGGATGCCGGCTGGTGTAAAGTTTGGATTAGCATCTCTATTGTCCAGAGCAGGATCGAAGCTGAATGGACGCCATCGAGTATCAGTTGAAGGCTCTATACGCCTCTCAGATCAGTCATAGAATAGCTTCAGTGACTGATCTGGTGTTTGATATGGGCATGGTAGGCAGACATTGAGCTTGGGGTTTCGCAGCAGACGCGTCGAAGATGGGGGAGTAGATGACTTACGACATCCAACAAGTATCTTGTATGTTCGATATTCATCTCGGAGCTGTGGGGCGTCGCTCTTTCGGGGTTCCTAAGATTTTCCGTCAGGCATGCACAAAGCTGATTGGGCGGCAAGGCAAAGCTCATGTACAAATTTGATGGCGACTTGCTGATTGTTTAATAGATTTGTCCCTTCGAAGATGACACCAAACGAGCCCTCGCCAATCTTCTTGCCGACGCGGTAATGCACGCCGACGACGTTGGAGGAGGAGGACGAGGCCATGGTGGCGGCCGTCCGATGCTGGGGCTGCGCTGGTGATTCGACGTAGCCAGGCACAAAAGCCAGGACGATTTGAGAAGAGAATTTGAGCACGCGGGACAAGAAACCGTCAACAAAGAAGAGCCTATCCTGCAGCAGTCACACAGGACTGAGCGTGAGCGTGGACAGAACACAGCAGAGTGAGTCGTGGAGGTGATGGGTGAGTAGTAGTAAGGAGGTTGGAGGGTCTCGAATTCGGCACGCTGCTGCGGGCTTAGCGCGCCCCCGGGCAGTTAGCTAACCGTGCGCCACCACTGGACACTGAATCAGCGCGCGACTGTTGGAAGACTGTACAGAATGCTGTGCTGCTGCGCCTGGAGTGAAGTGCTGCTGGATGACCGAGCCTCGTCCGATGAGGCACACCAGGCTTCACCATGTGCTCCTACCCAAACGTTGTTTCTGGTCTCACATCAGCGGCCCAGGTCCGCTACACCTACCATTGGTGTGCCCGCCGGAGCTTAGAACACTTGAGCACCCCAGATTCCGGCTTTGACTAATGCATGGATCAGTGGGAGGTCTGTTGTTGTCATCTCATACCCCTTAGGTCTGATTGAACCACTGCCAGATGAGGCAATTACCCATTGTTTACTCTCGGACACAGGAATTATGCTCAGACGACTAGAGAACCTAACTCTCTGCTAGTGGGTTGCTACTATTTACAACACCCGCAACCTACCTTGGGTAGGTCAAAGAGGTCAGAGAGGAAAAGGGTCACAAGCTATTCTCCGCCGCCCTTCTTTCCCTCTTTCGTTCTGGTTCAGAGGAACATGCTCAGAGGTATACACAAAAATTTTACAGCCGGCATATCCGCCGCAATTGACAGACGCCAGCCAATGCACCGCTCATTTCCGCTCAATGCCATGCCTGTAATTCGCCATTCCTCAAAGAATTTGCTATGCATGTCATCTACCCTTCCATGACGACATCTTCATCTCCTCCATTGTCTTCGTATTCCTCTGCATACTCCTCATACCCTTCGCCCTCATCATATGATGCCTCGTCGCCTTGCTGATCCATGTAATCTTCTGCCTCTGCCTCTGCTTCAGTCTCCGTCTCTGCCTCCGCCTCATCTTCCTCCTCGTCATCATCACCTGTCAAATCAATGGTAGGGCCTTCTTGATGATTGCCGCTAACTTCTGGACCATCTTGTTCTGCTGTATCTTCCTTGTTCGTGCCCTGGAAAATTACACCTTCTTGAACACTGTCGTATCGTCCATTATACTCAGACATCTCCTCACTCTCTTCAGTCATCCGGTCCCTGTAATTTTCCGCCACGCCGTTCATTTGCTCGTCAACCCCATTGATTGGAGCATGACCATTAACTTCCGTGTGTCCAGAGGATTGCTTTTCGAACTGTGCGATCAAGGAGAGCCCTTCTTCGATATCTTGTGCTTCGGATTTTTTGGAAACTGTTTCATGCTTCAATGCTTCAGATGCCAAAGCCTTTGACCGCTCGAACCAGTAACCAAGTCGGTGGTGCTCAAGGCTACTTGACACCACTTTGTCATCCATGGCATTATCTTCTGTCCATTGCTCGGCAAGCCGCTTATCGCCAGATGGAAACTGGAACTTTTGAGGATCCGTCCCGGTCCCAAGACAAGCTTCTGGGGCTACTGGTCGAATCGTGGGAGAGGAAGTGAAAAGCGCAATCATTTTGAACGCGCCATACGTCTCCGTCTTCTTGAGGAGTCTGTTCACCTCCTCATCTGACTTTCCTTGTGTCGCATTCACCGACTTCCAGTCGTCCCGTGCCATTGCCCGCTTCCATATCAGCTCCAGGTACGCTTGTAGCAATGGTTCTTCAGCCTTTGGCGCTGCCAGATGTAGCACTTCGAGAGCTATACCGCACTCCTCACCACTGATGTCGTATCCCTTGTCCTCACACTTTCTTGTATCCATCAGAGTCAGTAGTTCTATCAACTCAACGGGCGGGAGGCGTTCCAGGCGTAACAGTTTCTCAAAGCATGTTTGCAGCACTCTTGCATGGCCTTTGCGACCAGTCTTGATGACTCGTTCAGCAAATTCAGCCATGGTGAGCTCGATCCTAGCCGTCGCATCAATCGCTTTTTCAAAAACCGGTGCAACGTGAGCGTACACCTTCTCTTGAATGTCCAGCAACTTTAGCTGAGAGTCGGCAGCCTCGAATTTGGGACCAAGTGTTTGAACTTGTGTCTCGGTACTGGCAGTTCTATTGCTGTTTTGTGCCATGTATGTGAGTTTCGCAAGATTTGCTTGAACCTTTGAGCTCCATAGGTTTTTCTCACTGTCTCGTACCCAACGAGAGAGCATATCTCCAGCACGAGAAAGATCTTTTTCACCTGTCTCTGCGCTATCACCTTTTCTAAGCACTTCGTTGATCCAGCCAATCTTTGCGTACAAGCTCGCATGTTGTCTGAGGAACGGAGTTGCAAATTTATCGTTCGCTAGCGCTTCTTCAATGAACGCGTGGAGACGACCCTTTTGGAGGACGCTATGATAATACGGTTCTGCCCATTCCCATCCAAATTTGTCAAAGAACTTTTGAATATAAATTACCAGCTGGGCCATGCGATCTTCATGTTGAATTACGTCGTCCTCAGTCAGACCAAGCTGCGCCAAGGCTCTTCCCGGGAGATTCATATACGGTTCATGCATGTCAGACTCTTCCTGAATGACCTCGACGAGTAAATCCATGTCTGTGGTTTCAGCTGCCAAATTAATTGCATCATCCCAGAGCTCAATCTGTTGCAGTCCCAAAATCTGTCGACGTTGCCATGCTCTAAAGTTTTCTGCTTGATCTGACTCTGAGGGAGCCATCCGGTAGTCGGTGGACTTGCCTAACCACCTTAGTCGTTCTTGCGCTGCACGGCTTGCTATTCGGATTAGACCAGGATTTGTCATAGCAACCTTCAGGAGCTCGCCGTCTGGTCCAACCGGGAAAGATCCATCATTAGCAGCGGGGAAAACAAGGTCACTGTCGCACTTGAGGACAACCGTACGGGAATAAGTGATAAGGTCGTCAAGAGTAGATATGATGCGTTTACTTGAGGTCCAAATCTCAGGCAAGCCTGAGAAGTTAGCTTGGGGACTGTCCAGGTCCAGCGCATCATGTTCAAGGCCGTAAAGTACAAGATTGGCCGATCGAAAATCCCATGCAGCTCCCAGTGTAGCAAGCGCAATATCATTAGCTTCACGAGCCATATCCAGGACAGAGGCAGCATCTCTGTTCCCTCGATTGTAATCTTGCTTGATGGCTTCGTAGGTACAGCTGATGATCCTGTCAAAGTAATTGGTGCCTTTGGTGAACCAAGTTCGCAACTCGTCTGTCTCACCAGTTGCTGAATTGGGGGTAATCCTGTGGAGTCCATCCATACATGAGACGGCAATTTCGAGATTGGTGCGATCACCTGAGCTCTTTTGAGCAAGACGTATTTCGAACAAGGTCCAGACCTCTCTGGCACATGCGAGCTTCTCTGCGTCCCACAGCAGATTCCATTTCGCTAGGCGGGGGAGTGGAGGGAAGACTCTCTTCAGATATAGCGCTAGGTTACGGAGTAATCGTGCCCGTTCATTCAGCTGTTCTACCATTGATTGTTTGGTTTGAATCAGGTCCACCCTCGAGGTGAGGATTCTGGTGCTGATAGCTTGCGCTGCGCCTTCAATGTCTTCTACTGTAAAATCTTTCCCAGATGTATGATAAAAGTCAATGAGGGTTCCCAGAATATCGCCATAAAACACAGCCTGTTCGATGCTGCTCTTCAGCTGCACACTTGACTTGTCCGAGGATCTCTTCGGTCCATTCCCAGATATTGCGAAGCGCAAGAGACCAGCGTGTTTTGTAACTACGGCGAGCTCTGCTTCTTGGTGTTTTCCCATGAAAGGCTCCTCGTAACATCCGACAATGCGTGCTTTCTCATCTTTGATGATATGTATAATTTCTTGATGTGACGGTATCTGATGTCGCGCTTCCATAAGCAATTGTGACTCGGGGGTGATCTCGCGGGCCTTGATGGAGATGAGCACGGCAGTAAATGCGAACACAAGTACTGCGGTATGACTTGGCCGGGGAAGATGGAGTTTAGGCCAAGACTGCGAACCACTTTGCTGGCGTGACTTCATTGGGGAGTCACAGTATATAAGACGGTCGACATAGGCCGAGCTGTCGACCAGCGCAATTTCCACGAGTGTGTACATCGAAAGTCCATCTTTTCCAGGCTGCTCTACCAAAGCGAGGATATTTAGAGGCCGCACCGCATTTGCGTTTGTCAAGTCCTGATTGCTCTGATTTTTCTCGTCGCAAAGTACAAAATCAACGATCCTAGTGGGCCCGTGGCTCTCAAGTCCTGTTTGGACTTCGTTGTTGAGCGCGTTTTCGATTGCAGTTTGTGCGTTGATGGCCCCTTTATACTCTTGCTGTGCTGACCAGTCGACATCCCAGACATGGAATTCGCCTTGCAGAGTACAAGCTATAATATTCACATTGCTCTTTGCGTTGGATGGACAAGTCTTGACGGCAGCCAGATCCGCTCTCCAGGAGCCAGCACCAAATACTAATTTGAGACCACTAAAGAGACCATTGCTCTGGCTTTCGGCTTGATTACGCAAAAATTGCGCACTTATTTGGGGTTTGCCCTGGGCATCACGCAACGTCAAGTGCGCCAATCTTCCTGTGCTAAAGACCACAACAAATCCCGCATGTTCAGCGCTGACAATGCTTGAAACTTTTTCGCCAGAGAGCATGCCATTGATGAAACCGTCCGCGCTGTTCCGTTTTTGCTGAAACAGTGAAAGCGATTCTGGAGTTTCGACATTTTCCCAAAAGATGATTTTGCCAGTTGCAGTAATGATGACAGCTCCAACCTCATTAGTAGATCCAGAGGCGAACAAAGTGCCAACCGGCAGTGGTTCTGAAGAATTTATGGTTGTTTGAAGGTCGAAAATGTGAGGTTTGATTGCGCCGTGAGAAGTAGTGTAATCCCAAACATAGGCTTTACCCCGTGTAACTGCGAGACCATGGCGCGTTCCAGGCAGGATTGAGTAACTGAAGTCTGTTTGTAAGATTGGTCAGTTCCGAGCTACACATGTGTCAATGCACAGTGGACATACCAGTCGTTTGCAAGGGTGCAGGAAGCCCTGGGAAATGGTTGACGGTGACAGTTCCTGTTTTCATCTGGACCACAGCCGTCAGTACCCTCGCCTCAACCTCGATCACCCTATAAAGAATATCTCAAATACCAATGTCGAGTCACCATCATCTTGATGAGGTCTACCGCCCTTATGGGAATGCTTTTTTTCCCGTACGGGCATTCCCTGCAATTGCAACAACTTTGAGCCGCCATTCATCTCAGTGCCTACGTGTCCATTTGTATCAAGGCTTCTGCGAGAGTGGTCGGTACGGCCACTTGGTGGAAGAAAAGTGTCGCTAGATAAACGACTCCTCTTTCGGCGCGGTGCCTGTTCCTGCTTCAAGCTCTCAGACTCTTGTCGCTGTCGCCGCTTGGGGTTCCGCGTGGACGCTAGTTGAGCGCCCAGCTGTGTGGCCTCGGGAGAGAACATGATTGATTTGATGGAAGAAGTAGAAAAGCATACGCGTCGGGTAGTTGAGTAAAAGTCGCGCGCAGCTCTCGGAGGTGACGGGGTTAGCAAAGGTGTTCACGAGAGCTTCGACAACACACCCAATACGGATGTAGCCCTCGCCAAACTTTCCCGCAGGGATCCCCTTGCTCTGACTCGCTGAGAATCGACTTGAGAATCGACTTTTGCGCGCACTAACACAAATCCTAGTGTTATCATAATTTTGTAAGAGAGGACTTGTTCACATCCACTACGAAAACGCAGCAATCAATTCATGGTTACGTTTGATTCTAATCTAATGGAGTCCGAGCGAAAACAGTCTATCTACATGAGAGCAGACTCGATTTAAGTCTGCTACGTCGGGCAATATGCACCCAGCAACATCAAAGCTGGATGTCATTGTTCAATAATCGCACTTCTTCTCCCGGTTTGAACGCCGGGAGTCCAACGTATGGACATCCATCGCAGCGAAAAGCATCTCCCAGAGCACAGTTACCGCAGCTACCTACCTTTCCTTGCACGGTGAAATCGACTTCAGTGAGATCGTCCGTGCCAAGCTTCATCGTCCCTAATGTCTTGTCCGCTGCAGCTCGTTTGGCCTTGTCTTCCTCTTCAAGCTTTTGCTTCAATCCGCAAGTGCAGTCCTTGCATGCTCGTCGCTTCTTCCTTGCCTCTGGCCGGCATTCGGCTATAGCAGGGCCTTAGTGATTAATGGACCGTGCAGAATAAGCATGGAGAGAAGCTTACGTTGGTAAGAAGGCCGCTTATAGTCCTCCTCAGTCAACAATGAGTCTTCGTCAATAAGTTCGTCCGGTCCATCAAAGTCGTCGTCAAAATCGAAGCCATCATCGACGAAACCTACGCCGGCAATTGTACCATTTGATCCGCGCTCGAGCGAATGGTTGCCATTTGCACCTATTACATCTGGTTGAGCATATCCATGCTCAGCTGTGTTCAAGGAGTTTGCTGCAGCATTCGCCTTTCTCTTGCCAAGTTTGAGGGGCACAGATGCATTGGCAGTGTCTTGCTTCAGCATGCCATCTGAGCCATCACTGATCAGACCTGCCAAAATTGCCTCTGTTTTCTCTGGAGAATCATTCTTCCCAAGTGATCCGTCTTGGCTCTTTAATCTACCACCGGCCTTGAGTGCTTGTACTATTCTCGTCATGAGGTCTTTGTCGAGTAAGCGCTGGCTTTCGGTCCGGGTTCCGCTGGAATCCGATAATAGAAGGATGACATCGTAAGTAGAGGCAGGAAGCGAGACAAGGCCGAGCGCCAGGCGGTCGATCATCTGTATGTCTGTTGCATTTCTGTCGTGGGCCTCGAAAATCCGATCCAAGGCTTCCGGGTGTGATGAAATTGAAGGTGGGGCAAGAAGTAGTGTGCGTGTTGCGAGAACAGGCTTAACAGCTCCGGGATCCGGAATGCTAAAGTCGGAAGAGAGGTCAATATTCACAGCAGGCGCCATGTCGAATGTAGAGATGGGTGTCTGGGAGAGGATATGATTATTGGTGTTTGGCAGTAACTGACCATGTGGCTGCGTCAGAGCAGAATGGCGCGATTCTATCACGAGGCGGAAGGCGCTAGACGATAAACGATCTAGCCGCAGGTCCGAAAGGATTGCATCCACTGGGCTCCACCTGGACCCGCACCGTCCTGCAGCCAAACGGAATCTGGGGTTTTAGCGGGGCAGGGGCCAGAACAACATCCGCTTGGAAAACAATAGAATCTTGCAGCCACAGCAGCCATGCTTACCGGACCTCGCTTTGGTCCTGTTTTGTGCCCGTTGTTTCATTGACTTATGATTTGCTCCAGCATCATACAACTGCTTGGGGACATTTGGGAAGCCATTGAGAGCCTCTGACCTCGAAACAAGCTCGTTCATTCCAAACTATCGAAAATGACGTAGGATTGGCGAAGGCAATGTTTCAGCGTTTCTTTAGAAGGCAAATGACATGATCTCCCAAATATTGATTCGTTATCACGGAACTTTACACGGCACTTGAAAAAGACACGTTTGCATTCTCGTTGATTTTGAATGCTCCAAAATGTACATAAACCGTCTTTGAGTAGGCCGTTTGTCTATCAGAGCCACACACACACTATCACAGAGCCTCCAACACGTCTAGCTCCTTCCAACAGCAAGCAATCTACCTCCAATAACATTGTCAAACTGACTAGAGTCGTTTCTGAGATGAGCTGATAGCTCAATTTGAGCAATTATCTTCCGTGACCAAGGATTTGCCCAATTGAAGGCTGTGCTGAACCCCGCAACGCTCTGTCGCGTGAGCAACCCCTGACGAGCACCAGCGATTAAGTTGCTCAGACGGGCCACTCCTGAGCTTTCTCAGCAGCTCCACCTTCTTCCCAAGCTCAACTTTCCACGGTAATTAGTTCGATCGGTAAGGCACCAGCTCAGTGGACCCATTTAAAGCCATCGGTTGCATTCTTTGATCGTTTCATGCCCAAGGAAACTGAAACCGACGTCACGAGACAACAAGCTTACTTCTTGTTATAACTTTTACAGGACCATAACTTTCTTCCTTACCTCTCCCCTCAATTCTCATTCCAGTCATCTCTGACGACCTCTCAAACATCTAATCAAACCATTAGAACAGTAAGTCATTGTTCACTCAATCGTGATCAAGCTTCCCAAGTATCCCTGAACATTTCTTAAGCACCTTCGGCCCCCTCCGAAGCATTGCGTAGTCATCTCGATCCAGAATTCCACGTTTGACAAGTACAAGAATATGCTGATAATTATCTTCATTAGTGACTCGTTCTCACAAATATACTGATCGTGATCACGTTGGCCTTGCTGACGGTACCGCCGCACCCGAAGAACATCTTCCTCGCTACTTTGCCAAGACCGGCCACGTCGACTCCGACCCCAAGAAGACCAAGAAGGACGGTGGTGGCAAAGCCAATTGGTACGTACCACAGAGCCTATCCATACACTCAACCACATGTCATCTCATTCCCATCGCCACACATCCTGTTGTTCTATTCATCTCTTCAAACCGACTGACCCACAACCCACTTTCTCAGGGGCCGTGAGGGTGACGAACTCCAAGACTACGGTTACAACGTCACCAATCCACGCCGCCGCTCCAACTCTTCCTCTACTGGCCACCACCTCAAGGACTTTAAGACCAAGTTCGAGGCGGTTGAGACCGAGCCAGTCTTTGAGGAAGAAGTGCACGGCCCTCGCGACGAGGACTTGCGTCACGGCTCTGAAGATTCCTCTGCAGGCTACGATCTAGAGAAGGAGTCGACCACCAGCAGCGCTGATCACCAGAGCGTTGAGTTGGATGAGGATGTCGCTGTGGAGAAGAAGTTTTAGGTGCGGACGTGGATAAGGACGGGACCAGCGATGGAGATTGGGAGTTGATGGAAGAATAAGATCATATGATTTGGTTTGCTTGCTTTGCTGAATGCCTTGAATGGTAGCAGCTGGATGGGAAGCTTAATTCCCACGCTCTTGATCCACCAACGTGGTTGCTCAATGATCTCTTAACTGCCCAGAACAACATGTATGCGTAACTTGATTTTTTTCACTTTCTTTGCTATTGGCGCCAGGGGCTGTCATAGTAACGACGAAACGAGACTTGACGGCGTGTGCTTTGGTAGCCTCATTCCCGCAGCTGATGCTGCCCTGTTCCTTGTATTACGTGCTCATTTCCTGAGAGACGCTCATTTTGATGTTTGCAATCAGAGATCATTCTCAGTAGCTCCACAAAGCATACTACCTTCTCGATCGCCTGCTACTCCTACTTGCATTACTTACAACACTCTGGCTCCTGTTCGTTCCCCCGCCAGCTTGTTTCGTATCTGCGCCATCTTTCGGTTCCAATTCGACCTCTTCATCCACCTCACCTTCTGCATCCTCTTCTCCCTCTGACACTTCCTCTCCTCCCGCATCCTGCTCTCCATCCGCATCTTGATCACCGCCTTTTTCCTCCACCTCATCTACTTCCATCGGCTCTCCTGCTTCTTCCGCCTCCTCCTCTTTCTTTCCTTCCGCCTCGCCCCCCTCTTCACCCTCCTCATCCCCTTCCACTTCCACCCCCTCTCTCCTCAACCTCTCCCTCCTCATCTCCCTCGCCACCTTAATCTCCCCAACCTCCTTCTCCGCCACCTTCCTCAAATCCACCAACCCACCAATCGCACTCACCAACCGCTCAAACTCCCCACACACCTCCTGCGTCGGCAGCACAACCACCTCCGGCACGCCCAACGCCGCCAACGCCTCCCCAATCCGCTGCGTCTGCGCCCCGCTCTTCGCCTGCCTCAGCTTCAGAATCCGATCCGTACGAAACGTCACCCCGGACCCCACCCGGTCATGCGTGGTAACCGCATACCTGGCAGCCGCCCTCGGATTCAGCGCCCTCGCAGCCGCAGCCGCGGCCGCGGCCGACGCCGCAGCGTCCGCACCACCAGCCAAACTCCCCTTCTTCTGGGGGCCGCCCAGGCTGTCGCGTCCGCCGCCGCCGCTGAGGGCGGACATGGCGCCCGTGGCGGTGGCGGGCGACGAGCCGCCTCCTGGACCGATGGCGGTGGCCGGACTGGCGAGGATGCCGTCGGCGCCGAGTAGGCTGCGGCGCTTCTTGGAGCGGTCGGCGTGCGCGAGCGTCTGCAGCAGCTGCTGGAGCGCTTGGCTCGAGCGGTAGAAGTCCGAGGCGGAGGCGCTGCTGCCGCCCGCGGAGAGGGGGACGCCTGCGGCGGAGGAGGAGGAGGAAGAGCGGTCGCGTGCGCTGTGGGGGTATTCGAGGCGGTCGCGGATTTCGCGGCGTTCGGCGTCGAAGCGGGCTTGCGAGGCGGTGATGCGTTGGAGTTCTTGCAGGAGCCATTCTTCTTCTTTGACTTCTTCGGGGTTGCGGTTGAGGAGGGCGTTGGCGATGGATTTGCGCGTTGTTTCGCGCTCTGGGGAGAATTTGATGAGGGTTTCGTAGGTGGCGTATTCGGAGGCGGTCATTTTCTCGAGGGGGTTTTGTGCCGCCATGAGTTTGGCGCTGATGTCGTAGAAGCGGGCTTTGAGGTCTTCCATGGACCGCTCTGTGAAAGGAGGAGGTTGTACGGCATCACTTTCGGACGAAGATGATGGAATAGTTGGAGGCGGTGCGTATTCATAGCGGTCGGTAATGACTGCCCAACGACCCGAATATTCTTTGTAAATGTCCACGAGATAGTCCGTCTCTTCCTTGCTCCAGCTAGAATTCGTGAGATGTGCATCGTACTGTGCTTGATCGTATTCTGGCGCTGTGACCTGTGTGTTGTATTTTGCAAATCTGTAATTGGTTTCCGGCTGTATTTCAGCATACTGGACCTCTGCTCCTTCTACTTCACCAACTGGTTTCGCCTCTTGCTGCCTCCTCCAGTGTCGCAAGACGAGATTATCAGTTCGAGCTTCGTTCATGAATGGAGTCCGCTCCCATTTTGCTGCTCGGTAGGGTCGCTTTGGGCGTTGCTTGTATTGCTTCTGTTCTTGGATCATGGAGACTGGAGGTGCGCGCTCTCCCAGCAAGGCGAACAGTTCTCGCGCCATGCCCTCTGAAATTCTCATTAGCATATTACACTATCTAGCGTACCGCGGTTTTGACCATCAATTTACCAGGCTTTTTCTCAACAACTTTTTGTTTTTTCTTGGGTGCAGCTGGTTTTGGAAGCCCATCTCTGGGCAAATCCAGCATGTCTCGTACATCTCGAGAACTCATCTCGAATGGAAGATATATGAGCGCCTCGAAAGGAATGCTATGTTCGTGATTGGAGTGGTAAACCGAGAGGCACAAGAGAGAGTGGATAGGGAACCAATGGGCAGAACACATGTTTGTAGCCTGTTTGCATGTGGACCCTGAAACCCGTGTTTCATCAAACTCTTCAGCAGGACTCTAAACATTTCTAACAGTCAAGAAGTGAAGTTGGACTTTTTTAATTCCATAGCGCTTTTTTTTAATGAGACTCAACCTTTCACAGCTATAGGGAGCTCTCAATACTCAAAAAGCAAAGTGCTACTCCAAATGACATCGCGAGGAGAAAGTTCTACTGATCTCTACATTAGCTCGTTGTACCCATCCATCACTTCCCATTACTATTTTCTTGTTCTTGCACAAGACTGCAAAGTTGTTGCGAAGAAGCATAGCCTAGGATCATCATAACAAAGCAAGAATAAATACTAATAGCGTGGTAACAGATTCAGCGCCAAGGCATCAGGAGATCGTGGCCTTGTCATTTACCAATTCCACATTCCAGTACAATAAAGTTTCATCAAATTCTGCAGGATGCTCTCCAACCCCACCTCCCACTGCGCTCTTCTTCAATTCTTCCTGCGCTTCAGTGTCGTTGGTGCTTTGGAGCCAAGTTTGGACTGCCGAATATGCGCTATCGAGTGCACCGGAGATCCAGGCCTTTATGTTGCGTCAGGACATCCATTATCTGGACGTTTTTAAAGGAGAAGGTTGACTTACATGATGTGCACTGACAGCTTCGCCACAGATCATTAGCTTGTTGTTGCAAAGTGGCTTCGTAAACTGGATGTATAAGTTTGAAAATTGACCAGGCCCAAACATCGCAAACCCCCCAGCGGTCCAACTATTATGCGACCAACCAAAAGCATGGTGTGCAATATATGACTGTTTGAGTATGCTCATCAGTTCGTCTGGGTTGATCCTGCTTGACCAGAGCTTCGCTAGATTTGCAAAGCACAGCTTGATGATTGGGTCCTTTTCACAGTCCGTCCGTTCTTGATCATTTTTAGAGATCAGGGCGGCCATGCGACTTGCGTCTTGAGCCCATGAATAAGAAACAATGATGGTATGGGCAACATCAGATCCGTCGTGTACATGACTTCGGTCATCCCAAGATGGATAAATAACGTTTCTGAGCGATAAATCGCTACTAGATGTGCCTCCACACGGTACTCCACCTGGCAACTTTACCCACCAAGGATAGCTGAATTTGATTGCCACCTTCGTGGATCGATCATAATCAAGCGCCCGTATGCCAATGAGATTGTCTTTTGATAGATGAAGGCCTGAAAGATCCAGACGTTGGAGACAGCCGAAACTTGTTGTGTTGAATACAGCGCCATAAGATTTTGAATGCTGTCCAGTGGAGTCGACGTAGGTCACTTGGATTGTGTCGCCATTGTCTTGCATGGCGACAACGGGGCTGCTAAAGAAGGTTTTCGCTTTTCTTTGAGTCACAACATTAAACATGGCGTCCGTTAGTTTTGCCATGCCACCTTCAATTCTGTACCAGTCACAGGTCTCCGCAACAGCGAAGTCGTAATAATCGCAGATGGTCTCTATGAAGGCTTGGTCGAAATGTCCCGTAGCACTGGTTTTGTAAGAAATCAAGAATTACCTCCATTTGATTTGCCATGACTTACGACTCAACAGTCTCTGCATACTCAGTTTGGCTATAAGTCCAACTGCTTTCTAGTTAGCCGAGAATGCCTACCCAAATATTGGCAAAGTAAGCTTGGAACCTACCCAAAATTCTGCATGAGCATTCCTCTTGTCGAGTAATTGTCTGGATTGGATGGATCTTGGATGTAATCCCACAAAAGCTTGTCAAAATCTCCAACTGGATGTCCATTCTTGTCAACAAAGCCTCTTTGGACTAAAAGGCCCTTATCAGAGTCCATCATGAAATCGGTAAATTTCTTGTCTTTCGGTTTCTGAGGCATGTAATAGTACATTGTCGGTTCTGTTCTCGTTGAATAAGTATAAGGAGCTTTTTGGACTGATTGGCCTTGTTCATTGAGATAGTCGATCATGGTCATAGTACTGGGACGAGTCTCAGTACTCTGGCTCAGCGCATGTGATATGCCCTACCTCTTCATCGTTCCAATATCCGGAATTCTCATGGCCCCGACGTCATAATAGTTGTGGGGACAATCTGGGCCGCTTTGAAAGCGATGGGTATAGCACCGACCGCCATGCCTTTCAGAGGCCTCCAGGATCTCGATGTCATTATACCCGCTATCCTGCAAACTGATTGCTACTGCAAGACCAGCGGCGCCTGCGCCAACAATACAAATAGATGTGTTACGATCAGGCGGAGGGAACGAAGGACCTATTGATTTTCTTTCGGATTGAATTGTCTTGGTAGGAAGTTCTCGGATTTCTTCAAAGCCTTTAAGTTGTTGGTACTCTTTTTCTAGGTTGCGACGAAGGATCTGTTTGGCATAAGCTGCACGTAAAGATGGCGCAGACATTGCGAAGAGGTGGAACAATCTTGAGAATATTATCAGAGCAAGTCTGGACAATTAAATAAGGAGAAAGGCCAGAATACTGAAAGTTTATATACCCAAAATCTGATCCTATCGATCGCTAATCTCATCAGTCGATGCGTTCTAGCTTAAGCCTCTCAGGTCTTTGCGAGATGTGCCTGCAAGTTTTCTGGCCCTTGCAACATTTTTTGTGGGTCTGTCGATACTCTACTCTCCACAAGCACCTTTTCTTTTTCAATTTTGGTGGCTTGGTTTGCTGCTTGCAGAGCTAGGAGCACTATTTTGGCTGATCTCGAACAAAATCCATTTCGAATATACTCATTTTGGGAGCTAAAAAGGCTCCACAGAAACACTCGATGGAAGCGAAGTTATGTTCGAATGCCAATGAGTTGGTTACCTTATTATGAATTGGGCTGCACAGAGAATGCCATGGCTCTTCTGAACAGAAGCTTCTAAATGCGGCGGATCGGCATAGACTCGTACGTGTATACCTTTCCCGATGCAGATAGATCACCGACAGCCACAGCGACGTCTCAGCTGGGTCGTTCGAGTTCGATGTAAGCCTATCACCTTAGTATGCTATCTGTCCCAACGAAGCATAAGGAGTATTAATCTACTCGCTGGAGATTATCAGGATTCTAGACGAATTAAACACACGACAAAGAAATTTTGTTGAGTCTGTGGATTTGACATAGCGCAAATGTACCTGCTTCTTGTGTGAGAGCTCACATTACGCCCGTGCAGACAAGCGATTTCTGTGCAGCTCGAGCCCTTTTTGAGCCGAGTCTCGATCTCAGATGCCATTGGAAAAGTGGAGATAGATCTGGCCACACGAAAATCCTAGTCACCAAAAGCTATTGAGGCTTAGAAAGTAATTCGAAGGTCAGCCATGGTCGAGGCTGAACAGTCTCCTTCTGTAAGCCTTAGGCACTTTCGACGGATAGAGGCCTTCAAAGGCATGGTATTGGCTTTATGGGAATGGGACGCTGCCTTCCCTCTGAGGATGATCTTCACTTGCACCTCAATCTCATAGATGACAAGGGACGCAAAGATTGGCCCGCTCCTCTTTATGTTGACTTCAGCAGTACGAACAGGACGTGTAGGGTTATGTTGAACGCTAGCGGTAGAAGCTGTAGATGTGGAAGACCCCTGTCGCTGGCGATCCCTATCTTCAGCACATTTCAGATCAACGTTGCACCTTTGACAGGCTCCGATGAATGTTTTCCAATGACCTCTTAACAATTTTGTCCCTTCTCAGACCCAAATCACTATCGATAGCTTCATCATGCGCTTGTCTTTTTGCTGGCTGAGTCTAGCAGCACTCCTCGCTCCTACGAATGCGCTCTACTTCTTCCTTGATTCGAACACACAGCGATGCTTCTATGAAGAGCTACCCAAAGATACCCTAGTTGTCGGTATGTTTCAATCAGCTCAACTATATACTCTTGAAAGTTCTCATCCAGTCCAGCACACTACAAAACCGCGTTGTGGAACGAGCAATCACAATCGTACGCAGAAAACGACCAAGTCGGCATCCAAATCACCGTTGATGAAGTTTTCGATCTCGATCATCGCGTCATCAATCTCAAGGGTTCTCACCAAGGACGCTTCACATTCACGGCCGCTGATTCGGGCGACCATAAAATCTGTTTTACCCCGTCGAACGCGGCTGTCTCTCATGGCTGGCTGTCTGGAGGATTGTCAGCTGGCGCGGTCAAACTAGAACTTGATATTGCCATTGGAGAGACGAGTCAGATTCCACGGACAGATGAGGGCAAGATGTCAGACATCCAAGGCAAGATAAGGGACTTGAATTCAAGACTGCAGGATATTCGAAGAGAGCAAGTTTTCCAACGGGTATGATGGCCACAACTTCCTTCAAGAGACCACATATTGACTAGCGTCTAGGAACGAGAAGCAGAATTCAGAGATCAGTCTGAGTCTACGAATGCACGGGTAGTGCGATGGACGTTGATCCAGCTTGCCGTCTTGGGTATCACCTGCGCATGGCAGCTTTCGCATTTGCGAGCCTTCTTCATTAAGCAGAAGCTGACATGATTTTGTATTATTCATAAATATGTGCCGTAGAAAAGCGAGTAATGAGGTATCATTTCGTTAAGCAAGCCTTGAAAGTCCAAATTTCCATCAGCACTTCCCCACTGAAGCGAATCCGAGATCTGTCGCAAGTATAACAATCCTATCTCGACCTCCACCTGTTCAAGCTCGATCTCAATCTCGCCTTCAACCCCATCCCTTTCTTTTTCTTTTTCTTATCCTCGGGCATATTCGGCCAGTCTGGCTGCTCTTCTGGGATAATCCCTGTTTTGTGATCCATTGTTCCAACCGTGCCCGGTTTCCAGTCTTTCGTTCCCAATTCCTCTCGTCTTGCGCGATCACCAATTGTATTCCTCGGAGTGTCTACGATGGCGCCCATATTCCATGATCCCCGAAAATCGCGGCCCGAAAAAGTCCCAGCCTCGCCAGGATTGACAAACTCCTTTTCGCGACGAAATTCCTCGAGATCGGCAGCAAGCTGCTCTTCTTGAGAAGGTTTGAGGGAATTGCGATAGGGTCTCGAAGTCGCAAGGGTTTTCTCATAGTCGGACATTGTAGAGAGAGGATCTTGGGATTTGCCCATGATTAGGTTTTGAGGAGGTGCTTTGTGTATTCAATTGTGGCGGCGACGCTACTAAATGCAACAACAGATTCTGGATAGCGCACCTTGAAGCGCAAAAATTGAGTCCATTGCTTGTAGCTTAGAGGGTAGAAAATACCGATCCTGCCATTTTCGTTCCATGGCGTGACAGTCAAGGCTTTGTTTCGCCGCTAAGTACGGTTATTACCTACATGATTCTACAGTGACGTCAAAAATGTGGAAGGACGAACTGGTACCTGCTACCTATGGCTAGATAGGCAGATATTGAGATATACAATGCAATCTTCTTTCGGCAAGCAAATATTTTGCGATTGTTAATTGGTTGTGATCTCAGCCCCACTTTCCTAATCGTGAAAATGTTTAAAGCTCTCGGGGAAAAGGTTCATGTATATGTCGTTTTTAAGATTTAGCTTTCACTACGAATTTAGCACTCGACGACGGTTTTAGCGCCTCGACCAAAATGGATAGTGGGATCTTCGACCGCGCAGCTAAATTTTTTTTTTATAATCTTCGCATAGCTTTTAGTGCGCACGAAAGGATATGCAGAGAATTACACAATGTCAAACGATCAGAGGAAAACCGGTGTTTCATCCCTCTCCGACCTTTGAAACACTCCACGCGGTCGATCACGTCTCCTTTCCCAGTCATCACATTTTGTTAAGCCCAAACCAATCACCCTCTTCCCTTTCGCACTGTTGATCTCGTCATCTGCCTGTTCAGCAAATTCTTCGAGCCCAAGGCTGGTTCCGGCATTTGCATTTGCGTCCTTGAGAGGACTCAATGGTGGCCGTCGCCCCCAAGCTCTGGTCTCAGCCGCGAGCCTACTTCTCCGTAGTTGTGACATTCGGCCTGACGATATGAGTGATGCACGATCGTTGCTTGAGGGCGTATCCAAGTTCGTCTGCTCTTTGCGAGGTGTTGATAGTGGCGAAGCTGCACCGATTTGTCCATTGTAATCTCGACCCAACTTTGCAGCCCATGCACTTCGTTTTCCCGAATGCTTTCTCTTGATCTTCTTTGATGGCTCGTTGGGAGCTGATGTGATTGAGTCTTTGTCACGACGCCTGGCCTCAAGAGGCGAGATGTCTGCGTCAAGGTTGAAGCTGGATTCCCATATGCTCGAGTCGGTGCTGTAGAATGAGCTTGCAGATTCAAGCTGTCGACTTGAATGTGCAGTAATGTCTTGCGGAGGAGGTGCAATGTGGCTTCCTGCTACACTGAACCGAGTCCCGTCAGGATGATCCAAGCTGCTGCTTTCCGAGAAACGGATCGCCGCCCCGCGGTTTTGCGTCTGTTGTCGTCTAGAATTACTGATTGCACGACCGAGGCTCGTGGTTGACTCGCGTGATAGAAGTGAAGATGACAAGTCGGCATTTGAGTTTGATGTGTCTAGTCGGGCTTGAGAAGAAGATCTGAATTGAACTCTTGAGCTACGAGAGGAACCAGCAGCAACAGTAGAGAAGAAAGGACTGCGATTGGCAGCCCTACGCTTAATGTAGCTTTGTCGGCGTGCTTCCAAAGGTCTTTCATCATCTTCATCAAAGCCTTGAAGTAAACTACTCCTGTCAGCGCCTGTTGTTGGGCTTTGCTCAACTCTTCGAATACTTTCCAATCTTGTTGCACCTCCGGTAGACGCTCTATTATCACCGCGTGTCGCTCTGGAATGTTTATCCGACAATGTCATTGTTTGACTAGCTTCGGCTGAGGGTGTTGGAAATGCTTCGATCAGGTATTGCGCCGCAGACTCCAAGGAATTGAATGGATCGCCATACTCGGGATGTGTCTGTGAGTCCTGACTATCACAGCGGCCATGACCGACGCCATGCATTCGGTGGGTAGAGAACTGTCCTGAGCCAAGCTGCGAGAGTCGACTAGTTCTTAAATGTGCTCTTCGATGAGGAGAGATTTGTATTGAACCTCGGGATTCACGAGCGATTTCGGTCGCCAAGCTCATACTGTGATGGGGTGTGTGTCCTTCGGTTGCAGCTTGACCCCATGATGAGCGTTCATGATAGGAGAAGATTGTTCCCTCTCCTTCATTCAAGTAACTGATTTGAGAATCCCGTTTCTGCGGTCTGCTACTGTTATTGGATTTGGAAAAATTCAAGGCAACTCGTGGTGCATCGTTTGGTGTTATAGGGCGTGTCTGTCTTGCACTCTCCCCATTCTTTTCCAAATCCACTTCTTGTTTCGAAATGTGAGCACTAGATGGATGTAACCCTTGTGGCGCTGGTTTTGAAGTCTCTTCCGTGTATCTTAGTCTTCGCCTTGTTCTAAACCTCTGACCAACAAAAAGCGCCACAAAGATTATAATGATTGCAGCTACTAGGCAAACGGCCACTAAGACACCAAAAGGCATCTTCGATCCTTCCGAAGACGGCGAAGCTGCTATTTGACCGTTCCCTGTGGGACTTGCAGACGCTGCTGGGGGGCGTTGAGACGTCGGCGTCATTGATGTAGTCGCAGACACCACACTTATGTGAAAAGTCTCGGTAGCTGAGGTGGAAATTGCTGGAGACCGGGCCGTGATAGTCGCTGTTGCTACTACGGGTTGGACAGTGCTTGGAATATTTCCATAAATACTCAAGTTCGTTTCATTAAAGTGAAGCCAAGGTGAAGAGGAACCAAGATTGACCGAGACAATCAGGCCATCTCCTGCGAAAATCGAGGGTTCAATTTCATAGTCGAGGGGTGTGCCGATGATCGCATTGATGTCCCCTTGCTGTTTTGAGAAGAATGTGGAATTTGTGGTTGTGTCACAACCCTGCAAATGCAGGACGATGCTTGCTTGATCACCATAATTATCGACCACCGTAACAGTGATGTCTTCTTGAAGTTCCTGTACTGGTGGAATTCCGCTTAAATCTAAAGATATCGGATCGAAATTTATCCAGCCTGGCTTTCGAACAGTTGCATTGGCGATCTGTGACTGCATTGCTGGTGCACCATCCAAAACCAATTGGCTCAATAACGTCGTATACTCCAGAGATCCTCTGTCTGTAATGCTGATATTCTGTTCCGAGGTGTTAAAAGCCAGCAGATGATCACTAATCGACATCGTGAAGTTAACCCAGGCACCAGCGAATCCTGCCACGTCTGAAGCAATCAACTCCACATCGAAATTTTGCGGGAATGACGTTCCACCTGGAGTTATTCCTGAGAAAGCCAAAGCACTATGATCGAACGATAGCCAAGATGGGAGAGAAGTGTGGTCGACCAGCGTTGAGTAATATAATAATTCCTCAGGTTCTGCGTCGGCAAAGAGCCCAAGAGGGAAGTTGATGTGAAAGGCGCAGTTTGGATGTATAGCGACACTTGATGGACCTGACAAAGCTCCAGCTTTTGCAAGATATTTCGAAATGTCTTGAGGTGGTTGTGGAGCTGGAGATTCAACAACCACTAATGTTACTGGCATGTCAATCGAGCCATTATTGTCCATCGCAGTGATATTGAATACAGGCGACCCTACATCTTTCTGGTCGGGTGTTCCAGATAACGTCCGTGTTAATCCATCCAGGCTGAGCCAAGATGGTGCTCCGTTCAAATCATATGCAAGAATCGTCGAAGAAGACTCAAAGGTGTTTAAAGATAATTGGAAAATGTAGTATTGACCAACACGTGCAACGGGTGGTACCTGTGAGTTGAAAGGGAGCGCGATCTGAAGGAGAGCCGAGGATATTGTAATCCATAGCATCAATATACATAGCTGGAGCATTGCATTCTATGGTTTTTTTGGCGTCAATGCCTTGTCCTTGATCCGGGTTATATCGTTCCAAGGTAGAATTGGAGATCTTGGAAATGTACACACAACTAGATGCAATCAATGACCTCGATATTGAGGAGTTTCGACTCACGCGACACGCCATGTCGCGTTGGACGCGTAAAGTGTTCTCGCAAACCCTTGCGTGCGAGAGGCTGTAAAGGAATGTAAAAAATGCTCGTAGAAGTAACCTACCTAGACGCAACAGAATTAGGCGTCCGCTACGTGAGATACCTTATGAGTGAAGGATTGACACTGTGTTGAACTAATTAGATATAGAACGATGTGGTATTTGCTATGCGGCGGCGATTTGGGATGCTTTGCTCAGAGTTGGTGCCATGACCAGTATGATTAGGTAGCATACAGATACAAGTTTAGCGGTATTCTAGACATTTAGAACTCTATCGAGGCATATATACATTTACCTATCATTTGAGAGAAAATCGTCAAGTTTTACAGGTTGTTGAGCGAATGCATGACAAACATGGCGTGTGCAAAGAAATTTGATGTTGTGCCGGTAATTTCGGAAACAGCTTCAGCATGGACACGATCAACAATGAAGATGAAAATTTTGCCATAAGCGAAGACCTTGTACAATCACCAACCCATAAGCTAGCTGGCATATCAACTCTTGATTTTGATGGTCTGCTTGAAAAGCCTTTGAAGCTACAAGAGGATTTGAAGAATGGATGCGGTGGGCAGCTTTGGCCGGCTGGCATGGTCCTTGGCAAATACTTGCTTCGACAGCATAGAAACGACTTGAAAGATAAGAAAATGTAGGCAGTACAATAATCTGAACGAGCGCCAATTCTGATGCAATGGTTCAGAGTCGAGCTTGGCGCTGGCGGTGGTCTTGTTGGGTAAGTGATGCTTCTTGCGCCAACTACGAAATGAGCATACATCAACATCATTTGTTGACTCTTCGAAAAATATTTTGTACCGCTTTTTCCTTATCTCGGAAGAATCGTTTTCAGTTGACAAATTCGCTAGTTTGGCGGTTGCCCTTGGTTGTGCAACTAACCAACCAGTATGGATCACTGACCAAGAACCAATGTGTCAGCTCATGAAAGAAAACATCTCTCTCAATGCTTTGGACGAGAAGGTGAAGACCACTGTCTACGATTGGGGTACTCCGATGCCTTCCCTACTACCTAATCCCGTCGACATCGTGCTTGCTGCCGACTGTGTTTACTTTGAGCCCGCCTTTCCATTACTGCAAACAACCCTTCACGATGTGATACAGGAAAACACAATTTGTTATTTCTGTTTTAAGAAAAGAAGGAGGGCAGATTTGCAATTTATGAAGACTGTAAAGCGGATGTTTGATGTCCAAGAGATTGAAGATGATCCAGACGGAGAAACTTATAGACGAGAGAATATCTTCTTGTAATCACATGCCCGAAATCGCATTTTCTAAACACTAATCGAGTACAGATACAGACTTACTAGAAAAGGATGAGAACTTGCTAGTGTACTATGCTCTCTCGTTCTTTCCACAGTTTACTCAGCGATTACCATGGATCATGAGCTCGCTCCAAAATGGATACTCTACATATTACTCTTGACTTTACCATAATTGAGTCCTCGTTTGAGTACATGTCGATACCGTCCCGTGGGAATGGACATGCTTTCTACTTGTCTTGTTGTTTTGAAATTGCCTACGATCTTTCAGTTTTGCCTGACGTTATCAGACGTCCACACACAAAATGCTCAATATTCTCCCGAGAACCATGCATCGATTCACTCAGCGGTTACCGTGGGTTATGAATTTGCTCTGAGCCTACACATTGCTTTTAACTTTACCATAATTGAGTCCTCATTTGAGTACATGTCCATACCGTCCCATGGAAATTTCAAATTGCCTGCGGTCTTTCAATTTCGCCTGATGTTGTTAGATGTCGAGATATAAAAGGCCAAATATCCTCCTGAGAGCCATGCATCACTTTCAGTCTTGCGAGAATCGAACACGGCTGCTTCAACCTTTTTGCATTCAAACATAATTAGCTATATTGTCTCCTCCACTAGCAGCACACATCGTCCAGCATATTTCAAGCCTTCACGCAATTTCTCTGATAGAACCAATGGCGAATTCAGGCCCCTCGAACATCATCCCTGTCGAGCGGAAATTATTCGATTCGGCGAGAAAGACGTCGGCTTCGGATGGTCATCACGTTCCTCAACATAACACGCCTAATCCTGGATCTTTAGGCTCTACGCATGATCTGGAGAGTGAATTAGCAGAACGCAACGAACCATCTGCTTCTGGCTCCTCGGGTTTCGATGGAAAGGCGTCGAACAAAAGGAAACGCGCCTCAGAAAGCAGCCCGAGAAGGCAGGAGAAGAGACTCAAGATTTTGGGCTCGTCAACCCACAACTTCTTCTCAGCGAAAGGAAACGTACTGCAAAGAACGACCAGCAGTACACGCAATCCATTCTCCTCCCCAGCCGAGGGGATCTCTGCTGCTCTTGCCAAGAGTAGTAAAAGCACCACCAGATCAGCCACGCCTTCGTCCAAGATCGGGCGCCGCTCCCAGTCCTCACCATCTCCCATCTTGTGTTGGCACGGTGTGCGGTCCCCTTCTTCTGCCTTTTTATCCCCACGCGCATACTCCAGCCCAGCCGAATACGACGTCCGGGCTGTGGCTACACCTCGGCACACACCTTGCCCCACACATAAGGTGCTCACTGCAGCGGAGGTGGGTGCTGTATTGGCGAAAAGGGGGGTGCAGATGATGGTAGTGGGTGATGAGGAGAAGACGGGAAAGAAGAATGGGTGGGAAGGGCTGGATGCAAGGCAGAGGCAAAGACGGCTGAATGGTAAGAGACACTTACTGACGGCAATGTGGCAGAAGACGGGGCGGATGGATTGGCGGGCAACGGAGACGATAGTGGATGAGGATGAGGAGTTGGGGCAGTTCGATTATGAGGTGACGTATTAGTTGGTGGAAGGAACGGAGAGTTTTTGACTTAGATTGGGTTTGGATTTAGGTGTTTATGCTCCATTACATGTAGTTAGTCGGTGCTGCTTGAAGTTGTCCTGTTGCATAATGCCGGCACCTGACTTGCATCTACTCCAACTAATCCGTCAATATAATTTAAGAATGTTGAGACAGGCACCATGTCCATGTACCCAAGGCTGGGATTATTGCTTGTCAGCACTTGACCACCCCATAGAACTCGGAGATAGTGGTCTTCTCCTTTGCTATACAATTCGAACACCACCTCAGCACCCATACCTGGCCAAACCATGACGTCAACTTGTAGGATAGAGAGCAAAGGTGAGATGGAACCGTCGTGAGCAATGTTATGGCGATACTTCATTCCACGTGCACCGTAACTTCCCGATCCCCCGTCAATGGCTCCGCGTAGGTTAGAGGCAAGTTCAGCAACATAGACGCCATACGAAGCCACACTGGCTGGTAATGACATGGGATCATCGCGATAGATGTACGAGTACTCATATTCACCAAGACGAAACACTTCGTCCGCTTGCTGCTGCGTTACACACAAGCTAGGATTCGAAATATTGCACGGCAAAGGCTTGTCATGGCAGAGTCTTGAGCTCAAGTTATCAAAATAATGGTCCCAAGAGACGTGCCAGTCCGAAGCCGTGGGGTCAACATCCGAGAGGGCATCGAGAGTGCTGAAGAGCGAGGCAGATGCGTTGAGATGGGCTAGCCAGCCTGGAGAGGTGGAGCCTGGGCCATATGCATCTGTAATGGCAGTACCGCCAGGACAACTGTAAGCTGGTTCAAGGGAATCGATGGAGTCAGGCTGGATGAGTAGCGGAGTGACCACATGGGCATTTGTCTGTCCAGGGAACATAGCCGCTATGACTTCTCCGGCAACCTGGCTTGTGATAACATTGTTGGTGACGCGATAGCTTACAGTATCGTTGTTTAAGGTGCTTGGGATGAAACCAAGCATGTCTTGATATACGGCCTTCAAATCAGCGCCATGCTGGTAGCTGTCACCAAGTCCGGCAGAGGTGATTTGCGGAAACTGGCATGTGCCATTGAAACCCTGAACAGCAAATGGATTTGAGTTGCTGTCAAAGACAGACCAATATGTGCTGGCAGCAGTCAGGTTGCCAGCAGGAATTGGCTGGCCGTAATAGAATAGACCTTCATCAGAACAATACCAAGGATAAGATTCCACGGGGAAGGTGTTGGCCGCATACGGAGTTCGCTTGTGGTGACGATGGATCTTGAAGTAATTGTTATTCAACGATCAATTAGACTTTGTGGGGGTTTCTCACAATTTCAACATATTTAAGCTTGTATGAAGAGTCTGCCTTGGGATATTCTTGAGGTCTCACATGGGGCATGTTACACCAATTATACGTTCCATATGGCGTCCCCGCAGGGTCAGTACTCGAATTAAAGATGAAGCCATAGACGCCTGTGCCATTGATAACAGAAGTCAGATCATTGACCTGGGTGGAGTTGGGAGGATGCCAGCTAAGGTCTGTCGCATTGTTGCTGCTCTGAGCTAGGATATTCAAGTTTGACGTAAAGCTTGAAATTAATAGCACGCTTTGGAGGACTACCCAATGATTGTAGTAATACATGGCGCAAATGACAAGCAGTAAGAGGGAGAAAGCGTAGAGGCTGACATGATGAAATAAATCGCCATAGTTCATCACCCGATTATAGCACGGTAGAAGTGAAGCTGCAAGGCACACGTCAAAGAGCGAGGAACAGGCAGGTTAGATGTTAGCCTCAATGCGTGCTGCAGGTAGCGCTGGCGATTGGCGGGGATTATTCGACATGGCAAAGGATGATGAGGCGGAAGGGCACCACAGCGGCAGCGTCGACGAAAAGGGTCACGTCGGCTGCGAGTTTCCAAGCCCATGCACCCCAATTCCCAAGTGCCAATCCCGAGACGCGTCAGGCAGAATATTAGAGTTGCGGCAATGATGGGTTGATGGACGAGACGGTTTCATTTGGTGGCAACGGCACAGGGGCGCTTGGGGATCAGGTTAGGGTCCGACAGACTCGTCACTGCGGAAACATGGTCAGGCTTGGCACCTCCGCACGCTTGATCTGCTTTCTCTCCATCTGCATCTTTGGATAACACTGTATATATGCTCAGTACCACTTCCAGAGCTTCACTTAACCATCCCCCATAGCAATCGCTGCCGTTCCATTGCTACCCGACCCCAGCCTTGGCCTTCTCCGTTTGCGGCAGCCTTCTGTTGCGTGGCCGGCACACCAACCAAGCGCGCGGGTACCAGGTTTGAGAAAAGACAATTCTTCGCACGCTGCGACTGCTGAGGCGACAGTGGAAACTTGATGAGAGGGAGTGTTTCCACGAGACGGACCCTATTTTGGGGGCCATGCCGACCTTCAACCCCTTGCGTGTTGCCAAGCGCCAACTTAGAGCTTACACACCGGTGCTGACCTCGCCTGAAGATGACGGAGATTGGGTTGACGAGGAACACGCGAACGGCGATGATTCGGATTGGAACTCTGCCCACTCTGGCTCCACCGTCTCGTCAAGAGAAACATCTGCCTCTCATGAGCCTATGCTCCGAGAGAAAAGTCCGTTTCTTCGGGGAAGAGCAAGAGGCCAATCGCGCGCATACCAATACAGAAAGTACAGAAGATGCTCACGACGCTTCGCATGCATACTGGCCACTACCTTGGTCGTTTTCATATTGACCCTCACTGAGCTATCCTACAACTCTGCAAAGGATGTAGAGCTTGGTATTGGCACGCCACCTCCTCCTCCACCCGTCTGGGAGCAATTTCCCTTCCTTACGCGCTACCATGGTGGCATCCGAACATTAGTTCCGCGATCGCAGAATGTGCCCGAATACCCTACAGGAGATGAAGATATCCCTATAGTGGATCCTGATCAGGAAGAGCAGCCACGGTTGAACAAACGCCAAGAAATTGACGAACCTACAATTTCCGACGACCTCAGCCCCACCCATTCGCCCATCCCACCTTCACAAAAATTCGACCCGTACACGAATAGTCAAGATGATTACCCTGCTGCAAAGCAATGTTTTATCGATAAGGATGGAAAGAAACGAGTTCCTCCATTACGCGTATACCAAGGCGTTCCGCAGGGCACGCCTATTAATGTTATGGGTTCATATGACATTTTCGGGCTAAGGGATGATGTATGCTTTGAGCGCTTTGGACGATTGGGACCATATGGGCTCGGCTATTCCAGAAAATATGGAGGCAGTGGGGCATCACTAGACGGCGACCGTGAAGGATCTGAAGCGGTATGGGCAGAAGACGGGGAGATAGATTATCGCGAAATCGACTGGAAAGAGGCTCAAGAACGCTGCATAAAGAAGAATAGCCATCGCTTCAAATCTGTATCGTCGGAAAAGCTTGAGGAATCCAAAACACAACCGTCAGATGATCAATCGTCTTCGTCTCTGGATGAACGCGATCTCAACAAACTCGACACATCCTCACCCTCGACGTCCGCTTCAAGTACCAAAAAGCTGCTTCCTCGAACAGCTGTCATTGTCCGAACTTGGCACGACTTTGAATATGACGAGGAAGATTTGATGTACCTGCGGGCATTAATTTCAGAGCTTTCTATTGCCTCGGGCGCAGAGTATGAGCTTCATTTCCTTATTCATGTCAAGAACAACGATCTTCCAATTTGGTCCGACAAAGAAGAATATCAGCGGGTCTTGAACGAATCCTTGCCTGAAGAGTTCCGAGGCATGGGCACTCTATGGTCGGAACGACAAATGGGCCTGTTCTACGGCGGCTTGCAAGACACAAATTACCGCACTCTACCGGTCCATGGCGTTTATCGAAGTACCTACATGCCGGTACAACATTTTGCACAAGAGCACCCAGAGTACGATTTCTTCTGGCATTGGGAAATGGACATTCGTTACACCGGTCACTTTTATCACCTTTTCGACAAAGTTGGCAAGTGGGCAAAACAGCAACCCCGCAAAGGTCTCTGGGAACGCAACTCCCGCTTCTACGTTCCTGCGGAGCACGGCAGCTGGGAAGACTTTAAACAAATGGTCCGCGTCCAAACCGAACACGGCACCTCCTCCATCAATAACATCTGGTCCGACCCCACCAGCAACATTAACAACAACAACAAACTCCCTTCCACCGACCCCAACAACCCCAATGCCCTCGCACCCAAACCCGAATCCCCCATCTGGGGCCCCGAACCCCCTCCCAACGACGACTTCGACATTGCCAACGACCCCCACCCCAAGACCATCTACGCCGCGGACAAATACGAATGGGGCGTGGGCGAAGACGCGGACCTCATCACCTTCAACCCGCTCTTCGACCCACAGGGCACCAACTGGATCCTCGCCGACGACGTGACGGGCTACATGACGCCGACGCGCGACGTGCCGCGACGCACGGCCATCATCACGGCATCGCGGCTGTCGCGCCGGCTGCTCGCCGCCATGCACCGGGAAACCGGCACGCGCCGCCACACCATGTTCTCGGAGATGTGGCCGGGCTCGTGCGCGCTGCACCACGGGCTGAAGGCCGTGTACGCGCCGCATCCCGTGTTCATCGATCGCAGGTGGCCGACGAGCTATCTCGCTGCGACGTTTAATGGTGGCAGGAATGGCGCGGCCGGGGGTGCGCGGACGAGCGTGTTTAGTGATGAGAGGCAGCATAATTTTCGCGGGACCACGTGGTATTATGATGCGGGCTTTGCGCCGAATCTGTTGAAGAGGTGGTTGGGGTATAAGGTGGATAATGATGGCGGGGAGCAGTATGAGTTGAGTGGGGAGGGGCGGATGTGTTTGCCGGCCATGTTGTTGCATCCTGTGAAGCAGGTGGATTTGGTGATTGAGAAGAGCGAGGATGAGTACGTGGAGGAGAATGAGGAGGAGGGGATGGAAGTGCTACCTCCGGATGCGTGAAAAATTTGCTGATGAGCGTGCGAGATTGAACAGCGAGGGATTGTGTTGGGAGAAATCATGTTGGAGTCACAATATGGCCAGGGGACTACTTGTGGCGTTTGAGGGCTCTTTCTTTTTGGACACTGCCAGGAGCGAGCATTGATGATGCATTTCGCCTCGGCGACGGTTCTGGTCTGGTCTGTAGATACCATGTACAGAATGGCTGTACAAGAGCATAATTACGTAGCGTGTGTAATCAATGACCCAAAGATGCTTATTCTTTACATGCATGCGCTCGTCTACTCTACTACTATTACACGCGATATTCAATCGTCCCCACTCCATATCGCCATAGAGGAAAAACCACATCCCAGCCTGCTCTAACCTCACACCACCTCACTCCATCTTCGGCACCAAAAGCACATCCCTACACGCCCTAACAACCTGCTTAAACAACCTCCGCCACTCCAACGGATCTCCCTTCGCCTTCACAAACCGCACCTCCACCCACCCCTCCCCACCCCCGATCCCCTCCACCACCACCGTCCCACTCAGCCCCTGCCGTCGCCCATCCAGCATCTTGACCCTCAACCACCCGCCACTCCCATCCCCGGCCTCTTCGGCCCCGGCCACGGGCACACCCACGCCGCGCAGCGCCTCGGCCACGCGCCGCAGCACCAGCGGCGCCGGCAGCGCCGACACGAACCGGCACAGGCTGGCCGGCGGCACGATGTCGTTGAAGTGGCGCGCCGCCTGCGTGCGCGTCAGCGGCACAGACGGTGTCGGCTGGAACTGCGAGAGCGAGGGGTCGTCCTCGAGGCCGTCGTAGGCATCAGCGGCGGTGGTGGTGGCGAGGTAGGGCTGTGAGGCAAAGAACGTCGGCCGCTCCCAGTCGAAGGGGTTGTTGTCGAGCGGCGTCTGCGGCTGTGTGGATGCGAGCGCGGAGACGTGGTTGTTCGGCGGGTCGAGGTCCATGGCGTCGGCCACGGCGGGCTGGGAGCGGCTTTGGCTGGCTGTGGGGGGAGCGTTGAAGTCGATGTGTAGTGATTCGAACATTTTGGTGGCGCGGGTGATTTCGTTGGTGGGTTTGCCAGTGGATGTAAGGTAAGGGTTGGGCCGGGTGAACCAGGGGTGTTGCCGGATTTTTTCGAGGTCGAAGCGTTCCCGTGGGTCGACTTTGAGGATGCCGCGGAGGAGGTTGAGCGGTTCGGGGGCTATGCGATCCCATAGTTCGTCGTTTTGAGGGCGACCGTGGGACTCGATGTATTCGTTGAATTCGTAGCTTTGGCGTGTAGGCTCGTCCCAGGGGGTGTTGCCGACGAGGAGGACGAAGAGGACGATACCGCAAGACCATATGTCTGTCAGGTTTGCTTGGTAACCTGCCTGCTTGCCGTTCTGTGCCTTTCGTCCACCAAGCTGAAGGATTTCTGGAGCAATGTAGGGTGGGCTGCCGCAGACGGTAGTAGATAGCTTGGTTTGACCATTTCTTGAGAATAGACTTGCGAGCCCAAAGTCAGCAAGCTTGAGATCACCTTCCCCCGAGAGGAGGATGTTCTCGGGTTTGATGTCTCGATGTGCAACACATCTTGAATGCATGTAGCTGATGCCTCGTATTAATTGCGTAAAATAGAAATGTGCAATGTCCTCTCCCACGCCTTCATCAGCCTCCACTTTGTCGAATAAGTCGCCCCCTTCTGCCAACTCCATTGCGATCCAATTCCAGAGCGCATCTTCGCCGCTGTTGAAGCATTTTATAATATTGTTATGGTGACTGACGTGTTGATGAAGGCTTATTTCCAGCTTGATCTGTTGTGGTTTAAGTCGTCCTTGTTCGAAGGCATGCTTCTTGTTTATGAATTTGACAGCAAAGACGGGTTGGGACTTTTGGAGCGGTATAGCTTTGCGAATACTGTAGATGGTAAGCGAGGTACGAATGGAGAAGGAATGGGGCCAGACGTACGAGGCATATGCGCCTACGCCGATGGTTTTGGATATAAGTCGAAATGGGAGATCATTTGGCAGAGGTGCAACTTGGGACTGTTGTTGTTAGGAATTTCAAAGCAGACTGAGAGTTTTGATGTACTCCCGGTGGTGCACCCATCGCCTCTCTTAGGATTACTTCAGAGCGCAAACGACGGTTGAACTTGGCCAACCAATATCAGAGCATTACAGTACCACATTCCTAGCAAGAGTAATGCGTACGTCTGCGCGTGGTCAAAGTGGCAGCAATCTGGTGAACAAAGATATTACACCTAAACGCACAGACCACTGTAAACATCGCGGACCCACGTTAGCCCAATTAGGCAATCTTTTGAATTTCATTCGTCAATCTCAGACAATGCTTCTTGAAATTGGTCTTTATTCGTTCACATCCTATACTATATAACACTGAGCAGCGATGCTCAGGGATTTACAATTGGCTGTATTGCTCAGTGCCCCACGTCCAGCCCCTGTGTAAAATTTCGCCCTTGATCTCTGGCGAAGAAAGATGAAACACGTTGCGACGCAAAACTCGCCGCTCTAAGAGCAAACTCCGTATTCCCGCCATCAACGCCGGGCCACGGCCTGATGACAGTGTCTAAATGCTATGCAAGAGAATCGACCCAGCAGGACGTGTAGCAAGCAAAGAAGAAATTAGTCTGGCCCTGCGCCAGTCGTGCAACCATGAAAGAAGCAGACAAATCATGCTTCATTTTCAAAACCGCTGAATAATCAGAACTTTCCAGGCTCTTCTGCCGTGAAACCCATTTTCTACCAGGCGGTTACGTCAGACAAGTCCGTGTAGAGGGCGCTTGTGCAACAGCAGCCTTCGGGCGTGAGCAGAGAAGCCCAGAAAGAGGACGAATTGCGATAAGTGGGAAGAGAGACGTCGGACACTGAGGCCAGGTCGAGTATCACCCGACCAAAATCGCCGGTGTATCCGTGCTGACAAATGATTGGATGAATCCATTGGATGTCGAGCTCAGTGATCAAAACTCAGGGCTCATGCCGGCTAACTAATCGAAGTGCTCGCTAAATTTGCGGATATTACGTGCTCAAAATTTCGCTCCTTGAGCGTAGTTGAGTATTTCGGATCGCGTACGAACTTGGGTACAGAATCCTGTTTCGAGATTAATTAAATTTGATGAATGATCAAGGGTATGTATGGGGCCA
Organism: Astrothelium macrocarpum; assembly: GCA_021030915.1. Taxonomy (NCBI): domain Eukaryota; kingdom Fungi; phylum Ascomycota; class Dothideomycetes; order Trypetheliales; family Trypetheliaceae; genus Astrothelium; species Astrothelium macrocarpum. The sequence goes on along the minus strand of JAGEMR010000005.1, from coordinate 333,966 downwards.
CTCACGCTTGCCATGAGCTTGAACACGCTTGACTGAGCTCTTTGAAACAGGTTAGCAACTTCCTTCAAGCTTGCAACCATTGACTTGTCGTCTCCAACAGCTCGGGTCATGCGACTGGCGAGAGCGTTGCGTAGGCTGTGGTCGATGTTCAGCTCACAGGGCGAGCCGGGCGCAAGAAAGGCATTGTAGAGACCTGGGTCCGGATCAGCTGTTTTTCAGAAAGAAAGGGGCTACATGTGGGTGACACTTACTGTATGCGCTCGCCAGTGTTTCTCGGATTACCTCTAGCTTCGCGTTACCTTGACCTGCAGCAGAAACCGACGCCTGAGCCGATTCGTTCTGTCTCAGAAAATCATTGACCTCGAGGTAGAACGACAGATTCTCTTCGCAATGTGTGTCACGCAAGAATTCTTTGAACAATAATCGCAGGGCTGCATCGCGAATAATGTGGTGCATCCGGTTCGCGTTCGAATCTCGAGATTGGCCTGCTGGTACACGTGAAGAAGCGCTATCTTCCATGATGGAGTTTGGCGGACTCGTTATCCATCCAGCTATTTTCCTACCCTTCACCGTGAATTCGTAATAAGCTGTTTTGGATGGTTGGAATTTGGGACTGCCTGCGTGTTGTCCATTCGGCGAGGAGACCTGAGAGCTGGGCGCCTCTGCAATGGGATTGTTTACCGGGATAATGAAACCATGCTCTATAAACCAGGTGCATATCTCGTATGTTTCTCGCCTGTCAACGACAGTGGCGCAGTCCATCAGCCAGTCTACGGCAGCCTTGCCTGTAAAAGTTTCTGTATGTACTCTGTTCCCCACTCTTCGTTTTTCCGCTACCTTCACACCAACTGTACCAGTTTGATAGTCGTTGACTGAATCCGAGTCCGAAATGTTGACATTCTGTTTAATGTTTGGACCATCCTGACCAGCGAATCGGCGAAAGATGACTTCCACGGTAGCACGATCTCGAACGAGTTTGTCCGTCTCTGTTTCTCTTTCGAGGATGACCAGCGACATTGTATTGCGTGGAGAGGCGAGTAAATCATTAATATGCCGTTGATTGATGCCATTACGTTGGCAAAAACGCGATAGCACATGCATGCCCTTGGGCGTTAGTTGCCACACAGAGCTCTTCGAGCTAAAATCACTCTTTTGGTCAACGGCCTCGCAGAACCTAGCCTCGGCAAACCTTGTGCACACTGATCGAGCCATTTCCTTTGCCATGGAAAAGGTGGTAGTCGTTGTGGTCGTGACAATGCGAGAAGGGTCTTTTGGATCCGGCATGCGATTGGATTGAGAAAATTTGAGTGAACCAAGATTCGTGATGGCTTCTTCGGCAGTGAATGTATGCTCGACTCTCTGGAAGCGAACCCTGTGCGGGCTCAATGGTAGTGACACCATCAAGGTAGAGAACAAGTCTTTGAAATCCTGCAATTCTATGATCAGCAAACGACATGATTACTGCAGGGAGCATATTGACATCGACAGAAAAGGAGTTGATCATGAGATGTGAGCTAAACAGGGCAAAATCATCTTTATGAGACATTGCTGAAGCATTCAGATAGATGTGATTTGCGTTGGCCAGCAAAACTGAACTTGGGGGAGACAGGGTAAAGTATAAACCATGAAATGATGTTTTAGGAAAATTGTTCAATGAATGTGCAAGTGAATGATGATCAAGCAAAGACCCATGCAATTTCGCCTAAAAGTCAGGTTTTGCTAGGGAACGTGATTTGATCGGGCGAATGGGAACATGGATACTTACTCTTGTGAACGGACGGTCATCTTCAGTCATACGAAGCAGTCTAGACGACGTTTGATGCATTTTGTTTCTCCTTAGGGCTTTCCCGCTGACCGGTTTCAATGGGGCGTCGTCCTCTAGAATATGAAAGGAGCTGTCTGGTGGAATTTCGAAGAATTTTTCGTCAAACGGGTTGACGTCCACTTGAATGGGCGCCAGCTCTGGATCAGACTTGAGCTACAACCGTTGGGGTGCGTGCTGAGACAACAATACAGAATCCAGATTACCTTGCGTCGTTGGTCGTACGGCTGTGAACTCGTACCCGGTATTTGCTGTTTTTCTCACGTGCTTTTCCGTGCCTGTCAAGGCTGACCGAGCGCACACACACACGCGCACACACGCACGCAGGGGAATGGGCAAAAAAAGATTAGTGAAGAGATAACGACGACTGAAGGTAACTGCCTAAGTGTCTCGTCCGAGTGATGGCGCAGGGGAGCAGAAGCTTAGCGCAGCTCGCCGACAGGATAGCAGTGGGCTCAAGAGTTGCAGCCGGTGTGGAGGGTGGGCAGGCTGAAGGCTCGGGCACGGTAAGAAAAGGAAAGTCGAGGGGTGGGCAGAGACGGTGCGCAAGAGAGAAGGTGGATAGGTCGTCCAGCACACTGGAAGAGGGCTAAACGGGTGTTCGAGGGAGCCAGGGCAGGTATATTGCCGGCCCAGGCTGCGACATAAGGTAGGGCAGCGGTGGGCTGCTAAACATGTCAGACTGGCGAGGGCGAGCAGAGTGGCAGGGGCTTGCTGGCGGGCTAGGCAGGGACGGGCATGGAAGCTGCGGGCGAAGCGTGAGATGATGGAAGCCATGTGGACCCACACGAGCGACCCCGGTCGCAGCGTGGTGTTGAGCGTGGGCGTTGGCGGCTGGCACCGATCGAGCCGCTGAGTGGCCCAGCCGGAACCGAGCCTGCTCGCTGCGGCATGCCGTGCGTCAAGCCGAGACTTTGCACCGCCGAATCCGTTGAGCGCGCGCACTGTAGCAACCATGCCGCCATGTGCTGCCATTGCGCACGGCCGCCGCCGGCAAATGCATGCGTTTCACTTGCTTGACTCGGGTTCGTCCTAGCCCTTTTGGTTGCCCCGCTGCGCCCCTCTCGCCGAGCTGCCTCACTCCACAGACAAGCGCGCGAATAATGCTACGGGCGCAAATGCCGTGAGAAGCGCTGTCCGCACGCATCTCTGTTGCCTGACGAGCCGCTGGCCGCAAACCTTCGGCTTGCCGCACCCGCCAGGCCGTGGTTGGGCAGCGTGGCGGAACGGGGTGATTGCCCGGCTGTGGCAAGGCGGGTACTGCTGGCGCCGGAAAGCACACGTGGAATTCGCGAGATCGCAAAACGCGATGACGAGAGAAATCTCGCCAGGGGCCCCCCAAGCCAAAAACTTGCCAACGCCTCCCCTTCCACGCTTCTTCTTCGAAACCCCCTTTTTTTCCACCCCGCGGCTCTTGAAACATTCGGCCATGTCATTTGCCCACGTGGAAGCATCTCGACCGGTTTCACAGACAGTTTGTTGGTAATCACCTCTGGGGACGATTTGAGCCACGCGACGCATGCGCGTCGCCGAAAGGAACGTTCCCATCAGTCCATCTATTGTATCCGGGTTCCGCTTCCGTCCCGTTCTACATATCATCCAGCCATCAGAATTGCCTGGTCTAGCCGATCAAGTCCGCAGATCTTTCAAACTGAGCAATGTTTTTGAAAGGCTACCACTATCTATCTCTTGTCCATAGTACTGGATCGAGACAATGACAAGGCAGACAGTATTACTCTGCGTCTACACACTGTCGCTGGCTGGCTGAGCGCGCGTCGCTGACAACACGCACACGAGAATCTCTACCATTTGCAGCTTATCAAAGGAAGCAATTTCACACCGCATCATGTCATTACATGATTGCAGGAGCTTGCTTGAAACCCGAACCAATAAGGTTCGACATATTTGTTTTTGACCGGTTTCGTAATATGATATGATTGTGGAGCCCTAAAGGGTGCAAATGTGGCGCACATCACCCACGTGGTTGCCACAATCCTGATCCCGAGGAAGGCTTTAAGGTATCTCCGAGGCGCGCACAAAAACACACGCCCCTATTCCTCCTGACAACAAATAAAAACTCTCCCTTTCGCCTTGCAAAATCACCTGACAACTCATTTACCAAGCTGGCATGCCAAGCATGAGTTGAAACGCAGGGTTTAGCAAAAGGATTGTCACTGAAGCGTGACCAAAGCAATGCACACTGGTTGCAGAGATCAGACCACACAGGCACCCTTACGAGAGACCAATCCCTTAATATGGCTCCACCTAGAAAAGCGCGATCCTGGTTGAATTCACCTGCGAACCCCGAATTTGTGCACGTGCGGTAATTTACTGTGTAGACCGCCAGAAGCCCACTGCTGTTTCGCTTACGTTAGAAAGGGAAGTACTGGTGCTGGATGCTTTAAAGCACGGAGACTTGTGGAAGGCTGACGTTCGGTTATTTTCATCGGCATTTTTTTCCTATTTCTGACACGTCAGATGCTGCGTGCTTAAGGAGCAAACTACTCTTCAGAAAACGACCATACGTTTATTGAAATAGGGGCAGACCAGAGCAAATTAAGCTTCTTTGCTGGCATGCATTTCCAGCGCCTTTCGCGGCGAGTGAAGCTTCCCACAGATTTTGCCGCAATTCCCGGCTTGCGCTTTGGACTGAGATCTATTACACACGATTGGCTTTTCGCTCTGGCTTGTGTGTTGTTGAGTGAGCCGACTCCAATGTTGCGGGGCTTGCATCATGCAGCTTGAGCAGTCCGACTTCCGGTCTAACTGGACAAGGCGTATGGAAAACCGAAACGATTAGCCCGTGGCTGACATGACTTTAATTACGGTAAGAGCTGCCGCATCACAATCGTTCGACCGAGACATGTCAGCTTTCCTTACAGTGAAGCAGTGGCTAGTGCTCAATAGCGCGATCTCTTCCCACAAACTTACCATTCTGTAGGTCGCCGAATGTGCAGGTGTGAGGAAGGCTGCAGGCATTGGCGGCTCCTTGTATTCACGGGATGGAACGGCGATCATCCCCGGTAACACCCACGTGGCCGCCATGCACCTCGCAACGCTCCGACTTAGCCGCTTCGGGAGAAGGGAGATAAGACCTGGCCAACCACTGGCAGATGGATGACTTTCGATGTACGACATGGGCATCGTTGTTTGTGCTCCTGGTGAACTGGGATTACCCCAAGCTTCCTTGTCTATAGTCTTGTCATACTATAATGAGAATTCGGAAATACGATGCCGGTCTCGCACATGGTTTAATAATCACTCCAAAACCCACACTCCGTAGAAGAGTTACATCTCTGTATAGGAAAGGCGTCTCATGGTTTTGATGAACCAGCGGTCTAGTGAACAGGACCTCCGCGACCATTCAAGTTACAAAGAGGCTCAACCCCGTCCGGAGCATGCGCTCGTGCGCAGAGACGGACATGGATCTGTGCTCTGAAGTGGTCTGCTTTGTTCTGCAGGTCTGGCGTCTAATTAATGCGAAGCCGGAACATCAAAGGAGCAAACGATCAGCAGGTCTGAACCCATTGCCCGAGATGAGGTTCATCACTTTCCACGGAATTTCTGCCTCTTTTGCCTGTGAATGCATGTGGACATGGGGCTACATGACGATCACCATTGCGTAAGAAATGCACGACTCGAGTATCTAACAATGCCAGGATAAAGATTTCGATGAGGCCTTGACCATCACAGCGAAGACTGCAAACGTAAACCGAGACATTTCCGCATTCCGCTCCACCCCGCTGATCTTCCGTCGATCCTCTCCAATCGTCAAAGCGGCCATGTGTGAAAGCGGATTTCACATACATTTCTCGCTTACGGATTCCAAATCCCTGTCGTCCGATTTGTGGGAGACTTTCTCATCTTCTCATAAGATTTGCTGATACATTATAAGACCGTGCGCAAATAACAAGCTTGCTGGAAGCATGGTACCTGCAAAAACTTTATCCCCTCGTCGGTACTCTAAGAGATGGATTTCAGATGGCTCGGCGTCCACCGTTACCAGAATGCCGGGTCGGATTGTCTTGATTCCGCCGCCAAGACTTACTGCCTCCTCGTAGGTCCAACCCCGACAATTAAGTTCACACCATTATATTCTCGAAGGGATTTTTGGAAACGGGCGTCGGCCCTCGGTAATAGATTATAAGGCCCGGCGCCTACCAAAGCAAGTAACCCGCTTGTTCGATGATTGCCATGAGCATATGTGGTAATTGCCAGCTTCTCCAAGTTAGCTGTCGGAAATAAGCCGCCAAAAAAGCAATTCCGAAACATGGATGCATTTAGTACATCCAAGCCGTGGCTGAAGAAGATCATTCCTCTTTTCTACAAGATGACTCTTATATTACCATGTCCCTAGGGTAAATGTATGCAATGTTCTCAGAACGCGAGCTTGGCAGCAGATGCACGATTCAGCTAATGCTATCCTTATCATCTACGCGGCCGGGAAATATGCTCGTAGATCTCAGTTACCAATCTGCAGAGCTGATTTTGATCAACGAACTGCGAGCAAAGGCAGCCGCTAGAGTGGGATGACATTGAATCCTTCAAGATGCTAGTTACAAACCGTTCGATCTTTGGCTGCCGCAGAGCCTCGACACGAATCACAATGTGGCTCATGGCGTGGAGCTGGCAGGTCTTCCGCCGTGTTCGCAGCTGTTTGAAAAGGAACAAAGGTTACAAGCACTACTGATTTGAATCAAAGCGTATAGAAACTTGCTGGTGAAGCCTATAGCGGCGACTTGAATTTACTCCCACAAGGCTCATCCACTTGCCTCATTTTACTATTGCCAGGGCAGACAAAGGAGGCAAAAGTTGTTTCGATACTCCCATTTGTACATTCTTTTAGAAACAATAGCTGATCAGTCTTTCTGAAACCCAAAAATTACACAACGAATAAACCATTTAATCCGTTTCACTTTTCCAGCGACACATTTTGGATCGTTGCATAATTGTCAGAGTCTGGGCGTTTTTCTCCTGCATCTCGCATGAAGGGACTGTCTAACTATCTTGAGAATGGCTTGGGAAGCATTCTTAGAGTTTACAGCACATGCAGCCAGAGCCTTCATGTGGACGATGATGCACTCCGACCCCTGGCGCAACAACCAAAGCTTAGAAACTAGCATACCCCAAAACGTGCATTAACAACACAATGCGCAGTAACGAGGCTTTCGGCGAGGATGGTCTGGAGCATTCGATGCATTTTACACTCATTTCGCGAGAAGTAAAAAAAAAAACCCACTCGTTTAATCCGCATCTTTGCATCCAAGAAGATTTCGCATTGGATATGCGAACAAGGACGAAAGCCAAACATGTTCAAGAAACGGACTACGGTTGCGGTCTCCGTACGGTAGTGCTGATTGCCAGCCACAATCAACTATGATGAAATCCACTTGTCGCGGGGCAAATCAGAAGACGATTTTAGACGGCTGAGCGTCCTAAAAATCATTCAACGTAGCTGTCATCTCACACTTGAGGATTACAAAAAGTTGCCGAGTCATTCTGCTCGTAGGATTCGGACCGATTTGATCTTCCACTCAGTTACTGTCCTTGATAGGCGTGTTGCCATCTCGAGAAAATGGTGAACATCCACGTTGCCTACACCGCGCCCATCAACCCTTCTGGCGTCGAGCCCGTCCTCACGGAAAGCCAGGTCTGGAAGGGTCTGCAGCGCAAAGTTCGCTTCGCGCAGGAATTCGTTAGCGCTATCGGGAGCACTGACGTCCTCGAAGAGCGCGATGATGGGCGAGAAGTCGTGAGGATTGCTCACTTCAAGTCCAATTTCAGAGGCGAGAGTGGTTCGGCAAGGGAGACTTGCCGACTTTATGAACCTACAAAGGCATGTGTAATCTCGATATTGCTTTTCAAAAGATACGGCAAGACTGATTGGGGTGCTTTCAGGTGGACTTTGTTCGAGACAATGGAGCTACCATAACGAATACCATTTCTTTTGGTGAGACTGGGGGTGATACGGATTTGAACATGACCTACACCTTTGAATACCGCGATGTCGAACCTGAAAAGGCGGAAGAGACCCGTGGCTTTTATCGCAAAGGTGCAAAGACCGCAGTAGATTCGTTAATACAGGCCATCAGAGAAATGGTCAAAGATGGGAGGATCGAATAAGTCTTCTATTGAGCTATATAGACAATCCGCTTCGGTTGCCATCAAATCTCGCCATGTGTTAGGAGATTAGAATGCCGCCAAATGATGGCTCATGTCCCAGTTTCATTAGCAAACGAAAGCAGAAGCCATCCGAGAAAGGGCAGAAGAGAACAAAAATCAACCACAACACCTTGCTAAAAGCAAATGAGCTGTCCGCTCGCGCAAGTCATCAACTAAAGCCCCCCGTTTTAGTAATGCTCAGAATGCCACAAGCGTGTCCCTTCGTCCCAATAAAAAAATGCACGTTCTCTACCTCCCCAGTCTCTCAGAAATACATATCCTCTGCCTTCCTCCTCGGTCCACCTCGCCCCTTGATCTTCTCTCCCAGCAACTCCTTTCCCGCATTGCCCGCCTTCATCGGAAACAGTTCCTTCACCAACCCCTCCTGCTGTTCCTGTTGCTCCTGCGCCGCGCCTCGTATCACAAAGCCTGCCTCCTCCGCAGCGTTCCCCCGAATCTGGATCCCAGGGTCCTGGCCACGAATCGCAAATCCCTGGTCGCCTTGCAGAAGTGAGCTGTGGCTATTGGAAGACGACTGCATGTCGTCGGATTTGAGTCGTCCGTATGAGGCGGGCACCCCTGTAATGCGGCTGCTCAGATCAGCCTGCTCCTCAGCATCGAGCGCGTCGGACCGGCGGTGATTGCTCTTGTCTGTGCGATGAGGGAACAGCTCGCGCGGGCGTCGCGGAGAGGCAGTCTTGTCGGGCAGCAGCTCCTTGATGCCGTTGGACGGCGATTTCAGCAGCGCTGTAGCGGGCGGATCGTGGGCGAGCAGCTCGCGACCGGCGTTGCGAGGAGCGAGTTTGGATGAGGGAGGTCGTCGGCCTGAGGGAGGCGTTTCGCTGCGCTGTCGGAGGGAGCGGCGGCTGGGGCCGTCGTCTTCGAAACCCATGGTGCCGTCGCCGTCGCGCACGGGCGAGGCGCTGCGTCCGCGTAGGCGACCGTCAACACCGCGGTCGGCAAGGAGGTCATCGCCCGCGCCAAAGCGGACTCGTCGTCTTTGTTGTCGTCCGTTTCGGTGCTCGGTTTCGTCTTGTGTGTGTCCGCCTTCGTCATCGTACATGCTGGCATCGAATCCATCGCCTTCCTGCCTGCGCGCATTTTCGCGGTCGTCAAAGCGCCGTCGTTTATAGTCGCCACGGTCGCCAGATGCTTTGCCTCCTCGTCCTCGACGATTGTTGCGCTCGCCGGGATCTTGATCTGGGTGTAGGAGGTAAAAGCGGCTGGCTTCACGTGCGCGGGGTTTCTTGATGTCGGTCACTATGGCTTGCCGTACTTGCAGCTCTGTGTGAGGATGTGAGAGGACAGGTTTTGATCTGCGTAACTGTAGTAAATGTATGGCTTGGAGGTCGGATTCGGCAATATCTGAGAGAGAATTGAGTGCAGCGAGGGCGGATTCGGAGGTTTTGTAGACCATGTTGGCAGAGGTGTCGTCAATCCATTCGACGCGAACAAAGTCGTCCGAAGGGTAGTATTCTGAGATGTAATCCTTAATATTAGAGGTAGTGAGTTCATCAAGCCCACGGAAGTGAATTTTTTCGGGCGCTGCATCAGCGATTGTGGGATCTGAGGAGGTGCTATTTTGGGTGATTCCGTTGGTCTGCGGCGGTTGGGAAGCTTCGAATGGGTTCATGTCGAGATCGACGTCCATGTCAATATCCATGTCGATATCCATAGTGGACTCCATAATGAAAGAGCTTTGTCGCAGAAAACAGAAAAAGAGTAAAGTTGCGAAAGTTCACAATCGCAGCCAAGATCGAGCGTCCAGCGTTGGCTTAATGCGATGGTTGACGTGCTTTGCCGACCCTCCGACGTCCAGGAGTAGGTACCCCTCCGCAAACGCGTTGGCCGACCATTGAGTTCCTCATGCAATTGACGAGCTATTGCTTCGTCATTATCAATTTGAGCAGATGCTCTAGCGTGAGTGTTTCTGTCATTGGGGCTCTTCCCGGCCTCTTCTTTCCCATTTATTTCGTCCTTATTTTCCCCCTCGCTCTTGCAGTCATTTTCATCTTCTAGAACAGGAGAAGGCTTTCCTTTCGGTCCTGTCTTTGTCCGCTTTTTTGGCTGGGGTTCCCCAAGATCGTCCTCGGCCTGCGTGGCCTTCCTCTTCTTCTGCGAAGATGCCGTGAGGTTTTTGGAATCTGGATCCCTTCTTTCGTCTACACCTTGTTGACGTAAATAGCGGGAGGATTGGTTCTTAACGGCACTGGGAATCCTAGCGTAGCCGTCTTGCTGGAGCATGCGAGAGACTTGCTGGTATTTCTCATCCACGCTGGAGGCCACCTGATCATTGACGACCTGCCTCATGTAACTGAGGCACTCGGCGTTCTCGTCGTCTGACCAGCTGCCTGCCTTGCCGCCCTTCTTAGGAGAAGGAGTTGGGCTTGACGGTGGGATGGCCCCCCTGAGGGATGCCTCATTCCCCGTTCTTCCGGCCTGACCATGGCAGGATTTGCAGGAATATGGCTGGTCTATTGTATGATCGGTGAGCTGTCAAAAACACATCCACGGGCCCCTCATCTTACCTTGAGCGATGGCCTCCGCAGAGCCCGGAGCGCACTCTACGTGCAGCCATTTGTTGCAGTATTCGCACTGCACCATTTCCAGGCTCTCCGCGTCCTGGCGGCCACAGGAGCAGTTGTACCTGTTCTCGGGTGTCTCGGTGTTTCCTGCTATGGCAATTCTCAGCAAACAACGAGCTTGGATGACCTCGTTAAAAAGACAACTCACTTTGCTCAACCATGGCCGGCTCGACAGTGACCTGCTCTTTTGGCTGGCCACCATTGCTCTTGGAAGACGGCTTCTCTACTACACCTTCACGATGATTAGCAACGAAAATGATTCGGGGTAGGCCCATTAAAGTTTGACTTGCCTTGGCTATTTTCCGGCGCTTTCTCATTGTTCCAGCCCGCCAGCGGGCTTAAGCTTGGTAAATGACAGCAAGCTATATGGTGATCGGGGCTATAGGGGCTTTCAGCAGTGTACATTGCTGCTTTGAGGCGAGCAATGTGTTGAAAAGTTAGACCTCCGTTGGACAAGCCCTTGCCTGGGACTTCGTAATCTAGGTCGATGTCGTAAGGCATTTTGAATATGAAAAAATGTATTGGGAATGGAAGAAATCTGGAGAGCGAAGTCTGGAAAGCGAACGCTGGTTTTAAAGACCTCTTGGCTATTGTCGTCATTTCCGTTGAGGGCCTCTCTCTTGTCGACTTTGATCGAAACTCTTCTGCGGCAGAAAAGGCCAGGAGCAATAAATTGCGATTGTTGACAGCTGGAAAATGTGTCATAGCCACCCCTGACACAATGTTGTGATAATGAGGTCAATACCATTGAACGATGGGTCGCACAATACGGTCAAGTCATTTGTAGATAAGTCAAGGAGCTCAAGTTCCTTTCTCAGACAAGTCGCAAGCTGACCCGTATCCCTTCAGCAGTTATCGAGGCAGTTTTCGCTCCTAATAGAGGTATTGTGGTTTGATTGAGCATATTTAGCTGAATAATCTTGCCTGGACCAAATTTTCCGATTGGCACCACAACCCACGGCAACGATAAGGAAGATGTAGTGCATCAAAGCTTTATTCCGTTTACTTTACGCAGGACGCAATGTGTACTTGAGAAATGAGTAACGAAACATTATTGATTTCAATATCAGAGATACTATTCGAAATGAAGGCTATTACAAAGTTATCATTCCAATCCAAAGACATCCCATCAAAGAAAAATATGCTTGGGACTTGCATAAAGGGATAAAATGATAGCATGTAACCTCTGCTGATTCCTGAATTCTCCTGAGAGTCGAAATGACCCTTCGAAATCAGGCGCCCAGCCATGGGTGCTTTACTCTTCGCCTAGTGCGAAAGCAGCCATAAGATGAACGCTTATGGTTGTCGATGTAGTATATTTTACTGGCGTGTGATCATCTGTCGATGATGTGTAGGGGAGAGAAGAGCTGGGCAAGGTGATGCCAAAGTCAGTGAAGGGTCGTGGGCGAACGGACGCTAATCCAGATTTGGAGAAGATCCTTAGCTGATCTGTCCTACCAAAATTCCCAAAGCTTCACCACAAAGCCCATGACTGCCTTTTCTACGTAAGCTTTTTATATCTTCGACCTTTGCGACACTTGCCCCGCTTTCTGTCAACACGAACGAGTCATAGAAACTGGATCGCTGTGTTCTCATCATCCCATACCCGCTGGACGACCATTGCGCGAGGCCTTGTTGTAGTCCGCTATGGATTACGATAATTTAAAAGAGCAATGGGGTGAAGTCGAGGATCGCGAAGGTGTTAGGCTGAGCTGGAATACCTTTCCAAGCTCGCGGATGGTGTGTGCGTGTCATGTATGCTTGGACAATGGCTAATTTCTCTGTAGGAAGCATCCAGACTAGTTGGTATAAGCTTGTCTCGATTTCCTACACAAATCACCGCTAACGTTTGAAAGTCCCAATTGGTGTTCTTATCACCCCCTTGAAGGAGCAACCAGAAAAGCCATTACTCCAATATGAACCTGTGACCTGCAAACCACCCTGCAGGGCTGTCCTCAATCCATATGCGTACGTCTTTGGAGAAAAACATTTGAACACTGTCAACGCTAAGACCCTCTAGTCAGGTAGACTCTCGAGCCAGGTTATGGATATGTCCGTTCTGTCTCCAAAGAAATCCACTACCGCCGCACTACAAAGACATCACCCCAGATGTCATTCCGCCCGAGCTTCATCCAAGCAACACTACCATTGAATATAAACTTGCAAGACCGGCGCCTTCTCCCCCTATCTTCCTTTTCGTAGTCGACACATGCCAGGAAGAAGACAGTCTGAAAGCGCTGAAAGATTCCATAATTATGAGCCTCAGCCTACTCCCTCCCTATGCGCTTGTTGGACTCGTCACGTACGGAACAATGGCGCAAGTACACGAAATCGGCTATACAGAATGCGCAAAGTCCTACGTCTTCCGTGGAAGCAAAGAATACAGCGCAAAACAAGTCCAGGAAATGCTTGGTCTAACTCCACAAGGCATAAGGGCTGGCATGCCACAACAGCAACCTGGTCGAGCTCCTGGCCCCATGGGAGCTGCCGCTCGTTTCCTGTTACCCGTTCAACAGTGCGAATTTCAGCTCACAAATGCCTTGGAGCAATTGCAAAAGGATCCCTGGCCTGTTGACAATGACAAACGAGCAGCCCGATGTACGGGAACCGCTTTGGCTGTCGCAGTCGGATTGCTTGAGAGTTCTTTTCAGAATTCTGGTGCCCGGATAATGCTCTTTACAGGTGGTCCCGCCACAGAAGGGCCTGGCATGGTAGTTGGAAAGGAGCTCAAGGAGCCCATCCGATCGCATCACGATATTGACCGAGACAATATCAAGTACTATAAAAAAGCTCTAAAGGTATGACTGAATCCGACCCGCCTTGCCTTTAACTCACTGATCCGTCTTAGTTCTACGAGGCTTTAGCCAAGCGTGTCTCCCACAATGGTCATATTGTTGACATTTTTGCTGGATGCCTTGACCAGGTTGGTCTTCTTGAAATGAAGGGTCTTGCGAACTCGACCGGTGGGCATATGATTCTCACAGATAGCTTTACATCTTCAATGTACAAGCAATCATTCGCACGAGTGTTTGACAAAGACGATAATGATAATCTGCTGATGGGTTTCAATGCTTCGCTCGAGGTCCTCACCACAAAGGAACTAAAAGTGACTGGTCTGATTGGACAAGCCGTTTCCATGAACAAAAAATCAGCATCTGTCGGCGAGACAGAATGCGGTATTGGCAACACATGTTCATGGAAAATGTGTAGCATTGATCCCAGTGCCAGCTATGGTGTCTATTTTGAAATTGCTGGACAGGGTGGTCCAAACCAAATGCAACAAGGCGCGCAAAAGGGCATCATGCAGTTTCTCACCTATTACCAGCACTCATCTGGCCAATACCATCTTCGCGTCTGTACTGTTGGCCGGAATATGAGTGGCCCCTCTGGCGATCCCGCCATCGCTCAGTCATTTGACCAAGAAGCAGCTGCCGTACTAATGTCACGTATAGCCATCTTCAAAGCTGAAGTCGACGATGGACCGGATGTCCTGAGATGGGTGGACCGCATGTTGATTAGGCTATGTTCACGTTTCGCTGAGTATCGCAAGGATGATCCCTCTTCATTTCGTCTCGAAAAGAATTTTACGCTCTATCCACAATTCATGTTCCATCTTCGACGATCGCAATTCCTGCAAGTCTTCAACAACTCACCGGACGAGACTGCGTTTGTCCGGCATGTGTTGAATCACGAGGATGTTAGCAACAGCCTGATCATGATTCAACCAACTTTGGATTCATATGACTTTGAGCATGAAGGGAGCACGCCCGTACTACTGGACTCGCAGAGCATACAGCCTCAGACGATCCTGCTGCTGGATACGTTCTTCCACATTCTCATTTTCCACGGCGAGACAATGGCACAATGGAGGAAAGCTGGATATCAGGATCAAGAAGGCTATGAGAACTTCAAGGACCTTTTAGAGAGGCCGAAGGAGGATGCAAGGGTGTGTCGACTATCACATAATTTGTCTTTTGCGACACGGTCATCTAACATTACGATATTTAGGAACTCATCCAAGACCGATTTCCATTACCCCGCTTCATCATCTGCGATGCAGGTGGCTCACAAGCACGTTTTCTCCTTTCCAAACTCAACCCCAGCACAACACACACGACAGGTGCATACGGTGGCGTAAATGCTCAAACGATCTTCACGGACGACGTCAGCTTGCAGACTTTCATGGATCATCTCATGAAGCTTGCTGTCAGCGGGACGGGGTAGGATGAGGCAGCGCCTTCACCGGATCGCTTTACAGCGTCCATGTTCGGTAGTAACTAACGTGGTGTGGAAATCTGCACGTTCAAGTAGCATGCCGAGGCGTCACAAAGTGGGAGATATTGGTGTCAGGAAGGACTCTTACGCTATCTAGGCGCAGTCGAGTTGAGGATTATCTGCAGCGTTCTGTTCAAGGTAGATTGAAAATTATCATTTCCGCCATGTATTGTCTTTCCATTGGGCTGCGCGAAGCCATCGACGCATCTGTCTTGTAAAAGTGTGATAAGCAATTGATAAGCATTCACGAATTGTCCAACCAGATCTCATCGATGTCAGCTTACTCACGCCAATTAGTCTTACTGGGTGCCATGGTGCTTTTGAGGTGGTTTCTCCGCAACGGTGGCTCCATATAGGTCATTGATGCCTCCTTAGAAGTCATATTAAACTTGTTATAGGTCTGAAGTGACTGGTAGAGATCCGAGAAAGCTGTCATTAGCAGAGCTCCGTATACTCGCCAATATATCTAAGGAAGGGGGTCACGCACTGTCTAAAAAGACAGGCCACACGAAGATGTCAGGAAATTCAGGCTGCACAAGAATGTCTCCTAGATGCATTGAGATCAAGCCTAGTTCGTGCTGTGGACAACAAAGGTCGTTTGGCAGCGAAGGTGAATTGATCAAACATTTCCCCTAAACTTCCTGTAAACATGACCAAATGAAGTGAAAATGGACGGTATGAGAAAAAACTTTTGTTTCTGGGAAGTTTTCCACCGGTGGAGGCCTCAATTGCTCAACCAGTCGAGAAATTGAGGAGTGAAATAGCTCACAACGATCGTCGCACCGGCACGCAGGATACCTTGCGTCGCCTCGAATGCCATTGTCTTCAGATCAAAAACCCCAGCATTTGCTGCAGCACAAATCATTGCATATTCCCCCGACACTTGGTATGCCGCAACGGGCAGATTCTTGCCAATCTCCTTTGCATCAGATATGATGTCAAGATACTGGCTCGCAGGCTTCACCATAACCACATCCGCGCCCTCCTTGATATCCCGTTCTATGGCACGTCGAGCGAGCCCCCTACCGCCCGGAGGAAGCTGATAGCACCGCCGATCACCAAAGGAAGGGCTCGAACCTGCGGCATCACGGAAGGGACCGTAGAGACAGCCTGAGAATTTGGCAGAGTATGACATGAGCAGAACTTGATGTGCAATCCCACTCTCGATCAACTTTAACTTGATCGCTCGTATCCTGCCATCATTCATATCACTCGGCGCCACACAGTGCGCGCCTGCCTCTGCATACGCCATAGCCACATCTGATATTCTGTCGACGGAGAGCGCATTGTTGAGCGAGCCATCGTCGCGTAAGATCCCGCAGTGGCCGTGAGAAGTGTACTCGCATAAGCAGACGTCAGCGACGATGAACAGGCTGGGAAAGTGTCGTCTCAGAAGACGGATGGCGAGGATGACGGGGCCTTTGGGATCATCGGCAGCGGTTCCGAGGGCGTCTTTGGCATTGGGAGCGGTGGGGACGCCGAAGAGGATGACGGAGGTCAGGCCTTTTGCGACGAGTGGCGTGACAAATGAGACGAGCTTGTTGAGACCCCAGCGCTTTTGGCCGGGGAGAGAAGCAATTATCATTTCATCGTCAGCGTTGTCGGATATGAAGAGTGGGTATATAAGCATAGACTTTAGAGGAGGAGAAAGTCAGCCTCTATGTATGGTAGAGCGTACAACATGATTGAATGAAGCTAACTTTTGTCAATTGTCGTTCAGCCTGCCATGCTCTCGCAAGTGGATGACTGTAACCTCCATGTAGCTGACTTGAGATATCTCCTGTAACGCTCACGCTTGTCGCAGCTGTGCTTGCGTATGAGCGAGCTCGAGATATTTGAGACCGCCTCTCTTCACGATCGCTGTCTCGGTAGGTGATGTCCGATACTAGGGAGGAGAAGGACATGTTGATGCTTGAAGATCAAGTACAAGGAATTTTGGAAGTGTTCCTGTATGCAGTGAAGGGAAGCGTCAAACAGCCGTAAAGTCAAGAGTTGTCGTGGTGCGTGATAAGTGAATCGGACTCAATTCTTCCTTGGAAGCTGGTTGACTGAAGATTGGGAGTTCGAAGATGGATTTCGCTTGCGCCAGAAATTAGTAAGACTCAAAAAATCAATAGAATGGCTGAGCTTCCGGTCAATACCATTCTAAAATGAAGGCGCACTAAGAGTAAAGGTATATTGGACCCTCGCCGATAACTGCGTGCACCAATGAAATGGTCCCATTTAGTCATCGTACGGCCGGCTTGTTACATTTATTACATTATTGGTTGTAATCTACTCTTCACTATTTGAGGGAATTCTTGGAAGCAGTAACGTCCTTGCCACGATCATGGTCACGAACAAGTCCCAATACACCGATTGTAATGTCAAGGAAGAAAACGCATGCAGCACACCGTCAAAATGCTGGCAAGCGCAAAAGTCAAAACATATTTAAACATGTCCGTGAACAAAAGCCACAGTACACGTCCCTAACCAAAA
This sequence comes from Astrothelium macrocarpum, assembly GCA_021030915.1. Lineage (NCBI taxonomy): Eukaryota > Fungi > Ascomycota > Dothideomycetes > Trypetheliales > Trypetheliaceae > Astrothelium > Astrothelium macrocarpum. The sequence goes on along the minus strand of JAGEMR010000005.1, from coordinate 316,644 downwards.
AGTAGCGTAACTCACGTCGTTTCAACCACCGAAGATTCACGCAAAAAATGGTTTGTAAGACTAAGTCAATGTCCTTGCCAATTCACGACACGTTTTAGGTCAATCTCCTTTGGTTCCATCGTGCGATGGAGTGATCTGTCGCCCGTTTCTGCTACAAAGATACCAAAGGGCACGATGAGAAATCCAGGAACGGTCACACATAGGATCAGTTTTGTAGACGTTCAGAAGACACCTAACACAGTTGTACGGTACAGTTGCTCATAGTCAGTTCAACAAACACTTGAATGGGTCGCCCGGATCAGTCAACAGTGTAACCGAGCAGACTTGATAGGCATACAAAGGCATCTCGGATCGGGATCTCAAGTAACATCCTTTGAAGGATGCTCTTCTCAGGATATAATCATGTCTTCATGTGCATGTGGAACTGGATTGGTTTTGAGTCATTTTCGAAGCGTTCGGGTTCATGGGATCGGAATGCAAAGATTGCTTCAAATAATGTGGCTCGATCCGTGATTCTTATTGCATTTCAACGCAGTTCAGCCATTAAAGTACATGATAGGGCCTTCATAAGTATTGTCTCCGGCCTTATGCGGCAGCAGCTACTTCGATAGGCATTGCCTTCCCATCTGCTTCACCAGAGTTGACTTTCTTGCCAGTCTTGGAGATCTTCTCGAGGACAGTGTTGTAGTCAAGGCTCTCTTCAGTAACGATGTTGGCGGTCTGGGTTTCGAGAGAGACATCATAAGATTTGACACCTGCAGAACAATCTGTTAGCAATCACTTTGTTCCGGATGGAAGAAAGGCAAGTTAGACAGCTCACCCTCGAGCTTCTTGAGCACGCGCTCAATGGCGCCGGAGCAGCCACCGCAAGACATGGTGACGTTGAACTTGTAGTTGTGCTCAGCCATGATGTTGTCTTTGGAGGTGTTTGAAGATGCAGAGGTTAAGAAGATAATGAATGAGTTGTTGTTACTGGCGAGAGAAGTAGATATGACTGTCGATATCTTGGCGGGGGATGCTGGCGAGAAGGTGTATTTATAATCTGCCAGGAACAAAGCACCAGAAGCTTGGAGAATTACGCGGGTCCAGGAACGGTTTCGTCTCACAAGAGAGGGGCGCTCACGTTAGAATCATCTAGAGAAGCCGGCGTAACGGATAGAATATGCTGTGACACAGATAGTTTGATCTTGGCACCTGATGAGAACATGAGGATCTCAGAGGCATTTCCGCCATTCGACAGAACGCTATGCTGCATTGCAACGACGTACGCGCTTCGCCAAATACACCATCTCGGCCGATCCAGGTACATTACTTAGTGCCCGGCGTTCCATCATCTGTCTGAAGCTCCCGGCGACATTTTTCAAGGGTTAGTTGGCTGCCCCACAGTACCATGGAAGCCTGTTCCTGCATGCTCCGGAACGGCCCAGAAACACCGTTTGAATCTAAACATCACACCTTAGATCCACGTCGAAACAACCGAGGAAAGGGCCAATATGACATCGTAAGCTGCAAATTCATCTGTTCTTTGAGCGTCACTGGCTAATTGTCACCAGCAACATACTCTCCTTGCCTTTTCGTCGAACCCACACAGTCTCCCTCTCTGAAGCGATTAAACAATACATTTCCACCAAATATGATCAGCATCCAGATATGTTCAGGCAAGATCTCGAAGAGGTCGACAGGCTACGCAGTGGCGCTGTTCATGCCTTGGAACCCCACATCAGTGGTGTGCGCAAGATCCAGGCATATGCTGCTCAATTGGTTTGGATGGGCGGGAAGTTCCCGATAGATGTATGTCCAAAGGAGCAATTCTCAATACACACTCGATGCTAATGGTAACTGGTGCAGATGGGTGCGGATTTCACATGGTACACGGCACTTGGATACAATACAAGCAAGCCGAGTATGTCTGTCTATTCGATACATAGACCCCGCTCTGACAGCAGTCTCTAGTAACGCAGAACAACATTCGCTTCGAGCTTGCCAATATACTCTTCAATCTGGCTGCAACGTATTCGCAGCTGGCAATGTCTGCTAACCGAAGCAGTCCAGAAGGTCTCAAATCTGCGTGCAATTTCTTTTGTCTGGCTGCCGGGGTAATCTCTCACATCAAAACAGTCGTGATTCCAGAAATGAGGTCCACACCACCAGAAGATATGGACACTATGACTCTGGAGAGTCTGGAGTACCTTATGCTTGCACAAAGTCAAGAGCTTTTCTGGCAGAAAGCAGTCAAAGATGGTCTGAAGGATGGTTCTATTGCAAAGCTAGCAGCCAAGGTTTCGGATTTGTATTCCGAAGCACAAGACTATGGAATCAAATCGGATAGCATTAGCAGCGAATGGATACATCACATGTCTGCCAAACACCATCATTTTGCTGCGGCTGCGCAATTTCGCGCTGCTTGTGATTGTCTCGAGAAGAGAAAATATGACGAAGAAGTTGCTCGGCTAAGGGACAGTCTTACGTGCGTGAATGAAGCGCTCAAAGAAGCTCGATATTTGAACAGGGCGGTTTTGGGTGACCTTACTGGCCTGAAGAATAAGGTATCAGAAGATCTTAAAACTGCGGAGAAAGACAACGATACCATCTATCTGTTACCGGTACCAGCAAAGTCTGATCTGAAAACGCTTGATAGAGCCAGCATGGTGGCGACCAAGGTTCCTGTCGAAGTCTCAGACCCTTTGTCAATGCTTGGGGAAAATGGCGAGCTTGGACGACCCCTGTTTACAAAACTTGTACCTTACTCAGTCCACCTGGCCGCAAGCATGTATGCGAATAGAAGGGATCGGCTTGTTAACAACACAATCATTGACGAATTGGAGGGCCTTACCGCTAGACTTCATGATTTGCTTCAGTCCCTGAGTCTGCCCGGTTCACTACAGGCCCTCGAGAAACCTCTCGGTCTTCCCCCTACACTGGTATCTCACGCAGAAGAAATAAGACAACAAGACGGCATTAATCGACTTCAACGTTCAATGACAGAGACTGAAAAGCTTAAAATTAGTGACAAAACTGTTTATGATGAAGCGATCGAAACTCTGCGAATAGAAGCTGCTGAAGATGAACAGGCAAAGCGAAGACATGGTACTGAAAGATGGAAGAGACCGAAGTCTTCCGAAGCAGCAGCTCAACTTTACTCACAAAACAGGGAGATTGATGGCTACTTCAAATCGGCGAGTAATAGCGATAACCTTGTTCACGACAAAATCAAAGAGCACGAGCGACTCATCAGGTTGCTCTCTGGGACCGATCGAGATCTTGAAGACTTTGTGCCAAGCAGTCGACGGGCGACGATGACCGCCAAATTAGAGCGAGAGGCCACCGCACTTCGCGGATGCTTGAACGAAGCCAGTCGGCTTGAAAGCCGTAGAAAGAGAAAGATTGAAACTCTGAGGGCCAAAGCAAAATCCGATGATGTCAATCCCGCTTTGCTCAAGGAAGCCGCCCGCCTTGAGCGTGAATACCCCATGCAAACTATCCAAGCTGCACAATTTGAGGACTTTTTTGAAGATCGCCTTCGACGTTACGATGTCGACGAGGCGATGATCCAAGAAGAGCAAGAAGAACAAGATGAAGTATCGACGCGCTTGCAACAATCAAACACATCTTTTCTCGAGGCACGGCGTGGCGATACATCAACCAAGGAACGAGAGCAAGCTCTACAATCGCTGGAAAATGCTTACTACAAATACAAGGAAATCATATCCAATCTCGAAGTCGGTCGCAAGTTCTACAACGACTTGGCAAAAATGGTCGCGCGGTACCGTGATGACTGCAAAAACTTTGCATACCAACGGCGTGCCGAGCTTGGCTCTCTTGAATCCGATCTCGCATCTCAGATGGCGGGATTGAATCTGGATCAGAGGCATCCTCAGGTCGATGCTTTGCAACAGCAGCGACAGAGCCAGATGCAGAATCCTCAGTATACTGCTAGACCGCCACAGGGACAGCCTCTTACAGCGCCAACACCTACGAGGACCACTTGGGATCCGAACATGGGTATCAAATTTTCAAATTAGAGTCGGGAGATGCTGTGCAATAGATGAATGGAGCATACTTCGATTATTGTATGTATTTATAAGCCAGTTTGGAATGAATTGACGAAAGTGAGATGATCTATTGATATTCCTTACAAATCTGATTCTTACGACCGCTCTCAACGTCCTTGAGCTGTCGAGGATAGCCTCATGAGTCTATATTTTCTTTTTATTGCTTCACGATTACTAAGGAAGGTTTTCTAAACGGGACGGTTGATCAAAATTATGAAAATTTCTTAACATCATACAATAGGTAAACGATCATAACCCCAGTCCCAATTTATCTTAATCTCAAGCATCAACAAATCTTCAAAACTTTTCAATCACAACTTTTTCTTCAAATGCGCCCACGCCTTCTCACTCAGCTCCTTCGCCACCCAAACCGCCCTCAAGAACGCCTCACTCTCCTCCACCACCTCCCTCCGCAACCCCAGCTGCCTCCGCGCTCTCTCCACAAAAAACCTCCACCGCCTCTCCACCATCCCATCCCTGCGCTCCCTCCTCCGCTCCCTCCCCTCCCTCTCCCACCGCTCCACCTCCGCAGCAGCCTCCATCCTCCGCGCCATCCGCTCCCGCGCGCCGGGCAGCCACTTCCCCAGCTCGTCCCGCTTCCGCCGAGCGGCCGCAGAATGCTCGTCCACCAGCTCCGCGTAGTTGATCGCGGACCGTCGGAAGTGCGCGTCCACCATGCGCTGCACGTCGCGCCGCAGGAACATCGTGGCGTAGCCGCGCTGGTGCTGCTGCGCGGACCCGCATCCTGCGCCCGCGTAGTGGCTCCAGGCGTCCGTGTGTGCGTGCGGGAGCGAGTCGAGCAGCCTGTAGCGCTGGAGGAGGTAGAGTCGACTGGGGCGGATGTCGCGGCACTGTTTGGGTAGGAAGAGTGGTTAGCGAATGCTTTACTGGGGAGTGCCCGGGGGGTAGTTTGATGAGGGCCGAAAGGGGTGGTGGAAAACTTACGCGGATGATGGATGCGGTGTAGCATTGCTTGCACCAGCGGTGGGCAAAAGCCCAGTATGTCTTGGATGCCTTGCTCTTCTTGGAGCACCCCATACATCCACGGCCCTCGAGGAGGTCCGCGTATTGGCGCTCCGTTGTGCCTTCTGGAGCTGGTGGTGGTGGGGGGTGCCCGGTGGTGCTGTAGTACTTTTTATTTCGTTCTTGCCAGAACGAAGCGGGCTTGATCCAGCTGGCGAATTTGGGATGCATCGACGCCAGCGTTGAAATGGTGGAGAGGTCGCAATACGTCATGATGTTACCCCATAACTCCATGGGAAACTCACCGCCCTCTTTCTTGCGAGGCTTTTGGCGGCGTGAAGCATGCTGGGGGCCTCCCGAGCGAGATTTGTGGGGAGGGCCGCGACCGTCGAATCCTATGAGCCTGAACGGGTCGGTGCCCAAAGTTTTACGCTTTTTGGCCTGATGGTCATCAGGCTGGGGGTCTCCAGAGCTTCTTTTGACAGCCGGCCGCAGTCTGTCGAAAACAACGGGTCTGAATGGGTCAGAACCCACCGTCTTTCGTTTTTTCGCCTGCTGTGAATCAGCCTGAGGGGCTCCTGAGCTTGATTCTTGGGCTTTGCGCTTGATGGGATTGTAGAGCTTGAACTGTAGTGAGGGCATCTTGGATTGTATAGAAGCTTCACGGTGGAGAGATGGGGAAACAGGAAGTAAGAAAATCTGGGTTACAAGGAAAGACCAGAATAGCGAAGAGAAATGACATCTACCTTGTACGGTTTTACTTATTTCGTCAAATGTGACGCCAGGATGTTTGAGCTTTCAATATTGAGAGTGAGGTTCATTGTGACTGATATGTATCACACACTCGAAATTGTCCAAAGTTGCATCCTAGCCGACTTCGTTGACCAATGAAAGCTAGCACCAATTCGAACATGATTATGCGGATCATACCGAGTGAATTTTCAGGAAAGAATTGTAAGAGTAGAATACGGAGACAATAGGTAAAGAATGTGTTGAGGCGGGGATATGATTCACACACTTAACGACAATGAAAGTTTTAACAAATAGTCTTTTCGAGAAGCCCAATAGAACTAGACTCTATAGACGACAATTGAATACGTAGATAAGAGTCATCATCATCCGGAGCGGATCCCATCGAAGCTTTCTTACATTTTTTTAATGCTCTTCAGAATACCAGAGATGCTAACTTATCAATATTAAGTGATAAGTCCAGATGCTATCTTCCACCGTTCCACAGTACTAAACTTCGTACAGCTAACGCCATGCTTCTATGATCATCATTAAAAATACAAGACTCAAAAGGCCATCGAACACTGAAATCAGATCCTATGTGGAGCGATCTCGTTGTTCGTCGACGCATTGAAATGATTTTCATCCATGTACTCAGCAATGGAATCCTATGAGTCGAATGAGCGATAGCAAGTCAACATCTGTCAGTTCATGACTTACCCAAGTCTTGCATTCATGCGGTATATTCCATCCATCCACCGCAAACCTCGCGCCATTAGGCTCCGTCCTAGGCCATTCCATCGACATGTCTCCGTTACACATTAAACTTTGCCGCAAATAATCGAAGCAGTGATGGACGTGTTCGCCATGCTCGCCATTAAGCTTCTTGGCCATCTCAAAAACGGTCGTGTCCACCTTCTGGTCAAGCGCTACCACACCATCAAGTAAATTCCAGTAATACTTCCGCAGTTGTCCGAGACAGTGGAGCTGGTGGAAAAGCGCAACGGAAAATATTGTGCCATAAGGTGTCTCTTCACCTGGCGGCAAGTCATAGTCTTGGTAGTTTTCGATAAACACAAAGCCTCGACCAGGCTTTAAGATGTCAACGAGACGCAATGCATTCTTCAACATGACTTTACTTACAGGAAGCAACTCATTCCAAGCCTTGTCCGTCTCGTTCGAAGGCCGACCAGAGTAGATCGGATCTTCTCGGAAAGTATAGGTTGTCATCGGTACTATAGTCGTTAGCCTGGGCCTTTTGAGGACCAGATGGCTTGATTGTAACTCACTCGGCGGTACGGGTGTGAGCAGCAACTGTGATGGAGCCAATTGCTGCACTTTGACTACGTTTATGGCTAACAGGAAAAAGACCAGTACAAGACATGGGAGCGCCAGGCCCAGCGTCGATCGAAGAAGCATTTTCGTTTTCCATAGCGACTTTTTGAGTTCCCTTAGCTCCCGATCTGTATCCTCGTCTTTGAATTCATGTGTAAGGTTGACTTCAGAATCGTCGTCATCTTGAGCCGAAACCACTGAGTATCTCTGCGCTCGTTCGCTACCAGAGCCCCGACTGGATTTGAAGAATTGCATTCCGTAACAGGCGGTTTAAGAAACAAAGGATATGGGGGACGCAATTAAGAAGGTTTGGAAGAAAGGAGTGAATACTGGGCAAGACTAACGACGTCAGAAATCGGGTTGAAGAAAGTCAGCATCGTTCCAGTGGGAACGGCTTGAAGTATTTGTTTAATATGTGACGACCGATGTCTCAACGCCACCTGCACGAAAGTCGTTGTAAACCGGACAGAGCGCTACCCCACAACCATGGTGCTCCTGGCGCCATCCGTTCTGCATGCCTGGAGTCAATTGGTGTGGAGCTTCTGCACGGAGCCAGGCGGGAACTGGGTCACATTGTTGCAGTTTCGTCCAGATCTAGTCGACATCCAGTTGGGGAGATCAGGATGTTCCAGGGAATGGAACAAGGGCAGTCAGAAGCCTCGGTCCCGTTGCTTCGTGAGGGGTTTCATATCTGAACGGCTTCATGATTTGCGTGAAACGAGGAGGCAGGGTGGCCATTGCTCTTTTTAGCCTAGCCCGTTTGCTGCTCCAGACCTCATCCATTCCTTCCGTTTTCTCCTACGTTGATACTAGCCATGCTCTCAATCTATTTCAGTGTTTACTGAACTACTGTGGATCTAATTTTGACCTCGGCATGACCAAGTGTATGGCGATGCCATTTAAACGAGTTGGACAACATTGTATAGCTTGTCCGAGGTACTTTCCATACCCTCAAGCCGCTTTGTCATGAAAGTTTGATTGACAGGATGGCGTGACCGCTCCTTCGCAAGCTCGATATTATGCCCTCATATTTGAGCCAATCTATTTCTACATAAAAGCTGCATGTAAACGGTCTTTGTGTCAGTCACGATTCAAGTGATTGGAAATGCAGACAACGCTTCACTATCGTGCTAACACCACAAGCAGCGCAATAACGCCGGCACCTGCACAGAGGATGCCTTGGAAAGAAAACCCATGCAGAGCATGCAAAGGTAACAGATTGTATTGCAAGCAAGTGATGGTCGGTTTTATCTGCTTTCTCCATACAAACACCCTTAGTTCTGTAGCCCTTTCTCCAGGTGGATACACCCTAATCCACATTTGTAACGCCTATTGCTCTACGATATTGTCAACTCTACAGCATGCTCCTGACTCCAAAATATGTGCACCTAGTGGTCCCAGTTCTCCATAAAGGTTTTGCAATTACGGCTTTCCCTGGAAGTTCATTCGATGAAAGCGCCCAGGATAGCTCCAGCAAGTCTCACGACACATGCTTCACTACGATGATAACCTTTAGCGGGCGGTTTAATGATCCTTGATGAAGGTCCGCTTTTACCGTCCAGCAATTCTTTTGCAAAACGGGTTTAAGCGGAAAATATCATTTGTTTGCATCCCCAAAAACTTTCAACGAAGATGCATGCGCTATGCTAGCCGCCAGAATCCCTACAGAATACCAAAATCAACCATGTCACGAGTAACTACACAGGCATTGAAGCTGTAGCTTTATTTGAATAGCCCCTCAAGAGCGCTGGCTTTGTTCCTTTGGCCTACCTATCACAGGATTCACAGCAGCAATGATGCATTGGGCGATGCTTGCCTACGCGACCCAATCGGCTCAGCGGGCTTGAAAGCTTTTACTATGCCTTTGGGCATGGCCACTTTCTCCGGCTGTACCAGCAATGCTGGCCCCTAGAAATCTCACGAGAAACTTTCTCAGTTGTTTAAAGGATCACGGTAATAATGGCAGTAGACAGCAGTAGTACTTACAGTCTATGGGGGAAAACATCGCTCGAATACCTTCCACACCAACTTTGGGCAAACTCAAGGCAACTGATACTTAGACAATAGGCTGTGCGTCCGCGTTTTGCCCCTTCTGCCATGTTGATGCAGAATAGATGCTTCTTTGAATGAGTCTTTCGACTCGATAGACACGTGCACCACCAACACTCCATACGTGTGGTAATCGGGATCTCCGAATTTTGGTAGCAAGGACCCTGTGCATGGGAGGTCAACTACGTTCTCAAATATATTTGATGTCTGCTGTAGCATTGGGAATCCACACAATGGCGACATCACTACTCTGCAAGAAAAGTGACCGGTTGTTGTACATCAAAGTACATCAAAACCTCGCTATCGCGAATTGAGTTCTATTTCGGCCATATCCCGGGTCTTGCTGGCCGAGAAAGGCGGTATGGTATGTACAAGAAGTGAATGAATTGATCTGAAAAAGTATTCACAAAGAAAGCGAAAATAGGAACATCCTCTCTGATCATCCGGCCTACCGCCACCGTTTACGTTCGGATTTACTCGTCTGCCTTCACCAGAGCGGCCAACTTTTCCAGGTTCTGAAGAAGCCACTCGTAGACTCCTCGGATTTCAGAGGCAGAGAGGCTTCCATCTGTGGTCGTTGCTGCTGTAGGGCTCGCTACAACGACAGAAGCCGATGATGCAACGACAGATGTCACCAGGGTTGAGGGAGCAGAGGCAACGGAGATGGCAGTGGAGGTGGCAGCGGAGGTAGCAACTGCAGCGATGGTAGAACCTGTTGGTGTGTATATCCAAACGGAAGAACCTGTGATACTGTTGGCAAAGCTGCTCGCAGCGGCAACCGGTGCAGATGTAGAGGCCACAGCAGGAGCACTAGCTATGGAGGTAGATGCAGCGATCGAGGATGGAGCAGCAGCGCTTGAAACTGCAACGGCGCTTGAAGATGCTGCGCTCTTGGAGGGAGCGGCAGCACTCGAGACTGCAACGGCGCTCGACGCGGCGGTAGCACTTGGCGCAGCAGCACTGGACGACGATCCACTGGAGCCAGCTGGACCAGCAACAGAAGTTGTCAAATCGCCGCTCTCAATATATACGCCAGAGAATAGCCAATTCTCTGTGTTGACATTGCTGGTTGAGTTCAGGCCCAAGACGCCCACATGCCAGTCCGCACCATTGGACGAAGCGCTGACGCTGATTGGGCCAGCAGTCTTGGTAAGTGGGTCGGATCCCTGGTATCATTAGCGTATTGATTGCACAGAGATCAGACGAATGCCTACGGTCGAGTGATAGAAGGTAACAGAACCACCGGAGAAATCAATCTCGTAAGCAACATTGTGCCACACTCCAGCCGTGAAGGTTGTATTCCACTGAGTCTGGCTGTTGACCATCCAGCGGAGAGAGTTATCCGAAGTCGCGCCTTGCTCACCATCCAAGAGACCAAATTTCATCTCAGTGAAGTGACTTTCAAAGAAGGCTACCTGGTGCTCAAAAGTTGGGTCTGGAGAATTGGTGCTGTTGTGTGCTATGGAGAAATGGTAGTACGCCGTTCCTGAATTGATTGCCGCTGAGGTCTGCGGGATCAATTCTGTCCTGAGCATGTTGTCGGAGTTCCTTGAAACCACCTATGAGCTAACGAAAGCAACGCTGCTTTCGGAAAGTGGTATACTCACCATACGGAAGTCTTGTCCAGCGTAATCTGTACACCTTGAGCAGAGGAAGTGTCTGCTGGATTCTTGTAGTCTGCGCCAAGATTGACGTATTCGGTGACCGGCCCATCTCCGTGGATATAGTATTGGTAGGGACCCACTTCGTTCGAGAATGACCCTGTGTACGTGAGCGATGAAATCTTTGGGTTATTGCAAAGTACGCACAACTGTTCAATGCTGTGCTGGACGAAATGCCATTGAAGCGGCCATCCCACAAGACTGTGGCAGCTGTTGTGCCAGCCAGGGCACCGAAAGCAAGGTTCTGGAAGAACATGTTGAAAGAATGGACGTAGGAGATCTACTCAAATGGTCAAAGTGTGTGGGCCCCTAAGGCTGAATTGAAAGAAGGTCAAGAAGCGACAAAGAAACGACTGATGCTTAGAAGCCAAGAAAAAGAGCCCCTACAAACCTAATATACCATACTCATCATGAGAGCCTTCTCGCTCTCTAACGAGCTGGCGAGTAAATGGCTGGATAATCTAATCCCAGGACCGGCATGAGCCATTAGTGGGTAGTTTCTGCTTGTTGGAAACAAACATAATAGATCCGGGAATCCCCCATATTAATGAGAGTCACAAGCCATAGGCCGTAATTGCATGATTACGGGCTTTACATAAATTGACACCCAGGGAGGTAGGCGTTAAAATATAGGCTGAAACGAAACGAGGTTCCTTCGCGGAAATGATTTCGCCGCTACCCATCTAACCCTATGGATCGCAGACATACAAAGAGCAGGCGAGCTCAGATACGAAAAGCAGTAATTCCGCAAAGGCGATTACAGATTGAGAATCATCCGAAACAATTGCCTATGACCGATAAAAGTATTGAAAATCTTGTAGTAGATGCGCTGGTATGGCGATGTGATATCATGGCTGCAGCTCATGCGCGGATGAACCACCAGGTGTCCCGTGCAAAATTGACAACTTCATTTCCGGCGTGGGATGCAATTCCCCAGAGACTGTACGTCTGAGCCCACGCGCGAGTCGGCGGCAATGTCTGATTCTTCCAAAGACAGGACTGAGGAAAATGTAAAATTGAAGGCTCCTCCAAGAACAACTTATGCATATCCTAACTATGTGCATCCTGAGGTCTTAGATGCACAAGCTAATGATGTGTTTTGGTTCCTTGTGGCTCTCCGTATCATCAATGCATTGACGATATCAACCTTTTTTCAGCCTGACGAGTACTATCAGTCGCTCGAGCCGGCATGGGCGGCTGTATTCGGTCCAGATAGCGGGACCTGGATTACTTGGGTAGGTAAAGGCTATTCAAAGCCTTCCCCTGTTCGCTAAAGCGCTCTCTACAGGAATGGCAAAATCAACTTCGTTCGTCGTTACATCCTGTATTTTTCGCCATTGTATATTATCTATCCTCTGGGTTGTCTTCTTTGATTGATCTATCTCCTCCTTTGCAAGCGGAGCTGCTCATTGCAACTCCGAAAGTGGCACAGGCCGTCTTGGCAGCTTTGACAGACTATTTTACATGGAAGCTTGGAGAACGGCTGTATGGACGCGGCAGCCCGACGGCTTGGGCAACCGTAGGTGCTTCGTTTCCAAGCTCGAGAAGAAGCAAATCTCAAGACACTGTTAACACAACTACAGCTGTTTCTTACAGTGTTAAGCCCATGGCAGTGGTTCTGTTCTACTCGAACATTCTCCAATAATCTCGAAACAACATTGACTGTCCTTGCAATTCATATCTGGCCTTGGCATTGGTCTTCAGATAAGCTCGCCAATGATAGCACTAACAAGAATGGGTTAAGAACCAGTCAAGAGAACGGCCAACCATTGAATGAGATAGCCAAGTATATCAATTCATGGCATGCTGTGTGACGAGCTAACGTTGTATAAGACTTCGAAGAGCTTTGCTTCTAGCTTCATGTGCTTCCCTAATTCGTCCAACCAATGGCTTGATCTGGCTTTGTATCTTTATCGCCACTCTGCGAAGAGCATCAGCACTGGAACGATCAGCTTTAGTACGAGAGACGGCGATATGCGGGTATGTGTCCATGGGCTCAAGGTTTAATAATATGTTCGACCACTAATTCGATCAGATTCACGATGATCGCACTTGAAATTTTCCTTGACCAATGGTTTTATGAGTCTTGGGCGTTTCCGCCATTTCGATTCATATATTACAACGTTATGCAGAACATATCGATCTTTTATGGGACCAGTCGAGTTGACTACTATTTCACAGAAGGTCTGCCGCTCTTACTAACGACAACCCTTCCCTTTGCAGTAGCTGGAATTTGGCAAGCACTGAGATTGACTCATAAGGGCTTTCCGCCCAATCTCCCGGGTTCTGAGGCTAGTAAGGTGAAAATCTCACAAAGCTTGCTGCAGACTTTGGCCTTTACTACTTTGATCCTTCCAGTCTGTCTCAGTCTACTCTCTCACAAAGAGGTCCGCTTTATTGGCCCGCTTCTACCAGTGTTACATATATTAGCGGCGAAGCCTTTTGCTTCTTTTTACGATCCATTTCCGACACCGAGAATTGCGTGGAGGAAATTGCTCCTCTTCACAACCATCTTACTCAATTTGTTAATTGCAGGCTATGCTGGTTACGTGCATCAACGCGGTGTCTTAGATGTTGTTCGCATGCTGCGGAGTGAACACCAGCAAGTGCTTTACAATATTACTGTCGAAGGGGAGTTAGATGCTGCCAAGTTTCCCAACATTACAGTCGGCTTCTTCATGCCCTGTCATAGTACCCCTTGGCGCAGTCATTTGGTTCATCCAACTATACACGCCTGGGCACTCACCTGTGAACCACCGCTCGATGTCCCTTTGCCTGAGAGACATCTGTATCTTGATGAAGCGGATAGGTTCTACCAAAGCCCTGAAAAATGGATAGGCGCCAATATGGAGCCTATAGCTGACATGCGAAACGAGCCTAAAAACGCGGAGACGAAGGTTGCTAATCAACGAAACTGGCCAGACTACATAGTCTTCTTTGAGCAATTGGAACCGACTATGGACAGTACCGCTGCTGCTCATTATTATGCACAGTATTGGCGTGGGTTTAATAGCCATTGGCACGATGATTGGAGACGTCGAGGCGATGTCGTAGTCTGGCGAAGAGCAGATGCAAAGGTTTCGTGATCAGGAGCTTCTGACTGGATATTTAGACCGCTGTTTCACTGATGCGAACTCAAACGTAACCTCATTTTTAAACATATCCCACGGGGCAAAGTTGAGGACTCCAGAATATCAATAAGTACTTGAAGACCGAGTGACGTTCGTGATTGTGTCAAAGACAGCCATTGTTTTGTTTCATTCTATTCCGCTCCGCTCCGCTAAAGATGTATACCGCCTTTCCTGATGAAGCATGCCGGCACTTCCGAGGCGTCCTCTCGCCACCCCCAAACTAAGCATGCACAACACGCCGTAGCGCAACGTGGGTAAAGCCAATGAACGTGATTGGCCCAGATATTTGTGACCAACAGTCTCCCAGATTTCACTTTAGAGTGTGGTCTGGGCATCAACGACTGCCAGCGCATGGACGGACAATTCAGTGAGGATCCTCGGAACAACCTAACTAGAGGATCACATTCGAACCGTCGTCTGTACTGTGGGTACGCTAGTCGAGCAGCACTTCTTCCGTCAACCTAGGGTGACCATGCTTTGATCTTTCGGCGGATACGCTCTCTGCTCCTAGTTGCACTTGGCTCGATCAACAAAATACTCAAACTAATCTAAGACATCGGTCGAGCACACAGTCTTGTCACTTCGTACATTTATGGAAACCCGGAATCGATTTGGTCAGGTTGTTACTAGAATATGTGGGTGACCAGCGTGGATTTTGCTCGTGCGCGACGTTATTTTGAAGGAATTCTTGTATTGCTTACACGAGTAACCTATGCAGGAAGTTTGGCAAGCACATCCAAAAACGGCAGCTCGACTTGCCTGAATATGCCGCAAGCTTTGTTGACTACAAGGCGCTCAAAAAGGTCTGCTTTCGGCCACTAATTTTCTCGCTATGCTGTCTATTAATTTTTCCTAGCTCATCAAAAAGCTCAGCGCAACTCCATTGATAGGCGCCCAGAATGACGGCCTCAAAAGCTCTGAGGTGGTCGATCCTCAGACATCGTTGCAGGCTAACAAGGACAAGTTCTTCTTCCGGCTCGTATGTTCAAAGATAAGATATTGCTTTCCAATTTTCTTGCTGAAGGAATAAGGAACGAGAACTGGAGAAAGTCAACAAGTTTTATTTGCAAAAGGAGGCAGAGGTAGGCTCCTGTCAATATTTCTTGCTAAACTATATGAGCTGACTCGATTATAGCTCACATTACGACTTAAAACACTATTCGACAAAAAGCAAACGTTGCAATCCCGCAGTAATACCCTAACATCTAGAATCTCGTCATTATATGTCACACTGGAGGAAGGCTTTAGACAGTTCAGCTCGGATCTCAACAAACTCCAAGTATGCATTCTCTTGAATTTCGCGGATTTAAATTAACATGGACCAGCAATTTGTTGAAATAAACGCAACAGCCTTCTCCAAAATTTTGAAGAAGGTCCGTGGAAAAAAATGTTCTTGAGTTTATGCTTTCGGGCTAACTAGCAAACAGTGGGATAAGACATCAAAGGTCTGAACGAGTTTTTCTACATCTTGTGTCAAGACTGACAATGGCATAGTCCCGAACCAAGGAGCTCTACCTGTCCCGTGCTGTCGAGGTACAGCCCTGCTTCAATCGAGATGTCATTAGTGATCTTTCGGACAAGGCTACAACAAGTCTTCTCGAGCTCGGGGCTTGGGCTGAAGGGGAGAAGATACAATATGCAGCCTCTTTTGATAAGACAGTGTCAGCCCATATCCATGAGACTGGTGAAAACGACATAGACTCGCAGATACTTCAAGCCGTAATCAGCGCCGACTTACCAGTGGTGACCGATTGGATCAATCGCCTACGAACAACCCCAGGAGCTCGTGAGCGAATTAGTAGAGCTTTCCTGAGCACCATTGCGGATGCGCCGGAACCCTCACTCAAGGCTTTGTTGAACTCGGACCTCGTAGATCTTAGTTTCACGGATGAAATCACCGAACGCAATTGTCTGCATGAGGGAGCCATCGCAGGACGTTTAATAGTTATTCATGCAGGTCTGGCCCGTGGACTCGACCCACGTTTGGCAGATGTCTATGGAAGGATACCTCTCCATTACTCATGCATGCACGGTCGACTTGATGCAACGGAGTCTTTGCTGGATGCTTCGCCCGAAACCATCAACACCAAGGACTCGGACAAGTTCACGCCTCTCATCTATGCAGTCATTCGCTCGAGACTGGACTGCGTAGAGCGGCTCCTTCATCGCGGAGCTGGTGTCAATCGCCCGGACGAGACTGATCACATTCCTCTCAACCTGGCGTGTCAACATGGATCAATCGCCATTATCGATCTCCTTTTAGAACATCATCCTGATATTCTTCCTGATGCTGAAGGCCTTTATCCTCAACATCTGGTTGCTCGTGCGGGAAGAAGTCCTCAACTCCTCCTAATGCTTCGAAATTATGGAGTCAATCTTGACCAGGCGGACAATCTTTATCAGTGGACTCCCCTATTCCACGCTGCAAGTGAAGGACATGTTGATTGCCTAAAAGCCTTGCTTGACAGCGGTGCCAACGCAGAAATACTTGACGAAAAGCATCTTTCCGCTATGTACTATGCTACATGGGAAGGTCACCTGGAGTGTATGAGATTGCTAGCTTCCACAAGCTCCGGCCTTACACGGCCGTCGCCTCTCTCAGATCCTCAGTCATCCTCAATGCCTATTTCAAGTGGTCCTTTCTCGCTCGCGACGGAGTCAGAAGGCATTCCTGATCTATCATTGCCGCCGCCCATTATCCCGATGAGACGTTACGGACATAACTTTCTCGATACAAAGACCTTTGTTGTGATTAGCTTTGACATTGTTGGAAGAGAAGCAGTGCAGTTCTACGACGATAGCAAGTATCCGGCAGCTCGTCTCACCATTTCCTCCAAATCCTCCGACCTGATACCGCGCAATCTCCTGCTGCCAATACAAGATGAGTTCAGAGTCATCTCGTTCCAAATTGACAATCTGAACGCATTTAGCATAGATTTCGACATCTATCCGTCGTTCGGCTCGAAGGTGATTGCAAGAAGTGTTGCGTCGTCGAGAGTGTTCACAAGAAAGGCAAGTAGCTCAGGGCATTGGCATCTTGAACTCTTTGATCCCCGGCTACGAGTCATTGGTAGCATCAGTTTCAACTTTCAGGTCATTACACCGTATCCCGGGATCCCTCTCGAAATCACGCATTTCGCAACATACTGGAGAGCAACGAGCCAATTTGGATCGCAAGCCACTGCATTAATTACTGGATCCAGTCTATCTGGGGAGTACGTCAGAATCAATGTACAAATGACAAGCGACGGCATCCCTATACTGTACTCTCACTGGACTGTCAACCATCATGGTCTCCAATATCCTATTGGTAGCTTGACTTACGCTCAGCTGAATGTTGTCGCTGGTCAACAAGGCGACCATAGGGACACACTTCGAGCAATGACGGAAGATGGAATGACCGACATTCCCGCGCTTCACAAAGTCTTGAATTCTTCTTTCATGTTGCTACAGGAGGCACTTTGCTCAATCCCAGCTCACATCAAGTTAGAGGTGCACTTCCTTTATCCGACAAGAGAGCAGGAACAGAGTTTGAAACTCGGCCCAACGCCCAATATCAACGATGTCACCGATGCACTTTTGACGGTGATTTTTGATCATGCTCGTCACTTGCGTCAGCGTTCTGAACAGACTGTACTGTCGGTTGTCTTCTCGTCATTCAACCCCGACTTTTGTACAGCCCTGAATTGGAAACAACCAAATTGTAAGCTAGGACCAAGTGTTCGCAGTTTGTGAAATTTCCTGTATTGATAGCCCGCAGATCCGGTGCTTTTGTGTCACCAGCTTCCGTCCAATCCATTATCTAGTTCTATCGATTCACAGAAGACTTTGCCGGCACCTCGGACTCCAACTTCCATAAAAGAAGCCGTCCGTATAGCACAGAGCAACAACTTCATGGGTCTGATATGCAGCTCTAAGCTTTTGGTAAGTTTACTTGCCCTCAGAAACGACGCCTGACTGATTGATTGCACACAGCAACTTGTTCCCGCACTCATTGAGTCCATCAAGGTTGCTGGCCTCGTACTCATTTCAGATACATCGGAAACCGACCACGATCTGGGAAAGACAGAGTCACGGTCTTCCGCCTTCCAGGAGATCTCCCATGGTATCGACGGAGTCTTCAGGGCCGATGGCATTCTCCGATTCACCGAGACCATTGATTTATAATGCTTCATCTTGTATGAAGCTCATGTAATCTCTGAAGCTTCTACGCGCTTTGACATGACAAGGTCCATCAGTCGCCTTGCGGTGCTTTGATGCTCGTTTCATCTCAAGGAAACGAACCTGCAAGTAAGACGACGATGTCTTGCTTCGTCTTATTACTTCAAACTAATTAGTCTCGATTCTATCGCCTTTAAGATCAGATGGCTAGAACTCATGGCTCCAGTGGATGGCACGCGCCTTGGAATCCACCGCTGCGAGTATTCTAAAAGCTAAGCACCTTTGTATGGATACCGAGCTCTTTGTAACTCTGTAGTATCAACTGACATCATCTGACTTCTTGCGAACATGGCCAGTCCGAAAATGCCTAGCAGCGTATCAGTCTCCAACTTTGAAATGCTCGTTGATCAGCGAAGAGCGAGACATACCAATGGGTAATAAACACTTCCAAACTTGTGGATCTGTTGTCCAATCTTCCTCCTTTTTGAGCTTCCTCGAAATGGTAAAACTTTTGACGGCGAGAGCTCCACAAAGTGCAACAGCAAACCACACAAGATATTTCCGTGTTGGTGCACTGGCTTCCTCCTTCTCCACAACATATACTGGGCGCTTGCCTTTGAGATCTGGCTTTCGCGGTGGGATAAAGTATAGAATATAGGCTGTGGACAGAAGGGATGAGATACCAAGCTGGATGACAATCAAATCTCGAGTGGCGGAGTTGTCAAACAGGCTGATCAGGTACCAGGGTAATGGGAGCAAGGTGAGGGCCAGGAAAGCTTTCTATAATACGTGTTAGCCACAGTCAAATTTAGTTTGGTAAGCTCAGCTATGCTATAGAGTGCCTACAGTGTACAGTGCATTCTGCGCTGCATCCTGGATGCTAAGTTCGTTGATAACTTCGTCTTGCTCTAATCTGACTTTCAGCGAAAGCATGAGCTGGGCTATGTGTTTGACACGCACCTTCTTCATCTATACCTTCGATAGGACCACCGTTGTCGCTTTCACTCGGATAACGAAAGGCCTTGCGCAACCTCGCAGCTGCCATATTGTGTGTCAAATAGCGAACGTAGTTTGAGTGGTGAGACTTTTTTGTTTGCGAAGCTCGCTGCGAGAGGGTCCAAGCTCAAGCTTCATCTCAAGATCTCACGACTTTTGCGCTCTCCAGAAACACCGCCCGCCTGTTGGCTCTACCAGCCTCTGCAAAATGTTGACACGGTCTTTCCGGACCCGCTTTGGCGGATGTCGCCTCCAGGAATCACGTCTGGCATTTCATCCACGAACGCTCATCGCTCCGCCGAAGCCTGGATCTGGACCTCTTATGAGTCGCCGTTCTGACCGCGCTCTCCCATCGATCAAAAGCTCACATCCATTTCTCCGAACGCTTCCCATATTCCTTGTCATAATGGGCGCGTCTGCACTCGCAATTTTCAACTATCAGAAGTTGAATTCTTCTGTGGTGAACAGCACATTATATGCCCTACGTACAAACCAAGAAGCTCGAGATATTCTTGGCGATGAAATTTACTTTGCCAGCAAAGTGCCATGGATTCGTGGAGAGCTGAATCAGCTTCATGGAAGAATCGACATTAGTTTCTGGGTTAAGGGAACAAGAACACAGGCGTTGATGAAGTTTCACAGCGTGAGAAGGTCTCGTATGGGTTATGTAAGTACTGGTGACAGTGACATCTGCCATTGCATGAATGTCGGGAAGCAGCAGGCTGATGCTTCATCTGGTGTAGTTCGAAACACTCGAGTGGAGCTTAACACTGGAAGATGGGCGAGTGCTGCAATTACTCCAACCTGAGTCGCCAAATCCTTTCCCACAAACACCCGATAAGCACATATCATCAGAAGCGACCGCGTAGTTTCATTTTCAATCAGAATACAATGCCATTGACGTAGAGAGGACATTGATATCTTAACGCTCGAGTCATCATTGGCGGAATAAACTTCGGCTTACCTCTGTCCATGACTACAAAATGGCAATGTGGATGAAATTTATACCGCTGATGACAAACAAACAAGGAAGCAAAGACCTTCGAGTCGCTCGCCATTGGCAGGAATTCCGGTCACTGAGCTATGGCTTTTGCCAAAAGGAGCTTACTGTCCACCGTAAGCCAGTTTGCAACAGCTTACGAGCGCAAAAGCATGCCATAGCCAATGAATAGCGGAAATGTATGCAACAATGCGCCAAAGGGTTCTGGGAACATCTCCGTAGGGCTCTCTGAAGTACAATGGAGGCGCACGACGAGTCGCGCGGTGCAGGAACAGTCACGGGTGGGATTCGTTCAGTAGCTTGCATGGCGTCAAAAGAAACGGCATTTTGTGTACTCATTTTTGCGCCACACACGGAAGCTCCATAAGAATGAAGCTAGGATTTAAATACGAGAAGGCTCTTTTCGGTAGCTGACTGCACCCATGTCCTGTAACGGTGCGCGGGCTGCTGCAATGGCCCACTCGCTGGCCAGAATAGGGAATATTGAAGCACCACACCTGTAAACGATCCCTGTCGATCGGACAATCCGCTGTGTTTCTACGAACCATCTGACTAAGTGGCGCTTCCCCGCAATACTATTTTGTCTCTTGCATCGGCTTTATCTCTCGAATTCGCCGCCAGCTCAGGAACCGGCAGTGGGTACTAATTGAGCCGATAACGCCACTAAGGGCACTGTTGATATGGTGATGCCCGTAGGTCATAATTTCCGATATATCCCCTGCCTAAAATTTCCTGGACTGTGATCTCATACTTTTTGCGTCTTTGCTCTGTTGCTCGCAATGTCGTTTTGGAAGTTCTTGGTCCTTGCTGCCTCTTTTTGTAGCGTGTCTGCGGTTGACCCTTTGGTTGATTTAGGCTATTCTCAATATGAGGGCGCTGCTCTCCCGAATGGTGTGACGCAATGGCTGGGTGTGCGGTACGCAGCGCCTCCAATCGGAAATCTCAGATTCGCCGCTCCCAAGGAACCGCTTCACAATTCCACTCTACAATCAGCTGATCAGGTAAGATGGATGCTTCAAACCCTTAATATTTCGGAACCGAGGAGCTACCAGAGTCTTGCTAAGATTTCCATCAGTATGGTAATATCTGCCTTGGAACAGGGGAACTCGCCAATGCAACAGGCTATGGAGAGGACTGTTTATTCTTGAATATTTACGCACCGTCCAATGCCACCAAGGACTCGAAGCTTGGCGTTTACTTTTTTATTCAGGGTGGGGGATTCAACGCAAACACGAATCCCAACTACAATGGAAGCGGTATCGTCATTGCTAGTGATATGCAAGTGATCACTGTCGCCATCAATTATCGCGTCGGTGCTTATGGATTCTTGGCGGCTGAGGAAGTCCCAAGCCCAAATAATGGATTGAAGGATCAAAGACTTGCTTTGCAATGGGTAAGTTGGTCACGGCCACTTGCCTCATTCACGCTAATTATGGATGGGTGACAGGTACAATCACACATTCACAAGGTAAGCCGAGAGAATCTTCTTGTCGCCCAAATCCGCAAACTCATTTCTCTGTTGAATCTTCTTGTGCTTGAGATGAAGATGGAGAAAAGAATGTAACCTGCAGTTCTGGCCGCATCTTTGTATCAAGGTCTTGAAAGCTATATTTTGGGATTGAGTTTAACTTTGCGCACCACCTCCTCACAGGCTCTTTAAAGACTTTGATGTTTTCTTGCTCTTTTGGATCACACTAACGTCCGACAGTTCGGTGGAGATCCTGGCAGTGTTACAATGGCTGGTGATTCAGCCGGAGCAGGTAAGCGCAAAATTTACCCGCTCATAACCCAAACTCTAATTTTGTAGCGTCGGTGACACTGCAGCTCTCGGCGTATGGTGGTCGAAATGATAGCCTGTTTGCAGCAACTGCAGCCGAATCTCAATCATTTGCGGCCATTCGGACAGTGGCCGAGTCACAGTATCAGTACGATCAACTCGTTATTCGAACCGGATGTGCATCGGCGCAAGACACTCTGAGCTGTCTACGGGGTCTGAATACAACATTCTTCCAAAATCAAAGCTTTAATATCCCATTCCCTGGCGCATCCAGTCCTCCGCTGTACATGTACGGTCCTGTTCTCGACTATGACTTCGTCTCGGATTATACGTATCGAGCTTTCGCGAATGGAGCTTTTGTGCATGTTCCAGCTATCTATGGAGATGGTGAGTTTGTTTTAGTTCTGATATTCTTATTCCGAGGTGCAGTATCGCGGCCGATGATTGGTACTTTCTCCCAACTAGATAAGCTTCGGAAAATAGCAAACGTTTTGACTTATCAATCGACTTTCCTGCTCTTGCGATATCTTTTGTCATACCACTGAGTTGTTGCTGCCATTCGAAGGATTGCTTTGCTGATAGCTCTTCAGATACGAACGAGGGGACGATATTTACACCGAACACCACCAGTTCGATAGGCGACTCGGACGCGTTTCTTGTAGACCAATTCCCGGCACTTACACTGAAACAGCTTGCAAAGATCAACGAGCTCTATCCATATGAGGGCACCCCAACGTTCAATGGCACCGGAAATTACTGGCGCCAAGTGGTAGGTATCGAATAGTCCCGCCTCTTTTCAGCAGCTGACTGATCAAATAGTCAAATGCATACGGAGAAGTCAGGTACATCTGTCCAGGAATCTATTTATCTGGAAAATACGCTGAACTTCAAATACCCATATACTACTATCATTGGGATGTCCAGGATCCAACAGACGTAATGGAAGGCTTAGGAGTACCGCATACAGTTGAAGGCACGTTTCCCCAGCAATTTGCACTGCTTAGGCAAGTGACAACCATTGACTGACTCAACTAGTGAATGCAATTTGGGGTCCCGAAAACGTCAATGGTACCGCGCCAGCCAGTTACAACACTACCAATGCTGCCATCGTTCCTGTTGCGCAGGCTTATTGGACGAGCTTTGTACGATCGCACAACCCGAATACGTATCGTCTCGCAGGCACGCCAAAATGGGAAGGGTTTGGTTCGGAAAAAAACAGGATCCATTTTATAACAAACGCTACAGCAATGGAAACGGTACCAGGGGACCAGCAAAGTCGATGCTCCTACCTGCATAGCATAGGAGTGGACATTAATCAATAGAATCTATTTGGGGCAGAGTTTGGCCTATGTCATGTGGACCTTCGTTAGCACACCAAAAGCGTTCGTAGCTGAGCTCTTGCTTCCCAAACTTGAAGCAGACATTGAAGAGCTGGACCTACGTGTCCAAATCTAGTCAAATGTAGCAATCTCGAGGTTCCAAAGCCTAACAGAGAAGTTACTCAGTCGAAGATTCACGTCCTCATTTTTAAAATGGCATGTTTTCATACGCCTGTGTCACAAAATCCTACCGCTTACATCTATGAACTGCCTGCGCCATGCACGCTAGGTGAATGGGATATTTATTACAATTAATATATAAATCATGGTGAGGTGCTAGTAGGCCAACACTTTAAGAACTTGCTGTTATTTTTGAACCTTTTTCACGTCGTTATCCTCGTCCGACACAAACGAGATTCTTGTCGTCGCTCTGAAATCCAACATCCAGTCGTTGATGAAATCTAGGTCTGAATACCCAGGCTGCTTCAAGTTCGCGCGCTAATCTTTGAGCCAGCCTTGAGTTGCAATGTAGACCGCAGGCGATCGTGTTTCACGTCCAAGGATGGGCTGCGGCCAAATGTTGACCGGGTGTCATTGCGGACCGAATGATGAAAGAAGTTTCTAATTAAAGCCAGATGCAACATGAAAACGAGGCTACAGCTTGTTCGCTACCATGCTTTTTACCTTGTCAATTTTTAACGCTGGTGGCGTGGTAGATTTACAAGGATGCAGTTTGGACCAATCGGGCCTTTTTGCATTTTGAAAGGCGGTCGTCAAAATTAGTTGAAACATGACTTTCTGGTCGCTGACTTTGATAACTTGGACGAGCATTCCCGCGAGGGACATTGAGCAACTGTTGTCTACGGAATTGTCTTTTTACCAGTCTCTGATACCGTGACCGATGCTGCATCTCGATGCTAACTAGGAACAATTATACTTTCTCGATCGCTATGCCTGAGTGCATGACAATAATATTAAGGAATGACAATGATGAATATTACGAAAGGATTTTTTAAAGAAACGATAGTATCACTACAGAACAAGCACGAAACGAAAGACAAGATTGGGTATATGGAACAGTAATGGAAACGAACGACGATGCGGGGAAAGAATGACCTAGTGTAGACTGTATGTATGCACAGAACAGAACGAATGCCTACTATCTATAGGATTTCGAGTCAATGGTCTGGGTCCTTCATCCCCTCCTACTCACTGGTTCTAGTATTGTCTTGGTATTTGTCCTTGTGTGATGGCTTTTCCGACGATGTTGAACCATCAACTTCATTGAACCAGTAGTAACGATGCGTCCTTTCGTTAGGGAGCCGGATCCAGTTGCCATAACGCACGAGCTGAGTATTAGAAGACGATGCAGCAGTTGAAGATTCTGCCTGAGATTCGGCAGGTTTTCCTTTAATTTCATCTTTGGGAACGTAAAGACCCCGGTAGCGCTGGAGATTTGTGCCTTTGAACTGGGGATTGGTATCGTAAAAGAAGCGATATTCTTGGTAATACTTGTACATTTGCCTAAACATTCCAAACCTGGAACTCCTGCAGTGTACCAACATGTAAGTATTTGCAGTAATATATGGAACTTGGTAAGGAGGGCAGTCCACTCACTTCACGCTTGGTATATTGGCATGGTACTCGTAACGTTGAATTCGATAATGAAGCCTGAGTTCTGCTTCAATCCTTTCGGCCATCCGATTGTTCCTATTAAGCACCCTGCCTTGATAGCCTTGCTCATCACCTGGAACGAATGCGCCTTGTATAAAACGTTCCTCATCAGGCTGGTTAGCGGGTTTCAAAGATGCCGGCATAAACTAGGAACAAATTGTTAACTGGGCTGCCGTACATGGTCTATGGAAAGAGCGTACTTCTTCGTGGGTCATCTTCTCGCCATTACGACATCCTGGAGGAACCGGGAATTCCAGGTGTTTCATAATGCCCTCCACGGTTGTGGGCTTCTTCGAATTCCCAGACCAATCCCGGTGTAGAGCGTTCTCATATCTAGAGGCCCCGACATAGGGCTGCTTGGCTGAACCCTCGGCGGAACTCAGGGCAGGATATGCAGCAGCAAGGTGCGATGTTGCAATATGCCTTTCCCGGTCATAATCGAAAACATCTAGAGCGTGGTATTGCTGATTGTGTACAAAAAGGAAAAAGTTTTCGGTGATCTCCCATCCATCGTATCCATATCTTCTGACCTTTGGCCCCTTCACAATCTCTTCTATCGTCGGTGCTTTCTCCTTACCTTTGCCTTTGTCTTTACCTCGACGAAAGAGGGAAGGCAACTTGTCTAACAAGCTGGCGCCGTCGTTTGTTCTTTCGATTATGTCGAGGCTCGAGTCGGCGGATTGGCTATCCATGCCATCGGCCGCCCTCCCAACCAGCTCAGAAGTACGATCTTCTGGTTGAGCATCTTGTATAGGAAGAGCCTTGAGTAGGGTGCTTGTTCCTAAGATAAGGACCGTTGATAAAGCTGCAGAGAGCTTCATCGTGTAGCGTACTGAGCCACTATTTGGAGAAATGACAATGATTGGAACAGAATTAGATTGAAAATGATAGAGCCCGCTCTATCGTTATTTTCTAAAGAATGAGAGAAATAGGAAAAGCACCAGGCTGCTTGTGAATAACCAAGACCTCTCTGTTTGTCAAGAACGTTTATATACAAGTAGAAACACCATTTCCACCGCCAGTAGTTCATAACTCACCTCTACGTGGCTAGACTTTGAAGCCATGAACTTTCTCGGCGCAATATAATTACCTGACATCATGAACATGGGTTACTCCATGGCTCCACTGGACCAAGGAAAGGAAGATCGTCAGACGATTGGGAGAATCTTGCTGTACTGCAATACGAAAAGATACTTGTGCAAACGTGTCGGCCAATGGATTAGAGCGTCTGTGTTGATGAGACATTGGATAGGAAGATCGACCGGCCAAAAATACGTTGATTTGGTGGGCACATGATGACTTCCATCTATATGATGGCGTTCTCTCTTTGCATGCACATATGTGATTGGTCAAATGACTCTTGAGGGCTCCACAAGAGCGACGTTGGATTGACTCGAGCTTTTCGCAAACAAGTTGAAAGTTGCAGGTAGACTACACGAGCGAGGGCGTGCGTACCTAGCCAGCCAACATATGAAAGAACGCCGGTAGGGCGGCGGAAACGTGTGAATACGGTAATAGACTTGCCATGTTTGGCCTTTTGACTCGTCTTGATGTTGGCTGAATACGGAAATGCAAGTGATCAGGCCCCAAAGCTCCTGAGCCTCAATGGCAAGCAAGAAGTAGCTAGTAAGTTGGGTAGCATTAGCTAAAAATGTAAATTCAAGTACTGCACTGTTGCACGTGGAATTTCCTGGCAGCCAAAATTTCATAAATGTAATAATACTCCCAAGGGGTTCAAAGCCTCTACCACCTAATTCTATTCGTTGTAGTAGGCAACAATCACCGAGTATATCAGACAATGCTGTGGTGAGGAAGAGAAGTTGGAAGCGGCTGAGTGAAGGAAAGCCCCCAAATTGGTTCCCGCCGTGACCAGCAACCAGGCGTCCAACTATTTCCGAAGTGCGCAGATTAAAGTACCAAATTAGTCAGGCGTGCTGTCCAATTCTCTCTCTCTCGCCTGGGAATTCGGAACATCAAACAAGGATAGATAATCTTCCATCGCGTAGGCTACTATCCGCTCCTGAAGTGAGGCTAGAAACATCCGTTGATCGCGTGTGTGCTTCAGCTCCCTCCCTTATACGGGCCCAACACGGTAGGAATATCGCACGCGTGTCCTCATTGAATCACTTGTTAGGTAAGTGACTCGCTATTACATACGTTCCAAGAGCATTCGTGCATGGTATAGAATAATTCGGCCACTTGTCACGCAAAATGCTCATAAGTTCTCAACTGCCACTCTCTGGTAGTGCGGAGAATTTTCAGTCAATTTTTTAAATTACGCTACGTTGACGTATCTATAGCACCTTCTTGATTCCTTCTATACTCCTGAGCATTGCACTGAACATAATGTCACAACTTCCCCCAGAAACACTTCAAATTATATTTAGCTTTGCTGATCGAGGCACTCTTTCCAACTTTTGTCTTTGCAATAAGTCATTCTATCAAATCGCGATCCCTTACCTATATGGATCAGTAGAACTGAGCTGCGATCATTTGGAAACGCCAATTGTTGGCTTTCGGCCTCTCACATGCCTGTTCCTTCGTAAACCATGGGTTGCGAAGAATGTCAAACATCTGTCCATCCGGTTGTCATGGGAGGACTCTCGTGAAAGACCTGTGGTCTATGAAGAACCCAAGGACCCGGAGCTAGAGATCAAAGATGCAATTGAGAGGGCGGCCCAGTCCGAGGAAGAGAAAGCGAAGTGGCTAGAAGATGCATCGCTCCCTGTGTTTGAAGATTGTATTATGCCATTTTTCCTAGCCCAACTCACCAACCTACAAACACTAGACATGGAAATACCAATGAGACCGGACTACGTAACAAGACAGCTAAGTAGAATTGTCCGGAAAGAGCATCCCTATGACAAGAGACCTGCACTTCAAAACCTCCATACGGTTATGGCTGCATTTGGTGACAACCAATACGGCCTTGAACCAGAGCATATTGCTTGGATATTCTATTTGCCTCAGATACGCGACGTGTACTTGCACCGCTTTGGCTCACCAAAAGAAGATGAAGATGACGCGGACGCAGAGCAAGGGGGTTCTATGAGTCTACCTAAGCGCACGAGCACTTGCAGAAGCATTGAGATGCGAGACTGCAAGCTTACAGCGAAGGACTTAACCAATCTGCTTCAGAGTTGCGAACATCTTGAGGCCTTTGGCTACGAAATCGGAGAGGGTTTTCTTTCCGAGGCTAGCAATGATTGGCCGGCGATCCACGAGGCACTTGCCATTCACAAAGAGACCTTGCGTGACCTGAGACTCGAGCAACTTGACCATGATAACCTTAAAGCTGTACCTTCTTTTGACGATGAATTAAGCCCAATCCAATCCCTAAGCGAATTCAATGTCCTCAAAAGGGTGGCGATCGACACATTCTTTCTGTTTGGCCTCGATGAAGATAATATGCAGACTTCGGATAATCGGCTTGTGCAGTTTCTTCCCCCACAAATCGCAAATCTCCAAGTCACACATGCAGACGAGGAACCGGATGCCTTTTTCAAGAATCTGGATGTGCTTTTTCAGCAGAGACGCGAAAAGTTTGCGGAGTTGAATCGGCTTTCCATCCGATGCGACAGAGATTGCTTCGGCAAAGATCAACTCCGAGCATTATTCCGGAAAGCGGAGGCTGTAGGCGTACAGCTCGAGATCTATCATTGGGTGATACCAGAAACCACCGGCGAAGAAGTTGACGTCGATGAATGGCTATCGAGGAGACCGCCAGAGCGAAAGTGGGGATTCGATGGAGACGTGGAGTGGCGGGAGTGTAGCAGTGGGTGCAATCGTGGCAGGAACTATGTCGCTTATGATTTGTAGTCTTGATATCGCCTCGTGATTGAATGATACACATGCTTCACTTTATTGTGGGCTCTAAAAAATGTCTAGGAGGAGCTGGGTTACTGAGCGGTATCCAGAGCATACCTATTCATCATGTACAGCCACAGATTTATCGTGGTGTAATAGATCGCCGCACTCTGCTGCAGTTTGTGAACTGTGTTTCTTTTTGAGGTAGCAACGTCAATTTGTCAGGGCGAATGTACCTCCATATTGAACATACGGATTGAGGAGATTAGGACTTCTGCTCTCTTACTATCCTAAAGAGCGTCTGGGTTGTGTACGATTACCCCATCACATTCATAAAGAACCACAGTGTCTACCCAACAATCCAAAATTATTGCCCTAAAACATAAAACTTGCTGAATTCTCCGAGTTTCCTGTTTGATACATGTCGAACTTGGGCTTCCTGAACAGAAGTGATTTTGGCACTCTTACATTGATAATAGATTTTTCGCCTTGTGAATACGCTTCTCGGCGCTTTATGACCACGCAATAGATTTCATGACAACATTGTTGACTAGATCTCAAGCGACCTCTACAACTTCGGGAAAAACATTGGTGTGTTCTTTTTCCACTCCTGGTAATCTTTCCTATCCCCAAATCTCTTGTCATACTGTTTTATTCGTTAGTATAGCCGAAAGATTGCGATGGGAACATATAGAGCGTCACCTTGGATTCTGAAAGCGGAATACCGCTGACTTTAAAAAGCAGGAAGGTGACGAAAGCTGGGCTAACAGCAGCCAAAGCCACTGCAGAAAGTATTCCTCCGACTCCACCTCCTAATCCCATGGCAGTTTGGCCAACGCTGCTAGCCAGTACGCCTCCAGCCGTCGTTGCAATGCCTGTCCATAGCGTGCTTTCTCCAAAATAATTGGGATGTCGGCTTTTGCTCCAAAGACCACGCGTCAAAAACTCCTCACTGTGCTTCTTCTCCTTTTTCTCTTGCGACCATTGACTCTTTTGCGAATCAGCAACAGATTCGAAACTTATGCCACCAATGTATAATGCCAAGCCAATTATGTCGGTGATTGTGATTGCAGTGGGAAGTGCAGCGAACGCAGTTGCAGGGATGGAGTTTAGGGCAAGAACAGGCATTAGACATAGTGAGACCCATGTTGCTTGGGCAAAGAATGCTCCCGCGAATTTAGGGGGAGAATCACGAATACTATCAAAGCGACTATCTTTCCCGTCGGAGGTAATTCTCCGGTAGAGGAAGGAACCGACTGTACGTACAACTTAGCGAACTCAACGCCAGAGAAAGCGCGTCACCTCTATTAAAATTGTCACATAAAAGTAGGCTACTTACGTCTCATAGCCCACAACGATACTGCAGCACTCAACGCGACTTGGCGCCAATTCCACGCATTCACACCCCCTTTCCCACTCAAGCTAGCTATGAGACTTGGCCAGGCTGGCTTGACCTGGCCTGCCGCGGCAGCAGCAGCACGAGCTCGCAAGGTAGGAAGATAGAGACTGGCAGCAGTGCACATGAGATATGTGACGGAGCCAGAAGCATCGTAGAAACGTTCGGAATGAGCAAGGATGGATGGTACTGCAACAAAGCTCTGAATCCCGTACGACAATGCAATGCTGGGAACCAGTGTGCTCAGGAAAGGCGACCGGAAGGAGGTCAACCGGAGGAAGGCGTTCAAGGCCATCGTGCTTTGGAGTTTGAAATTGGAGTTTGGTTATAGAAATCGGAATCGTCTGCTATAGAGATGAGTTGTGAGCTTTGTTCCTTTAACAAAAGGGCTGATGTCGACCATCAACGGTAGGTCGGACCCATTTCGGGCCCGATTTACAACCTGTTTTAGCACATGGAAGCTCCGATGGGGATGAAGTTTGCCCGTATTTGCAGTGTGGAAAATGGTGACGTCTTCTGCACGGTTGGTTTCCATAAATGCATCGCCTCTCATGATTGGATGCATCGTTTGACCCAACCATATTAGCGGTTGTTCTCCCGAGTGGTGCGCCACAACAAAGTGTGGCTAAAGCCTTCCTCGTGCGTACGTCATCGCCTGCTCTTGCTTCATGTCCTTGGTTTCGAATCTGGACTTTAAAGACATATCACCACACATCCTGACGCTTCAGAGAAGACTGGTTGCAGAGATTCTCCATGGACTCAAAAACGTCGACCGAAGATTATTATGCTCCACAACAGTCGTCGTCTTTCAATCCTGAACCTCCGCCGTATTCTGCTGAGTATCAGCCACCATTACCTCCTCGGAGAGAACACCGGACTTTTGACGACGATGATCCTTCCAACCCAGTTCATTTTACAAGAGACCCTCACAAGCTGGTAGCTTACCTAATCCCCTTTCCTAAACCACGTCTTCAAGCCTCGTCGAGCTCCCCTGTTGTACCTCAGAGGTTCCTGATTTATACTCCACCCCCACCCCCACTTGCCAAGCCAGCAGAGGGAGAAAAAGAAACCCGCATGTACGGACCCTTGCACATCCCCTTTTCAGCCTAAGCTGACTCGTCCAGACACAAGATACAGCGAAAATGGCAGGAGGAGGTTCGATCCGCGAAGACAAGCACGGCAAAAACTGCTAGCTGGCATGGGGTCAAGAGCAAGGCAACAAAAGGCATTGCATGGGCAATGTCTCAAACAAAGACCGCAAATCTGGAATTTCTCAACCGCGTCGGGAATGCCTCAGATGATCATGGATCGAAAGGTGACAAGCATGCGGATGATGGTATCACCGAGGAGGAGACAACCAAAAAGACAGTGGGTTTGGAAGAGATGGTGCTCATCTATCCGCCATCATCAATCAGTGGAACAGAGGAAGAAATCCGTGCCGAGCTTGTGAATACAATGCTTCGGACAAAATCCAAGGCCCAAAGAGATGCGATTATTGCAACTGGACTCCTCCCTGTCTCGGCTGCGATTGACATTCTGGCAACTGTCGTTTGGCCATTTGGTGGCTTGTTGGAGATTGATGGGGTCTGGTTGTAAGTTTTTCATATCGGCGAAGCAAATGTCTCCGAAACTGATTTTGTCGGCCAGGTACTCCTCGATCAGGGGTGCCAAGATCTCGAGATCTACCACAAAGAGGCTGACATCCACAAATGGACAAGGAGGGGACGGCGAGCTCAAACTCAAATTTACCCCTTCGCCAAGACTGGAGATCCTTGAACAGTACCTTGCCTCGCGGTGCCATGAGCGGGATGCCAAGCTATTTTCAAGCCCCGGCGTGCCGCCGACGGAAAGTGACGTCTTAGAGGCCCTTGGGTGGTCGCCATCCCAGGCTGGAGGCAACTGGGAAGATGAGCAATGGGAGATTACAGAAGTGAAAGACGACCTGAAATCGGTAATGACTAAAGGTGCAAGGGAATATGATAAATGGTCCAAGGCGTTTGAGAAGAATCCAGAACAGGCGCTCAAAAAATAGCTCCCCCAAGACTGTTAGGCGCAAGGTACAGGGATATATATCTCGCCTCGTACCGTCTTTATCTCCTGACTCTCTAAACACGAACCTTCAATCGAGCTGGGTCGTAGGGCTAAGTTGACGCACTGCTGTGTATACTAAGGTTCAGTCCGGAAAGGAGATGGACAAGGTTGGAAGATACACCCCGCAGATGGCGTTCCCATGAAATTGTAGGGATAATGACCCAGCGTTCAGTGCATCCTCGAAGCTGCATCCGCTGCGCCGGATATCATTTTCGAAACGTTGTACTACATCGGCCCGCAGTAGGTCGATGCTGACCTCTGCATGCATGATCGTTTCATCCGAAGCCAAAATTCAGAGCCTTTTTTTTTGCCTGCCGAGTTTGTCACAGGCGAAGCTCGTGTACGTATGTAAGTACCAGGTACACACTTCAGCCTTCCTCTTTTTGAACGGGTCGACTCCGTCTATCCGCGTGGTACAATAAGAAAGATTGCGCGATCACGGCAGTGCAATCTCGGCACTTGTAGGGAAAATCCATGACAGCGTCTGCTGTATCTGCGCCGGAAGAGTCATGTTCATGCTCACGACAACATCTGTGTCACGCTGCAGCAAATTTTCAGAGAGACAGACATCTCCACAGTATATGTGCTTTGCTAGGCAATTTTTTCCCCAAACATCAGATCATGATGCCACTGCCAAGCGCGTTGACCATCTGCCCCCCCCAAAAAAAATCCTTCTCGCTCGGTCCGACTCCTATTCCCCGATCTTCCCCTGGAAACATCCCACATTGGCACTGGGCAAAAATTGGCAGCGCCTCCTCGATCAGCTCCTTCTGTCTTCCCTGCCGTCTTAAGAGCGGGCTCTTTCGCCGCACTCCGTCGCTTCCTGGTAAGCGCTGTGGGTCCCCTTGAGGATTCAGCATGACCCAACTGGGTGACTGGCCACCAGCACTGGCACCAGCACTGGCACCCAGCACTGGCCTCTTGACCGGTTGCAATCGATGACCTAAGTGCGCACCGGATCTCCCCGCCAGAGAAATCTGGCGCTAGGCCCGCTTCGGCCCGCCTTGAACGCGGGACGTCGGCGTTCCTACTTGCGGCCTAGGGGCCTCCTGTTAGGGGACCTCGGAGGCTGCGGGCGAGCCTAGTGGGCTGCTTGCGTGGCTGTCTGCCAAGCTGTAAGCTGCCGTTTCCCAGATCTCTTGCTGATTTTCTTTTTTTCTTTTCCCCCGAGCCTCTCGTTCGTTAGAGAAGAGACAGGGAGGGTCTTTTCTTTCCCCATGTCATCCCCCTCAACCCCGGTCTCGGACCTCGATGAACTCCCCCCCTGTGTGACGAATGCTCATTTCTGCTTATACCCGTCGCTCCGGGTTTATTTTGCGCGTGCGGTCGCATATTGGCTGGTGGAGCACTCTGCGTACAATGACCCGGGAGCGGGCAGGGCCCCGAGCTCGACTCGACTTGCTAAGCACAAGCACAGACGCTGAATCGCCCTTGGCGCCCTGTGAGGTTGATCCTTTGTTGGAACAGGTGGCGAAAGCCGGGCACTAACTGGATCTGAGCGCTGGTATGTGTAGTGCAGGGTTGTTTGTCTGCCTTTGCGGGTGGTTAATGTAGCGACTGAGATCGCGACTACCGCAGGTGGAATTGCCTCATTCCCAAATCGTTACTCGTGACAGTGGAAGCGACTGCAGAGTTGGCTTGGATTGCCGCCAAGTGCCTAGCTTGTTTGAGAGACGCTTTGCTAGTGAAAATTTCCATGTTCATTCACTCGAGCGGGACGGCCAATTCTAATCCAACCGCGGTTCGAGATAGAACAATATTGATCATGCAAGTAGCCGAGCCTTTTGCTTTGATCATGACTTGGACTTCTGTGCGTGATGTTCTGACTTGAATTCCATTAGGCAAGCGCCATGGCATTACGACACCCTCGTCTGATAGATTGCGTGCCTCTCCTGTGGAAATTGAGACATTGATGCATGGCAATCTCATACGCTTCTTGATGCAGCGGCTGTGTTGGACGAGCTGAGGCGCACACGCCAAAAATTTTAAGTGCAAATTTATTTCTCCACATTTCTTAACAACATAGCCTAATAAATACATAAGCTCGCTGCAGGAATTTCTACTGCCCCCCTGTACCTGCGCCTCAGGTATTCTGTGACATCGCCGAATAATTTCCATTGCCCAGAACGACAAGCTTGCAATCAGCAGCCTTGCGTACCGTTGGAAAGGCAGAAATGTTGCACAAGAAACATCCTGACCAAAAGGTAAACCCGCAACATTTCACCGGTTTGTACCCATCACCAGCCGGGATATCCAATCTTTTGTCCTGTCAGCTTCCAAGAACTCTGAGCACCCAACACCAGCTCAAATGGTTGTATCATGCAACACACGCAAAAAAAAAAAAGGCCGATTTTTTCTCGCACACGAGATTGTTTTACACCACCAAGAGTACATGTATCAGAATGCCACACTAGAGTAAACACCAGCCAAGATTCATTCTACCATTCGGATGGTAGCATCAAGGATCCTTGAGTGAGCGAGTAAACAGTAGGCCGACATACTCCATACTGCTGAAAGAATTGAAGCATGGATATCGTCAAAATAGAAATTCGTGAGCGGCGTTAGATGAGAATGAGTTGGGATGTAACGAAGAAGAGTTGACGATCGAAGTGATTCGTCTAGAAGTCAAATTGTAAATTGCTGTGAGAAATCACCACCGAATTCGACGCAGTGGAGTGCGTTTATGCAAATGTCCGGCGTCTCTTCCAATCCCGAGTTTGATCAAATGCGGTGTAGTAGCCAAAAAGCTCATTGCGTACTTCTTCTGTGGAAACGCCATGCTTTGCTACTGATGACATTGAGGATAAGGAGGAGTGTGAGGATGATGGCGTGAGGTGTTGATCAGCTGTTGAGAAAGAACCGGTGGTCGAGGCTTGTGTGGCACTATTGGACTCCATATATCCGTGGCCTGAGCGACTTCGCGAGATTGTGTTTGACTGCTGCGAGCCAGCTTGCTCACTGGTCTTGTACGCAGCGAAATTTACAGCAGGTGGTAGGTGGAAACCAGAAGCAGAATTTGAGCTTGTTGGAGTTCTCTGAGGCGTCGATCGTGTTCTTGTTGAGGTATGAAAGACTGTTGGTGTTGGAGATAAACTAGAGGCTCTTTCAAGATCTGCTAGCCTGCAGGCCTGCGAGCAGTATGTTTCGCCGTCGGTGGTTTGCCTATCACAGGCCAAGCAGAAGTCGTGAGACCATTCCATCCTTTCGACCGTGCCCTCAATGTACTCGAGTCGTCGAGTCGAGTATAGCAGATTACTTCGGGTGGAAAGAGGAGCCACAACTGTTGCGTGATGGAAAGTAGATTTGATGACGAGCTTCACGGCCTCGTCCGAAAGTTCGATGATAGAATAGAGGAGAGTGGGTAATGTTGGGAGATGGCAACGATTGTGGAGAGAAGTGAAGCAAAGTGGGGGATGGTCATGTACGGATGATACCAATGTTTGATGGGAAGCGAGAGATGAAGAAAGTGATATCAGGTCTTTTCGAGAAAGATACGTAGAAGGTGAGGGGAAGAGGGAGAGATATAGGTAAGTATGGCTGGCCTACCAGAAGCGTCGAAGTCGGATGGTGGATGCAGTGGATGGTGGGGAAAGCCAGGACAAGGCCTAAGCGTCAGGATGCTGGCACTAAGTAAGTTACCTGGCTGCAGATGAGGGATGCTCGGACGTGAAATTGCTTCAGGAGCGGCAGAAGCCAATGAGGAGCTGACATGCGGCGAGGGCCTAGCCAAATCACCTGCGCGACGCCATGCCGAAAGCGTCGGCCTGCAGGGGCTGGGCGAGGTAGCCGCCGAAAACGCAGAGAAATTGGAAGCGACAAGCCGCCCCAGCTGGTCGAGCCCATACGGGCGCTGCTGGGGGCGTGAACAGGAAGCGTTGGGGACAGACCTGCTGATCGCACCCAATCCACGAACGCTTCGCTATCTCCAACTCCTGTCTTCGGGCCTAGCTACGCTTCCATTGTTTCCGTTGCTCGTTCGACCAAATCTCCATGGAATCGTTGACATCAGTGACATGGTTGTCTGCACGTATTTATGAGCCTGCATGACGACCTCTCTCTCGAACGCATATCATTGCTAGGTCCTGCAGAACATCCTCGCTTTTCTTGGTCAGGAAGACCACGGAAGCAAGCGGATTTTGGACTCTCTACAACACTGGCTCTGATCGATACAATCTCTCAATTCATTCTGAAGATCTGAAGGGAGCAGAGGAAGCTGGCAAGTATCCGTTACTTTTTAATACTTCCAAGATTTTTTGGCACCTAATTAGGTTAGCTGCAACTGTTAGGAGTTTTCTCACCCGGCTTAACTTCGGTCCAGCCTCTCTTTAGGTACTGGAAATGCTGTCTGGTGGCTTCACGATTTACCTTCATGACTCATGAACTCTCTACAATACCCATAAGCTTGTTCTGGACCCAATATCAGCACTACACCTAGTGTCTTTCTACGACTAAGTCCTCGAGGGTTGAAGCCGAACCTGAAAACGGCAGTGCGATGCGACCCGATAGCACACTTCAAGAATTTTGGGTGCTCTCCCACCGGTTTGTGCTGTGCGCACTCGACTCCCAACCTTTTATTAGGTGTATAGGTCAGTCGAGGGATTGCGTTATGTAAGTATCACCATTTGTTTGAACAAGTCTCGGTGATTCTACCACTAGTGGTAAGGCCTCATGTCTATCTTCCATGTTTCACTACAGGTGTGACATTCCCCGAAATAGACATCATTTTTTGCCTCCCTTTGAAAAGGTTCAAATGCCTCAGACGTATCCGCTATTGACGCGTTTTCATTAATTTTGACGCATTTTCAGAGACTCTCTGCGACACGATATGTATCTCTCATTTAGTCTTGATTTTCTTTTATCTAGGTGTCTTGATCAATATCATACGGTTTTCAATTTTCCCTTTCTCAGTTCTTTTCATCGTGAGCCACATCGTTATTCTCGCTTTGCTCCTTTGTAGCGACAGCCGCTATTGCCTCATCCACACTGCCAATGCGGTGCTCTTCAGCGAATGCTTGCACTTTGTCGACTTCACCGAAGATCTTATCCATGTGCTCTAAACTCAGGCCTTTTGTTTCGGGCCAGAAAAGAACGACCATGGAGCACGCGAATGCATTGATACCCATCAAAATCCAGTATGCATTGTGTCCGACATTGTCAAACATTACTGGCCACGATTGATTGACCCAGAGCGTGGTTATCTGTTGTCCAGCCTGCGAGATATTCACACCTTTGTCGCGCAAATTTGTTGGGAATATCTCAGACGCATAGATCCACGCACAGGGACCCAGAGCTCCTGCGTACGCCATTTGAATTACATAAATGAATATGACCTGTACAACAGCGGCTCCGCGATTGAAATGTCCACCGACCGGATACGCGTCGGCGAGAGCGGCTATGATAATATACGAGAGCACCTGACATCGCTGAGTAAAGTTTTATAAGAAATGGACTTCCTTTAGCATACTTACCATAAGACCGGAACCTACGATTAGCGTCACTCTGCGACCCCATTTGTCGACGCCTCCAGTCGTTATAAGAGTCGCTACTAGACTGAGTACACCTGCCACCACATTGAGAAGTAGCGACAGCGTTGCAGAGGAATAACCCAAGTTTTGGAAGATGGAGATTCCGTACAGCATTATAGCACCGATACCGCTGATTTGGCCAAGCGCCATTGTCGCCATACCGTATGCAATCCGCTTCCAGATGGCATATTTCATAAAGAATTGCTTCCATGAGTAGTCCTGGTCATGGTCAATGCGATACTGACGTGTAGCCTGCAGTTCGAAAAACTCTGCTTGTACTGCCGCATCGTCTTGTGGCAAACGCCGTACTCGAGCAAGCTCATTGAGCGCCCGCTGAGGCCGCTCGGGATGCCGTTCGAGCAGCCAGCGCGGCGACTCGGGTATTGTGAACGCACAGAGGATAAGGATAAGACCTGGTACGCATTGCAGTGATGTTGCGAGCCGCCACGCATTGTCGGACTTCATCTTTTGTATGCCAAGCCCGACACAGTAAGCGATCAGGACACCAACTTGATACGACAGCTGGACGAACGACACGACTCTACCGCGAATCAGCGGACTTGATACTTCCGCCTGGTATGCCGCGAGGTTAGTGCCGATGGTAGCGGTACCGATACCAGATATAATACGGCCCACGATAATCATGGAAAAGTTCCGAGCGCCTGCTTGCAATGCGACGCCAATTAGCAGCACAAGCGTGCCCAGCACGAAGGTCATGCGCCGTCCCAGAATCCAAATAAACCACCAGGCAACGAAAAGATTACCAATGACGTTACCTAGGTTAATCATGGAAGCAACGACACCGGAACGGGCGCCTTTCACATTGAATTCGGAGATAAATGCGCTTTCGTCGATGATGATGGTATAGATACCCGAATCGAAGCCTTGGAAGCTAGGAAAGTTGTTAGTTGCCAATCAAAAGAGTAAGAAGCATTGGAAAGAACAGACATGTTAGCTATGCTAGCCACGGCACAGATCCAATAGATGAACCATGTTGCCTTTGACTGGCCGAGGAACTTCTTCTGCCTCTCCGTTGAAGCAACAATGATCTCATCAGTATTGACCTGGGGACGAGACAAAGTGCTCTCAGTCCGAGCGATATCCGTCAGAACAATTCCATCCGCTTTGGATTCAGGCATGGCCGTCTCGACGTCCAAACTGCAAGTTATAGCGCTGAATTCTCGCCAAGCTAATAGCGGTCGCCCCAGCTTTTATCTAGAAGCCTCATTACAATTCTTCGTGTCAGTCGTGCCGTCTACCCTAGAATGCAAACCCTCGCACCGCAATCCAGCGAACGCGAATACATATTAGTTGGATACAAAATGAGTCGCTGATGCGGGCGAATAGGTCTCGATCTGTAGGTCCGCCCTAAGGGACCATAGTATTTTGGCCGAACCCCAGTTTTTCTCCACGCGGAGAAATTGGGGGGCTGGGCGCATCCCAGCGCTCATTCGCCAATCACACAAAGGACCTAACCTGAAAATAATGCCAAGCAATGCCGTATTTCTTAACCGCTTACTTGGACCTTCAGTCTGAACGGAATCAAGGACGACGCGCAACGCACATTACTCGCGAGGCCGTCTTACCTCGCGAAAGATCGCAAAGCGAGAAAAAGCGCGCGTGCAATCGACGACATGATTGCGTTGTCCACTTGGCTTGCCCACCCTGTTGTAGATGGGAAAAAACTACTCCTGAAAGGTAAAGTTCGCTTTGAGGGTAACCGCCTGCTGGGCCGCAAACAAGGTACCTATTCTGCCACTTGACGTTGGAATGCAGATCCGCTAGTTGTCAATTCTGCAAGACATTGTTATATGCTTGGTGGCGTTGATAACCCGGATGTTAAACATTTCGAGTATGACAAGCTATTGCATGCCAGAGACCCATACACGCCATTCCCAAAGTGTTGTATCCAGACATGGACAAATCGAATCCCCAATTCACATTCCATTACACTCGCTTCGCCTCTGACTCTTTTTGGGGTCGGAGGCGCAGAGTCGTTCGATCTACTACACTCCTCTACCAGCTTGACATGCTTCGCAAAACTGGTCGCTACGATGCATTCAAGCTGGAATGGCACCCGATTTATGACGCTCCGCCTCACGTTTGGCCTGTGCCAAAGCACCTTTTTTGGGATTCAGATATTGCAAAGTGGGTTGAGGGTGCGTGCTACTTCTTGATGGAGGAGAAAGAAGACTCAGATGTGAGAAGGGCGGTTGAAGAATTGGTGGAAATGATTAGAAAGGCACAGCAAGAAGACGGTTACTTGAACTTGCATTACCAGGTTGTGGAGCCTGGAAAGCGATGGACTAATTTGCGAGACATGCATGAGCTGTGAGTAGAGTTTTTTTGTGCACCTTTTTGCCGTCGATGATGAGTCAAGTTCGGAAACGCCAATACTTTGTCTCCTTAAGGTATAATTGCGGTCATCTCATTGAAGCGGCCCTCATTCATGAGCAATGCTTCAAAGATGGCCGACTCCTTGAACCCGTGCTCAAATATGTGGATCTTCTTTGCAAAGTATTTGGGCCGGACGGATCCCAGATCCACGGCTATCCTGGACATCCAGAGATCGAGCTTGCCCTTTTGCGACTAGATAAATTTACCAAAAACCCTGGATATCTCAAATTGGCGCAATACTTCCTCGAAGAACGGGGTAACCCACAAGGAGTAGCCGGCCGACATTACTATGATGTCGAGAAGGAAAGAAGAGGCGAACAACTACAGCTTTGGCCAGAATACTACCCG
Source organism: Astrothelium macrocarpum (assembly GCA_021030915.1). Taxonomy (NCBI): domain Eukaryota; kingdom Fungi; phylum Ascomycota; class Dothideomycetes; order Trypetheliales; family Trypetheliaceae; genus Astrothelium; species Astrothelium macrocarpum. The sequence continues at coordinate 276,233 of JAGEMR010000005.1, read as the reverse complement.
TACAAAGACAGATACCGCTATCAACAAGCACACTTACCAATCTGTCGGCAAGAGAGTGTCGAGGGCCATTCAGTGCGGGCAATGTATCTCCTTACTGGTGTTGCAGATCTGTCATTGCTCAACGATGTCTCGCGCCCAACTTATTTCCCAGTCCTGCGGAGGCTCTGGGAGAACATGGTCCAAAAGAAGATGTATGTCACGGGGGGCATTGGTGCCGTGCCTCAATGGGAAGGTTTTGGCATCGACTATTTCCTTCCGCAAGGCACAGACGAGGGGGGTTGCTATGCAGAAACATGTGCGGCTATCGGAGTGATGATGCTTGCTGAAAGACTCTTGCAAGTATGGTACTCAATACCCAAATCCCTTAAAACAAACTGTTGACTAGATGATAAGCTTGATCTAAACAGGGAATATTCCGACATAATGGAACTGTGCTTGTTCAATGCTGTTCTGACTGGCATGTCACACGATGGCAAGGCATTCACGTATGTCAATCAGTTAGCTTCTAGCGGCAGTGACGTTTCTAAGACGGAGGAATGGTTTGATTGCGCATGCTGTCCACCGAATGTGTCAAGGCTCCTGGCGTCCCTTGGTGGATATATGTGGACGTGGAGACAAATTGCTGATGCTGATGCGGTTGTCAACATCCACATGTATGCTTCGGCTACTTTGAGCTTCAAAGTCGGAGCCGCAAATGTAGAATTGTCCCAAGAGACCCAGTACCCACAGCATGGGACAATCACATTTACGCTTTCTGGGGATAGTACGACTAATGTCACGTTGAGAATCAGAGTTCCATCATGGGCTCAATCTTGGAATGTGAGTCAAGAGTAAATGGTTGAAAGCGTGCCAAGCTAATTGAAGCTAGATCGAACCGAGCATTCGAGAACCCCAAGTAAATAAAGGTTATCTGGAAATCCCGTCAGACTGGCTAAAGCAACACAAATGCTTCACCCTCACAATCCCTCTTAAATGCCGCCACCTCAGCCCACCAACTTATGCAAATCAACCTGTAATAGCTATTGCGAGAGGCCCGATAGTATACTGTGTTGAGGATGCAGATCACCCATGGGCGGACGACCATTTCAAGGTAAGTACCTGCTCGCTTTCGAGATGGGGCTGGCTAATCCTGATGGTCGTCCTACAGTCGACAATTTTCAACACTGGTTGTGCTTTGCAAGAAATCGAGAGATTTGATATATTCTCGGACGAATCGATCGTCGGAATCCGCGGGGAAGCTGGTGCATCGTTTCTCTCGCACGCGGAAAACTACAGTCCTCTAGCCAATGGCTTCGAACAAACTAACCAATTAGTCGACACCAAAAAAGACTTACATTTCGTGCCGTACTATGCTCGTGCTAATAGAGGCGGAAAAGGAATGATGCGTGTTGGTATCAGAGTACGATAAATGTCTCTATTCTGACGATAATGAATGATAGTCGTCTCGCCAGAGTCAGCTCTGAGAGCATTTGCAGCAATAGACGTCAGGAGAATACTACAATCATAGCAAATTTCAAGATAGGTGGCCCATATGCAACACGCGTATTCTTAGTAAATTGAGTGCGGAACCTGAAGTAGGTCATGAGGGCCAAGAACTGGGCCTTTCACGATCTGAAACTATGTTGATTGGAATTAAGAGCTAGCATATTTTCTGTGAAATGCTTTAAATGTTGTCTATTGCGGCAACTCCAGAGTCTGAAATGAAGCCTGCTTGAGATTAATAGACTAATAGGCTTGTTCTCGGCTGTGCTGTGGACCTCATTTTAAACCATATAATGGAAGCAGGAGCCAGTCTCTCAAAAATTCGGTATTAAAAATTCTTCTCTTCCTTGTGCTCTTCATGAATGATGTTGCTATCGACACACGTGATGCCTCACTATTCTCAGAATGACGGTGAATTGTATATTCCAACATGGCAGTTCTTTCTGAGGCCGCCGTCCTCCTTGTCGGGTACAAGCGAGTAGTACCTGCAAGAACCCCAGAGCAGCTCAACATAATATTTCAGAGCACTGACAATTAAGAGGTCGAAGCGTACATGCAGAGCAGACAGCTGATTGACTATGACCTTGGATCAGAACAGCTGATTGTTGAAGTCTACTGCTGCTGGTTGATCATTTCTCCAGGTACTCGGAGGCGGAGACTGTGCTCCGACACGTCCATGGTGGCCTTGGAGAGTTAGCGTATTGATACGCATGCATGTTTTGTACCTTCCATGTCCTGAGACCTGAGCCAAGCTACTCCAAGCTACCTACGCTAGTGCCAGATACCCTTATCGGCATGCCAATTTCTGTCTAGCCCTGTGTGCATTGGCTTCATGCAAGTTTAATTGCACAGCGACCATCACGCTCTGCGAAGTGCATGCGAATGTGTGGCATGGTCTGTGCGATGATCATAGCTATGTATAATATGTAAACTGCTGATGGACGACTAGGAATGCATGGACAGAGGCTATTTGGTTCGTTTAAGCGTGGATGGAGACTAGGAGTGTTTACGAAAAGAACCCCTTTCCATCCATCCGCTTGCTATCTTGATAAGATGCTTTGTCCGAGGATCTGCGTTAAAGCCGAAGATCTTATCATCTCCGTACACATCTCTGTATCATGAACACTATCGTAGCTCTTCTTCCGACGTTGCCAACACACCAGAAGAAATCATATGAGACAAGAGGGCCGCCGGATGTACGCGGCTCTGGGAACATGGTTGTTAATGCTCATCAACAGAACCGAGCGTCACACGCAAGCCTTGCCTACCAATTGTTATGGCACGATGTGTTGTGGCAGTCATCGAAGGGGGTCTGATTCAAAGCGAGAACAGACTATTGAATATGCTCCTCAGACAGTCGGGTTGTTGAATTACTGGTTGGTCTGCGCGTTCTTTCGGAACGAGACCTTTTCGACAGCAACGTTCTCAACACCATTGGCGTCTTTCGGCAATTGGTATACATACAAGACGAGCACATCGCCTTGGATCTGTTATTCCCATTAGTGTCAGATAACGCAATGGACAGGTCGAGTCAGGCCATCATACATCCATCAGGACGAAGCTCGGGGTTGGGTCCTCAGCTTCGGTCCACCACCCTGTTGTCATTGCTCCAGTGGCACTGCCTGGATTTACGAAGAATTTGCCCTCGAGCTCGTAAGCTTCAAATTTGTGGGTGCCTCCCCAAAAGAGAACGTCTACGTCCATTTGACGCGCTGCTATAAGAAGGCTATCCGAATCTCCTGGTGGAATGATGGTATGGCCATGTGTAAATCCAATTCGTAGTGAGCCATGTGTGACTACCTTTGACAAAGGAAGGTTTGGGGCGTCTACGTCAAAACCACCTTTGACAATCTGTAGATCGGGGGCGACACCTCGAAGAAAGTCGTAGGTTTCTTTGTCGGTGAGATTACCAAGACAGAGAATTTGACCGATTTTGCCGGGCGCGAGCAGCTTCTTGAACTAGGCATCGTGAGCAGAGGTATTTGTCAAATGTTGGCGTTGCGCATCACCTTGGTAGGTATGTCCTAGGCAAAAAGTCAGCGAATAGCAGATCCACGGCATCGTGGCCGACATACAGACGCACGATCTGGGACGAACAAGTCACCCAGACACAAGACCAGCCGTGCAGTCATCGCGACTGTCCAAAGATAGTGCCAGAGATCGGTGCATGGAATGGGCGCAGAGGAATTCAAAATCGTGGCAGAATTTGGACGCGACGACCGGGGCGCGGAGGTCGAAGGACATGGAACGGCAGGCCCTGAGGAGTAGCCCATACGCAAACCGAAACCTTTCAACCGCAGTATAATTCAGGCATCATGCGACAGCGGCGACCACGATGACGCGCGAACGAGTCGGTGCATTGGGCGGTCGTTCTTCTGGTCATTAGCGCTCTTCTGATTCTCACAGACGCGACAGAGGATCAATTACGACGGATTAGATCATGGAGGGTTGAGCAGCGAAGCTCAACACAAATCACTACACTCATGATCCGTGGAAGCACGAAGTCATTCTCTTCGATACTTCTCTATTATACAGGGAACAGGTTCGATATGCTTGCGATATCCGCTGGTTGCAAATCTCTCTGTTGATGTCAACATTAAAGTCATGCCCAAAAGCCATGTTCAAGCTGAATATCAAACGTGTTGGGGTTATGGTATGATGCTCAGATACGTGCTTAATCTGTAGTGTTATGATCATTTAGTGTCTACTTTTCCATTTTCGCCATCCTGTCATAATAGACGAGGAATCTTTATCCTCGTGCAGTTTATTTTGGGATGATGGATCTTCCCGTTAGTCGAAGTTCCAGCGTTGATTCTGTCTTCATCCCGCTGGTAGACAAAACCTTATTTCCAACCCTTAGTGGGCGCGAATAGCGTCTCAATGTTTGCCTGACAGATTACTGATATTTGCGGCTGAGTGTCACGTCTTGGCAGCGAAACCAATTCTCATTGCGCTCTACATGGTGGCGCGATCGTTTACGAGATTCTGCATACTCTGGCACAGCCTAGAGCTGGCTTTGCGTCCATGACGGCAATCACTTATCGGTACGCCACTTTCTGCATACACTGATGGCTTCTCTGATCAACTCCGCTCTTGCTCCTGGTCCCTTTGTCTTTCCTATCATCCGCAGAATATTCACCCAAAAATGTTATGTGCTAGACGAAAAAGTTAAAACAAAAAACCGATTCGACCACTTACACTTATACAACGTACACAAGCGCTGGACAATGGTTGGCCCATTTGAGGATGTTTTGAGTGTTTGAAATATTACCTTACTCTATAAAAGTTGTTGCTTTGGCAGGAAGTCACTTTTCAGCTTCCTGAACAGTTCTACAGCAAACCAGCGTGATGCTGAAAAAGCAAGCCCAAGGCTGAGACGCAACGAATCAATAGCGGCAAGTGAATGCGCTTATAGCACTACGGGGCGGTGTAATGTTGTTAATTTCTTCTTTTTGCCCCTGTCCTGCATATTATACCTGCAACCTTACTCTTGGAGCGCTTGTCTTCAGGACTTTGCGTCCCAAATAGCACGGTCAAGAAAGCTGAGAATGCCAACATATTGGACTAAAGACAGACAAATGTCGCGTGGGCGCAAAGCGCGACTACCAGTACGAGTGCCGGCTCGACGCAGCCTGATGTAACGTATCCAATCTGCTATATCAAGAATGTCAATGTTGTCAAGACGGCATTACAGGATAGACCGTGTGGACCGACGAATTCAACAAATCCATACGTGTCTTGTTGTGTATCGAACGACACTTGTCTCGAGGACGGTATTTGTGCTGCGACACAGGATTTTGATGGCACGGCTGGTGGGTCGAGCACCTTTTCCAAACTTTGACTTTGAGTTCGCTGACCTTAAAACATAGGTTACTACATCGGTGGGTGCACCGATTCTAATTACCAAGATGACTCGTGCGTGCAACATTGCTGTAACACTCCCGAATGAATCTACCTTACCGACATCAAATAGACGCTGAGCTGACGCATACGATCCTACAGCGAGCCAGCCTTTTCCTCAAATTGTTTACACTCCCGACTCACAGGCTTGGGCCTGCTGCTACGTTGATCCTGAAAGTAACGCTGTTGAATGCGATTCGCCTACGAACGAAACTTGGTCTGATCCAGATCCAAGTCATATAAATACCATAGCAACCCCACCGCTTACAACCTGGATCACCCAACTTGAAGCTGTAACATCGACCTCCACAAATTTACAAGATACCTCCGTTAAAGCCACTAGATCTTCTTCGCCTTTATCGCCATCAACAACAGCTCGAGCTCCGACGAATCTTTCATCACCATCTTCCCAACCGGCTGGCCTCAGCACGGATGCCAAGGCAGGCGTCGGCGTAGGTGTAAGTATCGCAGGTGTAATCATTCTCGGATGCTCGGCCGTCTGTATTCAACGCGGACGTAGGAGTACAAAGCATAACACTAAACAAAGCTCGTTGGTACATAAGGGCCAAAACAACACAACGCATGAAAAAGCGGAGCTACCAAATACAAATGAAATCTACGAGACGTATGTTCCTCTAGCAGAGTTATCCGGGGCACATGATACGGAAACTCGATTTGAAATGCCCGCATCTTCGGCACACGAAAATGAATAAATCTCTTGGCGACTACATAATTGCAAAAGTTCTGGTGGCATTGGAAGGTTTCAGAGGAAACATTGACTTATCGTAGAAGTGGTGTGGCTTCTGTCGCAGAGAAATCGGGACCATTTGCGCTCCAGCGAAAGGCCACACTTCCCAGTAAATCATGTACAATATCAAGAAGGCTTAGCTGATGTGCTACCTAATGAGCCAGTGGAAGGTCAGAAAACCGTTGATCGTATGCCGCTGTAGTTCTTGACTTGAAGTCAAGATTACTCCGTAGACGTCGTGCCGATCGGGATCCCTGCAGCGTTTATGTGGCCGTGCCCTCGCTTAGATCGAAGCAACAAGCACCGAAACTGTGAGCTAGATCAAGAGCATCAAAATCCCACAAGCTATTCTATGCAGGTACTTTCGCGTCTCCTGTTGGCCCCTTGTATCCAATCAAACTGCAATCCTGGCTACTCGATTCATCTCCCGTCGCTATTACCCCGCTGTGACGACGTCTTCCATCCTGGCTCCACGCGTGAACCCCCGCTTGAGCCTCATCACCAGACATTTTGATCAACGGCCTCTCCTGGAATTGAACACCCCATTCTCAACCGAGCGTCAATCCGAAGCAGACGACGACTTAGGAGAATTATCAGGAAATTCGCCGTCGAAAGGAATCGAGCAAAGTACCCACGCACATTCTGCTCCAAAAGTTGCCAGAATGTCAAATCAACCTCCACATCCAGCACTTCTCATCCCGGGTCCGGTCGAATTTGATGATGAAGTATTACATTCCATGGGCCACTACAGGTAACGTGTACGCCGTAGAGAATGCATGCGAAATACGCTGATTTCTTTGGCAATGCTTAGCGAAGGTCATACTGGGCAACCCTTCATACAATGTTTCTCAGAAACGTTAACCATGCTACGAAAATTGTTTCAGACCACGAATCCAGCGTCACAACCATTCGTTATATCAGGATCGGGCACTCTTGGTTGGGACCAGATTGCCGTCAACCTTGCTGAGCCAGGCGACGAAGTGCTCGTCTTACATACTGGATACTTTGCAGATTCCTTTGCAGACTGCTTCGAAACGTATGGCGTTAAAGCAACTCAGTTGAAGGCGCCCATTGGTGATAGGCCTCAACTCGACGAGATAGAAAAGGCGCTCAAGGAGAAGAAATACAAATTGCTCACTGTCACGCACGTTGATACCTCTACCGGTGTGCTTAGCGAAATTGAAGAGCTCTCAAAGCTGGTCCAGCGAGTCAGCCCCGAAACGCTTTTGATTGTCGACGGGGTTTGTAGCGTCGGCTGCGAAGAACTCGAATTTGACGATTGGAAAGTCGATGCCGTTTTGACAGCAAGTCAAAAGGCCATTGGTTGTCCTGCCGGTTTGAGCATTTTAATGGTATCGGGGCGTGCTATCGAGCAATTCAAGAACAGGAAAACCCGACCTGCATCGTACTTTGCATCGTGGCAAAATTGGTTACCGAGTCAGTGCAAAGTCTCGAAATTCGGTCCAATACACGGCTAATGCACAGTTTTTTAGTCATGCAAAATTATGAGGCGAAGAAGGCATCTTATTTTGCTACCCCATCACCGCAGCTAATTCATGCACTTCACACCGCCCTGACACAGATTCTCTCAAAGCCGCTCTCCGAACGATTTGCCATCCACCGGAGTACTTCTCAAAAAATCAAGAAGACCGTGACTGAACTTGGCCTAAAACAACCAGCATCAAAGTCCGAAAACCAGGCCAATAGCATGACTGCCATCTATCTGCCAGAAGGTGTTACGCCGCCCGAAGTTCTTCCGAACCTACTTAAACGTGGAGTAATATTCGCCCCAGGATTGCACAAGGAAATCGCAACTAAATATATCCGTTTCGGTCACATGGGCGTCAGTGTGACTGATCCAAAAAGGGATGACATTGATCGCGCCTTGGATTCGTTAAAAGCAAGTTTGGCTGATGTCGGTTACAAGTCGTAAAAAGGAGATGATTGGCGATGGTGGTAGATCTATTTGTTGACTAAAATTGCATATAAACGAGATGTGGGAGCAAATTTGCTTCGTGTGTACATTTTCGAGCTTGCGGCTTTGTGAAGACGAAAAGCCATCGCCAACATGTTCAATAAATGTATGAGAACCATTCATGCATTAAGCTGTTCGTAAAGAAACATGCACAATTAAGGGTCTAAGCCTGTCGTAGAAATCGTAGGCAAATAGGTGTCTCGTCTAGGAATCAGACCTGCCTTCATAGAAAAATTCACTGATTTTCATCAATCATACACAATAACTGTACACATACACTGTAATTCAACTCGTCAGACGTAGCACCACCTTTTCCTTGATAATATCCCTCCTTAAGACCATATATCCTTAACGACCACCAAACCCATCCTACCCCTTAAAACACCTCTCCCCACAAAAGCCATTTCCGCATTAAATTCTACTCAACCCATTCCCCCGGCCAACTCCACTCACCCCAACCACCCTCCACAACCCCCCCAAACTAGTCCATCTCCACACTCACCACCTCATCCACTACACCTCCTTCAGTCTCCCCCACCACATCCCCCCCAGTCCCCACCACCACACCACCCCCATCCTCCCCATCCCCACCCTCCACCCCTACCCCCGCACTCTTCACCACTCCACCCATCCTCGCCCGCTGCCTCGCAGCCCACTCACGACTCGCGGCTCTCCCGCGCTCCGCGGCCTCCGCGCGCGCCTTCCGAGCCGCGTCCTCCTTTGCACGCCGCGCCGCCTCGCCCGCGTCGTCGGCGCGGCGGTCGCGCGCGGCCATGGCGCGGGCGCGGTGGCGCTGGGCGAGGATGTCGGAGGGGGTGATGGAGGGGCGGGAGGTTGTTGTTGTAGTAGTAGTGGAAGTAGTAGGGGAGGTGGAGGTGGAGGACGAGGGCTTATGAGGGGTGGGAGGGTGGGGGTTGGTAAAGGTGGTGGTGCTGGTTGAGATGCGTGGTTTGGAGGTGAGTGTGGTTGAAGTGCGTGGTTTGGGAGCTGAGGGTTTGGAGCTCGTCGTGGAGTGGCGTTTAAGAGGACGATTGGGGGCTTTGGTTGGCTGTTGCTGCGGCTGCTGCTGCGGCTGCTGATGGGCGGCGCTCACACGGGCGCGGCTGGTGGCGGTGGATTTTACGGGTATGGATGGCGTGATGCTGCTCTTTCTGACCGGACGGGCTTTGAATTCACGTTTCTTCTGCCCGCTTTCTTCTTCGCGCTTGAGACGCTCCTCCCGCTGAGCTTTGAGCTTTGCAGCGACGGCTTCTCCAGGCAGCTGGAATGTCGGTTTGGTGGAAGGCTTGCTGGATTTGGGTTGTGGTGGAGGAGTTGGAAAGGACAGGCTAATTTGTCGTCGCTTGGATATGTTTGGCTGCACGTTGATATTTTCTTTCGTGTCATCGGTATTGTTCGCATTCGTATCAGTTTTGAGTAAAGTAGAAGTTCTCTTGGTGCTACGAGTCTCTTGCAAGGGGGCTGCTTCAGCATGCCGTGTCCTGACAGTTTTAGAACCCGCCAACTTGAGCTTGACAGCATTCGAGCGGCTCATATGCTTCTTTGCTCTTGTGGCTGTCGATTTTCCCTCGCAAAGTCCTGCGCCTGCTTCGCTGCTCGAGTCATTTTTTGGATGGTCAGGACCATCGAGGCTGGGAAGCTCTTTTCCAATCTCTTCCAGTGCGTCCTCCAATGCATCAATGGCTTCAATAGAGTCCTCAGGACGCTTTTTGTGCTGGGAAGGAGAGGTGTGCTTTGTCGGTGTCTCTATCGAGTGCTGAATAGCGCTTTCAGAGGGCGATGTTTCCTGAACATTCCTGGTTTCTTTCACTGGAGAAACCGTCGATAACTTTTCGGAGGCGGGTTCACTTCCATCTTTGAGGATGCATGGCTCGGGTGAATGCGTCTCTATATGATGTAAACCGTCGCTTTGAATTTTCATCTGGGCTTTATCATGCTTGGCTGGTCGGGTTGGTTGAGATAAATCGTTGCCCTGGCGTCTTGGAGGATGTGCGAATGTTTCGTTCTCTAAGCCGTGTGTAGGTGAAGCTGTAGCTTCTTCATCAAGCTTGGTTGGATCTTGACCGGCTATGTTTCCTTCTGACTGTGCTCCTGTACAAAATAAGCGCAAATTTTGGCCATAATTCTAGGTTCATACCATTCATGTTGGAATTGCTTCTTTCTACATCCAATGGTTTCGAACAGAGTTCTTGGGTATCATTGCCTGCTGCATCACTGCTGGTGTCTTCCACGTACTGGGTATCTAGTAGCATGCCTGACGGAATCTTTTGCAAATCCCTTTTCCCGATCTTGGTTTTCCTAGACTTCGCCCTCCCCTTCTTTTTTGGACTTTTCACTTCTGTCTCAACACATATAGTTGCCAATTTGCGATCATTGTCTTGTATCTCTCCCAAAGGTGGACGCTGTGTGCGGGGTGTTTTGAGCTGATCAACGCATGTGTCTGGATCGTCGACATGTATCATACCCGCTCGAGCTGCAGCCCGTGTTGCGCGCGGCATCGTGGACCCAATTGAATCACAATGCCAGAGAGTCTCACGGTGCAGGAAAGGCAAGTATTGAATGTCTGATGTGGCAGTACCTGGATGCGGGGAAGATAGCAGGGAAGGTAGTGGTCAGGGACGTGTTTACGCGACTTACTATTTCTAGGTTAGTCTCGTTGCTTGGGTGATGAGTGCGGTAAGGATAAGGTTGTGATTCCAACTCAATTCATTTAGGGTGGTATCTCAAGCCATGCCAAAGCGAGGAAAAGACTAAGCAACAATTCATCATCCAAAATGCGTCTTGACCTAAGAAGGCCATCAAATATCCCGGCTTTCAAAGCATCATGCTCCGCCGACGCGAAGCTCGTAACGAACGACTACCCTCAAGCTCAGTCGTATTCTCAGGTGACTCCTGCACGTGCCTTGACTCTTCTGACCTGTCTACTAGATTGTGAACGCTTGCCGTTCTGGTATTCGCCTGTCTCGCTGAAGTTTTGGAGTCTTGTGTTAGATCCGTTATTTGTCCCTTGGAGATGACGCGTTTGGTGGTGACAGTTCCAGTTGATATTGCATTCATTGAGGAATGCCGTCTGGACGCATTTGATCTGGCATCCTCCTCCACTTGCGGTTTTCTATCGCCCGTAGCTTCCCCGGGTGAAGATTCGTTAAAGTCGTAAATGGCAAGATTCTCGAGCTTCCCAACAGCAGAATCGATTGGTTTGGTATCAATCCCAATCTTGTCTCTTTTTCTCCTGCTAGCAGCAGCAGATCCTGTTGTCGTTGCGTTTCTAGAAGCCCGACTGTCAACTTCAGAGGTTCCATCTGCGGCGACTGTGCTGTCTGGCTTGTCGACGGGCCGTTGATGAGGCATTTTCTCATGAAGCGGACTTTGTGCATTCGTATCGACAGCTTCTGTAAGTTGTTTCCAATCTACGTCAGAATCTTGCCGCTTCACAATTACCGTTCTCAACTTTGGTTTGTCTTTTTCGGAACTGCTGGAGCTATTCCTTGTATCGGCATCTGCATTTCTGTGGCCTTTCCCTCCTGAAACGACTGCATCGACCAGCTCTTTATTAGGTCGTCTCATTTTACTATTGAGACTGGGTTCCGCGTAGTTGACTTGACTACGGACTCTTCTTGCCGTTCTTGTTACTTCCCCGTCGCAATCGCTTTTAGTTTTCATAGAACCTAAATGGCCGGGCGGAGGTGTATCGCGAGACTCTAATCCAGCGGTCAGAGCTGCAGACGAGGAGGGAGAGACGAGATCCGTGATAACGGGAGTCTTTGGAGGCGGTGCCATGGTTTCCACTCGTTCGATACTGTCCGAAGAAGGAGCGACAATGGGTGTTCTTCTCGAGACTGTGCCTTCTGTGCTCATCTTGGTTGGCTTGCCGGACTTCATGTCTTTGTATTTCTTGTCATCTGTATCGGCCAAACCGGATTTACGAGGTGATAAATTTGCGCTTTCTGTACTCAAGGTTAGATTCGTGATACATCAAACTCTCTTCTACTCCTTACTATTTCCAAGTATCTTGCGAACTTCGAGTCTCGATTGCTGACTATCAACTCTGCTATCATTTTTATCATTTTCGTGAACAAGCTTTTGATCAATAGATATATCCGTTGCCACGACATGAGAATCGGATCCGGCTCTTTTGCTATAATGAAAGTCTTCGGGCAATGTCACATGCTCGTCCACCGGTGTAGGTGCATCACGAATGCTCAGCTTCCTCTTAGCGCCTGCTTTCAAAGTCGATTTTGAAGTGCTAGAGTTCTGCGCGATTGATGTACTTTGGGAATGCGTAGCCCTCTCAGGAGGTGAGGATTCGAATACGTGGATTCTCCGGGAGTCGAATCTTGTATTGCTCTCTCTGCGCTTTCTTCTAGTTTCCAGGTTGGCTGGAAGGCTCGTGGATATTTCCTCGGCTTCACTAGTACAGGATTGGTCTGGTTTCGCTCTTGGAGGCTCAAATTTTATGGGCTCATCACACTCAAAGTGTGCCACAGGCGGTGGACCAATATCCGGCGACTCGTTCGTCTGATCAGACAGTCGTAGCTCCGCTATATCATCTGGGCTGGAAAGTGGTGAGTAGATGTACAAGTATCCGTTATATAGAAGATCCATACCCAAGGGTACGTCGAGGATAGCATTTATCCTCGGTGATTGTTGGTAGTCTTCCTTCTTGATCTGCCCCTACATCTACATGTGGAGGCTTAACTGGTCGTAGACGCTGCTCAGATGGTACGATCTGCCCTGAAGCGTCTTTTTTTCTACTCGTATTTGCCTGCAGCGCTCCAAGGTCTGCTACTAATGTATTCAGCTCCCCCATCTTGATTTCCAGAATGCTCTGAATTTCTGTGAATCTTGGAACGTGAATGCCACCTCGACAATCGAGCTGCGACTGAAGATGTATGATGTCTCCCCGGAGTGCAGTATTATCGGCGAGAAGGCGTGAGTTTTCAAGTTCGAGTGCGCTGATTCTTAGGGATTGATTCGAATTGTTCCTAGTAAAGGGTTATTCTCAATTGCAGGTAGTCTTGTCCAGAGGAATTACTTTGCAAGTTCGCGATTTTGTCTGAGGAATCGGCGTCTCACTGCAAAAGTTGTTTTAGCATGTTGTTGATCGAAGCTGTTATACAAGAAATATGTATACGTACAAGCTTCCACCGACTCTACAGGCGCAGGCGCCTCATTCAGTCTTGCCATGTGCCCAACGAAATGCTAACGATATTTGGTGGTATATTTCCAAGGGGCAGGCCAAATTATGTTACGGATGCTGAATTGTTTTCGGGTTGAAAAGAAAGAGACCCGAGTGTGGCGCGCAGGAAAACAGTTTTCTAGAATCGGTTAGCGTAGCACAGAATGCGACCCACTACCCCACGGCGGAAGCACGCGAACTCTCCGTTTACTTAATGCAACACTGCTTCGCTGTTCTACATCAAATCGATCTGGAGAGTCTTCAATTATGGCATTCACTGGCCGACCCATGCCTTCGCATTTGCGCCATCCACCGTCTTCCGGAGCCGCAGCTGCGTCTGGTCAGTCACCCGCTCTTCTGGCACGCGTCAATGAGAAAAAGGTGGAGCTTGAAAATCTCCGACAACTACGAGACTTGAGTGCTGGTCTTGCATTACAAATGGAGACTTTGGAGGAGAAGCTGAGTACGCTGACAGACGGTACTGAAGGCAAGTCACATTCTCTATGGAGTGTAATAACTGGAACTGATTCGACTTTTATTTAGCTGTTGCTGCTGTTCTTTCAAACTGGCACAATGTTCTCCGAGCCATTCATATGGCGTCGCGTACGCCTTCATCCACCACTAAATCTTTTCAATGGTATACTGAGTCATGATAGAGAAAATTCCGAAGCCAAAAACGGATGAGAACAAACAAGATTCAAGCGAAAAAGATGTGCCGCTGCCACAGACTTTGGTCCGTGTACCTACTAATCACGTTACTACTGTAACGCAACGGGCAGCGGACGCTGCCGAGGATTGAGAAAGTATAATCGCTCAGAACCACACAATATCTCGCTTGCCTTGCTTTGCGACCTGCTGTCAGCTGAGGCACAGGTCGAAAGTGAGGGATACCACCAGCTTTGATTCACTCAAAAGAGAGAAACTTGGAAGAGCTACCAATTGGTGCGTAACTATTGCTTGGCCGTGGATATACGTGTTCTTCACTTTCTCGTGCTGACGAGCAGGCCAAGGACGTCGCGCATCCATTTTGTTGAGTCTTGACGGGTGCCGAGGAATGAGCGAATTTGATGACATTTGATGGTAAAGGCTGGATGGAACTTCAGCAATGGCAAGGATTTTGCCATGACAATGTTGACGCTAACAGAACCTGACCGGATAGACCAGGAGTCCTTGTGCTTGTTTCCCGGTGTCGCAAGAGGCAGCTTACAGCTTCACTGAGACGCTGAACGATTAAGAGAGCAGATCAAAAGATGCAGGTACTGTTCCGAAAGAAGTCCGAAATCGATATGCACTTATGCACAGTTGCATATCGCCGAATGAGGACCGAGACCCCGGATTTGGGCCACGCCCATCAAACAATTCATAGTCGTAGTATAGCTTTGGCGTTCAATATGATGGTGCATTCGATTTGTTGGTGACGCTCTTGGGCATTTTTTCGTAGGCGTTGGGGCTAGAACGTTTTGAATTTTCCTGCTTCTTCAACATCTCACCGGAACCACCCTGGTCTTGAGAGTTATTGTGTCTGTGACAAGACATGCCGTGACTGTGACGATGATTTTGATTCCGCGATTGAGCCATGCTTGTGTCTGGCTCGCTATCTGATTCGTCTGACGAGGAAGAATCGGAAGAATCCTCGTCGGATGATTCGCCGAATTCACGAGGTCTGTGGTATATACAACAAACTATTGCACAGTCAGTAACTCTGGATGCATGTAATCTTGTTCTGAAGCTGTCATTACCCTTTGACGACTTTCTGCCCTTGCCTTCGTTGTCCACCACGTCTTCCGCCCATTGTATGTGTCTTGTCTGAGCAGGTACTCCACGTAGGCGTAGCGTTCCAGAGGATTGGCCCACAGTACCCATAGAAGGTCGATTGGAGCCTGAAGTCATAGTCATGGTGGGTCTGGGGTTATGAGAAACTCGTTCGGAAGTGTGCATGGCTATTTCGTCTATGTGTGAATAGTGAAAGATCACTGAGGTGGGCTGGTGCGGTGGAGATTGTCGCGATTATATTCTTTTTTTCCGAGAATTCGAATGGTCTGGACAGCGATCAAACGAATAAGCCAATATGTAAGCAAAGCGATTTTCAGCGGCAGTACCTTCGTACCATGGGGCTGGATAGGTAGGTATCTCAAGCTTCGAAAGTTCGGGTGCGAAGGTATGTCATTGATCATGTGACTCCGCCCCGCCAGGCAGGTGGTTAAGGTAGGCAGCTGAGGTACGTCCCTGCGGAGTACCTTAGGTCCCAATGCGTGCTGGTGGCTCAGTCCCGCCGCAGGCATTCAACGCGCGCATCACGTCGTAGATGGTTTGCCTGCCTACGCGGCACAACATCTTCACTTCCTCCGTCCACCCCAGCACGCCCGTCGCCCTGGACTTTCAACCCCTCCAGCCTGCCTGCTACTTCTGAGATCTGCTTTGCGAGCTTTGAATTTGTCCACTATCCCAATATTTTGCCTTGCTTGCCCCACCTTCATCCCGCTGCTCAACACTCTCAGTGCAACTAAGGTGTCGACACTCGCATGATATTCTGATTGCTATCCAAGGGCGTTCGCCACGGGGCCCCGTGTCTTGTGAATATTCACGGTCAAAGCGACCGCCCTTTCCAACATGTCGATGTCCATTGATGAGTTGGATGCTACAGTCCGCGCATTTTACGAAGGCAGAGGCGATACCGTGCGTTTGAATCTGATTTTCCCAAATTGCGCTCGAAAGAGACTGACATGTGTATTCATCAGCAAAAACAAGCCCAAGCTACGCTCAACCAAGTTCGTTTCCTCCTAGCCTTGTAATCGAAATATACCACTAACCACCCAATAGTTTAAAGAGAATCCCGACGCGTGGCTGCTAGTGGACAAGATACTTCAAGACGCTGCATATCCCCAAACTAAGTGTATGGAGAAACGCTTTCTCGGCAGCTGGCACAGAGACTAATACTTTGACAGATCTCGGTCTCCAAGTGCTAGATCAAGTAATCAACACACGATGGAAAGTTCTACCTCGCGACCAGTGTCAAGGTACTATCTTTACCGCCAGCATCATTGACATATATCTAATCATCACCAGGGATCCGAAATTTCGTCGTCAATTTCATCATCGAATGTTCAAACTCTGATGAGAGCTTGAAGAATAATCGCACTCTTGTCAGCAAGCTCAATCTTGTTTTAGTGAATATACTGAAACAAGAATGGCCACACAACTGGCCTAATTTTATCAATGAAATCATTTCGTCATGCCATAGCAGCTTGCCAATATGTGAGAACAACATGGCCATTCTCCGACTCCTTTCAGAGGAAGTCTTTGACTTTTCAGCCGACCAAATGACCTCGACCAAGCAAAAGGAGCTCAAGCAGACAATGTGCGAGGAATTCACTTCGATTTATCAGCTCTGCACACAAGTCTTGCAGACTGCGGATTCTGTCACGCTCATCAAAGCCACATTGGAGACCTTGCTCCGCTTTCTAAACTGGATACCACTTGGTTTCATCTTCGAGACGCCTCCGAGCGGAAATAGTCTCATTGAGACACTGCAAAGCAGGTTCCTTGAGACGCCTGAGTTCCGGAACATCACCTTGAAATGCTTAACGGAGATTGCAGGTCTCCACACGGATCCTATGTACAACGAGAAACTTGTCAAGATGTTCACTGATGCCTTGACCACAGTCTCACGGATCATTCCTCTGTCTATGAACCTGAAGGATACCTATGCATCAAGCAATAGCAGGGATCAAGAGTTTGTGCAAAATCTGTCACTTTTTCTTTGCAACTTCTTCTCTACACATTTGAGCGTATGTAGATGCAGCTGTTGTTGAACTCGATATCATTCTGACATTGCTGGATACTAGGTTATTGAAAATCTCCCCAATCGTGATTACCTCACACATGGACATTTCTACCTGATCCGAATTAGCCAGATCGAAGACCGAGAGATCTTTAAGATCTGTCTGGATTATTGGACCAAGCTCGTCAGTGAGCTGTACGACGAGATGCAGCAGCTACCAATCACTGACATCAACCCGTTGCTCAACATGGGTGTTAGTGGTCTGTCGAACGGCGGCGCACCCAATCCAAACGTACTCGCAAATTATCCCCTTCGAAAACACAAGTACGCTGATGTCCTGACACACTTACGCCAAGTTATGATTGAAAAAATGGTCAGGCCAGAAGAGGTCTTGATTGTTGAAAATGACGAGGGGGAAATAGTACGTGAGTTTGTGAAGGAAAGTGACACAATTCAGCTGTACAAAACCACTCGTGAATGTTTGGTATTTTTGACACATCTTGACGTGGTTGACACGGAGCAAATCATGTCTGATAAGCTGGCCAAACAAGTCGATGGATCAGAATGGTCTTGGGCTAACTGCAACACTCTCTGCTGGGCAATCGGATCGATTTCGGGTGCAATGAACGAGGAGACTGAGAAGCGTTTCTTGGTGACCGTCATCAAGGACTTGCTCGGATTGACAGAGATGAAACGAGGAAAGGATAACAAAGCTGTAGTCGCCAGCAATATTATGTATATTGTTGGGCAATATCCTCGATTCCTCAAAGCCCACTGGAAGTTCCTCAAAACCGTTGTCAACAAACTTTTTGAGTTCATGCATGAAACCCACGAAGGTAAGCACCAATCAGTTGTCAGTATATTTCACAGGGCTCAATGCTAATCAACCGTGTGATGCAGGAGTTCAGGACATGGCTTGCGATACATTTATCAAGATTGCCAACAAATGCAAGCGTCACTTTGTCGCACTTCAGCCCGGCGAGTCAGAACCGTTCATTGATGAGATTGTGCGTAATATGCGCAAGATCACCTGCGATCTCTCGCCACAGCAAGTTCATACCTTTTACGAAGCATGCGGGTACATGATCAGTGCTCAGGGACAGAAAGGAATTCAAGAGCGCCTCATTGGCGAGCTAATGTCCCTTCCAAACATGGCGGTATGTCAGATTTTTTCTCATGTATGATAGTAGACGACGCTTACGTCTTCCAGTGGGACTCCATCATTCAAAAAGCACAGGACGATCCAAACACTATCCAAGACGGCGACACCATCAAGGTCATTGGAAATATCATGAAAACGAATGTTTCGGCGTGCAGCTCTATCGGGAGCTACTTTTATCCCCAAATTGGTCGAATCTACCTGGACATGCTGACTATGTATCGCGCGAGTAGTGAGTTGATTGATGCTGCGGTACAACGAGAAGGTATCCATGTCCACGTCTTCCGGAATTCGCTTCGACGCTGACATTTGCAGGAAACGTTGCCACGAAAATGCCAAAAGTTCGCGGTTTGCGAACAGTGAAGAAGGAAATTCTAAAACTCGTTAACGTCTACGTTGATAAGGCTGATGATCTCGAAATGGTTCACAACACGCTTGTGCCAAAACTTCTGGAGGCAGTGTTGAATGATTACAAGCGAAATGTTCCCGATGCGAGGGAAGCGGAAGTGCTGAATGTCATGACCACGATCATTAACAAACTACATGTACGTTGGAGACCTACCCTGAGCAAACACATGGTCCGAATACGCCCCGAAACATGCCAGGCGTGAAACTGACAGTGTCTTTAGAACATGATGGAAGATCTTATTCCAAGCATTATGGAAAATGTTTTCGAATGCACGCTGGACATGATTAACAAAGACTTCTCCGAATACCCCGAGCATCGCGTGGAGTTCTTCAAACTGCTCCGAACGATCAATCTACGATGTTTCAATGCGCTCTTGCGACTCGACAACCGACAGTTCAAATTTGTCATTGATGCTTGCATGTGGGCGAGCAAACACGATAATCGCGACGTTGAGTCTGCTGGACTGAACATGTGCCTCGAACTCATGTCGAACATGGCTGACGTGGATCCTCATACATGCAATGCCTTCTTCCAGCAATTTTTCACTACGATTCTGCAGGATGTCTTTTTCGTACTGACGGATTCGGACCACAAGGCCGGCTTCAAGTCTCAATCAATGCTTCTTGCCAAAATGTTCTGGCTCGTAGACTCTGGTAAACTACAGGGACCAATATATCAACCCGGGCAAGTGCCAGACGGAACTTCGAACAAAGATTTTATGCGTGAATTCATTGGCAATCTCCTTACCAATGCTTTCCCGAACTTGCAAGCGTAGGTGCATATCCCCAAAGTTTCACGGGCAGCGCTGACCATTAACCCAGTATCCAAATCAAAAGCTTTATCGAAAGCTTATTTGCAAACAATGCCGATCTACCTCGCTTCAAACTCACGCTCCGAGATTTCCTTATTCAGTTAAAGGAATTCTCGGGGGACAATGCAGAATTGTTTGCAGAGGAACGCGAGCAGGCCGCGACTGATGCAAAGATACAGGAACGCGAACGAGCACTGAAAGTAGGCGGACTGTTGAAGCCGTCTGAGCTCGATGATGATGAGCTCTGACTAGATGAAGAATTACGGACAGATGGTGCTGTGCGCACGCAATATCGACAGGGCAAGATGACATCTTCGAATATCCCGCACCACGATGCTGTGGAGGGAGAACGATTTGATGGATGGGGGATTTATGGACTCTGAGCAAGACGAGCTTGCGCTAGGCTCAAAAGTGCAAACCCTCGTTTATCGATCTCTTGGCATTTGTCGGGGCAAGAGAGGATGTGTCAGAAGACTTGATTCATGATGGGGGAAAGCATGGTTGGGAGGCAATGTGTCTACACGGATGTGAGCGAAGGTCGCCAACTGCACTAGCTAGACGAAACAATAATCCAATCACAAAAAGGCCCGTCTCATCTCTGGCTCGGCAATCTGGCCGATCTGAGATGGATGTGATGATCCACGGACGCTAAGCAACCGTCATGCACTATACTCGCTTAGGAGTCGATGACGAGCAGATCAAAACACGCCGCGCTCCTTTAGAACAAATTTCATTTCACTAGGTATGCGATTCTTCATTCCAACTCGTGTGCCTTGTGCGACAAGTCCGCACCTCTGGCCTTCTTGAAAAATCTGACTTGTGGCTATGCCCAATTCTCGTGAAAATCTGCTCTCATCTCGTACCTCTTCGTCCCGCTTCAAGATGGCGAATAAAGCCGAAGATGGAAAGTCAAACAAGAGAAAGAAAGTCCTAGTTGTAGGAGCAGGTGCTGCAGGTAAGTGCTAGTGAGTCGAATGAATAATTCTTCAATTGACAAAAGGCAAGGCATGTCATGCGCCCACCATTTGGCCCAACATCCGGATAAGTTTGACGTGACTTTGATCGATGCTGTGGACTACTGTGGCGGCCAAGCTTTTTCGATACCCATTGACAAGGAGAAGTATGGTGCTAGTTGGCTTAATCAAGGTGTTCAAGGAGGCTCGTACATTTTTCATCATACTCTTACCATGTTTGCACGTCAAGGTCATCATGCAGATCCTGTGAATCTTCAGGTACGTGCTTTGAGACAATCCTGCACTGTCCGTAGTAAGCTAATTTGAAATAAAAGGTTTCATTTGGCAAAGGCGATAATTTCTGGACCAATGTATATCCTACAAAATTGCTTGAAAGGCATCAAAAAGAAGTCAAACGATTTGACACCATGATCAAGACTGTCCGATGGTTCGAGCTCTTCTTTGCTCTACTGCCCATCAAATACCTCATGAAACTGTTCCGATTTTCCTATGAGTTTGCCAATGCTATAGCCTTACCGATGGTCGCTCTCTTTCTTGGCACTGGAAACTACACGCCCGAGGTTCCTAGCATGATTCTCGAGCGGTTATGCACCAGCCCAACTTACGGCATGTGGTATCCGGTTGACAAAAAAAGCGTTGCAAGCAATATGCCGCCCATGGTCGTATTTCCGAACTTTAGCGTCTTCTATAGCGATTGGAAGAAGGATCTTGAAAAAAAGGGTGTCAACGTACGGCTGTCAACGGAGCTCACAGAAGTCGTAAAGCGAGACAAGAACGGTGTTATCGTACGTCTAATCAAACGGACACCGCAAAAGGATGGACACAATCCGAATAGCGCCTGGGTCCAAACAGATCCGGACAGCAACGCTGATGCGGACGCGGAAGAACACCAAGAAGAGTACGACGAGCTTGTTCTTTGTGTGCTGTATGTCTCTCATCTTCTCCACCACCATCTATCCTTCATCCATTCTAATTGTTTCCGTTATTCAGCGCCGACACTGCCAAACGTATTTTAGGCCGCACCTCAACCCGTCGTGAGAGACGCGTTCTCGGCAGCGCCAAATTCGCTGACGACATCACCGTCACGCACTCCGACAGCGCCTACATGGAGAAGCACTACGAAAACCACTTCAATCCCGAGCAAGCCGTGTCCAGCCTATCCTCCACCCCACAAACCTCCCGCATCGAATTCGCCAAGACCTCCTTCCAGCCCATGTACTACATCAAGATGTACCCGCAGGACCTCACCAAGCTCGAAATGTGCTTCGACTGCACCAACTACCAGTCCCAGTTCCCGCCGGACCAGCCCTTCGACCGCCACGTTTTTCAAACCATCTACCTGAACAACGCGCGCGACCGCAGCTTGTGGTCCATCGACGAAATTGATGAGTCCAAGATCATCCGCAAGGACTGGTGGCACCAGCTCTGCCACTCCTACACCCACTACCTGTTCGTCGTGCCGTGGATGTGGCTGCTGCAGGGCCGCAAGCACACGCGCTATGCTGCGTCCTGGACGCTGGTCAACGCGCACGAGGTTGCTGTCATTAGCGGGATTGCGGCGGCGGTGGATCTCGGCGCAGAGTATCCCGCGGATTTGGAACGGGATAAGTTTGCGCTGTTGAGTTTTAGACTGTATTATTTGTTGGGCTATGGAAGGTGGTATAAAAGGAGGCAAACGAAGGAGGGGCCTGGGAAGGAGTGGGCGACGGGGAATGAGTATGGGAGTGTGTATAATGGGCCAGGGGTGGTGAGTGAGGAGAGGACGACATGGCGGAGGGAGAGGGAGCAGGGGAGATCATTGTGAGGTTGATTGGTCAGGGGAAAGAATGTGTATATGTATTGGAATGTAAGAAACATGTACCTTAATCATAATCAAATGCTATACCCAATACCCTAGGAAGATTTTGGATAAGACAATATGGACCTTTAATAGAAAATTTAGATTATCATATCATCATATCCAGACATGTTCTTTCAGACTACGTTATAAGAAAACCAACTAGTCATCACGAGCATCACGCTTTTGAAATAAGCTCCCGATTGCAGCGAGCATAACAACAGTGGTAATTGGATCTAGCTTCTTCGATGCTCACCCGTCGATCTCCTATTCTCTATGCCTTTCCACTGTCTGGATTCATGGTAGGTCGCCAAAGAAGCACATCTAATAGCCTTTAACATTACACTTGTCACCATCTGAGGAAGAGGAACCCAGCAGTCAACATTGGCAGCTTTGCTAACACTACAATTTTACACAACTAGCCGCCCATATCATATCTACACCATCTGTGAAGAGCAGCTTATTGCAGTAAATCGATGACAACCATCGCCATGACGCAACGAACAGAATTCTCATACTTGCCTCCTCCATCTCTCCCATCCACTCAGTGAGGGGTGTTAGTTCACTTCTCCCATAAACCTCCATTAGAAGTAAGGAAACTCCAGGCTTGTCCAGCAACCCTCCCCGCTCTCAGATCTAACCCATGCCCATTCATGCATTCAACCGAAAGAGAAGTCCCATGCAACAGCTCCAACATCCCCACCTCTCCCTTCTCTCCTCTCCAGCCTCCTTCCCCAATTCCCCCCACACTTTCCTCCCATTCTCATCCCCAATCTCCCTCCCCTCTTAAAAATCAATCAAATTCCCACCCCCCTGCCCCCCCTGTCCCGCACCCCCAAAAGGATTCGTCCTCCCCGTCCCCGCCGGTCCCGTCTGCGCCGGCATCATCTGCGCCTGCGGCTGCTGCTGTTGCTGCTGCGGCACGAAGCCCGTCTGCTGCGGCACGAACCCCCCAACACCACCACCATGATAAAACGGATTATTCCCCGTCTGGCTCGCCTGCAACTTGGTCGCGATGCCCGCGCCCGCGCTATTGACAAACGTGCCGGGCGCCGTGTGCTGGGCGGGGATGCGGAGGGCGCCGACGTTGCCGAACGTGTCCTGGCCGGACTCGGCGGAGTTGGCGAGGAGCGCGTTGAGCTGCGCGTGTTGCGGGTTGCTGCTGTCCTTGCGGGGGGGTTGTGGCGTGGAGGAGGGGAAGGCGACGGCCGGGTGGTAGGCTGGGGTGTTGTTGTTGTTGAATTGGGTTTGGGTTTTTTGCTCGGCGAGCGTGGAGAGGGTCGGCGTGGATTGGTGGGTGCTGGGCGGTTGGGGGCGGGAGAAGGAGGAGGCGAAGGGATTGTTGGAGCCGGTGGGTTGTGGGCGGAGGGTGTCGTTTGAGGGCTGGGAAGTGGCCCATGGGTTGTTGGTGCCGGGCTGGAGGGTGTTTTGTTGTTGGAGAGGTTGCTGCTGCTGCTGCTGTTGCTGGGTGTTGAAGGCGTCGGATTGGGAGCCCCAGGGGTTGAAGGAGGTTTGTTGGGGTTGTCCAAACTGGTCGTAACCTGGTTGCGAGGTGGCTGGATAACCAGTGCCATAGCCGTTTTGGAATCCGGTTTGCTGGGGTTGGAAGCCGGTTGGCTGCGCATATGCATTGTTGAGATATCCTGTGCTTTGAGGCTGTTGCTGGTCTACGAGATTGCCATACCAGTCAACGGCTCCTTGCTGCTGATAACCCTGGTTATATCCAGTTGGTTGCGGCTGGGCAGGTTGTGTGGGGATATCATCGAACAAGGACGAAGCGTTCTGGTCTTCTAGTTCTCGTCGCCGTAGTTCCTCCTCTTCTTTACTAAGTTTGATAGCTTTGGCAAGGTCATCATCATCTACAGAGGCACCATTGTCACGCTCTCGTCTTCTTTTCTCTTCCTCGGCTTCGTTTTTGCTAGCTTCGATTGCAAGACGATATTCCAGGTCATCTTCATCATTCTGACGGTTACGGTCTCGTTCGCGAGGTCGGGTTCGTCCTGGCTCGCTACCACCAG
Source organism: Astrothelium macrocarpum (assembly GCA_021030915.1). Lineage (NCBI taxonomy): Eukaryota > Fungi > Ascomycota > Dothideomycetes > Trypetheliales > Trypetheliaceae > Astrothelium > Astrothelium macrocarpum. The sequence goes on along the minus strand of JAGEMR010000005.1, from coordinate 251,960 downwards.
CATAGCCTCCACCAGGTCCAAATTCGTCAATTCCAGTAACGCGAGACTTCCAAGACTTTCGATCTTGGCGCTCAGCGCGGAGCCTTTCTTCATCAAGAACGAGTGACGTCAGCTCTTTGGCAGAAACCCTCACTGTGGTGACAAAGCATTAGCATTCAGTTTTCGAACAGGAACAAGTTATTTGTATGCCCTGTACCATTCTGACCCACGTCTCGGCCGTCCTCGTCAACGTATTGGAATTCGCGCAGTGTTTTGATTATGTAAATGTTCTTGCGAGCCCAGGTTACGACAAGCTCGGAACCTTCATGGAGACAGTAGTCGAGCACTTTGAGTGATTTGAGAACATGTCGCCAGTTTTTGCCTTTGTCGTTCAAGCGCTTATCCAACATGTCCATAATCTCGTAAAAATCGGTGGAGCTACACCAAGGTTAGTTTGAGGAGCAAGACGACGCATCAAGTCGCGCGCACTTGTTGAAGGTTAACTGGGCAATTTCTGCCATGTCGGTGCCGACAGGGCCCCAAGGATCATTGCTCGTAGCTGATGCAAGTTAGTTGTGGTGCAGGAGATTGGGCGGAGACAAGTGTCGCATACCATTTCTGACCTTGACTTGGACCGAGGAGTAGCCTTTGGTGACATTCTTGACGCTCCTTACTACCTTTGACATTGTGGACCAGCACAGGTTGGATGGACAGCGAGGAGAATGAGGTTGGAAAAAGGTGCAGCAGAGGCGTAAGCTTGAGGTCTGGGATGGCGTGGAGGATTGCAGGAGGGAGTGATGTAAGGCACCAAAACCGGGCCTTACCGGCGGCTTCAACCCCAACGCTTGATCCCGGTGATGGCCGATTTTCTTTCGAGGAGGCTAATTGACGGTGCGATTACGTTAGAAGGGCTGCTAATGACAATGATTATGTGGCTGCGATTGGACTGCTCGGGCCAAGTAGGCGCTGGGCGCGCTGCATGATCACGCCTCAGCTTGAGACGTTTGCATTGCAGATCTTACTCGATCAATTTTGCAAATCTCCATTGTTGCTGCAACTAGTATCTATTTTGAGCCTGAAAAAGAAGAAAGCCGCCCATATGCGCCCAAGGTGCTAAATTTGCTGTTGTAGTGTACATGCCCCGATCTTGCCCTCGTACCGTCGTCGCATTCGTCAGAGCTCCATTGCCTTGGTGCTCAAGGCATGTCCCACAAGCCAGCCAAGACTGGTCTACTCTTGCCATTAAATGGAACCCCGTTGACCCGCAGAAGAAGAAAAAAGGAAAAAAAAGCAAATCGAAACAGCAACGTCTAACAAAGCTCGTGGACAAAGCAAGTAGAGCTCATAAAGCAAACCACATAACGCAGACCGAACCGACGCACGTGCTCGAACCAGAGCTGATGCAATTATTTCCGTGATACCGATGGGTCATGCCCCTTTTGCCATGCACAACCGCTAAAGGAAAACAGCCAGCCGAGCTATGATACAAGTGGTTTGCTGTCAAAAGAAATTACTGCTGAGGCGCTCCTGCCCACATCTCTCCACCAAGACGTTGAGTTTGATGGTATGGATCTGGTTCAGTGCTCTGTGGTCTCCTCATGTTCGAATTTGGTGGATAGTACATGTTGGATGCCGAAGCTCCATAATGAGGATCTGGATAGACGTAGCCGTCACCTGGGTTGGGCGAGGGAAGTCCCTGCTGGGCAGGAGATTGCCAGCCCATGTTGGCCATGTGTGGACTACCATTCGCGCTCCCGGCCTGTTGCTGGCCGTTATTCGACGTTGCCGGTGGTTCAAGCACTGAAGGTGGACCGTATCCACTTGGGTGAGAGGTAAGGGATGGCCGAGCACTGGTTGGAACAGAGGTGTATGGTTGGGAAGCTACCGAAGGCGATGAACGTGGGCTAGGTTGCTGCATCTCACCACGAAGATGCGGAGGCATGTTCATTCCAGTCATATACGCATAGTCCGAAGGCTGTCGATGTAGAGCAGGCATTCCTTGCATGCTAGCCGACGGAGAAAGCGAGACAGGACGTCCATGAGGCGAAGGAGTTGGGAGAGGCGATTTCGTATCCGAATATTCGTCACCATCCGAATGAACTGATCTATGCGCTGTTGGTGCTCGTGAGGCCAAGGCCGCGGCAGTCGCTGCTGCTGCTTCCTCTACTGTACCAGTGTGGTGGTTTTGATGACGCGTCAGAGTAGTCCTTCTTGTGAAGGTTTTCTGGCAATCAGCGTATGGGCATTTATACGGACGTTTACCAGAATGAATCCTGCGGTGCCGAGCCAGAGAACTGGAATCGCTAAATGGCTGTTCGGAAAAGATTTAGTACCAGCACAATTACTCAACTTTTACACAATGGCTTACCTTGCCGCATCGTTCACACATGTGAGGCTTTTCTCCAGTATGTACACGTGAGTGGACAGTCAATGCTGATCGCTGGATGAATTGTTTGCCACACCCTGGATAGTCACACACGTGGGGACGGTGTCCACTGTGGATCCGTTCTGCAGTCATGCTTAGCAAACTCTATTAGAAATATCGCATCCAAAGATAGACAAACCATGACGAGCGAGATCGCTTCTTCGAGCGAATCCCTTTCCACAAGTCGAGCACGCAAACGCTTTGACCAAGCCAGACCCTCCTCCTCCTATACTAGATTTGTCAACTTCGGATTGACCACCATCTTCATTGGGCTGAACAGGCATGGCAGGAGGGTATCCCACATCTGGGGTGCCACCGTTTGTAGCATACCCCTGTTGAAGTAAAGGTAGGGGTGTTTGCATTTGTGAAGGTGACGGATACCGCATGCCATTGGAAAGCTGTGTCGGCATCGACGTGTAGGTTGGCATCGAGACTGCAGGCTGAGATGAATAACGCGAAGAGTGATCGGATGCGTGAGGAGACACGCCTCGTTCGGAGCTGTTCTCAGATTTTATGCGGCCATTCAGATAGGGATTTTGCACGAGTTGTGCCTGAGGGGGCACGTCGTTGTGCATTGCATGGTGAGGCATTTCATACTGCATCTTGAGGTCTGAAAAGCCACCAGGCACGGAATTAGTGATGATGCTCTGTGATAGTGGCTGGGTGAAGGCCATGGAAGATGGATTTGCAAGAGTGGCGAGATGGTTGACAGAGTTTGACGGAGAACGCGGGTACATACCAGGCCCTCGGTCGCCAACCAGCAAAATCGAAGAGTTAGAAGTCGCGTCCGAGGTGAGGATGGAGGATGTTCTTGTCGCGATCTTGAATAGAGCGGCGTGTCGTGGCACGGACTGGACCGTTGGCAAGCGTTGTCGAAGGGTGGTCGGTCAGGTTCAGATTCTGGCCAATGCAGCAGTACTTCAACTGCATCGCACGTTAGCCCCAGCGCAGGAGCAATATCACGCCGGGCACGGTGATCAACGGTCACACAAGATAGACAGTGATGGCAAGGGGAGAGACACGGCGATGGCGAGCCGTCGTCTCTGACACACGACGGAGTGAAAAAGGAGAGAGGCGGAATGGCACGGTAGATGCGGCTTGGAACGGGCAGCAGCGTGCCGGAAGCAGCCGAGGGCGGTGGTTCACGTACCTAGGAACGGGCGGAAGTGCGTGGTCTGTTCAGCAGGCGCAGACAGCGAGGGAGCAAGATGATTATATTGTAAGCAGGTACATCTCTCGTAAGGTGTCCTCACACACGGCGAGGGAGACAGAGGAGACGGCGATGGAAGCTAGCGCGGGCCCGTGCGCGCAGCACCAACTCGCCCGGGAGCCTCTCACTCGCGTAGCACGCTGCAGTCCCCATCCACACCACGCCCCAGCACCTAGTAATTCGCCTCTGACAATAGAACCCTCTCCGCCGGCGCCTACTTCTTGCGCCTGCTGAGGCCAGGGGCCACGCATCCCGCCAGATCAGCTGCGGCAACGGGATGCCCGTAGGCATGCACTGCGCACGGCCCTCCGTCGCCGCTGCTGTTGGACGGCCCTCGGACAAGATGGTAGATGATGGACTGCGCTGCGGTAGGGCTGGATGACATCAACAGCATGCGCTGCTGCTAGCCCTCCTCAACAGTGCAGGGAGACGAAGCATCCGTGGTGCATCATGCTCGACGCTTGTGGGCACCCTGCCGGCCCTACGCCATGCCCAATCTTGATCTCGCAATGTAACTTCGGTACGTACCAGCCCTCAGCAGCTGGTAAAAAGACCGCATCAAGCGAATGCGAAACACCACGAACTACTCGAAGCAGCCTAGCCCGGCAGCGCACGCGGATCCTCATCTGGCACCGTCGCCGCTCCGACGAGCTCATCAGCCACTCATGCCCTCGCCCTTGTGATCGCGATTTGGCACAACTGCTGAGTAAGTTGTCGACTCCCTACTTGGGTCTTAGGCAAACAGAAACGCTTCTGCCGCACACGGACAGCCACACGTAATTTTAAAGTGCTTGTTGCAATCCTCCTGCACGACTATCTGCCTCTGCACCTGCACTTTGAGACATTTTCTTTAGTTTTGCATCGGCAAACATGCGAAAACAATACAGAGGATCTATTGTAATTTCGAGCCTCGGGAAGTTTCTTCACCACCGCCCGCATCTCTCGCATCTTTAGGTTGCATCTCCGAGCGGTTCGACCGTTTCCGGACGCCTTCTGCATGCTTTGCCGACCGACGGCGAGCGACTGCGCCCGCGCTGCTGAGGATTGCTGCATGGAGGTACGCTCGCGTCATTACTTGGATAGCCGCTGTAGTGAGACGAGAGACTACAGTCAGTCGGGCAGAGAGCGCGGCCAAAAAAAAAAAAAAAAAAAGAAATGCAGTCAGGGATGAGGGGACTTGATCGCTGGCTGGCGTGAGCCCCTGAACATGCATCGAAGTCCGCTAGAAGGCTTCTAGCGCAGGGGGATGCCTTAGTGCGACGTGTGCAGCTGGGCACAGACGTCTGAGCCACGCAGCCTCACAGACGAAACCACATCTTGACTGAATCCTGCGCATTTCGCTTTCAGGCTGCAGGACGCGCTGCCAGGATTCTCCATGCGGTCAATGCTGGCCCTCAACCTTCATTCGTCCGAGAGCGACCTTCTGGAAATCCTGCCCAGATTCCGGTGATTTCCCCTTTTCGCAAGCTTGCTTGACTGCCATGCCACTGCGACACACCCCACGCTGTGCGGCGAGTCAACTGTTCAAACCGCTCACGATGATTTGTCTGACGTGACTGCAGCTTATCAAAACTTAGGGCCAAGTTTTAATTTCATTCATGCTGAATAGTGACCATGGATAAAATATCCAATAGCATGCCTAATCCGAGATATGTAACGCAATGTACAGATACTATCCGGATCTCTGAACCCGAATGCCTAGTTCGTGTTGCGAATCCTACGTTCAACAAGTAGGCGTGATCGTCAAATTAAACTGATCCTTCAGAGCCTTACGCAGTTATTGCTATGCTTGGATAGGGCGGGATGATTTAGCTGAACGACCTACTAACACAGTTTCGCCCTGAGGATCATTTGACTCACCGCTGACGATAGGGCTATGAAAAGAAATCATCTAATAATTCTCCTTGCTTGACAAAATGAATTCTAGAAGCCAATCGTTGTTTTTGCGGCAATCTTCCGTCATTTCTGATCGCATGTGAAACAGCCCTATCAGCTCTTTTGCTCCGACTATCAACGAATAAGCTGATGCAATTGTGCCACACCTAAAAATGCCCGTCGCCACCGCCACTACAAGCAAACATGATCCATATCCCCTCCATTGTCATCGAAAGAACTACTCGGTTCCCTCTAAGAGCCCCTCTATTCCTCTCCAAGAACCACTTGATTCCCCTCCAGGAACCACCCCATTCCCCCTCAATAACCACTCCATTCCCTCCAAGCATCCCTCCACTCCCTCCAAGAACCATCCATCCCCAATCACCATCCAGCACGCCTCCCTTCCCCTTCCCCTTCCCTTGCCTCCAACTCTACCTCCTCCTCAGATTCAAATTCACCCTCGCGCCCACACCCAACCGATGCACCCCACCCCTCCTCTCCCAAACACTGCTCCTGCCCTCCGCAACCGCGACCACCTCCTCGGCGACGCGCTGCGCGAACCCCCCACGCCCGCTGCCGCGAAACATGCGCTTCCCCGCGGCATCCAGGATCCACATGACGGCGACGCGCCGGCGCTGCCGCAGGCCGAGCGGGATGGGGATCTGCAGCGCGACGCCGCCGCCGGCCACGCCCTTTTGCGAGCGCAGCCGCAGCAGCGGCGCCACCGAGTCGATGGCCACGCTGAGGTACAGCTGCGGGTTGAGCGGGAGGTACGCGGGCGGCGGCGAGTTGGGGAGGAGCGGGTGCGTTGGGGAGGGGGTCGGCGGTGGGGAGGTGCGGAGGTGGTTGAGTATCTGCGCCATGTTCTAGCGTCTTGGAGTTAGCTGTCTGGGTCTGTGGCTGTAGGTTTGTGGGGAAGGGAGGGGGATTGTTTTACTCTTTGGGCTGCGCCGAGCTTGCCGTCGCGCATGAGGAGGTTGGTGACTTGGTGGATCAAGGGATCGTAGCGTTGCTTGAGACGGAGATCACTGGGGATGCGAATGTTCGGTAGCTGGGGTTCGTCTGTCTGTACAGATGGGTCTTGTTGGGTTGTAGACATCGGCGATAGTGTTTCGGCGTGATGCCGTGCGTTTGTTGAGAATGGTCGTAAGCCCTTGGGATTGGACGTCTTGATTTCGTCCTTCACCACCTTGGGTAACTTTTCTTGTGCAGCCTTGTCATCTTTGACAATCTATTTGCAGGAGTCAGCATATGTAACCTCTTCAAGGTACTTGCATCACCGTGTGAAGTATGGAAATCCTAATGACAAGGACGACGGGGGAGGAGAAACCTACATCCTGGATTGGCGTACCTTGCTCAATATCCGGAGGCGTCTCGCCCGTTATTTTAGCCGTAGCTGCAGCTTCTTCGCTAATATGGGGTAACTGGTCCATGTTCGGTCCCTTTACATCTGCAGTTCGCTTGGCATCGTCCTTGCCATCAGAGAAGCATCGCTTCGACCGGATGGCGAGATTGGGTTGAATACGAGGACGCAGCGGTTTAGCTGCTCTGAATATGAACATGACTGGTCTGTTGGTCGACATTGTGTAACCTTTTGATGTGGATGTGTGGATGTTTGGATGGGTAAGGTTGAGATGCGGGAAAACCTTCGAATGTCGTTGCGGCACGTCAAGGGCCCAGCTACCACCATCAAGCAAGCACGAACTCTGTTTTTCGGTTCGAACCTAAAATACATCTCATACCAACCACATGGTTTCGGCTACAGAGATCCGATAGCAAACAATTCATCAATCGAAATCGAAACACACCGCTTTGACGTACATATTCGTTCCTCGAAACGGTCATTAAAGCTACCGGATAAATGATCTTTGGCATCAATAAACTTTCAATGTGTGAAATTAACCTTTATCTGCTATATGCTAAACATATGGCCCAGAGAAGACTTCAGAAGATTGAAAACCAAACGCTATCTCCCATGAGTCGTACCTGACTTTTTTTGAGTAACCGCCCAACGATATCATCCACGCCTGTTTAGTTTCGCCTGTCTGATAGGCCTCAGTAAGACGTGCATGACCGCTCAAAATTGTGGCAGACCGGTAGGTCGGTTGCAACAGCAGCTAAATCAGTGTGATGCCAGCTCGCACTTCTCCGTTGTTTCATGCGCCATCAAGTTGAAAAAGGCGCTCGATAAAGAAATTCACATTTGATTCATAATGATTAGGCTACCTCATGAACGAACGAGAAAGCAAGTAGAAGGACGTCAAAATACATTCTGCTTTTGTTACATTACGGATGATGTTTAGAGAGCAATGGATTATTAGAACAAAACACCTACTTCTATGTCACGTTTGATACGGAAACACAATCCAACTGTTTTCGTTGACTTTTCTTTTTTGAGCAATCTAGATAGGGTTGAAGGAATGTTTAGCAAGTCTTCTCCTCCTTTAGTATTCCTTTCTACATGTACTGTTGCGCACCGGACTGGATTTGTAAGCATCTGATGATCTCAGCTACGATGAGACTGCTTTCCTCGGCGATGACTTGGCGTTGTGTGTCTGTGTGGATGTGTGGTTCGACAAGAGACGGGCAAGCGGGGCAGGGTGCCTTGGCGGGCCTGCTTGCCTTGGTCATCAACAACTCCCTGCCTACACAGCTTCACAACCACTTCGACCTCCTCCGCTGTTGCGCTGGTCCGCCATTCAACTCGTTTGACATCTCATCCTGTCATTCATCCAAGTCTCTCCCCAGTCGTCGCCCTCATGAGCTCCCGGGAGATAGGCTATTATTTCGTTATGTTCACAGACAGTGGCTAAGAAATATCAGTCACTGAATTCCCAAGCTCATATAGCTCGGATTTCCTATCACTGCTACTGCCTGTGAGGCTGTAGTCTGGACCATCTCCTCGAGCTCTCTCTGATTGGTCTATCTTACGAAATCCCTTGGATTTAACCGCTGGCAAGATGTCACTTTTACAAGCCTTGGATGAGGAGCAACGCGAGGTGCTAAAGGATCTAGAAGAGCAGAAGAAAAAGCAGAAAGGGCAAGGGCGTGATCAAACTCAGACAAGTGATGAAATGCATACTACAACTTTGCGGCTTGGTGACAGCAGACCAAAAGGTGCAATGTCAGCAGTATATGGTCGCAATCAACTACCAGATCCATTGAGGAGAGCTTCTGCACGACGTAACTCGACACCGGAGATATCAGGACTCCGTCTACCAGTGTCATCTTCATTACGTAGGCGAGCCGCTTCACCTGGTTCGAGTTTATTAAGTCCTACCTCTTCGAATCCGCCGAGAAATATGCGGCGTCGTTCAGAAAATAATCTTAGCAGGCCAAGATCTCTTGGTGAAAGAACTCTTCATTCACGTGACAATACTGCATCATCCCAAAGTGAGGAAGATAAGAATAAAAGAGATGATCTTGATGAAGATGGCGAAGAAAGTACTCGTGGTCGAGGTCGAGAGAGGTCTTTGACTGCCGCTTCTGAGGAGGACGAGAGTGAAAGCCGGAGCTCATCCTTACAGAGCTCTACCAGACTTCCAAAGGATCCGAATCGTGAGTCACCAGATTCTTGGTTGGAAAATGTGTGTTAACTGTTTGTAGATGCAGATATCCCAGCAAAATACAAGGTCAAATCTTTGGTGGAGCCTACTTTGACCGTGACTGGTCCGGATGGCGAAAGGGCAATTAATAAGAAAGCTGGGGTGCACCCATACACAAGCTTCGACCAGGGAGGCGCTTCTGGTGTTTCAACACCCATAAACTCGGATACAGAGGCGGATATTACGGACATTCGTCGAGCACAAAAAATGGCTCTTACCGTTTCCCCTATCCATTCTACGCCAGAAGCCCATCGTGTGATACGGCAAATCATCAGGGGACAATACTCTACATTCCAACGTGAAGCCGAGCAAGGCTTTCGACGACAAAGAGTGTATCTAGTTGCCACCGATCTTAGTGAGGAAGCTGCGCACGCACTTGAATGGACTATCGGCACCGTACTTCGGGACGGCGATACCCTTCTTGCGGTGTATGCAGTAGATGAGGAGCTTGGCACTGGAGGTGAGACGTCGAGTGTTGGCATAGGCGAAGGTGCATCTGCAATCAAAGATACCGCCAGCATTGTGGGATCTTTTCCTACAGGCCCGGACGCGACAACGAGTGCGCCTGGCCCATCGCCACTATCTAATGCTGGACCAAGCTCTCCTAGTCTTGAAAGCTCCAATATGTCAAAAGCAGAGCGCGAAAGGTATCATGCTGCGACAGAGGTTACCGACCGCTGCATTAAGCTCCTGCGTAAGACTAGGTTACAGGTTAGAGTTGTTGTGGAGGTGTTCCATTGTAAAAGTCCGAAGCACATGATCACAGAAGTGGTAAAAGACAACATCTCTTTCTATTCTACTATCAAGTTGACTAATCCGCATGGCTAGATCGATTTTCTTGAGCCTACTCTTGTTATCCTTGGTTCGCGTGGTCGAAGTGCTCTGAAGGGGTGAGTAACGCGTTCAATTCAGCACAACTGTCAGTGCGAGAGGTAGAAGTCTGATTAACGAGTACTTCTAGCGTTTTACTTGGCTCCTTTAGTAACTACCTTGTTACAAAGTCGAGCGTTCCCGTAATGGTTGCCCGTAAACGACTTCGAAAACACAGCAAATACAGAAGAACCAACGTGCGATTGAGCAATGTCCTCACGAATCCCAGTACTACATCGAGTACGAGATTTGCACATGCAAAGGTGGATGAGTTTGATGACGTTCATCCAGGATCTATTGACGCGGAACGAATTGAGCGAAGGAAAAAGAAAAAAGAGCAAGAGTTGCAGGAAGCTCTGGCACTCATCCCTCGATAATAAAACAACGGCCAAATTTTATGAGTCCATGATTGATTCCCCACTACTATACACTTCAGTCTAGAACCAATTCAACTCCACTCTGCTTCTTACCTTTCGTGACTGCATCTCCGAATCATCTTATGCTCAATACGCTAATGAACACTTCAAGTTCACTCTGAAATCTCACCAAGCTGAGACAGAGATAAGTCAGCCACACTGGATATGGTCCAGCCCCCGAAATGACCCACTTCTATCACTCAACCTCGTCCACCTGTCCCTTCCGCCCGCCCCGCGCACGCAAGTCTTCTTGTAATATGCCACAGTCATTGCCCATTACCTTAGACAGAATATTTGGAAATATGAGTTGATACCAAAAGAGTCAACTAGCTAAGCGCATTCAATTAGTGTCACGCCCATACTCTTCAAGGTTGTGGTTCGATAGAAATTACCAAAAAAATAGAGAGATCTTGTCAACCCATCAATCCAATTTGCTGTACATGGAGCGCCAAATCAGAGGGATAAATTTGCCCGAGCCGTTATATCTAGTGGACTGCAATCGATAACAGTTGGAGCAATGACTTCAAACTGTCAATTTCGGTACATAACGATGGTTCACTGAGGCGTAGGTACTGGGCTGTACGTTTCAGTCTCACCCTTTCTCTCAAGATAAGAGCTCGCATACAAACTTCGGTACTCTATACCGTCGCGCCAAGTCAAGGCCATTCAGGACTCATAAGGATTGTGTGCTTGATTCTGGATACTGACACCATGTATTGCTACGCATGTCGAAACATGCTTTGCAGAGATTACATTTGGGAGGGCAAGACCTAGAGTAGCATGCACCATAAAAACGCAGAGGACTTGCAAGATGCTAGTACCTTTTGTGCCTTTTGCAGATTGTTGCCTTTCGCTAGTCAGTACAACGAGATCGAATCACAATGGCAGCAAGAGCGTCCCACAACAGACTTTTCCGTAGAATTCTACCTCCCGAGTACGATGAGATTTCCCCATCTTGAAATCATCATATCCTGGCTCCCTAATGCTGGTGACAGCGAACTGTCGGAAGGTATGTAAAGAAGCTATGTTCTCGAGCATTTGCCGAGAGAGAGGACGGAGCAGATGTACGTACTTCAGCAGTTCCCAGTGGAGCCTGCCGTTTGACCTTAAGTAGTGTCAAGTTTGAATTGTATCCCCTAGAAGCTAGCACTGGTTCCGAGGTTCCATTCAGATGGGCCCGAGATGCTCTCAAGAGATGTGAAGTCCGAAAAGATCATGCATGTTGCAAGGTGACGTATTCTGGGAATATGCCAACAAGGCTTGTAGATTTCTTTGGTAGCGGTGACGCGGAATTCCAAGTCGTCTTGCCTTCCGAGAGGAACATGACTGGAGCTCGTTATGCGACCTTGAGCTATTGTTGGGGTGAAGCCAGTTGTCTTCGACTGACCACTGACAATTACCAACAGCTTATGGTCAAGTCGCATAGTCTCGACGAACTTCCTCTCATGTTCCGCCAAGCAGCGGTTGCCATCAAGGCACTGGGGCTTCGATATTTGTGGATTGACGCTTTGTGTATTTTACAAAATGATCGGGTAGACTGGGAACGAGAAGCATCGCAGATGAGCTACATCTATGCGCAGTCCGTTATTAACATCGCCGCTGCCGCTGCCCAAAATCCTCATGAAGGTTTGTTCCTCAATCGTGACCTGGTTACTATCATGCCGGCAAAACTCAACGTCCTCAGCGGAGCCTCTCAACACAGCCTGATGACTGAATTTGGTCTCTATTGTATCGAAGCTGCCAACTCGGTCGCTACCAAGAACCGCGGTTGAGTGACGCAGGAAAGTGTTCTTGCTCGGCGATGTCTCATCTTCGGATTTGACCAAGTAGTCTTCGAATGCCGACTACAGATGGCGAGTGAGACTTCCCCCGAAGGTGTTCCAAATGCCTTCAGTTTCTCATGCATGACTGGCATCCGACACGTTTTCGGTGGTGGTCACCATAGTGATCCAGTCCGACCTTTCGACCCAGAAGATAGGTACTTTTGGTCCTCGTTGGTCAAGCATTACAGTTGATGTGAATTCACTGTCCTCGAAGATGAAATGCCTGCACTTGCGGTGATTGCGGAGTACTTGCAGACTTTGATCGATGATGTTTACCTTGCCGGAATGTGGAAATCAGGATTGTTGGACCAGCTATGTTGGTTTGTTAGTGAGGAGGGAGGATCCTTGTCCATTTCTGATGGTGTTCCTTCCTGGAGCTGGTAATCGGTGAATACACCTGTGTCGTTTGAGAAGAGTTACAATTTCGATGATTACCGGCTTGCAAAGATCCTCCATGCGTCCGTCAAGACCTATAGCTCCCTTCCATTCGGTTCGGCGCTGGGTGGTCATATTAGTATAGAGGCAATGATCTTCTCTGTCGCCGTCACTAAGGTTGTACCTCGTACCCGAACATCTAGAGGCTAAGAATGTTTCGTACAAATCAATAAAAGAAAGAAAGTGCATTTGCATGTCACTTTCGACAAAAGCGAGATCGAGCCAAACAACGAGCTGACTTGCGTGCTGATAAACCTTGACAAAGACTCAGGACGCAATGTGGTCCTCATTCAAAGGAAGTCGGGACAAGATATATTCGAAAGATGTGGATTTTTCCATGGCCTTGATCGTCTTGGGGGATATCTGGCCAGCAGACAAGAGGGTTTAGACAGTATTCCTAGAACTGGGAAAAGCTACGTCAAGATCAAAGACATAGAGTGAGAGAGACATGAGTATTTACACTCGCAGGCAAACACAATGATTACAATTAGTTCTTGATGTCTAGTAGGTAATGCATCGCCCAACGCTTTGCAGATCCATAAACTGCATCCTGTAGGATAGATCATGCGCCGCTGTCGTAAGTAAGAAAGAACAAGGCGAAGGTTTGCTCTCGCTTTCTCCTGCCTTTCACCTGCAACGGCAATGTAGTAGTGCTATATACCCACAATTCCAATCTCAGCTGTTGTTGTTGAGAATTACCCCAACTGATGGACGAGACCAAATGGCGGTTTGTGTGCCATTTCCAGGCCACCCAACTTAGCAAGTGGGCGGGTATCGAAGTGTTAGGGCTAGAAGGTCTCGTCCGCAGACTTGCATCCGTGTGGACAACGTCCTATTGATAAAGTAATGGCAGACATCAGGTACCATGGTGTCGGATAACTGAGAGCCCCCAAGTGCACGTCTATTCCGTTCCATTTTCTGATTTCCATCGTGATAAATAACGGCGACCGCTCAAAGGGCCCTCCTTGTCTCCCTCGAAATTTTCGGTTGCCGAATAGTGACCTCTGGGCTCTTTGATCCGGTTGGTGACGAACGGCTTGAGCTGGAGATAGTAATAATCAGCACAGCACAGTTTCCCAGAGAGAATGCCATGACATGGGCCACTTACCATGCAACCCTCTAGATCAGGCACGACATAGGTCCGGACTTTTTCATACTCGATAATGTAACCTCCGTGTTTTGTATGGCGACCCATTGAGCCAGAGCCAGTTCCCTTGTAAAATCCTTTCCCAGCTTGCTTAGTAGTCAGAGCCAGCCGACGAATTCGACGGAGGAGCGGGGCAGTGGGCTTGAACATGTTGATAGGTATGGTAAGAAGAAGATTAAAGGTGCGGTGATTGCGGGAGAGGAGCTCGGAGGTGAAAAGGTGTTGCCGTGCACCCTTGCACCTTCGCACTTTTCTACTTTGAATGCCACACAAATTTCCTACATAATTAACTACTATCATTGGCAAGCATGGCGCCGAGAATAGCACGCAGCTCGGTCTCTTCCCATTCATTTCGACCAGCAACTCGGAAAAAAGAGAAAAGAACGCTTAACGCTCTTGCCATCGCAGAGCATCATGAACCAGAAGCACCCCGCATTCGCAAATCTCGTCTAGGAGAAGTAGAAGAGGAATATTCTCGTGCAAAGAGACGCAAAGTTGATGCCGAAGAAGATTCGCAAGACAATACAAACGTCCAACAGAAAGCACGTAGGCAAAGAAATGTTGGAAATGATTCTGACGCAGAAAGAGGCAGCGATAGCGAGGGAAACGAATGGCAGATGGGTGCTGTCGATGCCGATGGCGACAGCGATTTGGATAGTGACGAGGCCTTCGGCGACAGCGACGATGAGCGTTTTGAGGGGTTTACCTTCCGTGGTTCTTCCAAGCCGCATTCAAGTTCCCGCCTCAAATCAAGATCCACATCCAATACAGCGATCAGACACAGCATTAACCTCGATGAGGTAGACGGAGATGCCGAGTCTGAGTCTGCGACAAGCGGAACTGAAGACGACCTGGGTGAAGATGCTGTGGATCTAGCAACTGCACTGGATCAGTGGGAAGGAAGTGATGTAGAGGACAGCCGTGATGATGGTAATAGATCGAATGATGAGTTGAACGATGAGAATGAGCAAGATATCCATGGAGTGGATTCTGAGACGAGCTTCTCAGGGTTTTCAAGCAACGGAGACGAGGAGGAGGAGGATGATCCCAACGAAATAGCCAAAATGCGGAGCATAATATCTTCACTGGATACGGGCGGGAACGAGGAGACGGATAGATCCAGAGATCCGCCCAAGCAGCTTACTATGGAAGATTTACTTTCTGCATACGATGATCCATCTCTGCGAAGATCATTGCGAAAACAAGCCAAGACAACGTTGGCTTCAAAAGGCATACAAAGTGGAAAACTTGAAGCTCCGCTTCCAAAGCGTCAACAAGATCGCCTTGATAGGGCAGCAGCTAGCAAGAAAGCCAAAGAAGCTTTGGACCAGTGGGTAGACACTGTGAAGCGCAATCGTAGAGCAGAGCACTTGCATTTCCCTCTGCCGGACGACAGATCAGCTGCAATATCAAGTGGAAACAAAATATCTGCTACTGCCCAGAGCGCTCCTTTCAATGAATTAGAAAGTACCGTGCAACATATTCTTGAAGAGAGCGGTTTATCTTCAAAATCAAAGAATGACCAGGAAGAACAGATTCGGGCATTCGAGCAGTTGCAAACGAACAAAATGTCATTAGCCGAAGCCCAAGCTCGACAGGCTGAGTTGCGTAAGATGAGGGAGCTACTTTTCCGCGAGGAAGTCAAAGCAAAACGTATCAAGCGAATCAAGAGTAAGGCTTATCGTAGAGTACATCGGAGAGAAAGAGAACGCGACGCTCAAATTGAAAAAGAGGCACTTATCTCTGCAGGTGTTGATATTTCCGATGAAGAGCGTGAACGGCTTGATCGTCATAGGGCAGAGGCACGCATGGGCGCAAAGCATCGAAATAGTAAGTGGGCCAAAGATTTGAAAAACACTGGCAGAGCTGCCTGGGATGAAGATGCACGAGAATCTGTTACGGAGATGGCGAGACGCAAAGATGAGCTCGATCAGAGAATCAGAGGCGATACGATTCGGAACAACACTGATGGTTCTGATTTTTCTAGTGAAGGAGAAGATGATGACGATGATGATGACGTTTCTAAGTCACAAGGCATGGGAACTCAAGATCAGGAACGCCGGCATCTTCAGACACAGCTTAGTCGTCTTGACAGCCATCGAATTAGCAATGAGCCCCGTTCGAGGTTACACTCAATGGCCTTTATGCAAAAAGCTGAGGGCGTTCAGCATGCTCAGAACCAGCAAGATATCGAGCGACTTCAGCGTGAACTTGATGGGGAGGAAGTGAGTGAAGAATCTGAAGATCAAGATAATCCTATAGGCCGAAGAAGCTTCTCAACTTCTAAGAAAGCTGCGCCTGAGCCGAGCCAGAAGAATCAATTCCTCGAATTTGAGGAGAATCTGTCTTCTGATGAGGACGGGTATGTTATGGAGCAGCCTCACCAATCGGAGAAGGTCGAATCTGTCTCAAGACCCAGGGTTGAAAGTCGAACACTGATACAAAGAGACAAAAGTGCTCCGGCCCATCGCGACGAATCCAATATAGGTGATACAGAGGTGAATCCTTGGCTCACAAAGAGCAATGGTAAACAGAAGAGTCACTCAGAAAAGAAGATCAGGGACCAAAAAGCCCAACAGATTAATATTTTCGAGAGCAACAGAGCACAGAAGACGAAACCAACAAAAACGGCCAGCGTCCCTGATCCCAAGGAAATTTCTATGGTTCTAGAAGAGCATCATGATAGTGAGCATGAAGACGAAGGCGAACTAGCCCCCTTTGTTCTTCGTAACCAGGATCTGGTCCAAAAAGCATTTGCCGGCGATAACGTGGTTGCGGACTTTGAAGAGGAAAAAAAGGAGGCTATGGCCGATGAAGAGGACAAGGTAATTGATAAAACTTTGCCGGGCTGGGGAAGCTGGGTAGGCGAGGGCATCAGCGCCAAAGAACGAAAGCGCGCCAAGGGACGCTTTGTACAGAAAGAAGCCGGAGTCAAGGCAAGCGATCGTCAGGATGCCAAATTGGATCGAGTCATTATCAACGAGAAGCGCACCAAGAAGAACGTCAAGTATCTCGCACCTGTATTGCCGCATCCCTTCGGGTCTCAGGCGCAGTATGAACGCGCATTGAGGTTGCCCATGGGGCCTGAATGGACAACCAAGGAGACGTTCCAGAATATGACGAAGCCTCGTGTAATGGTCAAGCAGGGCGTCATTGCACCAATGTCTCGACCGATGGCTTGATATGGGAGTTCCCGATGTTTTTCGTCACGACGAACACTATACCGTAGTTATGACAGGTAGATTAACATGTATTCTACGGACTACAAGTACAAATGAGCAATTTACAGGTCCGATGCTTCCTCTTCAAGAAGTAACTTGAAGCTAAACGGTTCGAAGGCGACGCCATCGCCAATGAAGTGTTTACTCATGGCCTCCACCCAATGTAATCGCAGACTGTGCAACATGGCGCTTGTGCCTTCCATGACACAGAGAACGGCCACGGTGAGCACGAACCAGAGACCGAAGAGCACGACGATGGCTACGATTCCCACCGCACCCGTCTGTCTGAATGCGTTGCCAAGAGTCATGTTCCATAAGACGATCGAAAGCTGTTGATGTGCGAGCGACAGAGCCCATAGCCGGAGATAGGACGCAGTGTGAGAAACGCAGTTCAAGCAAAACTCTATCTCAAAAGTTAGTGCTAATGACAAACAAATACAACCTCGGAAAAAAAGAGGAAGCCTTACCAATTGTATGAATGACCTGATGAATCATAATCTCCGAA
The DNA here is from genome assembly GCA_021030915.1 of Astrothelium macrocarpum. Taxonomy (NCBI): domain Eukaryota; kingdom Fungi; phylum Ascomycota; class Dothideomycetes; order Trypetheliales; family Trypetheliaceae; genus Astrothelium; species Astrothelium macrocarpum. Next base: position 234,449 of record JAGEMR010000005.1, on the reverse strand, counting down.
AACTCAAACTCCTCATGCCCCCCTCCCTCGTTGATATCCTGCGTAATCATCGCCACGCCATCCTCATCGTCCGCAAAGCTCTCGCGGCCACCATTCAGCGTCTGGCCCTCCTCATCGTCATCATCCAACGCACTCACACGATGGTTCTCGCCGATTCCACGATATCCCATGGCGCGCGCACGGTTGTGCTCCCAGCGGAGATAGAACGGCTTCAAGAACAGCAGGATGGGCACGCAGACGACGGCGATGAGCAGCAGGATGACCTGGACGGCGCCTTGGCCGCGGTAGAGCTGCTCGTCGATGGTCCCCGGCGAGAGGAACATGTAGATGAGCATGTTAAGGAGGCTTGGCGGTTGTACCCCGGCTTTCGAGAGTTCGTCGCTGTTCCAGTTGATGGACCACTTGAAGACGATGGCGAAGACGAGGTAGCCGAAGATGCTTTGGAAGAAGAGCATGCCGGGGACGAAGTTGCCCCAGATGTCGATGGGGGTTTTGAAGTGGCGGGCGTTGACGAAGGAGAGGCAGAGGGAGTAGGTCATCTGGTGCATGTTAGTTCTGGCTTTGTGGGAAAGGGTGATATGGGGGGTAACTTACATGAGCCCAACCTAGGAGGATACTAAGCTTCATCTTGTAGCTATTTGTGAAAAGGAGATTGTTGTCGGTGTCATGCCAGCGCCAGTCCATACCGAACGGATATGTGTAGCCTGTGACCCTTGTTGCTTCTACGGTTTCGCCTTGTTTGAAATCTCCCCATTCCCACATTGACGGGAAAATGGGGAGATCCTTGGAAAAGGCATCGCAGTAGATGAGACCAGTATAGATGGAGAAGATGCCCATCATCAACATGATATATCTGCCGTAGAATGCCATGGAGAACAGTTCATCCAATTTTCCTCTCGACAGTCGTTTTTCGAAGAATATCATGGCCACAGCAGCCAAGGTCATGATCGTGCCATGACCAAAGTCACCAAACATGACAGCGAAAAGAAAGGGAAAGGTAACGATTGTTGGAAGCCCAGGATTGACTTCTTGGTATTTTGCGGTTCCGTAGGCATCAATGATAGTTTGGAATCCAAGGGTGAATTTATTGGTTTTGTTGTACGTCGGTGGTGTTTTGGTGGTCTTGATTTGATTCACAATAGTCGGAACAGAAAGTCCTGCCCGATCGTTGACGTCCTGTAGCGTTGACTTGATAAGAGGCAATGACTCAGTAGGACACCAAGCCTCGGCAATAAGAGTCTTCCTCGCCTGATCGTATGAGAAGCGGTTAAGTGTCTGATAGACTGCCTTTTCTTTTTTCACAATAATCATCCACGCTGCTAGGCTACGGCCGATCTGTGTAAGTTCGGCATCGAGAGTCTGTCTGGTATTGCGCAAGACATTTCCAAGATCGCCAAGTCGGGAGTTGACTTCATGGATTTGATCTCTTCGGAGTTCGCTGTTTTCGTCGACGCTGTACAGGTCTGCTCCCAGAGACTCGGAAATTTTCCGTATTTTGGCGATAATTTCTTTTCCATGCGCAAAGATGACGAATACATTCTTCGATACTTCTTCATTGTTTTCGGGATTCACAATAGTCTCTTCTATCTCTGCTTGGTTCATGTAGAGATTGCCCCGGAGTGTTCGCCACAAGATTCGCTCAAAAGCTGCAATTCTTTCCCGGGGTATGACACCAGCGACGAAACCAATGTTCATTACAGAGAAAGCTCGGTCGCCAGCAGCATCGCCATTTTGTCCGTGTTGTTCAACATCTCGTAATAGTGGTGCGTCATCATCATCGGTGGATTGTCTGATGTCCTCGGTATGACCCCGAGCCTTGAGTCGTGTTAGCCTGTTTTACCAAGACATTCCTCCAATATCCACCTACTCGATCAAAGAAGCTGCCGCATTTCGCCAACACATGTCGCCATTCCGTCAGTTCAATCTCACGCTTCTTTAACGTTTCGTAGCTATCATTCAAGGACGCTATGCGCTGTTCAAGACTCTGGCTTCTGTCGGCTAGTTCGTCAATTTCGGACGCAGAAGGGGCGGCAAGGGTGTTCGAGAATTCGTAAAGAGGTCTTGTGGGAATAGAGGCTTTTTCCATTTGGGACTGGAAATATCCTTTCCAAATGTCAGTCAAATCTACGCCACACGGCCATGTTATCCTACGAAGCTGCCGCTCAACATTATCCAGTCTTCTAATTTCCTGAGTAAAGGTTCGTTGGAAAGCAGAGGTCTCGGAGTTTAGCTGGTGCAGCCATAACTATCAGCAAGAACTTTTGAAGAGATTTGTGGACCTGCAATATGATGAGAATATCAGGTAAAGAGAACTCACATCTCGAAAAGCCATAACTCCAAGCTCTCCCAAAGCGCTCACGACTTCACGACCAATCTAAAGATCTGGTTAGTTAACAGCTTGTCTTATTGGTAGAATTTACACACCTCGTTCGCGAGATAGAGCTGTGTCAAGCTCATATCCGCCGAACGGATGCCCGTGTCTCTGTGAGCCGCCATGGGGAAGATTATTTGTTTGTTGAATGTATGATGGTTGAGATGGACAGCATTGCCGTAATGGAAGTTGTCCGGTGGTATTCCAGTCACGTGTTGTCTCCCGCCTCCCGCCCCACGCGTCCACTTCTGTCCCGTCTTGCTTAGCTTTTCTATGAGCCTCACGCAAAATCGTCCCGAAAAAATCATTTGTCCGTATACTGACGGGAAACTTGTGCCGCTTCAGTACTTTAAGATTTTACTATGTGAGTTGGCCAACACAAGCAAGATGCAGAGAGCTACAGCTTCATATTCTCCATCGTCTTTGACGCCTCATCCTTGTATTCCTCTCTCCACCTGCTCAAAGGCTTTCGCTCGTATACGATATCACCGACTGACCACATCATTCGTTTGCGATCCGTCTCCGTGGAGACATCATTATCTGCATTCGCGTTAGAGACGATTATCTCATTGGAGTTACCGGATTTCAGGACTCACCTGGGCAGATAACGTAGAATTTCCCATCCTCCATCTTTTGATATAGATAATCTGCAACTTGTGTAGGGTCCCATGCACCGTCTGGCTTTGTCTTTGTCTTTGTTGCGCCTCCGCCAGTGAGTCCAGTGAAAGTCCATCCAGGTACTAAAAGATGCACAGAAACATTACTCTGCTCTTTTAGGTCGTATGAGAGATGCTCGGCGAGCGTTTTCACCGCGGACTTGGAAGCATTGTAGGCAGCATTTCCTGGAGGATTGGTGATGCCTTGCTTGGACCCGGTGATAACGATTGCTTTACGCTCTGGCGCTGGTTTCGCAAACTGAGGGAAGAAGGTGTTGACTCCATTAACAACACCGAAGAAATTTGTATCAAAAATTTTGTGAAAATACTCGTTATCAGTCCAGGGTCCTTTCAAGCCAATGCCAGCATTTAACATAAGCAAGTCCAATGGTGTCTTGGAAAGTTTATCGGACAAATTTATCCATGCTGGTAATGACGAGACATCCATGTCATGGATCTCTAGCGACGCGTTTGTTGCAGACAACTTGATTGCCGAGCTAACTGTTTCCAAACGTTGGCGATCAATATCAACCATTATCACAGACATTCCATGTTTAACACATAATTTGGTGACAGCAAGACCCACGCCTGATCCGGCGCCGGTGATTAGTGCTTTGGCTCCTGCTCTAAACACAGACATGGGTTTTGCTAAAGCTGAAGCTAATACAGTTTTTAAAAAGATGGGTAGTTGACTTGGGTTGAAGTAGTGGGGTTTGGAGATTTCGTCTATCTAAACTTTGATGAATGCCTAAACTATGACGTCGCGAACATGCCACCCGGTACCTTACCTTCCAGTACAGCCTAGGTGGTGTAAGGTAATTCACATCTTGCAAATAAATAGAATAGAAGACAATAATGTCCATCGGCTATCTCGCACGTGCCCACGAACCATTGGCAATTACCTCAAACGTCAAGTGACCCAATTTTGTAGCAGCAGTGCCTGACAAACCAGTAATTTTAGTCCACGAGCTTTTACAACACCCTGCTCAGCTGGCGGCGCTACAGTGAAACTCAAGTGAATGCATGAATTTTTTCTTTTTACATAATGATTTGTGATAAAGATCAGCAAGGAGATCTGAGAGACAGGTCAATGCACAGGTGGCTGCCAATTGTCCAATCAGCTTTCCTTTGTGGCCACTCAAATAAGTTGGTGACCGCCTTTTGACTTTGACTTTCAAAATCCAATTCTTGATTCCATTCAAGAATAAGGACAAGGCTTTTGGTAGATTTAATTGCATTATGAGCGCAACTCGATCTTCATTCGGCGCAGTGCCCACGAGAGACAGGCGGTTCTCCACCGTGAAATCGCCCACAGAGAATGGTATGTCAGATAAGCAGGGCTTCGTGTTCGTGTCAGCTGAAAGCATGCCAAGCTTTCCCACAGCTACAGCGATAGATTTTGACAGCAACTAACATGTACGATCTGCTACAGAATTAAACTCAAAGGTCCATCGCCAGTTTCGTGACAGCCATGAGGGTCACAAACCGCATGCCGGTTTAGATCCCACAAGGGCATCTACGGGTGTCGTTTGGGTCTCAGAACGAGCATACGAACATGGTGTACGTACTATTTGCTCCTGATGCTGAAAGCAGCACTCGAATTTGTACCTGCTCTGAAATATTCGCATGCCAAGAAAATGCTCCTCGGACGCTAACCATTTAAAGTATCTTGATAAACCAGAAGAATGGGCCAATCTTGGTAAGTCACCTTTTCTCTATCAACTAAGAATTTGTAAGCTGATAGTTGAACAGGGCAGGGAGCTCCAGAGGTAATGCGAATCAACTTCGCCGTCTTCTTCCAACCGCCTGAATTTCAAGTATAGGTCGAGGACGGAATCGTCGGTAGCTTCGAGCGCCCCAAGACCGTAGAAATCAGTAACTACGGAAGGGAATATGGGCCAACTGCAGGCATCAAGCCATTGCGCGAGGCAGTCGCAAATCTCTACAACGAGCACCATCGTCAGGGCAAATCTAGCAAGGTAGGGAATCCTTCACCAAACAGACCAAATTGTTCCAAGCTAAACGAGCATTCTGTAGTATTCTTGGGGTTAGTCCTTCCACAGGCACTTCGAAAAACTGCTAAGTGGATCGCTGTTCAGAAAACGTGTGTATTGTTCCCGGAGGTCGTGCTGGACTTATCAGAATTGCTGCCGTGTTGAACAACGCATATCTGGGTAATTAGAATCCAAAGAACTAAGCAATCAAGAAGAATGCCGCGAGCTAAGCAAATTAGGCTTCTTCGTCCCGGACTATACGGCTTATAATGAGATGTTGTCATTATTCCGAAACGTAAGTTCATCCCATAGTAGAAAATCTTTGATCTATCTAACACATCATCCTGTATCTCTAGTTTGCAGCGATTCCCATTCCACTTTCCCGAGAAGACAAATATCACATACACCCGCAAAAGGTTGCGGAAGAAATTGCCAGAGGCACATCAGTCATTTTGACGTCCAATCCAAGGAACCCAACAGGTCAGGTTGTGCAGAATCCAGAGCTTGCAGTAGGTCAGCCAATGAGAGATTTGACTGAACTTGTGCTGACTTGGCTCTTTTAGGAAATACAAGTAATGTCACTGATATCGCACCATGTAGACCATTCTCTAAATTTCTAATAGGACCTTTGTCGAGACCGTGCAACTTTGATCAGTAGGCGACCTCCTCCCGTATCTCCAGTATGTTAGATTGATATTGACTATTGTTGATCAGTGGACGAATTCTATTGCGGATATAATTACACCAGCGACTGCGACGGTACACCCTTAGCCCACTGGTCTTAAGCCATTGGCCTTATCATGCTTCTAACGAACTCTAGGTACTGTCATTTCATCTGCTGAGAATGTGATCGACGTTGACGATGACGGTACGTTTGAACTAGTAATCTCTCTCTCAATGCTAAAGGCTCATAGATGTCCTGATCATTGACGGAATGACCAAACGATTCCGTCTTCCGGTAAGCAAATCGAGCTATACCAACACTGATTGTCAGACTTAACACTAAACTAGGGTTGGCGTGTCGCCTGGATTGTTGGTCCCAAAGAATTCATTAAAGCTATTGGTTCTTGCGGCTCTTACCTCGATGGCGGAACCAATGTGCCTTTCCAGGAGGCGGCTATTCCCATGCTTGAGCCAAACAAGGTTCGTGGTGAGATGAGAGCCCTTCAATCTCACTTTATGGAGAAGAGGGACTATGTTATTGGGCGTCTACAGGGAATGGGCTTCGATATTCCATACAAGCCAAACAGTACCTTCTATCTATGGCTGGACCTTTCGCAGCTTCCTGAGAGTATCCGAGATGGTCTCAATTTCTTCCAAGCGTGCCTTGAGGAGAAGGTAAGTCTAAATCAACCAATGATCTATTTAATCCAGATCTAATCGATGAGATAGGTTACGGTCATTCCAGGTAGGCTATAGAATATTGAGAAGAATGGTAACGTAGAGTTCTCCTGACAAATTACAACAGGTGTCTTTTTTGATCTCAACCCAAGTAAGCGGCGAGACTTGTTTGACAGCCCTTGCCACCACTTTGTCCGACTTAGCTACGGACCTCGCATGGAAACCTTGGTCAAGGGCTTAGACGCGATCGAAAGGATCGTGAAAAAGTAGGTGTACCATGAGTTCGCCTTGACCTGCTATACTGACAAATTCCACTAGACATCAGGGTGGACGCCGAGCCATTCGATAGATCGACAGCCTATTTCAATGAAGCTCTAAGAACCCAGGAATATGGGTTTTGAGCGAAGACGGGACTGCTTACGATCGCACTGGTACTTTACGTCACGGTCTTGCCTACGATTAGTAGTCTACTATCCCGTCTTCTGCGCGGCTTTCGGGTGATTGCACAGACTATGACGGTGATATGAACATTCATTTTCTTTTCTATTGGGATACGATAAGATGGTGTGGAGAGTATGAATCACACTCCTTTGAATCTCCGATAGATGTAGTCTTTAAGTTAGTTAAGATACTATTCAATAAAAGTTTAGTGGAGCAAATTTGTGATAATGATGTCGCTTTGCATGTGAATGCACAATTTATTTAACATGTAAGCTTTTGGATGTTGAACCTGTAGAGATCTAAGTTACTATCGGGTACTCTTGAAACTTTCGTCGTAACATACACTCACGAACAGCAACCATTTTTAATACATTCTTCCAACGCCAAAGCTTCGCGTCCGCCGACTCTTAGTCCCTTACCTTGGGAGCTTTCCTCATCAATCTCAAAAAACATCGGCAAATTCGGTTGCGTTACTGTGCTTGCAAGATTCTTGCCTCTCCGATCGGTTATGGCTTTCATTGGCAAAACGATGATTTGTCAGTGATTCTCGAGGTAAACCGAGGATTGGTCTGGAATAAGAGCTCCGTCTTTTCTTCATTAAACACATCTCTTGGTATTGTTCAAGTGGTTGTACGCATGTCTGTTTCTGTAATGCCGATCTTTAAGAGCACATGCAGGACATTGGGTCGCTTTCATTCTCGACCAGCGCACCTCCGTCGTTTTACCGTAACTAAACCAAAACACAAATCCGATCAAAATTCTGTTGATCCATCAGAAGTACATCACTTCAATGCGCTTGCATCGACATGGTGGGACCCTCATGGTCCATCCCGACTTCTCCATCAGATGAACCCTCTGCGACATGATTTCATTGAAAGCTGTAGAGGCACGCGATTCGACGATCGACATCAAAATGGTTTGCGTTATCTAGATATTGGCTGTGGAGGCGGGATCTTTGCAGAATCCGCTGCAAGACTATCAACTACGGCTCACGTTACGGCTATCGACCCATCTCAAGAGGTGTTGGAGATTGCCGAATATCATGCACGTCGTGATCCCACTCTCATGGAGCCAGGCCTTTTGCGTTATGAAAAGGCGTCGATTGAAGACTGGAACGCACCAAAAAAAGACGAGGAAAAATACGATGTCGTCACGTTATTCGAAGTTATCGAGCATGTCACGAATCCCTCAGAATTCTTAAATCTAGTTCTGCCACATGTCCGACCTGGGGGATGGCTGGTGTTGTCAACTATAGCACGTACATGGACGAGCTGGCTGACAACCAAATTTGTCGCAGAGGATGTGATTCGACTTGTGCCAAAGGGGACGCACGAGTGGTCCAAGTACGTCAATGAATCCGAACTTAGGGCTTGGTTTACGAGGCAGAGAGGATGGGGCAATATTCGCTCGATGGGCGTAGTCTACATCCCCGGCCTAGGTTGGAAAGAAGTGTCATATAGCGAACAATGGGGAAATTATTTCTTTGGAGTGAGGAAAGAGATTTAGAAGAGAAGCGTGGTATGATACAATAATTCATACATGCATTTGTACACATTCTATGGTACATAGGATCAGTGTCCCTCTGATATCCTTCGATAGCTCCGCCCATGGCTTCAGGGCAATGTATTACATAATAGTTTAGAAGTGCATGTCATCTTGCTGTGCACATTTCCGCCCAAATTATACGATCAGCATGATCAATCTCTCCAACGCCATGCATTCTTGAGCCCAGATGATATGGCCACTGCCATACCGAATTTCCGTATTACTCCGATACCAAGTCGGATCCGGTCCATGCAATCTGCAAACAAACAGACGAAGTGAAAGTGAACACTCCTAATGAACCAAACCCATCCACGCCAAATGCCGGACAATTCGATGAAGCTCGATGTTCGTGTTTAATCGGTCCAATGCTTTGTCCTTTACTTCTTGCGACTAGAATAGTCTTTCAGAACTGTCGTCATATGCACGTTCGTCGTGCGACCTCCACTCCTAGGCGCCCGCTTTTTCTTCTCCTTCTGTTTCTTCTGCGCTACTGGCTGTTTGATCTGACTTGTCGGTGTCAAACCGGCTCTCTCAAGTTCCGCCCTCATCTCGCTTGCATTCGCAGGTAACTCCATCTTATGCCACAGCTGTCGGAATTCCTGTTCGACAAGTTGCGCCATGGATGGATCATCGGGCCAGACATGCTTTGCTGCACCATCCTTTTTATTTCTCGTTACAAGCAGCTCGCTTTTTGCCTCTAGCTCATCAATCGCGGCTGGTACCGCTGACCACCCTTCCCGGAGTTCCTTCACAGAAATGCCTTGTGCAGTTGGACGTGCCTGCAAGTAGCCTTTGAGCTCATCCGCAGAATGGACGGGGTGCAAAGGCCGATAGGTGAAGGCGCCTTTGCCATCGAAGCCTTTGGGATTGTAGTCAACCCTTGGGTTGGTTTTGAGGTGGTTGCGTAAGTCTATGCGGACTCTGTCTGTGTTCAGTTGCGATGGAACAGATAGAAAACGATAGATGTCGTCGAATGTCAGGGCCTTTTCTTTCTCCTTCAGATATTTTACGGCGTAGACCGCTAGAGCCATAACATTCCCCCCATTTGCCGGATCTTGAGGTTGTGAATAAGTGGCAGGAGAAGGATCTGGCCGCTTGCGTTTCAAATCATTTTGGGCCATGACGGACGACGTCGAGGGAGTAGGTGAGGAGATTGTGCGTGGTTGGGTGCCTGACTCTTGCTTGATGCGAGTTGCCATTTTGCTAGATGAGGTCCGTGATTTTCAAAGGTGTGATGAGAAGTTCGACAATAGAGTGAGGATGTATGCAGCTTCTTGCGCAAGTCAATGTGAGGACTGAGGCAATACTCTATTGTGAGCAGCGGGGCGGGGCGGGCGCAGCGGAGACAAGACCCCGAAAGCGTCATTTGCCTACAGCTTTTCGGCAGGAGCACAAAGAGAACGCGTCTTGGCGTCCGCACTTACTCCTTGCTCTCTTCCTTTCTCACCCGCCCTAGTCGATGTGGACTGCCAGACGCGTTCTACAAACATGCTAAGAGATTCCTGACCCTTCAATCATTATGGCGGTTGCAGTTGATCTCTCGTACATTTCTAATAGCTATTCTGTGCCCAAGTCGACCTTGACATCCCTTCTCGACACACCCACTACTGAGCTAGTTAATGAGCTCTTACAGTGCCTCGACAATAAAGCACGTGAATTCGACGAACTCAAAGCTGAAAAGCTTCGTGCAGACGTTGAGCTCGAAAATGCAGTTCGAAGCGGAGAAGCTCGAGCACGCGCCCTGAGTGACAACGTGGACAAAGGATTGCAGGAAATCGAGCATCTGAGAACCAAATTGAATCACGAAGGTCCTTTTCTCAATTGTTGCACTTTGGCACTGCTTTACTCATGTTTTGACAGAAACTTCTCGATCCGAGCTCGAATTAGAACTAGAGAAACTGAAATCGACATCTAGTACTTCTACCTCCGAACTTCAGGTTCTTCAGGATCGTATTTCATCCCTCGAGTCATCTAATCGAGACACTCTTTCTCTTCTTGAATCAAAGTCCACAGCACATGACCGCTTGGCTGAAGAGCTCTCCGTTCAGCACCAAAAGATCCTCGCATTGCGCAAGGAAGTCGCGAACTTGGAAGACAAATACCAGGCAGCTGAAAATGCATCGACAAGCAACAAGTTCCGTGAACAAGCTTTGCAGCAGGAAATCGACCTCCTCAAGAGGAATAATGACTGGTACGAGGGGGAACTGCAGACAAGAAGTGCTGAATATGCCAAATACCGCAAGGAAAAGGGCGCTCGGATATCTGAACTACAGCGTGCAAATGAGGACGCGAATTCGACTATCGATTCCTCAAAGCGAACCGAGTCCTTACTCAGAAATCGCATCGATGAGCTCACCCGCAAGGCAGACGACGCATTTCTAAAAATTCAACAGCTGCAAGACGCGGCAGCTCAAGCAGAAGATTCATTCAGGATTGAGCTCAACAGTTCCAAGAGGCTTGCGGAACTCCAGCAGCAGAGTGCTGATACAGCTAGACGTCGACTCCAAGAGGTTCAACAGACATTGGATCAGACCCACGACAATGCAGCAGAGGAAATCGGTAGAATTCAGGCGGAAGTGGAAACAGAGCGCTCGGAAAAAATTGCGGCTGAAAATAAGATTGGGGAACTGGAGTTGCAGCTTGAGACAGTTCAGAATCGACAACCCTTTTCCCGACGCGACGCCTCAGTCCCAAGCACTCCCATACAGAATCTCAATGGGTCACGTAGAACCGGACCAGGCTCAGAGGTTTTCTCACCAGGTAGTGCTCGAGTGAAGGGAGGTCTGAATTTCACGCAGCTTTACACTGAGCACACAAACATGAAAGCCGAGCTGGACGCCGAAAAACGTAGGAACCAAAACTTGACAGAAACGGTTGATGAGATGATTGGTGATTTGGAGAGAAAGCAACCAGAGATTGATGAACTTCGCATGGAACGAGAACAAATGGAGACTGAGCTATCCGAGTATTCCACCCTACTCGAGGAAGCTACTACTGCCAGGGATACGGCGCGTAAAATGGCAAATTCGTGGGAGGGCCAAGTAAACGGCCTCCAAAAGGAGGGTGAAATTCTTCGCCAACAATTGCGAGACCATAGTGCTCAGATCAAAGTCTTAATGGTTGGCATCCAAGCGCGCGAGGATGGACTGGGAGCTATCTCAGCCGCCGAGCAAGTCCGATTAGAGCAGATTGCTCGCGATGAGTTGAGTGATGCAGAGCTTGATGGAGCTACTGATTCCTATCGTTACATCAGTCAGCACCTTGTCATCTTCAAAAATGTTCGAGAATTGCAAGAGCAAAACAAAAAGTTGCTGCGCCTGACTCGAGACCTGACTGAGCGAATGGAAGGAGACGAAGCTCGGGCTAAACGTAATCAGCACGAACTAGATCAAAAGGAGCTGGAAACGTTGCGTGCGAAGGTAGCAAATCATCAAGATGAGATGAAGAATCTGATCACACAGTCGCAAAGCTACATACGTGAACGAGATATGTTTCGCCGGATGCTTTCCCATAGGGGCTCCCTTCCACATGCAGGCGATCAAGCTGGTCCAGCCGGAGAGTTCAACGAAAGTGCCAATGGTATCTTTTCGGCTTCTGAGCCTCCTCGAACAAGCAATGAACGGCCATCTAACGAAATCGAACTCGCTGGTTTCCAGAAACTGGTCAAGGAAATGCAGAGTCAGTTTGACGCGTATCGACAAGAATCGAGTGTCAATCACAAGTCCTTGAAAGATCAAGCCGACACTTTGAGCAAAGAAAAGGGTCAACTGCAAAGCGAGGTTGCTCGAATTACCAGCCAACTCACATTAGCTCACGAACGGTATGAAATGCTGAATTCCAATTACAGTATGCTCAAGACGGAGAATGTAGAAGCCCACAAACGCTTGCAATCTCTTGCCGAAAATTCCGCAAAGCAGGACCTCCGTACTCAACAAGTGGCTGAAGAATTGGTTGAAGCCAAGTCCTTTGCGGAGAGCATACGGCACGAGAACGCAAGCCTCAAAGCTGAACGAGAGCTTTTCAAGAGCATTGAAGGTCGCCTCACGGAGGAAAATCGTTCTCTTCTGGATGACCGGACTAGACTCAACAAAATGGTCAGCGACATACAAGCACTGCAGAACGAACGTGAGTTGTCCGACTCCGACACACGCCGGCGATTGCAGAGCCGAATTGATTCTTTGGAGTCCGATCTGAAGTCCGCTCAACGAAAGTACGACGAGGAGGTTGAAGAGAACAGGAAAGCTGCGCTGCGGCGAGAATACGAACAAGACCAGACTCGTACACGCATTGATGACCTTGCCAAGAGTCTCAGCAATGTGAAAGAGGAGCTTATCGCTGCAAAGACCACCCGGGACCAACTGCAGGTTAGAGTTGACGAGATGAAGGTTGAGTTGCGCAGTGCCGAGGAGCGTTTGGAGACATTGCAACGACCAAAAATGCCAATCAATGATGCGAATCAGACTAGCCAAGAGAAGCCCGGCGACTCGCAATCAGAAGCCCTTACCAAGGATCAAGAATTAGCTCTGGAAGTATCTGAATTGAAACGAGATCTCGAGCTAGCGCGCCAAGAAGTCCAGAACGCAAAGAAAGATGCGGAGCAATACAGAGCCTTTAGTCAATCGAGCGAGGAGGAACTGAACAGTATCAACGAGATTCACGATCAGTACCGGGAAGAGATGGATCGAACACTTGAGGCTAAAGAAGACAGGATCAAGGAGTTAGAGCAACGTGTGGACGACCTGTCTGCTGAGCTTTCACACAGCAACGAAGAGCTGTCTGAGCTTCGTAACGATCATGAGCAGCGTGCTATTCAACTCGAAGAGCAAAAGAGTGTGTTGGAAAATGAGATTGCACGCCTCAAAGATGATACCGAACGTTATAGCGAAACTGCCAAACTTTCTCAACAAGATCTCAAGGTGCAGGCCGACATTGCTCAACAAGCTCAGCAAAACTATGAACGAGAATTACTGAAACATGCCGAAGCTGCCAAAGCCCTTCAGAATCTTCGTGGGGAATACAATGAGCTCAAGACGGAGATAATCCAAGCCAAGTCTGAAGCTGAAACGGCTAGGGCAACGTTGGCACACGGTGAGAGTGGTTGGACAGAAGTCAAGGCCAGGTACGAAGGAGAACTAGCAGATCTTCGAAACCGACGTCAAGAAATCCAGGCCCAAAATAAGGTCCTTCACGAACAATTGCAAAACTTTTCTGCGCAAATATCTTCGTTACACCATCAACGAACTGAGAGTGCTGACACCGGTGTCGGTCTTCAAACGCCACACGCTGGAGCTGAGAACCTGCAGGAGATTATAACATATCTCCGACGCGAGAAAGAGATAGTCGACGTGCAGTACGAGCTCTCCGTTCAAGAGGGCAAGCGTCTGAAGCAACAACTAGACTACGCACAAAGCCAGCTTGACGAAGTGCGCCAAAAACTGAGCGAGGAACGTCAGCGCCAAACGGATACCGAGCAGAACGCGGCTAGCCATGGCAAGCTCATTCAAACCATCAATGAACTGAATCTTTTCCGTGAAAGTAGCACTACACTACGTGCTGAAGCTCGCCAAGCTCAATCCAAATTGGCAGAAAAGACGGAAGAAGTCCAAAAGCTAACGGAGCAAATCCAGCCTCTACAAGCTCGTGTTCAAGAAATCGAGATCCAACAAGAGATGAAGGAGGGCGAATTCAAACTCTTGCAGGAAGATCGTGATCGATGGCGACAGCGGACGCAGGATATCATCCAGAAATACGACCGAGTGGATCCAGCAGAACTTGAAGCGTTGAAGACTCAAGTTGCAGACTTGCAACGTGAGAAGGATGAGGCTCTGGCGGCGAAGATCTCATTGGAGGAACAAGTCAACAGCATTCCAGAGAAAATCGCGAAAGCTGAAGAGGAAAGTACGAAGAAATGGCAAGAAACTCGTCAGAAGCTAGCGGAACAGTTCAAGGGCAGATCTCGTGATTTGTCCGCTAAGATCAAGCAGGCTGAGCAAGACACGGAAGCAGTTAGAAAGGAGAAGGAATCTTTGACTGAAGAGCTCACCACACTAAGGTCTGAACTTGATGCTCTGAGGACCAAACAAAACTCAGCTGGACAAGATGGCAATGGCGATACAAAGATGCAGGACGTACAACCCTCGCAAACCTTGGAAGCCGGGGAACTGGATGAACGTTCGGTGGAACCTGCAAACCATGAGGCTCTTGAGACGGAACTACGACAGGTGCAATCGGATCTCTCGGAAAAGACGACACAATTACTGGATGCTCAAGCGACATGTGAGGAGCGTCAGGCACAGATCACGGACTTGGAGGCCCAATTGGTAAGCTGAGATTACTCTAAACACCGAGTTCAAAATTAACCACGATTTAGGCTGCTCTATCTCAACAGGCAAATACGAACAATGCCGATGAACAGTCTTTGGGAGGTGACACATCAAGTCATCTCGAAAAACTCAAGCAGGAGCTTGAGACGGCGCAGCGCGAAGTTGAAACGTTGCGCGCCACGGCCTTGAAGGGCGACGTTACCACTGTGACGGCTTCGGATGGCGCACCCATCGTTAATGGAGAGCAAGATGATCAGGTGTCCCTAACAGAACGCGTGCAAGAACAGGTCTCTTTGATCAAGTCCCAGCTTGAAGCAGAGTATCAAACCAAAATTGCTCAAGAAGAGACAAGGTACAAAGAGCGAGCAGACAATCTCAAGAAGCAGCTTAATACTAAGCTTAAGGAGGGCAAAGAAGCAATTCGGCAAGAGGTCAGCAAGGAACGCGACGAGGCTCTTGAGAAACTTCGATCAGAGAAGGACGAGGAAATCACCCGACTTACAACAGAACACCAACAAGATCTGGAGCGCATCAAAACCGAGTCAGATGCGGCCATCAGGGAAGCTCAGCGACTGGCGGATGAGGCACGTTCAAATACCGCTGGTGTCGATAGCGGTACACCCAGTACACCCTCTAAATTACCAGAAGGTTGGTCCGAACACGAAGTAAAGGATTTCATCTCAAAAAACCCGACAGTGAAGCAACTCGTTTCAAGGAATGTGGTAACCAAGTTGAACCAAGAGAGGGAGGCCTTGAACAAGAAACTACAAGATGAGCAAGAAAGCATTATCCTGGCAAGGGTAGAGGCTCGAACTCAAGAGCTCAGGGCTGAACAAGAAAACAACATCTTGGAGAAGGTCGAGGCTCGAACGCAAGAGCTCAAGGCTGAGCAAGATAGCTCGATTCAGGAGAAGATAGATGCTGCAAAGAAAATGGCAACTGAGATGGAATCAAAGCGACAGGCTGTAAAACTAGGTATGCAAGAGAAGAAGGCTACACTTGCGACTTCGAAGTTGGAGGTCGTGGAAAAAGCGGCGCAAGAAACTCCGGAGCGTGCTGTATCGGAGGTTTGGACCATTGCAAAGGGCGTGCAGCTCACGAAACCTCAGCCACAGTCAGCAATCCCACCTCCAAACCCATCTCAGCCTCCCGGTTCGCAGGTCTCGAATAGCAACGCTCCCGGATCAGAAGCAGCGGCAAACGCTTCGTTACCATCGAGTGAAGTTTCCAACGCAACAGGGGATGCTCAAGCTCAGCCGACTCAAGCAGGACCTCAAGTCCAAGGCCAGAAGCAGAACACAGATACTCCGAGCGGTTTGCCGGCAAAACCCCAATCGCAAGCGCAACAACAGAATGCCGGTACTGGCCCTGGCGCACTAAAAGGAATCGTGGGCCAGGGACCAACCACAGGAATACCACGTGGTGGTATGCGCGGCGGACGAGGAGGTACCAATGCAGCCCCAACGACAGCGCAGCAAAATCCGAATCCGTTCACCAATACTGGGGCGGCGCGTGGCGGATCAGGTCTGCCGCGAGGTCCGGGTGGTCGAGGACGTGGTCAGGGTCGCGGAATGCATCAGCAGACGAATAATCAATCTGGTCCCGCTGGCGGAAGTCCCGGCGGCGGAGGTAGAGGCGGGCTGAATGCTGAGGCCAAGCAATTCAATCCAGGCGCGGCGGGCCAGAAGCGTGGTCGAGATGATGGAGGAGAGAGTGCGAACGTGGGAAACGGGCCAAAGAGGGCGCGAGGTGGTGCGGGTGGCGCTTAAATGCGAGCGGGAGAGGATGTCATGCATAAAAAATCTTGATAATTGCTCTGGGATTGTTCTGGGGAGGTTAGATGCATAGGTACTGGTCTCATGGATGTTTGCTTTAATATTGCTTCGGACTAGGTGCATGGTGGCAGGCACTGTTCGGACAGCGTGGATTTGCTAAATTGCTCATGTACTATATACCACAGATGTACTATTCCACGCGAAGTGGTCTTTAAGCGGCAGAATGAAGAAATCCTTGATCTTCCTTTCCAAACGTTTCCGATCTCCACATGATCACAAGCATATATGTCGCGATCGACTTGGTCTCGTCTCCTCAGACCGAGGCGTTGTCTGTGCGCAAGCCACAGGTTGATTGGTGAAGAAGTCCCTGACCTGGCACGTGTGGCTCGGGAATGTTTGGTGGTTTGGTGGAATGTGGCCCGTCAGCGCCCACGCATCTCAGCCTCGACTCCTAACTCTACCCCGGCTGCCCCATACGTTCCTTCATGCTCTACAATGTCTCTCCTTTGACCCCGATCCTCTTCACCACCTTCAGCTTCTTTTGCTTGCCCAAAGTATTGACATTCGTATGCCCATTCTGACACATATTTCACGCGTTGTTGCCCCCTGACTTTTGGCGACCATGGCTGAGCCCAGTCGACGCACTCCTACCTTTGCAGGAGTGCCCTTGAAACATGTTTCTCTGATGACGGTGGGATAGGAAGCCCGTTATAGCCTGGAGACATTTCGCGCTGACCTGATTGAGTAGCTTACTGTTCAAAATTCCGCCTTGATACTGGTGCGTACAGCTTTGATTTCTCTCAAGAACAACCTCCACTTGTCCCCAGACTGAGCTGAACCGTGCCTCAGATCATGCACTACTCTCGTGTTATGCCACCAGTTGGCGGGCACCGGTATTTCACCTCGACGGCTGTCTTTCTAAACGAAGTCATCAAGCTTACAATATCCCTTACAATGGCATTGTATGATATTTCGAGCAATCTTCCACCCTCCTCCCCTGCGACCACATTATTTTCCACCCTTTCATCGGCAGTCTTTACCGGAGACAGTTGGAAACTGGCCATTCCAGCCATGCTCTACACACTACAAAACTCCTTACAATACCTTGCCGTGAGCAATCTTGATGCAGCCACTTTTCAGGTCACGTACCAATTGAAGATCCTCACAACAGCACTGTTCAGTGTGATGATGCTTGGCCGGTCGCTGTCGGCGCGGAGATGGCTCTCTCTGATCTTGCTGGCTGTGGGAGTGGCCATCGTCCAGATACCGGGCAAGCACGATCCGGCTGACGTGTCGCACGTAAAAGGCCTGGAAGACACGCAGGCCAAGTTCTTCTGGCCGCGGACGCTGACCCAGTTTCGGGCATTAGGTCAGGCGGCGGCGGCACAGTTTCAAAGGAGATCGGCTACCTATGCGGGAATTGATAAAGATGTTGCTTTGCATAATCCGCAGCTCAATGCTTCCATTGGATTGGCGGCGGTTGTTGTCGCTTGTGTTCTTTCTGGGTTGGCAGGTGTATATTTTGAAAAGGTTCTCAAAGACCGCAGCGCGAATCAGAACATCTCCTTGTGGGTGCGGAATGTCCAATTGTCTTTCTACTCTCTTTTCCCGGCCTTGTTCATCGGCGTCATCTTCAAGGATGGAGAAGACATTTCTAAATATGGCTTCTTTTCTGGTTACAACTGGATTGTGTGGGCGGCTGTCGTTTTTCAGGCTTTTGGTGGCGTGGTTGTCGCGTCCGTCATAAATTACGCGGATAACATTGCAAAGAATTTTGCCACGAGTATCAGTATTCTTCTGAGCGTACTGGGGAGCGTGGTATTTTTTAAATTTTCTCTCACTCCCAACGTAAGTCATAAAACGCCAAGGATTTTTCATTCTCAGATATGCTAACTGCTCAGTATCTCGTTGGTACCTCAGTCGTCCTTGTCGCCACCTACTTGTACAATAGCCACGACCGTTCACGACCGCCTCCGATTCGGATTGCAGATTACGAAAAAACCACAATTAGTGGAACTCCAAAGTACATCGATGAGCCTTCCTTTACTCTGCCTAAATCTCCTATGAAGGGTGAGGCATTGTCAACTTCAAGGCCAGGGACACCTACAAGCGAACGCCGCTACTTTCTCCGTGAAGAGAGAAAAGTGAGTGGTAAACGAGACGTGTAGGATCAGCTAACACGGTTTCTGTACAGCGTGTTTTACCTGTATCTCCCGTTTTTTGATGCAAGTTGCGTTATGATACCCACGCTTCCAATAAATGGAGCGCGAAGTTGGAAAAAGCATAAGTCGAGGTTGGGCTATTTGCTTAGGTTTATTGACATTGGCGCTCAGAAAGAGGGGATTGGATTGCATCCGACGATGTTTATGGCATTACAATTGCACATTCACAATGCTACAATTTTTAGTTTTTGTTTCATGTCCATGGCTAATCCATGACGAGCAAGCAAGCAGAGACCTCATATTGCTTAATTGGTATTCTGTTGTAATCATCAATAGGATGCGACTTCCTAAAAGGGTAGGCTCACGTGCTTAGTGAGGTCTCAGATCCATTATTTTGTTTCATTTCCAATCTTCCCTTGGTCCCTGCTAGTGCATTTCGCTGCGTATTGCTGCTTACGTAGTAGGTTCTATAGATCGGAAAAGCCTTATCGAACGTGCTTGTTCTTGTCATCTGGTTTGCGGCTTCTCGCTCAGGACAGGGATGGACGAGACTCTTTTCGATTTCCTGGATGCCATGGAATCCGGTCAAGATGTGCGAGACTTGCCTGGAGACAGCAATACATCTCAAGAAAATGATCTTTATGGAAACAACAGCGGCAACGGAACTACGTGGCAATATCCAGCTCGGGGGCAATCAAACCTCCAGAGGCAACCAGCGGTTTCAACAGAGCGAATGCCATTAGATGCCTTTGGTAAGCCTATAGAAATGCGTCCAATATCGTGACGGTGCTACGTGCTTACTTGCAAAGATCAAGGCGTTCTCACATGGGACTCCAAGGATCGAGTACATCAAGCAGCCCAAGGCCGAGCAAGATTATCACTTGTACGCTCTTACCCTAGAAAAGCTTTAGACAGTCCCAGTCGGCCCGGATCCCAACATTATGCGCATGGTGAAACACCTTTTTCCCTGACTTCATATCGATCACGCTAATGGATATTAGACAATCGAGACCTCGGTTTGCAACATCTACGAGATTCTTATTTAGGTAAATAACCAGCCTCCTGAAGGAAGATCTCGTATTTTATCCTGACATTTCCATCCAGTGAGAGACAGTACTGAATCGAACTTGATGCAATCAAGTTCACCACGAACACGATTTATGCCATCAAGTCCAACTTTCCAAGTGCAGCAACGTCAACGAAACGCACGACAGGGAAATCGGACCGCCATTGATGATACTCGAACAGATTATCCATACAGTGAAGTCTCTGACAGCCCTTTTGAACCAGAGTACAAGTCATCAAAAGCTCAGGAGACACATGAGCCGATGACCTCTAAAGGTACCCCAGTAGTTCGAGGAATCCGTCTCGTGGCACCCGTAGAGCTTCCGGATCGATTTCGTTCCATTTTTCCCTTTCGATTGTTTAATGCTATTCAATCGAAGTGCTTCCACACGGTTTTCGGTACAAACAAAAACTTTGCCTTGGCTTCTCCAACAGGAAGTGGCAAAACCGTCATTTTCGAATTGGCGATCTGTCGAGTTTTAGCTGGCTTTTCTTCTGACAACCTCAAGGTGATCTATCAGGCGCCAATAAAGTCACTCTGCGCCGAACGTCAGAAAGATTGGCAGGCAAAATTTGGTCCTCTTGGAGCAGAGTGTGTTGAAATCACTGGCGATACCGACCAAAGTCAGATGAAGAAGGTAGGAAGTGCTAGCATCATTGTAACGACGCCGGAAAAGTGGGATAGCATGACGCGGAAATGGAAGGATCATCAAAAGTTGATGCAACTCGTCCGGCTGTTCTTGATCGACGAAGTACACATTGTGAAAGACAATCGAGGTGCAACGCTTGAAGCAGTCGTGTCGCGAATGAAGACAGCTACAGAAAATGTCCGCTTCATTGCGCTCAGTGCTACTATTCCTAATTCAGATGATGTCGCCAAATGGCTTGGTCAAGATCCCGATCATCAGGAAACACCAGCTGCTCGAGAGACCTTTGGCGAAGACTTCCGACCAGTGAAGTTACAAAAGCACGTGGCTGGGTTCTCATCGAACGGAAATGACTATCAATTCGACAAGTATCTTGACAGCAAGTATGCTTATTACAGAGCGCTCTCAGAATATTAAACCAAGAATATCTAACCATTACAGACTTACCGACATAATTCTCAAGTATAGCCAGAAAAAGCCAATCATGGTGTTCTGTTCGACTAGAAAATCGACCGAGCTTACGGCAAGTCTTCTGACAAATTGGTGGCAAAATCTCACCGCAAGAGAACGTCTCTGGGCTAGTCCAAAGAGACCCATTGTTGTGGAGGATGCAGCGCTAAAATGTATGTCTACTCAAATAAGCTAAAAGGTTCCTAACGAAATGCGCAGCCTCAATATCAAGTGGAGTAGCCTTTCACCATGCAGGCCTACATCAGCATGACCGACACACTGTCGAGAAGGGCTTTCTGGGAGGTGACATCAACGTCATCTGTTGTACCGGTACTTTAGCTGTTGGCGTCAATCTCCCATGCCATTTCGTTATCGTCAAAAACACCGTGACCTATCAAAACCAGACGGGCGTTGGTAGAGAATACTCGGATCTGGAAATAATGCAAATGCTTGGTCGAGCTGGACGTCCGCAATTTGATGATAGTGCAATCGCTGTAATTATGACCAGATCCGAGAGGGCAAAGCACTACGAGAAGATGATGTCAGGCCAAGAAATTCTTGAGAGCTGGTAAGAGCAAATTGTTAGGCTCCCAAGGCCACAAGTGTAGATGCTAACCAACGGCAAGCCTTCACCTTAATTTGATTGAACATCTAGTAGGAACAGGGACAATTTTAATTGTGAAAGCATTACTAACCAGCCTTCAGAATGCGGAAATCGGCTTGGGTACAATATATGATCTAGAGACTGCTCGAATCTGGCTTCAGGGAACATTCTTGCACGTCAGACTACAGAAGAATCCAAGTCACTACGGACTCACAGCCGACGTGGAGAGCGACGAGCGGCTTGAAGATGGACTTGAGTGTATGCTGAGCAGCAATATCGCTTCTCTCGAAGAACATGAGCTTGTCGAAAAGGGACCGAGATTACAGTGCTCAGAATACGGACATGCCATGGCCCGATACTATGTTCAGTTCGAGACGATGAAAGCAATACTCGGAATGCCTCCTAAAGCTAAGATCTCGGAAATCGTGTGGTCTTTGTCGTTTCCTTCGGTAGACATTTTCATGCTGACAGCGTTATAGTTATCGGCAATAGCACAAGCTTCTGAGTTCAAGGATCTCCGCATCCGGGGCAATGAGAGGCTCATGTATCGAGAGATCAATCAATCGCCATCTATAAAATTCCCAATCCCTGTCGACCTGGCTCTCCCAGCTCATAAAGTCTCATTGATCATTCAAGCAGTCCTAGGTTCTGTCGAATTCCCTGTAAAAGAATCGCAACCCAAGATGAGGCTACAGTACCACACTGAACAAGGCCTTGTGTTCCAACACGTTCACCGTCTCGCTCGCTGTATCATTGATTGTGCACTTTCCAAAGCAGACTCCATCGCGGCAAGAAATGCGCTTATGCTTGCTAGGAGCCTAGCTGCAAGAGTTTGGGAAGACTCTCCCCTTCAACTCAAACAGCTGGACCAGATAGGGATCGTAGCTGTAAGAAAACTCGTGGCTGCTGGAATTCGGACGATTGAGGAGCTAGAGGACGCAGATGCACAAAGAATTGAGACAATCCTGGGGCGGAGTAGTCCGCTTGGTCTCCGTGTATTGGATCAGGTCAAAGCGTTCCCAAAACTAAGGGTTTCTGTACAAATGCATGGACAGCCAGTGCGTATGTCGGAAAAGGGTGAAATGACAGACTGACGTGTAGGTAGAACCGCAGGCAGAATGGATCCGTTGTGATCAAGCTTCGTGCCGAAATGGGTTTCCTCAACGAAACGACACCTTCCAAATTCAACAACCGTGATGTCTACGTGTGTTTCCTTGCAGAGACCTCGGACGGTCGAAAAGCTCACTTCTGTCGCACGAAGTGCGTGCGTCTAAATCAAGAACTTAGATGGTTGCTTACTATCTCCAGGGCTAGCAAACTTAACGGCTTCGAAATCCTCTTCTCAGCAAGTCTTTTGGACTCTGGTCAGATTGTCAATTGCTACGTCATGTGCGACGAAATTGGTAAGCTCCTAATATCTGGAATCCCACGAATTCAATCATTCGCTGAAACATCTTTTAGCCGGTACCATGAGGAACGCTTGTCTAAGACCAGGAATTCTTCCACACCTTTTCCCGCATGCAAGTCAACAGCTAGCGGACGAAGAAGCCGAGCCACAGCGCCACAGCAGTTTAGAGAAACCCAACACATCAAAACGTCTAATCGACAGATCCAACGTTATGGAGAAGCGACGTCACAGTGGACGAGACGAGTTCGGGGACGACGATGTACCTGATTTTGACTTGATCGAAGCAGCTGCTATAAATTCAGACTTTGTTCACATTGACGATCTGTCAAGGCAACAGCAACCTTCGAAGCGCACGATGCAGTCATCTAGTAGCAAACGACGCAAAACGGAGCAGAGAAGACCAGCAGAGCAATTGGAGGACTCTTCTGTTGTACGTCTTGAGAATGGCAGATGGTCATGTAAACATCGCTGCAAAGACAAAACAGCTTGTAAACATCTGTGTTGCCGAGAAGGCCTCGATGCGCCTCCAAAGATGTCGAAACCGGACACAGCTAGCAGACCAACAGCTCAACCTCAGGCTCAGAAGCAGGGTAATAAGCAACAGTCTGTTAGAAGCTCTTTCGCCAGACAACAAGCAAACCTGCGAGCTGCAATGTCCAGTACTGCACAAGATATCATTGAAGATATTGATCTCACCGACTGTACCTACGACGATCACGGACATCGTGCTCCAGAAACCTCCTTTGAGACTGGCAAGCAAATACAAAAGACAGGTCTCGACTTCGATCCTGGGGACTTTGCAGAGAGAAGTCCGGACATATTCCAGGAAATGAAAGAAATACCCGATGTCCCACGGGCTGCTTTTCTTGAGAAACTTTCGCAGCTGCCATCTCCCAGCGAGTTAGATCTTGAGGATGAGACAGTGCCAGTTACAAACAACATACAACTAAAAACTCTGGCTAAGCCTACTTCGGAGGCCATACTACCCAAGTCGGACAGGCTTTTCCATAACGATAGCAGTAGTTGTGTTGCTGGTGGTACAGCGGGCTCTCCCAGAATTACGTCCAACCGCCATGAGAATTTCGATATAAGCCTGATTGATGAGGCTAATTCTTCCGGAAACGACCTGGATAGGCCAGCCATGAAGCAAACCCCTGATACTGGACCAGGCTCCCAAGATCTCGGTATGCGATGTGATGCATTAGGTGAGCGTACCTGTCCAGCGAATAAGGAGAATGGACAGCCACAGCCGAATGTCGAAGGCGTGGAGAAGTGGCTGCTCGAAGAATATGGTGACATTGTCGAACTCGTGTAGTGCAAACGGACTCATCGCCCGCTGTTAGATGTGCATTTATTGGCTTCACTACGCAATGGATGACTCAAATGATGGCTATATAAGCGCTAGCTACATGGACGATGCTCATATGTCAGTTGCTTTGTGGATTATATAGAATCTTGCTTGAAAGCGTCTTGGGAATCTATCGAGCTTTGTTGTTTCCTTTCAAGCTAAAGGTCTGAGGCTGCGCCGCATGCGCTCTAACTAGTCTATGCTTATGGCATTGGAGCAGCGAAACTACTTTAAGAACTGAATCTTTCTTTCTGCAGAAAAAGGCATAGGCTGTCCCTTACCTGCTTCCCCCATATTTCGATAATCCTTCTTCAAATCAAACTTGCGTGGACTGCATGCAGGTACAGCCTAATAAGCCGTATCTTCTGATTGAAACAATTCAAGAAGAGAAGGCAAGTCGGCCAAAAATTCCCCCACCCCATTCAATCCTCGAACTTGATCCCCTTTGGCGTAGTATCGATGTAGCCTCCTCTATAACTTCCCCGCTTTTTCTTATTCTTCTCCTTGGTGAAGTCCTTGCCCTTGGTGACACTCAGATCGCGATGAGCGCGGTCGGCGTAATCGTACGGCACGTACTTGTTCGAAGCAAAGCGCGGATCTACTTGTAGGTCCTTGGGGACACGACTAAAAGGCTGATTGTTGTGCTTCGTGCGTTTGTCAGAAGTCTCGGATGTCTCGTTTGTGGATGGCGCGTCACGTTTGCGTTTGAGAGATGATTCTTCAGCCGGAACTGAGAGAAGTCGATCGTCATCGAGCGGAGAGTTCGCTTTCAGAGTGCTACTGGAAGCGGAGGCGTTGCTGTCGGAAGTGTCTCGCCTGAGGGGTTCCTGTTTGGGAGATGGGGATTTTGGCTTGGGTGGAACGTCCTCATCAGAGTCAGACGAGCTATTATCACTGTCATCACTGCTCTTGTCTGGTTCGGATCCCACTTCAGAAGCCTCTTTTGCGGATTCATCATCGCTCTCTGAAGATGAAGTATCGGATTCAGAGGTTTCGCTGGCGCTATCGCTAGGGCTTGTCTCTGATTCACTTGAGGAATCAGAACTCTTCGCTGAACCACTATCACCACTTCGAAAGGTCTTTCCATCTTCATCTCCCTTCAATTTCTTCCGGGGTCCTTCTCCATCGTCGGAATCGGAGTCAGATCCGGAATCAGAGCTCGATTCGGAGTCTGACGAGGATTCGGAGGATGAGGTGGAAGAAAGCGATGGAGAAGGTGATTTTTTGGCAGCTTCCTTATTGCCTTTTTCAGCGTCTTTAGCTACATGTTCCAAAGAGCTGTCGGATTTGGCGTCGGATTCGCTTGAGCTAGAATCACTTTCACTAGATACGCTCGCACTAGATTTGCTCGAACTGGAACTGCTTCCTGAGGATTCGCTATCCGAATCACTCTCTGAACCGCTTTCTGAGCTGGCCTTTGTATCTTCCTCGCTTTTACGAATGTCCTCGGCCTCTTTATCAGCGCCAAGACTGTTGGCCGCGGATTTCAGATTGAAGTTTGGTTGTCCAGATTTTTGCTCTTTTGACCATGACTTGTAGATATCATCCAGTTGTGGGAGGCCCCTTGCTACGCCATTGAACGAGCCAAAGTCATCTTTGAGTTTTGAACCTATTTTGAGAGCACTAGCTGCATCGTGATAATCATTTGTTTTCAAAAAGGTGTGAACTAAGTCTAGCAGTACAGGAGATGGGTGTCGCTTCGGTTTCTTAATGACTTTAGAAATGTCTCCCGAATTTTTGGGCGATCCATGAGTTGGAGCAGATACGTCCTTGCTAGAGTCGGCACGCTTTCTCTTTGCCATGACTTTTGGTGGAGAATCAAGGAAGATGAATGCCTAGGGAAAAAAAAAAAAGAGTTGGATATAGGGTGCGCACGTGCGGTATCTCGGAGCGAATGGCGGCTCTGCCGGAGCTAGGGCGGAAGCGGCTTAGCTTCATCTTTCTGACATGCAACATGCAACATGCACCACTTGCTTCAACTCTAATATACGACCTCATTTCGTAATTGTGCCTGATTCCTGCCCTACGAATCTTTTTCCTTCCGGCCCTCAAACTCTTTTTGTCTCATTCCAATGCTGTAGCGAGGTGCCAACTTCCCCTCCTTCCCCGTTGTCCTACCTCCACCGCAAGCTTCTGGCTACCTTGTTTCTCCGCTTCCTACATTTTTGCCTCGTCCACCGAGGTCCTAGCTGTTTCTAATGACCGTCTATTCCGCGTAATCAACATTATTCATCATCCTTCTCTTCAGGTGGAGTAGTCTTAGGGAAGGAGCTCGGACTCGATCTCGCTGGCTCCAACGCTCTTTCCGCCAACGCCGTTGTGGAAGCTGTCATGGACGCCACAAATGGCTATCCTCGCCCTCGCAATCCCTCTAATATGTCTGCCGGTTCTGGTGGCCTGAAGGCTGAAGAAGGGAGGCGTGAGCCGGCTCCTCCACCGTCACGGAATGCGCCATCGAATTCCAATATGACCCGCGCTGAGAGATTCGAGCATGAAAAGAGGCGCATCATAGAGAGTTGTTTCTCAAAAGTGGACATTAATGGACAACGTATGTGAAATTCATGTAATCAATCACTATATTCAAACTGTGCCTTGCTCATTTTTCACGTAAAGTTGGCGAGTCCTACATTACCCATATACGAGTCCAAGAAGACGCCGCCTACCCTTCGAGTCCTCCTCCACCAAACTCTTCGCCGGATAGTAAGAAGCCTCGTGTGATAATAATATCAGTCCGCAATACTGGTCGCGTGAGAATGCACAAAGCTCGAGAAAATTCGAATTCATCATTCTCAATTGGAAAAACATGGAATTTAGAGGATCTTACTGCAGTAGAGTCATTCGCCGGTGGTGCGCCAGCTTCGCCTGAAGATGCCCGTCGGAGGCAATGGGCAGGAGCCGTGGGCTTCATTGTTACCATTGCAAAACCATACTATTGGCAGGCAGGAACTGCCAAGGAGAAAGAGTTCTTCATTGGCAGCCTGGTCAAAATCTACAGAAAATACACCCAGGGAAGAGTCCCTCAATTGATTGGTTTTGATGCACAGGAGCAGGAGCAGATGTTAGGTACTGCTGGTCAACAGGCAAAGGGATCCCGTCAGCCTCCGCCCACAGAAAATGGACAGTCCGGTGCAACCGGTGATGCATACAAGAGACCCATCAGACCAAGTACGGGAAGTCGAGCGCCATCGGGCTCTGAGGGAGGCCAACGGTATCAAGCCTACCACCAACCATCTTCTGAAAGACCCCAAAGACCAGCTCCCTTGCAGTCTCAACAGGGATCGAATACAAGTCTTCAGCCAAGACCCATGGCTTCTCAGGAGCGCATAATGGGACAACGACCAAGTCGCGAACAAATGCGCTCGGCTGTGAGCCCTGCTTTTTCATCAGGTCGTCGCTCGACGCCAGACTCAACGCGATCTGAGGGCGGACAGAGATCTGTATCACCTGTAGAATCCAGTATCTCATCCAAAGCTGCGAGCAACGGACCTACTTCTGTTCCAGCCCAGAACTCGCAAAGGCAGATCAATCAGAAGCAGAATCAAGGTAACGAAGACAATGACGGGGCTCGAACACCGAATGGAACGAATTTGTTCATGTCTGCTGTCGACAGATTTAAGCCTCAAGGTCCATCTCAAGGTCCGACTGCAGAGGAAAAGACTGCTGCCGCAAAGGAGAGCAAGCGGCCTCCGATTTCGCAAAACGATAGTGCTTTATCCGCTCTCAGCCGCGAAGGCAATACAAGCGAGGTAGAAGGGAAAAGGGTTCCAGAAAGAAGGAGACCTCCGATGACGAGTGGCAAGAGCGATGGTGCTCGAAGTCAAGTAAGCGATAGATCGATCGACAATTTTTCGACCCCAATGACTTCGCCGCTCAATCGCAAGGATGTGATCAGTGAGAAAGACCCGCAAGAGACCAAACCCCCCGAAGAATCGAGCTTCCCTGGAAATCGATTACGTCCAGCTCCACTTGGTTTGACTGGAAGAACAGCTTCTGAACCAACAACCCAAGGCCTCACAGCAGCCTCCGAGCCAACGACCAATGGATCAGTAACACCCACAGGAGACGCCGGCACGAATGATTCGCCTTCTTCAGCTCCTGATACTCCTGCTCCCGAAACTCCTGGCGAGGAAGAGGCTTTTAGGCCTGGTCTTGGGCCAATGATCAAGAAAAAGGCTAGGACTGATGCAGCTACCTTTTTTAGGAAAGCAGCAGCGGCCCACAATGCCTTTAAACCTCGCGCTGGTGGTGCTGGCAATAAATTCGCACCCAACGAAGCCAAGTCGCCAAACGAACCTGATGGAATATCTGCAGTCGTCCCGGCTCCATCGCTTGCACGGACATTGGCCAGTCCTTCGCAAACCAGTGTGATCGAGAGACCCATTACACCCAGATCTCAAGAAGAAATTCCTCAGGTTCAGATATCGAGCCCTGAGAAACCCACTATACCGGAAGAGGATAAACTTGCTCCAGAAGAACCAGCGTCCGAATCATTGCAAAACTTACAAAGGCCGAGCACAAGTGGCAGAGCAGACTCGAGTGAGTCTCTGCCACCAGAGTTCCGTCGTCGGAAGCGACGGTCAATGCAACATAATAAATATTTGACAATGTTGAATATTGATTCAAACTTGTTAGAAGGCAAAGGACTGGATTTCGAATCCGCCCTGGGCGATTTTGGATGGGGCAATAATTTGACGCAATCTCAGAAGCTCGAAACTATGGAAGCAGAGGTGCGCAGAGAACTTGGCCGAGTTGAGGCAGGAAGTTGGTTGGGTCACCTTGAGCAAAAAGACGATCGTGTAGAAACAGTCGAAAAAATGCTCGACAAGGCGATTGCCGAATGTGAAGAGTTTGAAGGTCTTCTAACGCTTTATGGAGTTGAACTAAGTGTAAGTTTTGTTAGATGCTATCAAAACCGCGAAATTACTAACATCTTCGCAGAGTCTAAACGACGATGTAGCCTTTATTGAAGCTCAGTCGCAAGGTTTGCAGGTTCAAACTGCAAATCAAAAGCTACTGCAGAATGAACTTGAGCATCTGGTCGACACAATCTCAATACGCGAAGACCAGCTAGAACCTTTGAGACGAGCACCAATAGAAAACCCTGACGGTTTAGGTGCCATCGAATCTTCACTTTTACTTCTCTACAAAGCGATGGTCACAATTGATCCAGCTATGCGCCAAGACAATGTCTTTGGTTCAGCACGAAACGACTCTGACCGATTAAGCAAAGCCAGTGCCAATGGCTTAGGCGGGAGTGAACTTTCTGGGATGCGAGCATTGCAAGAAAAACGAGTGACATATCTCAACGAGACGAGCGATTTTCTTGAGAGGTTCAAGCAATTCATGGATGCTGCGTTCAGAATGGCAATGGCTCCTATCAGTCAAAGTCGAGCCAATGGAATTGGTGGCACTAGTAACAGATTGGACTTGGATGCGCATGAGGCCGCTCGAAGTGGACTCTGGCAATACAGCCCATTACTACTCTTTGCAAAGGAAATCGATCGCAGAGCATGGGAAAGCATTCTCCAATTATACCAATTTCGGGTTCGAGGAATTTATCAAGATCAATGTCGAGAAAATAGCGCAGCATGGAAGAAAACTGTTCGCAAACAAGTTGGAGAAGACCATTCTGTTCTCTTCACCTCGCAGGAAAAGGAAGCGGAAAGTCTCTCAGGCACTGCACGGAAGCTTACAGTGAAAAGAAGCCAGACTCTTGCAAAAAGCTTCCGCACTGCATCTGGCGAGAAATCTTCTACGTCTGCCGACAAGAATCAGATTGGTCGGTTGCAACCATCAGAGGCTTTCGCTGGTGCTCTGAACGAGATGATACCACTGATCTTTCGCGAACAGAATTTTGTGGTTGACTTTTTCCATGCCACGTCTCTGGAAACCGCCGACTTTGCGGATGTTGTGGCGTCTGTTCCGCCAAACGCCAGATATGGATCTCCATTACAATCACCCAAGCCATTCGAACCAGATCGAGTAATGGCGAAACGCATTGCAGATGTAATCGATGACGAGTACTCATTTTGGCCAGCAGAAGTGGAAGGCCTGGTTGAGTGGACTTTGTCATCCGATCCATTGTGAGTTTTAATAGTGCCCCTTAAATTTGTTTTTGATATGAGGTTGATTCGTTTTGTAGGCAAGGTATTGGACTGCTCGGTTTCATCGAGCGACGACTTCTTGATTTTGAAGATACGAACCAAGACTTCCTCAACAAGACTCTAACCAAAGTCCACGAGCGCCTCGCTGGTCGCTTCAATCGCTTCGTCGACGAACAAACCAGAGCGATTGAAGACACAAAGGTCAAGATCAAGAAGCGCAAGGGTGTCATTGCTTTCATCCGGACATTCCCCAACTTCTCCGCCACCATCGAAAACATGCTTCCAACCGGCGACGGTGCCGAACGTCTCGAGATCCGCAACATGGTTGACGACGCCTACCAGAAGATCAACAAGTCCATGTTCGACTCCCTCAAGGTCATCGCCAAGGAGAGTCCAGCCGCGCGCGTACCCGGCCAGGTCCAAAGCATTGCCGTACAAAGCCAAGGCGTCAACGACCCCGAAGACAAAGAAGCACTAAACTACCACATCCTCCTCATCGAAAACATGAACCACTACATGGAAGAAGTCGACGATAAAGCCAGCACCGTCATCGCCGAATGGAAAAAGCGCGCCGCCGCTGACATGCACGAGCACATGGAAGCCTACGTCAACGCCGTCATCCGCCGACCCCTCGGCAAAGTCTTGGTATACTACCCACTTCCCCCCCTCCCTTCCTCCCTCTCCCCAAAGACCACATTTGACTAATCTCATTCTCTGTAAAACAGGACTTCCTCGAATCCACCGAGCTCCTCCTACAATCCCTGCCCGCATCGGAGCTCGCGCAGCGGCCCTCGCACTCGCGCTCTGTCTTCAAGAAGCTGCTGTCGAACCACGACGCCAAGGAGCTGCGCCGCGGCGTGGACGCGCTGCGCAAGCGTGTCGAGAAGCATTTTGCGGAGGCGGACGACGCGAGTACCAGTCGCAAACTAGTCGCTGAGGTGCTGGAGAGCTGTCAGGCGAGGTATGAGGATGTGGCGAGGCGGCTGGCGAGTGTGGTAGCGGGCGTGTATGAGGGGAGTGTGGAGATGGAGTGGGGCGTGGAGGATGTGAAGGGGCTGTTTAGGATGGTATGAGGAGGGGCTTCGATAATATGAAGCTAGAGATTGATTTTCAGGTAGGGGATTTAGATTTGTATATATTTTGAGTGCGATTCGAGGATATCCCGGACGAGTTACCTTCTGTTCATCTTCTTTTCGCTATTGAAACGTTTTTCGTAAGGTAAGCTACTTTGGTCTATTTACAATGCTTGTTAACATGCTGATCTTTGCAGAGTTTTTTTTTTAGTTTTTCCAAAGCGGTGGTATTGCAATCACGGATCGTATGCAAGCATAAATGCCTGGGATAATTCCTGTAAAACGCCATCTTATGTGTATATAATTATTTCAAGCAAGAGATAACAGCATCTACATCTATCAAAATCCAGACAATTCTATTCCATTATAGTTCTTACTGCACAGGCGGAATGAACGATAGAACCGAGCTTCTCCGCCCCCAGACTTTGTAGTCAGCCAAACTGCCAGACCGCCCCCCGATCTCAACGTGCCCCGATCTCTATTCCCCAATCGATTCCCCTAACACAAGCCAATCCATCGGCGGCGCCCAGCCACACCGGCCGGCGGATGGACTGTAGCCTCCTTTTCCGCTTCCGCCCGTGCTGTAGACCACTCTAGGCCTTGGCACTAAAGAGAGGGGGGAGGGGGGCCCGAAGGGGGGGGGAGCCGGGAGTGGGACCCGGCCACGTGCGCTCCGTGCATATGACGCATTGGTCTAGTGTGCAAAGCCGCAATACCTGCCCGGCTGGCCTACTGGGGGCGGGCGGGGGGGTGGTCGAGAAGGTGGGATTGGGCCGCAAGACATACCTACATCTAGGTCGGGCCGGGCGAGCGAGCCCGACGGGAGGCAAAATTGCGCGCTACCCTTGCATGCTGCGCCTAATGCAGGGCGGACGCTGCGACGGCACCCCTTCGAGCTTCCGGCCACGCAGCGACGGGAGCCAGGCACCACGACTATCGAGGGGTTGTGGGAGTAACGGTGGGCAGTCGGCCAGTTGAGCGTGCGGCCGGATTGCCTGTTGGAGACATTTCTGGTGGACGAAAAGAGTTTTGCCCTGCCTCGGCCCGTGCACAGTAACGATCGGCCTCTATCTCGTGTTTTTCTCTTTCGCCTACTCCGTATCTGAATGCATTTCGACTGACCAAA
This sequence comes from Astrothelium macrocarpum, assembly GCA_021030915.1. NCBI lineage: Eukaryota > Fungi > Ascomycota > Dothideomycetes > Trypetheliales > Trypetheliaceae > Astrothelium > Astrothelium macrocarpum. The sequence goes on along the minus strand of JAGEMR010000005.1, from coordinate 202,016 downwards.
TAGGAGGGGAGCCTGAACAGGGATCCCGATGCGTTTAAAAAGTGTGTCCTCAAGCAGCGCTGGTTTGTGCGGTCAAGGTGGTGAGAGTGGGGCGAAAACATTGATGAGTTCGCAATGATGCATCACGCTTGCACACTTGTGTGAGGTAACTGTCAGTCTGCAAAGTAGATCACGTCGGTCGAGTTGGCTTGGTTAGCTTCCAGCCATGGACTAGTCCGGTCTGCTCTCGACGTTCCTGGCGGCATCAGGTCAGCTTGCTGGACGCCTGGACGGTTTTGTCATGTCTTCTGGCTTTGAAGGATTATTTTGGCATGATGCGTCGTCCGATTGCGCGCTTATGGCGCTGTCGAGAACGGAATCTGCCATGATGAAAAAGGTTCTTTTTGCTGTGTACGCGTACTGATGAACATTGGACCAATGAATTGAGAGAAGTGAACCGCATGCAGGTTGTGATATTGAGGAGAAGAGCAGTGTTTAACCCCAAAAGATTCATCACAGATAATTTGGAATAGTCTAACTTGAGCTAAGGGGGAAATGGGGCAGAAGTAGATAACGAAACGGCGAAGTTGCGTAAGTATGTGTCTCTGATAGGCAATCATCTCATTCGCTACAATTGCCTTGATCAAGTGTCAGGCAGATCGTTGTCAGCCCTTCGATTCGCCCAAGTTCCAGGATTTCGATGTATATACGAACAGGGCATCAGGTTGAAAGCGTGTAGGACGCCAGCCATGTTACCGAGGGGAACGTCTGAACTTTCGATGGGATCGATTCGAGTGCCGTCTTCCACGTAGAAAATTCACATGAATCCGCATGTTGGGTTTCCTAGTTGGTTTCGATTTTCGGCGAAGCTTCGGTGGTATTTCCAGATAACATGACTGCCACAGCTGTCATGCATGACGCAGAAAATAGACTTTCGAAACCGTTTTTGCACGCCATGCTCGTTTCACGCAATCACATCCAAGTTTCACTATGACTGATAGGCGGGAAGGCTGCCGATGCCAGCAAAACCCCAGTCTCGTATTCATCTAGTGGAAATTTAGATAGGGGGAATTTCGGCTACAGCGCCGCAACACTATGCCGTTTGTGGGGAAATTAGAGCTGCTCATGCGGGGGAATCGGGAGGCAGTCAGAAAAATTGTAAAATTGTATTACTTATTATCCTTTCCAAGATACGAGACCCTCAGGCACTAGGAGGGCGAGAAAATCGGATCTACACCGAGTCAGCAGGCCGTCTGCAGGCGCGTGGTGCATCAATTGTCAATTCCATTTGTTTGTATTGTGGGCTCGTTGATTAGCTAATTCAGCCTTCTTCCAACGACAAAGAAACCCCTGCCAGACTTGACAATCTGTATCAACAGCAAAACCAAAAGAGATTCTCTGGGTTTTGTAAAAGACATTAGTGGAGGATAGCAGCATATCCAGAGATGAATCATCCGTCTATAAAATCGTCCCAATTTCCTTTTCTAATGAACATCTGCCAATGTCCAACCCACACTCAACACCGTGCCATAACTGGATGTCAATCAATTTCTCCGTAACGCTCATTAAACCCGTAGCCAGACCCCACGCAATTCATTACTCTGCTCGCATGTCATGAAAACTCGTTTGCTTGCTCTGCAAGTCAGTGTCCTCCCGCGGACGTTCGCCGTTCCCTCCTTCGTGCTTCTTCACGAATGAGCCTATCCACCACCTCGTCTTGTGCGGCGCCGGTGCACCGCGCGCCTGCGACCACGTAGCCGCCCTGGTCCTCCAGCATCAGCGGCGTGACCGGTCCCGGACTGCCGAGCGGCTGCAGCCTCGGACTGCGTGGCTTTGCCAATGCGTCGCTGGGGCGCAGCTGTTGCTGGCGATCGGAGTAGAGCCGCTGGTGGTGCTGCTGCTGACGGGGCGACACTGGCGGTGGAGGCGGACTGCTGGGCCCTGCAGTGGGCGCATTTCCCACGCTGGAGTTTTGCGAAGGAAAATTGGCGGGGTGGAAGCGCGGGAGCGAGGGCAGCTTGAGTGAGGCATTGCTGCCGCGGGGTGGACTACGTCGCATGCGTGGTTGAGATAGCATTATGGACGGAGGAGCACGATTAGAGTTAAGGGGGTGGGTCAAAGGAGTCGTAAGTTCGGCGCTGCGCTCATCACGGCTCAGTGGGGCTCCCAGGCTTATGCAGTCGACTGGCGACGTCGGCGGAAGGGCGGAAGGGCGGAAGGTGCTGGATGTGCTGGATGTGCTGGATGTGCTCCCCCGCGCATCTCCACAGGTCATGAGGATCAAGGGGGAATGGCAGTTTGGGATAGTTCGCAACCGGAGCTAAAGCGGCGTTGGCGATCACGAACATCCAAGTAATCCGAAGGGGGTCCTGGAGCGGGGGAAAGGGAGGTATTCGGAGGGTGGGTTGCGAGCGCGCCTGGATGACGGCGATCATGATCGCCAGCACCCCTGGCCGGCGGCAGATCCGTCCAGCGTATCTGTGAGGACGCTTGGATCTCGTTCCCAGCGAGCTGTTGGCTGCCGAAAGAAACAGATGCTCGCGTACGGCGCGAATCAGCGCCATCGCCAATACTACGCTTCCCCGTCGTTAACTGCTCGTCCGCCGTCATCGCGCAGCGCGCTGGCTGTCGCCTGAGGCTCAACCGTTGTCGAAATGACATAGCAGAGGAAACCGACGGGTGTCCTCCTTTGATCCTGCGGCGAGGGCAAGGCACGGCCAAACCTTCGCAAATGACGTGGTCTTGGCTGTGATGGGACTCATGGGACTGCTCTGCGCTGCTTCCCGTGCTTCACTGTCGCGCGGGCGCCGTTGAGCTTGTTGCATTTCGCACGCCAATGGGCATTGCTCTGGAACTTGCATTACGGGCACCCCCAGGCGTCTTCTAGGCTTTTCTCTGCGTCAGTAGACTACGATATTGGCTTTCTCGCGGGGCCACTGGGCATCGTTAACCCTGGGCCGTGGCGCTGGGGTGTGCAGGGCGAAGGTTCGCTGTGGCGTCGCCAGCCGGCCACTGTGATCCTCGTCGCTCTGGACTTCGCTTTTGCACCACTGTCCCGTCCAGTGCTCCAGATAAACTCCAATTCACCTTGATTTCGACCTCAATCTGTTGCTCCCCCTCTCATTGACCTGAGGGCATGTGCGACCAGCTGGCCTGAACCCTCCGCACCGATAGCCCTCCGTCCCTTCCGCACCATTGTAAGCCAAGCCGACCCTTGTATTTGAAGACCATCTCGTCCTGTTCGTCCATTCGACCCAACCAGGAGCCCAACGGGCTGCCTTATGACTGCAGCTACTGTGCCTCTCGTTGATTCGAAGCATACCACCCAGTAAGATTTCCCATCCAAAATGACGTCTGAGTTCGGCGTCGCCCGACGGACCCAGCAGACCTCTCGGAAAACATTCAATCTGACTATAGTAGAAAACAGGTTGCGTTCTATCGCACAATTCGACGACCACCCCAAAGCTACCGAATCACCCAAAGTCTAAGATTGCTGAGGAAAAGTAAACTGATTGATTATCCGTTGCGCCTGGCCATTCCATGGATATGGATGGCTCTGGGGAGATCCCCTTTCAACAAAATGGAGATGACAATCCGTGGGCAGCAGCTACAACAAGTGGTCCCATGCTACACAATGGTTCTGCAGTGGTAGGACATGGTTTGAACGGTGAAAATGAATGGGATGAGTGGATGCGTTGGGATCCGCTATCTCCAGCGCTTTCTCCAAGTCAACAACCTCCCCCATATGCTGATCGAGGTACGTTTCATCTTCGCTTATGAAACACTACATATTTGTGATTTGTCGATCTTTGTGTCGATCTTTTTGTTTTGGACCCCACAATTCGTACGAGGACGATACATGAAGGAGCACGTGGAAACCAGCTACATCTAACATTTCCGCCAAGCTCTCCGTGATAAAAACTGATAAATTTGCCAGGCCACAACCCATATTTTCCAGACCGCTTCCACGGCATGCCAGCTTCTGTCCATAACGGGATAGCGTTCGAGAGAGGCTTCCAGCCTAAGCTAGAGAACGGCAACGAATCCGTGGATATGAACTCAATCCAAATGGCTGGACGGAATCCTTTTAGATTCGGCAGTCAACCCTCGGCAGAAGCGACTTTTGATTTCAACAATCCCACAATTCCACCGCCATTTGCAAATTCGCGGGGAATGGAACGTGCCTCAAATGGCCATGCGTCAAATATCTCCACTCAACCCTCAAGTCAACCAAATTATGCATCAAATCCTCAGAGGTAAGTTAACCTTTCGCAGTCAAAGTAGCCAGAATCGCATCTATAGCTCCTTCGTGTTCGAGAATGTTCGGAGCTCTTTTTTTTTTTTTTTTTTTGGTGTTATCGATGACCATGTATTTATATTGATGAGTTTGAACCCATTTCCTCCAATAATAGTAATCGAAAGTCTACAGTACCTAAGGGGCTAACAATATCTACAGCGCTCCACTCTCCATCGATGAAATTAAGCAGCTTCGGAGCATTGCTTTTCCATCCACTTCACCCAACGGTCAGACTTCCATGGATGTACGGGGTTGTGGTTCGTCATCTTCGCCAGATCCAATGCCTCAGAATGGTGAAAATCCCAAAAAGCGCAAGTCATCCACCGAAGACGACAACGGTGATTCTCCACCAAACCTAGACCAGAGCAATGCACCAGTGAAGAAAACGGCGCACAACATGATAGAGAAGCGGTATCGGACCAATTTAAATGACAAGATTGCCGCATTACGGGATAGCGTTCCAAGTCTGAGGGTCATGTCAAAAGGTTCCGTAGCAGAGGGTGCTGGTGATGAAGCCGAAGATCTTGAGGGTCTGACACCAGCACACAAACTTAACAAAGCGACTGTACTTTCCAAGGCCACCGAGTACATCAACCATCTTGAGAAGCGCAACAAAAAATTGAACGACGAGATCAATGCGCTCAAAGTACGATTGCAGGCATCCGAGAAGCTCATTCTTACGGGTGCAATGACAATCAATCCGTCGGTGCGGTCTCCACATTCAGAAGTTTCACCTGCCAGCGTACATCCCGGTCAGCAAGTGCTTAGTCCGAGTACGAGCGGTCCGACGATTGACCCTACTTCTGGTGCTCGAATGTCAAGTGTAGCAGAAGGAATGATTCAAGTCCCTGAGAGCATGAGAAGACTCCATGCCGCACAAGCCCAACCGCAACCTCACTACGAATCACGGCAACCAAATTATCAGCTTTACAATCAAGCACGGGCAATTGCACCAGATATGTCTTTCGGTGCAGCCAGAAGAAGCAATGCGTTCATGAGCAAGTTGATGGTTGGGTCATTGGCTGGGCTTATGATCATCGAGGGTTTCGGCGCTCGCCGTCAGCAACCAGTTCATCGTAATGAGCCCGACAAAGGCTTGTCCGCAGTGCCTTTAGAATCTCTTCGATATGTTGCGAGATCCCTTGGACCTGCTGCACCATTTGACGACGCTTATGGCAAGGCCAGTCTATTCACACTGGTCAAGGCCGGCGTGCTTATATGTTGTCTGCTTTACTGCTTCTCATCGTTCTTTACCGATCGATCCGAGAAGAAGCAGAAAGGGTCGAATCCTCCTGTGCATCTTGCAGCGGCGCCTTCACTGGCTGCACCCGTTGAAGTCCGTCGTAAGGCCTGGCTTACGGCAATTCAAACAGTATGGGTTCCTCGACATAGCTTCATTCTTGAAGCTGCGGCTCTGGGTCTAAAAATGTTGAAGCTCAGCATCCGCAAGCTTATTGGATGGGATGGCTATGCGCTGCTGACGGGTACGACCAAAGAGCACGAAGCTGCAAGGGTCAAAGCCTGGGAAATTGCGCTCGATGCTCAACTTACGGGAGGAGATGCTGAAATCAGTAAGAGTCGACTTCTCCTTACCTTGATGGCCTCTGGTACACTTCCGGATACTCCCGCACGATTGATGCTCAAAGCATTGCACATTCGAATATTCCTGTGGGAGGTGGCCAATGCTGGTTATGGATCTTGGCACCTTTTTGAAGACATGACTGCCCAACTAGCGCGGAGATATTGGAACGCAGCTAAACGCGAGCATAATTTGCTCAAGCATACTCCAAGTAACTCTGACAACGGTATCGAGGCATTGCCTGGCCATCTAGCCAGTCTACTTGAGTATGACTGCGACGATGTTCTTGTCGATCAGATTGTTCAACGCGCATACAATCTGGCATGGAACCGCCCAAGTTCTGAAGATACACATGCAGAAGAGACCATGGATAGTGTAGTTGAAGATTTTGCCATTGCATCTCCGCTTGATGCTCTGGCTGCTTGGTGGTCCAGTCTGGTTCTGAACAAGGTAGTCTTAGACTTTCTCGAGACGCCTGATCCAGAATCGGAAGACGTGTCTCCTGACCTGGAGCTTGCTGTTCGCACCGCACCCCCTGGATCTACTGCTGCTTCTCGAGCCCTTGCTGCAAAAGCCGTTCTTGATGATGACAATCGCGACGTCAACATCCCTGCTGCGTGCGAGACACTCCCGATGGCAGTGCTATCGCCGCCGCCCTCATCAAGCGGCTCCGAGCCTGCTCCATTGGTGAACCTCGTCTCAGAAAACCCAATCACATTCGACGTACGCATTTCACTCACTTTCGCGAAATGTCTATGGCTTGTTTCGGACTTGCCACACGTCAAAAGTGCACGATATAGTGCAATCGCCGTCGTGAATCAAAGTCGCATTCGAGGTTCCGAGTGTTCATTGCTCAGCGTCGTCGCTGCCATCCATCTCTTGCGTACTTTCCGACAGGATCCATTACTCATGACAGAAACGCGACAAGCTCTTGAGGCTCTCGCGTACGACTTGAGATTATGGATTGGTCGAAAAGCATGTAGAAAGAGTGGCCTCAGCGAAAGAGCCAGGGCAAGATTGATCAGCGAATGCATTGAAGTGGGCAAGGAGCTTGCTGGCATTCAGGAGATAGCGGACGAGGAAGAGGATGATGGTTATGTCAGTGCAAGTGACAACGAAAAGGCGAAACGATCGCGACGAGGATTTTGTTGATCTGACGGGGAAACTTTTCTTTATGGATTTTCTTGGGGAAAATTAAACTGGGTGGATTGGGGGAACGAACGACGCGACGTTCGTTGGCGTTCACAAACTCAACACCAGACACTCTGGCAATTTTATATTGCCCGTAAATATCCTTTCTTACAAATTTCTCTTCTCAATTACTGGTGGGTGGCATTCCCACGATTTACTAGGGATCAGGTATGGGGAATCTCAGGCTGGGAAAACTGGCAACGCACTCTACAGTATACTTTCATATGTATATCGTCAACTCCAGCCATGTATCTACGCTATCTCACCCTACCAAAAGAAAATAAATTTCATTTTTACTCATCCAACCAAGCTTCCTCCCTCTCCCTCCTTTCACAACTTCGCCCCCCCTCCTCCCCCTCCATCATCCAACAACTTCACCCCCGTAATCCCCTCCAACTCCCTCACCGCCTCCTCCGTCCTCCCCAACCACACCCTCACCGTCCGCATCCCGGCCTCCCTCCCCGCCTTCAAATTCTCGCCAATATCATCCAAAAACACCACCTCCTCCGCCCTCAACTCGCCCCCCGCCCCGGCACCCTCCCTCGCCCTCACCACCTCCCGCAGCCGCTCCAGCGCCACCGCATAGATGCCGGTCTCGGGCTTCCGCATGCCCACCTCGGCACTGCCCACGAACGCATCGAAGCACGCGCGCACGTCCCGCCGCGGGTCCAGCGGCGCGTTGAACGCGTGCCCCGCGGGGAACCGCACCGTATTCGACAGCGCGCCCAGCGCGAACGCACCGCTGGCCCGCAGCCGCTGCAGCGCGGGGTACATGGCGGGATCTGGCGCGCGCGAGAGCGTCATCATGCGCCAGAAGAGGGCTTCGGCGTCGATGGCCGGCGGCGCAGAATCGAGCGGCGGGAGGTTCGGGCGCTGCCGGCCGTGTTGTTGCGAGAGGAATCGAGCCCATAGTGTGGCGTCTGTGAGGTCTGCGGTGTAGGCTGCGAAGAAGGTGGCGTCGAGGGGCAGCTCGTTGCGTTCGAGCCGCTGCCAGGCGCCGGTGGGGGCGGATTTGGAGGTGGCGAAGTTGACCCAGCCTGTGGGGATGTTGTGGGCTTTTTCGTAGTCGAGGATGCCTTGGAAGGGGGAGACTACCTGTGAATGGTTTGAGTGGATTCAATTAGAGAGAGGAGAGCGGGATGGGAGATTGTTCGTACGCAAACGCCTCCAATGTCGAAGAGCAGGGCTCTTGGTTTGGGATATTCCGTCATGTTCAACAATAGCAATTGCTTTCTAAAAAAAACCAAAACAAAAAATTTGAATCTTCTATCGTTTCATGTTGCTAGATATACAATCTGTCATGGCTGTATCGTTTGGAAAGCCATCACGAATTGCAAACAAGACTGTGGTTGATTGCCGCGGAAGATGTCATGGCCGGAGTGCTTGCCGAGGTGGGATGAGAATATCAAGAAATTTTTATTTAGAACTTCTCTAAAGCTCCGTACATCATATGAAAATATCAACTATCCGCGCGGGATCTTTCATCATTAGCAACGGTCTCGGACTGACAAGGCACGCACTTACGTATGAATGTCGAAGCACCCAATGTAGGTTAGGATAGACTTCAAGGTCAATGGACATTAGCATCACATGCGGGGCTCATCCATGTGGAATTGAATTTCTGTCAACCACTCGAGCGAAAAGCTTTTAGATTACATCTTGCTCTGAAATTGCATTTGTGGAATTCATTTCTAGAGTCGCAGCAACCATGTCGCCAAAACGTTCGATCCTGATCATCAACCCCAATTCTACCAAGGGCATGACAGATGCCCTGGAACCTCTGACCCTTGAGCTCAATTACAATGAAGTGAGCAAGTAGAGAAACTGAATAGACTTTTCTGAATATACAACTCATCTCGCTTTCTTATTCTACAACAGACTCGATACACTTTCTTCACAGCACCTTCAGGACCCAATTCGATCGACAGTGAAGATGATGCCGCAGAGAGTGTAGAGCATTGTCTACCGGCCTTGGAGCCATACTTTGGGAAGTGGGATGGCTTTCTCGTCGCATGTTATTCTCAGCATCCCTTGACGCCAGCCCTGAAGAATCAAGATATCATTAAGCGTTTGAAGAAACCAGTGACGGGGATATTTGAGGCTTCAATTGGATTCAGCTTGACTGCTATAGACCGGAACAAGCGTTTTGGTATCGTTACTGCAGGAAAGTCTTGGGAAGAGGTTTTGACCAAAGCCGTGTCGAGCTTCTTGGGTTCAGGATCGAGGTTTGCGGGAGTAGAATCTACCGGATTGAAAGCGGTCGAGCTACATGACGCGCCAGCAGAAGAGGTAAAAACACGAATGTTACAAGCAACAAAGAGATTGGTCAAGAGAGGAAACGTAGGAGCTATATGCTTGGGGTGTGCGGGGATGGCAGGCATGAACGAGACTGTGAGAAAGGCATGCATAGAAGAACTTGGCGAACAAGAAGGAAAGGCAGTGGTGATTGTGGACGGAGTACAAGCCGGAATAGGTTTCATCGAGAGTGCCCTCCGAGCTGGTGGATGAGATTTCTACCCCTTTCCAATAAAGAAGTCGAGAGCGTTATACGATTTACATCAACGCCCGACTATGCTCTATCCCATGTGATGTGGTATAATACAGTCAATTCTTTTTGATTTGAAATTTTCCACCCCGACCCAATGTCGCGTATTCATCTTCCCGATATGGCACTGCCCTGCTGTACCATCTGCGCATTGAGTTCTTGGAAGCGAGCTTGTAACCGTTCTGTGCCTTTGAAGTATTTGTCGACACAGCGCATGATACAGCCTTCCTCTTTTGGCAAAAGCGATTTGCTGGTGAAATCGTTCACGCAGTCGTCGAAACAGCGCTGGACGAGTCTTGAGTAGACCTGAAAGCGATAAGCATTGTTTATATGAGAGTAGCCCGAATGAGAGAGAGATAAACTAACGTTCATGAAATCCTTCATCTGCTTCTTCTCCAAGCGAGATTGGAGCTCTCGTTGCTCTTGCATAGATAGACTACCGAAAGTGTAAGCAGGGAAGCCCATCTCATCTCTGGTAAAGATGCAAGTACCTGTCCATGGCGGCTCTGACTTTTACAAAAGCAAATTTGGTAGAGATGACAAAAACAAAAGGGCGATTTCTCGAGAGTCCGGGGATGTTCCGCAAGGCGATGCTAAGGTACTACGTAGCTACCCAGGTACGGATACGCCCCCGTGGTACGCCTGGCCGAGACACGTGACCACTCTGGACCCAAGGTTGGCCTTGGTCTTGGTTGCTGTCCTTCTCTTTATGCTCCAGACTCTTCTGGCATCCAGTTCCCGGCCTCGCTGAGCTGTTCGACTCCACATTGCTGCGCTATTTTTACCCGAGGCGCGCTGGCAGGCGACCGAACGCGCTCACCTCCCTGCTTAATCGCTGCCGCCATCATATAGCCTGCTTTGCTCCCCGGCCGCTTATCCACCAACTCAGCGCATATCCATCTCAACTCTGGTCGCTTGCTCAGCCCATCCATCTTCATCTCTTGCGCAGGCTCGCTGCGTCATACTTTCACCATACTAGCCTCGCGAAGCCTACCCTGCACGCTGACCAGCTTACCTCACTACCGTGCCTACGTATCCCAGTCTGCCAAGCCTTTTGCATTGACGCGAACTTGGCACATTGCCTCTTCCCAAGCTCCGTCTTTGTCAAGACCCCCTTTGGTCCTCTACGCGCAACCGATACAGCCATTCGACACGCAATCAATCCTGAATAGCTTCATCTGACGGAATCGCGTCTCTGTGGGATAGCCAACCTTGCTCCGCAACCTGTACAACGATACTTTTCTCGTCGCGTCCGTAGCGCGCGTCATCTTTACAGCACCCATTTCATCAAAATAGCATAAAGGATAGGAAAGGAGCGACAAGGAGAAGGCTACGCTCTCGCCCGTCAGTCATTGACATGGCGAATGGGACGCACAATCACCCATCGGGTTCCCGACTGAACAACAACGAGCCAAAACCTACAGCTACAGTTGGCGAGAACGCAACGGCAAAACGAGATTTGGCGTCATGGTGGAAGAATTTCAAAAGAGGCACCGGCAGACCTGAACCAAAGGGTACGTCTTTGTTGTTGTCAGCTGCCTTGCGTCCCTTATTATTCGCACCAATCAATCCATAACCAATGACATCTCACATCCCTTATCTTTCTCAATCTTGAAGTTCATAATAGAAACATCTAACAAATGAATTGCAGAGACCGCACCACAAGGCATCTTCGGCGTTCCTCTCCAGACCAGCATCCGTTATGCAAATGTTGCAATATCTCTGTACAACGACGACGGAAAAAGCTACATCTACGGCTATGTGCCCATTGTTGTTGCTAAATGTGGTGTTTTTTTAAAGGAGAAAGGTAAGCAGCTTCCTCATTTTCACAAAGCCGCCCCGCCTAATACAATTATGTAGCTACGGATGTAGAAGGCATCTTTCGCTTAGCTGGCGCAGAGAAGAGAATAAAGGAACTTCGTGCAACTTTTGACTCACCCGACCGATATGGCAAAGGTCTAGACTGGACTGGATACACAGTGCATGACGCGGCGAACATATTACGCAGATACTTTAACCAATTACCCGAGCCCATCATACCCTTGGACTTTTACGATGGCTTCCGAGAGCCTCTCCGAAATCACCAGGCTCAGGCTGTTGGTCCTATGGATGCCCAAGCTCCTGATATTGGTGATTTTAATGCCGGGGAGGCCATCGAGAGATATAAGCAATTGATAACCGAGTTACCACCACTGAACCGTCAGCTTCTCCTTTATATTCTGGATCTGTTGGCTGTCTTTGCATCAAAGTCGGATCTGAACAAAATGACGACTCCCAACCTGGCAGCCATCTTCCAACCAGGTCTCTTATCGCATCCAACACATGACATGGCGCCTCAAGAATACAGGCTAAGCCAAGACGTTCTCATCTTCCTGATCGAGAATCAAGATTCTTTCCTCATTGGTATGAAAGGCACTGCTGCAGACGAAGACACTGTCAGAGAGGTGCAAAGTGGTGCACCAACTCCTAAAACGCCGTCATCACCGGGTCCAGGCCGATCGAAGACTACAGTTGCGAGATCAAGTTCAAATGCTAGTGCTGGAGCTGACAGTGTACGCAAGTTTGGTGGTATCCGAAGAAATGTATCAGTGTCATCTAGAGGTTCGAAACAGTCGGTGGGTAGTCCGGCTCCTATGACGCCATCCTATGCAAATAACAGTGGAAGTTCGGGCGTTCATCGAAGTAATACGGTTCCCTCTAAAAAGTCGCCGGCTGTGCAAGCTACTCGCTTTTCCCGAGACAGTCGTGACAGGCCTTCGGATCCACCGACCCCAATTATTGGAGGGCTTGGAGCTCCTCCCGCCTCTGCGCAGCCTGATTTGCAACCGACGTCACAGTCCGGAATTGCATCTACGGCAGGACAGTCCCAAGCTCCTGATGTTGCAATTCTCTCGCCATCTCCTGGTGAAGGTTCCACGCCAACAGCCGCTGCGTCTGACCCAGCTCCTCATTTAGATTTGCCGCAAGACAAAGCCCTGAAAATCGATTCCTCGGTGGACCTGCAGAGCACCAATCCGAGCGTTCCTCCCCCTGCGCAAAGAAATCCATCCGCTACCCCTTCTACAGCGTCAACGAATACGCCGGCTCGTACTTTTACCAACATGTTCAACCGATCGCCAACGACGGAAGGGGAGAAGAAAGAAGTTCGGAAGCCTAATAAGCTTCAGAAGAAACGAATACCGGGTAGTGCGAATCATAGTGCTCATAGCTCGAGTCACTCATTACATGGGGTAGAAGGTGAAAATGCATTATCACCTGGGGGCTCATCCGCAGCACTTCTCCATGGAAATGCGTCCAAGGAACAGCATGCTCCTAGCGAAAGCTCGCAGGCCGCTCATCGCCCCACCGGAGCTAATCTGAAACCAAACCTTTCGCCCAGCAACTCATTCAATTCACATTCCTCTATGACGGATTACTCAGAGCATGATTTCAGTGGCGAAGCCGGTTCGAGGCCAGAGAGAGAAGGCAAGAAAAGACGATGGCGACTTGGATCTCCCAGTCGTCGGCGTGACAAGGAGCCCAAGGATCCCTCTTCTGAGCATACTGGCGTTTCAGGGCAAGAGCATCGAAGCACGACTTCGGTGGGGAGCACCAGCAGAGCGCTCCAGGCCATGAATGTAGACACTATGACAGGGCCAATACCTGAAGGCCAGGCAACACCTACGCACCCGCAGCATACGAGCTCTGAGCCCGTATCCAAAGATGCGGAGAAAAAAGGACCGATCGACTGGTTCCGAGGGAAATTACAGGAAAGAAGAGAGCGTGAGGAGGAAAAGGCACGAGAAAAGAAGGAGAGGGGAAAGACACCACCTCGAGGTGAGCCTTCGAACCCGAGGCAGAGTCTAGGACAGGCACCTGATGGTCTCCGAGGAGACAATAGAGGCAGGTCGATGGATGTAGCGAGAAACGACGAGGCTACGGCTTCTTAGAAAGGAGAGTTCTTCATTCATGAGCAATTCGTAGAAGCGAATTAGCGATCGGACAAATTGATGCCACTTTCGATGGCGACACAGGTGGAATGGAGAGGGTGTAATGAATTCACTGTCGAATTTCCTGCACGGAGTTACGGGAGGATACCCCCTTCGCAGGTGTAGTTACAAACTGAACATACAAAAGAAATCAATCGGATTTTCTTCTATCGAAACATGCGTGTTTGATCGGCCTCGTTATATGATGATGATGATTAGACTGCGCCACGACTTTTGGCCCCGTTTCAAAGTAATGGGATTGGCTGACTCACCCTAAGCAGCTTACAGCTATGCGTTGGCATCTGCAAGAGCGTCTGATGTCTGGGCTTGGCTTGGTCTGTTTAAAAATGCTGGCATAAAATGCTTGATTGCTTGGCGACACGCATGTTAAATATTCAAAGTTGAAGTAACAGAAATAGGTAGTTTGTTGACCGGCAGTTTTGGGCAGGATCGCTATAGCGCTGGCCCAGAACCACGGAGCAGAAGCAGGATGATGGTTGACGGACAGCCGGTACAGTGTCTGGCAGGCTGACATGGAACGTCCTTCTAGGGTTCAACCGAAGCCCCATTGAGCATTTCCGAGACAATGCCAACTTAACACGACTGACGACTGGATGGCCCAGAAAGGCATCGTATGGCGGCAGTCTGGCACATTATCAATAGAGAGAAATGACATGCCTGATGGTGAGGTCAGGCATAAATCTCCTTTGCTTCAATCTCGTTCGTCAGGGATGTTGAGATTTGTTGATGAACGTGCTCGAGAAAATGAACGTGCTCGATAAAAAGGACGTCATCCGGCCAGACAATTCCGCAAACACAAGCAAAAGGTTGTCGCGTCTCGACAAGGATCGTCGCTGTCTGATGTGTCTTTGACTTCCTCATTCAGCCGATCGGCGAAGCTATATACAAGCTGACTGGCTGCACATTGCACTCCCCCAACGGCCGGTCATCGTCCAGCGCGGGTGAGTTGCTTGCCATCCTTCCTTGGCCGAGACGCTCTTGATGCTGCTTTTTGCTCCACCCAAACATGCCTGTCTCACCGTTTCAACCTGTTTATATCCACCCAACAACCTCGTGTTTCTTGCTCGCTGTTTCCCTCGCTCTTCATGCCTTCCGCTTCTCCTTTGTCTTGGGTTACAGGCACTGGCATTTCAAGGCGGGGTCGGTGACTTGTATGTTGCAGCAGGGTGCATTGAGGCGGCTGTTACCTGCCCGGAATCAGGGCTAGAGCTGCGCAAGCACAACGCCACCCGTTTGCCTTCTTTTTTCTGTATGTAGTCCTCCGTACCCCCAACCCAGCTTACTCCACTTTCATCTCTCTCGTACTTACCATGTCTTGACAGTACCATTTTACTCCGTGACTCTTCAATCCTGACTGGCCAATTGGCCCACAATGTTGCGCTTCAGCCAATTGCTCTTTCTCTGCGCCAATCTCACCAATATCGTGAGATGGGTATCAGCAGAGCGCATCTCGGACACTGGCAACAGTAACCGCCTGCCAGGATCCCCCAGCAACGATGCATCTCTCGGTGCACAACCAGATCCAGGAGACGTCATTGGTACTCTGGAAGAAAGTGAGCCCTCGCTGGCAGACAAAATATGGTCAATGGCACGAATAGAGCTTGTAAAACGACAAGATACCTCTACCAATATCTCTGACGCCGCAGCCTCGACAGCGAGTTCCGCCACTACAGCAGATTCCACTACTTCCGATGCTTCATTGGCTACAACGTCAGTAACATCAACACCGAATACTTTAGAAAATAGCTCTCCAACATCTACCTCTCAAATTAGCACTGCAACTTCCACCGCACCTACAAGTACTTCTCCGACCACAGCGAGTCCATCAGCTACCTCTCCATCGTCCTCATCTACATCTGCTCCTTCACCGAGTACTACACCAACCATCCAGTCAACCTCTACAATTTCTTCAGGTCTGTCTACTCCACCATCTACCTCTTTATCTTCTATATCCGCTTCATTCTCTTCCTCTTCTACCGCCGTTAGCTCCATCTCTTCATCTTCAAGGAGCTCAGGAAACAAAACACCTCTTACTTCCCAAACCTTGAGTTCGTCTGGCTCTTTAGTTAGCATTTCTTCAGAGACTGATTCTCAATCAGTCTCATCTGCAGGCGTCAGCAGCTCCACTTCTGTCGCCCAGCCTTCTTCTACCAGCGGCGTCTCTGTACCGCCTTCTTCCTCGAATCCTACTTCTAGCGCTGGTACATCTCCTAGTTCCTCATCTCCTGCCGCATCCTCTAGTGTCTCCGCCTCTTCTTCCCATTCTGAACAACCTTCCTCCTCTATAGGCACTTCCTCCGCACCACCCCCATCCTCATCATCCGCAGCCCTGCCACCCTCCTCCTCCTCCTCCAATCCCGGCGTCATCGTGCCCATCACCCTCTCCACCACCTCCTCCGGCACCCCCATCATCGAAACGACCTCCGCCCTCTCCTCCGCCACCGCCAGCGCCATCATCCCGCTGACCACCACCGACTCGCGCGGCTCCGCCCTCACAACCTCCACCACCGTCCCCGCGGCCATCTTCTCCTCCACCAACGCCGCCGGCTCCGTCTCCATCTCCACCAGCGCGCAAACCTCCTCCCTCTCCCTCTCCTCCGCCGCCGCCAACAACGGCGGCAGCAGCGGCAACGTCCTCACCACCACCGACCGCTTCGGCAACCCCGTCGTCCTCTCCTCCGCCACTCCCGGCGCGGTGCTCACCACCACCGACGCCAAGGGCTCCACCATCGTCACCACCATCACCCCGTCCGGCGCTGCCGCCGTCTCCTCCCTCGTCCTCTCTACCTCTACCCTCCCCGGCGGCAAGCAGACGACCATCACGAGCTTTGCCACCGTCGGCGCGAATGGCGCCACGAGTGCTGGTGCCGGAGGTGCGGGAGTGGCGCCGACGGGATCTGCGGGTGCGAGTGCCACGAAGGGCGCGCCTGGGTTGCAGACGGCCGGGGCGGAGAGGGTGGGTGGTGGGCGGGGAGTAGAAATGGGTTTGGGGGTGTTGGGGGTGCTGGGGTTGGTGGGCGGGTTGTGGTAATTGTTTTTGTTTCTGTATAAAATTCTTTTGGAGAAGGGAAAGGACGAAGAGAAGGCCGGATGTATACGTATACGATGATCATGTGGTCAATGTCTCTCCTTTTATGATGGGCTGCTCATTCGACGGGTTGGGGAGAGTTGCATAGCGGGAAATTGGATGTGAATGCCAATCAGTGTGCACAAAAGGAACTAATATCGTGTCTAGAAGCGATGTACGTAATACCATGTAAAGCAATCAAGCATTCATCAGTGTTGATGGCATGCATATCTCATTGATCAGTCTTGTACGCAATACTTGTGACTGATCCATCGATACATTTGGATTGTCCTATATAGTACTGTTCTGCCACACGATGATAGAAGAAATTACACGAAACCTGAATGCTTCCTATTATCCAAACATACTTTCCAAACGTACGGGAATGACTCCGAAACAAACCTCGAAGACAACAAGTCAGTCGCTGGTATCTAAATTGGTTTACTCTAATGTGGTAAATTCAATTCAGTCACATCCACACTGATAGATAGACCTAATTTGGGGGCTGTTGAATTCGATATGTACACTTTTCGATCACCAGCGCATGTGCCTCTACTCCAAGAACGAACCCAGCTCCAGTCACGGGCCTTTTAAATTCTATTTTTAATAAACTGCTCAATCAATACCGTACCCTTCGCCTTCTGTGCATAGCCCAATAGCGTATCAATAATCATATCATTATGTGCCCCGTTCTCCTGAATCACCATCTCCGCATCCGGATGCACATCCACGAGTGTGCTCCCCACCCGCTTAATCGAATCAATCAAAACCTCCTGACCTCCTCCCCACACCCAGACACTCGACACCACATCCCCCACCGACGCAAACCACCCCTCAGGCGCCAGTAAAGCCTGATTGTACGCATCTCCCGCTGCAGAACCGAGAAAGTGCTTTGCAAATCGAGCGAGCGTCGAGGGGTGGATGACGTCCGTCAGCACGTTCCGCTCATACGCCGTTCCCAACCCTTGCTTTTCCCCTTCCGCCTCATCCAAGTAGAACCACGTCCACGGCGATATCAAAACCGCCGCGCGGAGCGGCTCCGCCAGAACGAGCGGCGGAATCGAGGCATCGGGATGCGGATGAAGGACATGCGACAGCACAGCGAGCACGAGATTCCCGCCCGCAGAGTCCCCCATCAGCACGATCTCCGACGGCTTCTTGCCCTCCGTCTCGAGCAGATACCGCAGCAGCCCGCACGCCTGCCTCAGCTGCGCGGGATACCGCGCACCGGGCGCCAGCGAGTACGACAACACGACCATCGCGATCGAACGACCCTCGTCCTGCAGCGCCTTCGTCACGTCGAAGCCCCAGTCGTAGTGCGTCGCCGTGCACGGCAGCCCGTACCCGCCGCCCGGGAAGAAGACGAGCGTGGTCCGCGCCTCGCGCGCGCCGAACCAGTGCGCCTTGCCGCCGCCGTGCGCCAGCTCCACGCTGTCGGGCGCGAAGCCGCGGGCCTGCGCGACTGCGAGGTAGGCGGCGTCGGTGGAGGGGAAGAGCCATTGCTCCTGCGCGCTGGTGGAGAGGGCGTGGAAGCGGCGGAGACGTGTGAAGAGGATGTCGCGGTCGAAGGAGGGATAGTTGGCTGGGCCGAGGGGGTGGATGAGGGCGCGTCCGAGGCCTGCGAGATCTGGGGTGGGGGGGTCAATTGGGGGGTGGATATGGGTTTGCTGTGTGGGGTCTTACAGGAGCCTCCCAAGGCGATGGTGAGTCCCAGGGCGTTAGCTAGCGTTTCCATCTTGAATAGCGAGGAGGATTCTTTGAATTACGCTGAGGGGTATTTTGTTTATAGCCCATTTTGGAGTACCCCGCAATCAAGATATGCTGTGGAAGTAAGCCGGACGAATCTTTCATGAAGTGAATCTAATGAGATGGCCGTTTCAGGGTTCAGCCCCAGAAACATGCCGCGCTTTAATCTTCTGACGATAATCATTTCTGTCGCTTGTTCTTTATTGCTCGAATCCATGCCCCCTCTTGTTTTTAATCATAAATCCTTTTTAAGCCGTTGACATTGATTGACGTCTTTTCGTAGACTATGTCGTACATGGTTTCGACCCGACGCCTTTTTTCAAAAACTTCAAACTCCTGTCTCCAATGATTGCGCCAGCAACATGCCTACTCCTAAAACGATACCCTTGACGGTTGGTAGCCTAATTAGATGTTCAAAATGTCATCCGCAATTATAGCAATATGCCGCACTCCTATCTGCCTCACGCAACTTTGGACAGCAAAAGAAACAGTCAAGTTGCTCAATCTTTCAATTTGCCTTTTCCCTTACGATCTGCTGAATTCATAGATGATGAAGAGCTTGGCAGGGTCTGTGGCTCCGTAATAGACGTACCTTCGCTGCTTTGATGTACTTTGGTGCTCGAGTTTTGCGAGTCTGTCTGGCTGCTTGATAGATTAGACGCAACTTGGAAAAGTTCAACATCGCGATGAATTGACGGGATCTCTGGAGATGGGCCCACTTTTAGTGCGGGAATGCGCATCTCTGTGTAATTGGATCCTTGTTTGACTTTTCGAAGACGGTTTGGCGTTACCCCTAGAAGAATGCCACCAGCAGAGATATCGGCAGGCGCCACGTCTTCACGATTAGGCCTCTGCCTATTTTGAAGCATTGGTATTTTCGAATGAAAAACTGATGAATGATCTAAGGGATTTCGTCCGCCTGTCTTTGCTTCGCGGTCAGCACTTGGGCCTCGACGGATCCTTTGAATTCGTTGTTGTTGACAACAATCGTGATTGCTTGGTTTTCGAGCAGGCTGAACAGTTCCTGCGAAATTTCCAAATAACGACTGTCAACTAATCGCCAGGAATTTTTGCGTTTGCTTCCACGCCGTTCCACAATGCGCTCAAGCTCAGACATAGATACAGCAAGAATATCGCGTCCTGCGGGAACCTTGTTGTTCCAGTGACAGTCTGTGCAATGGTTCCTCCCATAACGCTGTGTGCTGGGGAATCGGGTGCCCGTCTTGACTCAAGTCGCCGCTGCTTTAATTAGTTCGCCTGGACTATTAGAACTAACCGTAGTGCCTGTGCTTTTCATAAGTGCAGTATTTGAGGCACCTGACTTAAGCGCCGACCTTGTTCCAGACGTTCTTGCTGGCGCTGACGAGACGCAATATCACTCGCGCTTTCAAGCCTCAATTTCCTACTTATTTGGTTTAACTGATTTGTATAAAGTATAAATGTCTAGCTTCATTATTTTTGGCCAGTCATTGAAAACAATAGGTCAAGTTTGAAACAACCATCTACTGGTAGGCACGCTTTTAGTTGCATTGACGATTAACCAAAGCTAACACAGCGCGCACATGTAGCTTCAGCGTCAAAAAGAACTTCTCAAATTGCCTCCATGCTCCACGATGCTGCGAATCCATCTCCTCTAAGTCAGAGCGAAACATTCTGTGGTCTCTTTCAGCAATTTTAGGAAACGACTATAGCAACATCCCGCTCTAATTGACAAATTCGATATGCGCAAAGCAAACAGAATAGAGCACAGGCCAATATCCCCTGAAACAATACTCTGAATCCTGGCGCTATTTGGAAAGCGAGGCTGAAATTAAGAGGGCAGGTTTTTGGATATAAAGTCAGCATAACTTCCCACAAGAATTGCGTTTCGTCGTTGACGTTTTCGGTCTTGGCTTTCTTCATTATTAATCGTTCAATATCCAGCATTGAGTTTCATAGCACTCGCTTCATTTTCATTCTGGCGCCCGGTCTCAGTTGTATCACCCCGACTAGTTTCAAAGCCAAGATGCAATTCTCAAAGCTCTCTGCACTCATTCTCAGCAGTTTCGTTGCTTTTGCTATGGCGCAAACTGACACAATCTCGATCTTTCAAGACGACGCATGCTCCACCGATCCCATAAGTATGGAGATGAGCGCAGATGGAACGGAACCATATACGTGCCAGTCATCACCCAGTGGTTATTCCGCCCAAGCAGTCGGCTTGTGAGACAAACCTCTCCTCACTTGCTACTTATCTATATTTTGTTAGCTGACTAGAATGATGTGTAGTGGCTGTACGGCTATCCTTTGGACAGAGCCGAATTGCCAGGGAAACGAGTTTACGATTCCAGACAATAATTGCTACTCAACTTTCTTCCAATCATTTTCGGTATCGTGCTAGTTAGATGCATCCCGAAATTGACTGGAAATGGTGCTGCAGGGATGGGCTCAAGTTTGCTCATAATTTCTTGGGCTGTTCATCCGGCTTGTTCCTCTTAGCAAATGATGTTGATACTTTCTCGTTTAAAGGCAGTAATTTGTTGGGCAGCGAGAGCTACCCTTTATATGAATAAGATTTCTCCTACATCAGCCAAACATCAGTCAAAGTATCACTTAATTGAATGGTATTGACCAATCAAATAAGAATTAGGTAAGATAATAGATACATACTCCTGTACCTGCCCAAATTAGAGCCATTTTCCTTGAAAGACGAATCCGGACCCCGATTCCCCAGCACAACGCTTACGACTTTCACTTCTGTGGACCGGCTCAAGAAGCTCGCCAAAGCCAGTGCCAAATAGCGTTGTAGCATGGATTGCTCGAGTAAATTCGACCCAGCCTTCATATTAGGGCAGGAACGAACAGGGTCACGTGTTACCCACCATATCTAGCTTCACTTCCTCAGATAGCTTCCTCCCTCATTAGCTTACAACAACGGATTCTATTGATTGATACCTACACTTCTTTTCTGTAACACTTCACCATCGGAAGTGGAATAGATCATATATGGACTCGAGAGCACGTCGAAGTAGATTATACGAAATAAAATCCTCTTGCAGGTTTTGCTATTTAGGCCCCCGCCGTGAGATAAATCACGTGAATCTGCTTGGTTCTTTTACTTTTTTATTTTTTTTTTTTATTTTTCTCCAGTAGTACGCAATACTCCATTAACACGGCTGAAAAGGTCGCCTACCTATGATCCAGATTGTGCACGTGAGCGGCATACAGGATTTAATCTACGCTAACACTTTGTTTGGGGGCCAACAACCCTGCACTTCCAAGCCGAGATAACCTATAGTAATCATGCTGCAGCAACTGTACGGCACAGGGCTGAGACGACAGCACGGGAGACGCCCGTGGGAGATTGCGCGAGATTCTGTTGTACTGGGTAGGGTACGGATGCCGACAGTATGGACTTGCATTGTTTTCAACATGGTTGCGCAAGGCTGCTGAAAGCGTGACTTCATCATCTTTGTATGAATTAAGGCGTTGATGCTTCCTTTTCGTAGCAATTAACAAGTCATACTGGACCCGTTTTGCTAACGTCGCTATTCAGTCTTGTCACCATGCCTCCTTTTCGCAAAGACGATCCAATCCCTCGTGGAAAGATACCAGCACGGGATTCAGCTCCGAAATCTGCAATGGACTTGGCAAGAGCTCGCCACCCATCCATTGATATACAAGATACCTCTATGAATCCGGAGCGCAGTAGTCATGGCAATTCACTCATGATTTCAGAGATCGCACAGCGGCTCGGTTCTCGCGAGGCTGTAAAATCGCCAACTCCACCATACAACGACACGCAGCATCTCAGCCCGGAAACCCCTTTTAGTTTGATCAGTCCGTCATCTCAAGATTCGTATTTTTCACAGAATCCAAGGCCAACTTCTGTCCCTTCGAAAAGCCCTCCGTTGTCACCAGACTCTGCACGAGCAATCTCTCCAAAGGATGTTGCTAGACGTAACTTCTTCGAGCCTATGAAAGGCCTGAAAGAAAGATTGAGAAGACCGAGTGGTGAACAAGAGAGGGATCCAAACGTTGCTGGTGGTGATGTCATTGGCAGCCATTCAAGACCAGCAACACCCCAATCTGATGCGTTGGACTTTCTTCAGGCGGTGCAGTTCAGCGATGATAGTGGCAGCAAGTCAAAATTGATCCAGCTAGGTAGAATGCGTAAGCCTTCCGACGCCTTCAAATCTATGAAGGGGCTCTTTGGGGATCTCCCATCATTTTGGCGCAAGGGCACTAGTAACCTTGGAGACATGGCGGGAAATGTGAAAGGCGATCTTCTCGATTTGACAATGGCAACTCGTCAAAATCTCGGACATGGCAATGAAGGCCTCTGCTTTGCCTGCTCAAAAATCTCTTTCGACCAATATCGCAGTACTGATTCTATAGCAGCTGGCGAAAGCAAGAAAGAGATTGAGTCCGAGATCATACGACCTCTTGAAGGTATCTTGAAAAATCGCAACTGGTGCAGGTTTTGTCGCATCTTGTTCAAAGCTCTCTGTCAGAGGCAAAATGACCCATTGTTAACTGCACCCTGCATCCAAGATTTCATTCAGGAGGAGTGGAAGAACAGAACTTTCGTAGAATGGGCTTCGAAGATCAACTGGATGCAGCTTAAGGTCATTAACAAGAGTGTCTGGCCGTTTGGCTATAGCCGCGATACAAAGGAAGCCGACGATGCTGTTCAGATGAGCAAAATCGTGGCAAACACAGCAGGTGCCGGTTTACTTGCAGGAACAATCAAGAATCCTCACCAAGCTAGAGTGCTAGCGACTGCGAACCTGGCTGTGTACAACCTCGCACTCGAAAACGCTACCGCTAAACGACCGTTGCCCTGCTGGGTGATGATCCAAATGAAGAATCACGCACACGAGGCATCTGGTGTATTAGTTGTTGAACTCTTTAGCTACGGCAGAGCTCCCCGAGCACCTCTTAGCCGCATCAGTCACTTCACCCTACGAGTTGCTGCTGAACACGCATCCGGAAAGTCGAAATTCGGCTTGCGTTACGGAAAGATACTTGATCGACATGCAATCGATCTCAATCTCGGAAAGTTGTGGCTCTCAGCTTGCGAAGACTTTCATGGTGCGGAGTGTAGCTCTCCCGCCTGGACCAGACAGCTACAGATGCCAGATGCTGATGGACTCCGACTCATCGACGTTGTTGATCAACATTTGATCGAACCTCGGCTTCCGCTTGCAATAGACTATGTCTGTCTTTCATACGTCTGGGGAAAGTATGAAGCGATCAAGCTCGATGGACGGAATCTATCGCAACTCAGCGCCCCGGGAGGCTTAGCGCCGTCCCGAGCTGCCATTTCAAAAACGATTCGCGCAGCAATGGACGTGACTGCAGCTCTCGGACAACGCTACCTCTGGGTCGACTCGCTATGTATCAGACAAGATGATGAATCAGAGAAGGCAATTCAAGTGCGGCAAATGGATCGCATCTATGGCAAAGCCTCAGTGACCATTGTGGCTGCGGATGGAACGTCTGCTGACTCTGGCCTCAAGGGGGTTACCTACAGTCGAGACATCGAACAGCTCGCCGAGGAAGTGAGACCTGGCGTGGTAGTCCTTATACCGATTGACTGCAATCAGCCATTGTACCCGTGGAACGCGAGGGCATGGACGCTTCAGGAGCAACTGCTCTCCAAACGGTTGCTTGTCTTCAGCGGAGGTCACCTTTCATGGCATTGCAAGAAAGGTGTAGCGTACGAAGACATGACCGAGGAAGACAGCGGGCGCCGAATGACTGATATTGCGCGCCTCTTCAGTCGCGACGAGAGTCAGCGCTTGTCATCCAAATTCCAACTCCAACAACATCCGGATGGTAGCTTTCGGCTAATGCGGCCCCGGCTCTTTGCCGAATATACGAGACTTGTGGAACAATACACTCATCGACACATGACATACTCTTACGACGCGTTGAACGCGATTGATGGTCTTCTGAAAATTCTTTTCGGCGATCAGGAAGCTCGTTTAGGACAAGAAACTTCCAGCCCACATTTGCATGGCTTGATTGCGCAGTACCTCGACGCAGCGCTCCTCTGGCAGCCAGCGGGAACGGAGAATGTTCGACTTCGGCGACGTATCCTGCCATCTGGTCATGAGATACCGAGCTGGTCATGGGCAGGTTGGGAGCCTGTTGAGATGCGACACGAAGCAACCGGAAAAGTTTTCTGGTATAACGGCGGTGTACGGTATGAGCATACTTTTCAGGTCTTAACACACAACGATGGAAGCCTCAAGAAGGTCTTGCAGGATGACGGTGAGGAAAGGATGCAACCGATGCTCCGCTGGCACATTTTCACCAAGTCTAAACCACCGCCTGTCCCAGGAAAACGAAGTCCATCGCCTCGAAAGAGTCCTATGCGACCTGCTCCAAGCCCAATGTCGTCACCACCTCCCAAGCCATTGCATCTTCGCACTCCGTCGGGCCTTTCACCCACAACCAGTCCAAAGCAGCGGCTTACGCCGCTAAATGGAAGCGGTCTCGGTATCGCTCTCGAGCTTGGACTGCCACCGACCGATTCGACTGATGCCATTACTAAGCCCAGACTGGATCTTGATGCAATTTCTGCAGAGGTTTCATCCTCTCTTTCGCATCAACATCTCATCTTCAAAACTGAAGTCGCCCAGTTCTCCCTCGGAGAGACCCGCAAGCGCCTTGAGGTCATCTACAAAAGAGAGGGGTCGATGATCATAGAAGACCACACACTACACATCTCCGAAACGGACATCCTTGATGGGAGCAAACGATGCGTTGGTCAAGTTGTCCTGCCTGATCCTTCCCAAGCTCCGGGCTCCAGCAAAAGATACGATTTTATTGTCATATCCGAAGCCCAATACTTTGGCGGCGAAGAGCGAGTAGATATTATGGGCTTCCCTTTGTATAATGTTATGCTTATTGATTGGGCACCTAAGCGTCCTTTTGCGGAAAGGGTAGCATTGGGCAAAGTCTTCAAGCGTGCATGGAAAGATACGAATACGCAAGAAGAGCTCATTGTTCTGGGCTAGATCCCGGATTCCACGACGGTTGTACGCAGCAATCATAGTTCTGCTAGAAGAACCTGTAGGAAGCGCCAAAAGCGTGACTATCTGCTCAAGTGGTCATGTTGGATATGGAGATCTTGGATGTCGAGATGATTACCCTTTCAAAGTATCGTGTGCCAACTCTCGCATAGCATTAGGCTGACTGGATCAAAACCGGCTGAAGTTGGCGGCATCTGAGCTCAAGTTTTACCTCAGGATTCTGGCCAATTGCGTGTTTCAGAAGCATCTTCAGAGAGCCAACGAAAGCTATTGACCGTTTCAAACAAGACGGTCATAAAGAGCCTCATGTCAACCAGCTATTCTTGAACCGGGAGATCAACGGCACTTGCGACCATTTCTGCTCAAGACTAGATGACAGGCTCGGCGAGCCTCATCTGTTAAGGGGGCATCTGGGAATTGAGAGCTTATCGCATGATCTGTGCTGTCATTTACAGCGGCCTCCAAAAGTAGTAATGGCGACAAGTTAGGCACTTTGTGATTGCGCATAAGCGCTCATACATCTCCCTTGGAAACGATTGTAAGACCGGAAAGTCGCATGGCTGAGATCTCGGCTTGATAGGGCTTATCTATAACGGTACACGAGGTAAAATATTATTTGAAGTAGATGCATTGACAACATGTTAAATCGGACCCTTGTAGTGATGGTCAGAGTCGTTGTTTGGGAAGGGAAGCGACGATAAAATGATTACTAAGCTCAGCGCTCTGATCACCAATGTCTGTCTTCATGTTTGTGTCCGATGTCCAGCCCATCACTAAGGTATCTATCAGCAACGCGCTTATCCAAAGTTGATGATGACAATCCGCAAGGCAAAATGAAACTGTATTATACTAATTCCATGGATTTTGTAAGATTTCTCGTTACTTATGATCGCTAGCGATTTCGCCGGTCATGACAATACACTCAATATACTCGTGCCGCACTTTTAGCTTTCTTAATCGATTAGAGACGCCCTAATTAAACGAGCCTGGCAATGCTGAACATGAAGCATTCTATTGAGTACTGATATCATTTACATCGCGGCTATGTTGTGGGTCACCTTGGCTTGTCTTCAGCTCATCGGATCGTACCACAGTCCCTATGACACTCCGAATAATCACCAATTCTAGTATTGCCAACGGTTGTAGGAAGAGATGCCGATAGGGCTGATGCTATTTGCTACGCTGTTGAAAAAATCTGACAGAAACAGATACAATCCAGGTATTCATGAGTATTAGGTTATTGATTGCAATTTCCAATACTACCTGCACTGTCAATTCCTGCTAAGGATCGCCACAGGATTTGCCAATTGTAGACCCAAGATGTTGAGACCTCTAATCGGCATCCAGTCTCCTCCATACGCCTTCTTCGGCCATTTCCCACCCAACACTCTCCAGCGGCGCCAGTACTTTATTCAGATCTTCACGAATCAGATCGTAATGTATGTAATCCAGGCTTTCAACCATACGAAAGGCCCCAGCGGTACCTGGATGTTTTGCAAACTCGCGACGCATGGATTTCCCCAAGTCGCGGTAGAAACGTTCGAGCTCCAGCCAGCAATCGCTTAGCTGCGCCTTTCCCACACGCTGGGGATCCTCGATCAGCTTGCTAGCAGGCAGCGGAGCAAGCTGGATGTGTACGGATTGCAAAGAATCCCAGTCGCTGACAAGCAGCCTGCGAAACGTCCGCAAATGGTCAGCGAAGGGGAAGATGGCGATGTAGGACAGGTTTTTAAGGGAATAGGAAGTGATCGCTTGGACGAGGTAGAATGTCAGACCATCAAGAATAGCGGGCGGTTCTTTGTGATAGTATTCGTATGTACCGTAGCCTTTGAGCGAAGAGCCTTCATTTACGGAGACAGATGTCCAGGTGCGTGGATCCAGGACGCTGTTACGGTAGTCCCCTGTGGTTAAAGCATCATTGTGCCCGATACAAGAAGTCAGTTCATGTAGATTTCTACCACTACCACGAGCAAAATCTCGAATCAGATTGGTGTCGGGCTCAGCGTCCTCTGACTGCATGAACTCTTGTGATGCACCAAGGGCACCTTGAGGGGCCTTTTTTATCTGGACTGCCTTAAGAGGCATGTCAAAAGCCCAAGCATCAAGCATTCGAATCTTGGAAAAGAGTAAATTAGCTAGCATGCGCGGGCTCGCCAGAATCACAAGTCGATGTAGTCGAGGCATGAATGATATCATGGCAAGCCAGAAGCAGTCGGCGTCATCATAGGAATGGTGCCTTTGGCCTCTAAGGAACGTAGCCTCATCAATGCAGTCGCTGTCTGCATACAAGATTAGACTTTTTATATGTTGCTGCAGGCCCGCGATTGAAACGAAGTCTTGAAAACGGTTTATTTCAGAGGTCTCTGCGGCGCTGGCTTTCGAATAAATTGAATCTACTCTGAGTCTTGCATACCTATATAGGTAGGGAAGTGCTGCCTGGCGCCATCTGGGAGATACGAGAGAGAGTTGTTTCAGAGGTTTCCTATTTGATCGCGTCCAGGTCTCCACTTGAGGCTCTTCTGCGAATTTATCCACGGAGGGAGGGCTGGCATCAAGATAGGATAGAATATGATCTCTGAGCTCGGTCGGTAATTGATCCATGGTCGTAGGGATTTTTCGATAGAACTGGCAAGGAAGAAGATCTCAAGTTTCGGCAGGCACAGGAATTGACATGGAGTAGTGGGATGGAATGTTAAATGCAAGGGATGCTCGCGTGCTCGATAGAAACTAACGCCGCTTTAAGATTACATGTCGAAAAGCTCGTATAATTTCATGCAAACGCCTTTGCTTATGCTAACTTAGTCTACAGATAAAATCAGGCGAACCAAACATGTTCTAAATGCTCTCAATGACCTTTCCCGCCACGTTCGTCTTGCATGCCAATGACCACGTCCGGAGCTTCCGGATGCTCTTTTTTGGCCCGTTCGGTGCTTCTTGTAGCATCGCGTTGCTCCATAGCTTGTCCACCCTCTCCTTTGGACTTTGCTCTGATTATCCAAATCGTGTCAGCTTGACTACTGAACCGGGCGAAGCCTGGACCGTGTCTTACTCTTTTCCCTCGTGTGAAGCTTCTGATTGTATGTCTAGCTTATCTTTTTTGTCTGTGACATGTTGCTTCTCTAAAAAAATGTTGGCCTTGCGGTTGAATGAACAGCAACAGTCCGCCTACCTGGCTGGGCAATGCTAGAGCTGAAAGGGCGACTCAATCTAGAGTTCGCTAGGGGCCGTGTGCTGTAGACTGTACATCTGGGAGAGCTTTGAAGGACAAGACGTCGATAGAAAGTCAAAAATTCCGAAGGGGAGCTGGTCATCTTGGATAATGAAAAGGATTGGAGCTGCATACCAGAGAAGAAAACATCCTACTATGTAGTCTATATTCTCGATGAGACCACCACGTGCAAAGCGTCAACATCGAAAAGCGGAATGAGGTCATGCATTACATTACATTTGACATGGAAAACATGTGGGAAATTTTGCGGGGGCGGATCATCGCGGCACTCATCTGCACCCCTGCCAATCCTTTTCGTCTGTAAATTTTCACCCGCGATGGCATCTACATTAGATGATCGAGATTTCCCATATGCACTGTAAGCTGCACTCTCTTTCGATCTCACTCAAAGCCTGCAGGCTAGGAGCTCATGAATCCATAGTGACATTCGGATCGCGCTGCCAACCCATAGACTTGCCCGCACAGCCCTTACCTCACTTTCGGTAGACCAGGAGCTTTCTCCGCTAGTCCATCGCTCATTTTCCCTTGTATCCGTAACATCTCAAGCGGGAACTGAAGCAGCGCAAACAAATGGTAGCCAATTCAAAGATGGTGGCGATGTCGATTCCAAGACAGTGCTCCTGACACAGTACAAGGCTACAACAAACCGTATGCTCCGCGTAGCCGTGAATGGCTTCTTCGAGAGCGTTGGTGTCGTTCTGCAAGTAATGGAAGAGCTTGACCTGGACACGATACAAAACGAGAGCATTGAATCTTTGGAAGGAGCACAAGGAATCGAGGTTGGACTCGGTGGTATTGCTGGTTAACTTGTGGTCGGTTTTTTCGAATCCAGGACAGACGTGATGCTGGACAAAGGAGATTCTCTGCCAAGATCATCCTACGAGCTAAGGAAGACTCCGACAGCATTCCCATATCGATAAATGCCAAGAAGATCATTGGGTACCTTATGAGCTTTTTCGGAAAATGCTATGCACAGTTTTGGATCAAGATTTGGGCCAAGCCTTTTGCTATTCAACTACGGATAAAGACGCTTCTTATTCCGCTGCCATGGAAATCCACTACGACCAAATGCCTGGCATGAATAACTCATACTCCTCGAGGTCTCTCCTTTCCACTGGATGCATTCTCCCTACTTGTCCTTTCCAAACACTCAACGCAATACTGACTTGAGGTAACCGAGTTCCTTGATCGGAAATCAGACATGCTCCCTGAGCATAATCCATCACACTCCTTCAAAAGCTCTCTTCGAGATCTCGGTCCTGAACCATTCCAACAATTCGTACCCTGGCGCACGACGCAATTCCTACGCTTCCGACTCTACATTTCTTGTGGTTATTTTCAGTTTGTTGCCTCAACACAAAGCTGTTTAGGTCGTGCAGCTGTTTACCGGCGCTTCTTCTCGCTTTTGCTGGTGAAAATGGATTGCAATGCCGTGCCCACAGCAACAAGCATGAGGGCTACAAGACGTTGGACCATCTGCGCAATCCATCGGGCTGGCGCAGGCATGTCTTCTGAGCTTCTGACATGGCCCGAGCTTTCGAAGAGTTGCTGCGTTTTGGAAGGTGTTTGTCTTGACTGGACTTGGTCAGACATGTTTGATTGCGTTGAGAATTTGTTGATAATGTCGAAGATATGATCGACGCAGGGGTCGCAAAGTAGCGTGAAATTTAGCGTCAGGAACAGAGCAAGGTTAAGTGCAAGCGTCTTTGTCTCCGCAGACTGATGGCAGATTGTAGAGGTTTAGTAGATGAAAATCTTTTCGAATCGAGAAAATTAAAAGATTTCAAAAAGTATGATCTTAGTATTGCCTTGATAAAGCTGAGGACATGCTGGCATTGCCAAGCGGATGGCAAAACATGTCTAACGTCATAACTAACGGCCGCACGATCCAGTCCAACCAAAAATTAACTCATCGGCCCGGCGATGGCGTTCCGGCATCACGATGATTAATTCTTGGGCTTAGCTTTTCCAATCAGGCTGTCTAGGCCCTAAGCTACGCTAAGAATGGGCTAAGAGCGGAATTCTTCGAATATGATCGCACAATTTTGGCCCGATCATGTCGTCTAACCACCACCAACACTCTTCTTGATTTCTCCAATGGCCTTCCGGCGATGTTCGCTCTCAGCAAACAACGCCTCAATCAAATCAATGATCTCGGTCGCATCGTATTCCAATTTCAGCTCTGATTCCTTCCACATGTAGACAATATCCGCCAACGAGCTCTCCATGATCTGGCCTAGAAATTGGAACTTGAACCAATTCGGTACAACATATAGCGTCATATCGCTAGCGACGCTACCATCTGGGTGCATTTGAACGAACAAGTCGTTTAGCTTACTAAACTCGTCGCAAAAATGCCGCAGCCGCTGTGACTCTGCTTCGCTGATGTCGGACATGTCACTAATGTCGGCAATTACCTTGCCAAGAATCGTAAATACAAGTGAGCCGATGGATTGCAATAGTGCGGAGCGAGATAGAATGTCTTTCCACTGTTTATGGACCTCACGAACACGATCGATAGTCACGGAGACGGCGTTATCGCACTCCGCTGCAAATGGCGGCCTGGTGCAGTTGGCGAAGCCCTGGGTTCCATCGAGGAGATCCTTGAGGATGGTTCTCTGGGACTCCATTTCCTGGCCGTATGCGCGCCTGCTGAAGCTATCGAGGGCTTTGATGTCTGCTTCGAGTTTTAGTTTGCTGGATGGTTTGGCATTGGAATGTAGACTGGAGAGTCCAGCCTTTTGCGTTTGTTCAAGTAGAAAAGAGCGCAGTTGGTCTGAGAGGCGAGCGCTGTCGTTATAAACGAACATATTACTTGCTGGCAAAGTAGAGTAATATGTTGAAGCTGTTGCGCGGTACATGGCAAGGACGAGCGTGGGCAAAGCATACAGACCGGCTGCCGCAGGAGCGATGCTTGATGAAGAGAATCTGTGTTTCTTATTAGCCGGATATTGCATTGGTCAATATAGATTACATACTCTGGCTTTGCAAGGTTCTCGGCATCGGCGATTACGTGCAAGATGATTTCAAGAATTCCATCCGGGACTAAAGTGACTGTCAATGTTTCTCTCAAAGTGATTTTTCGCTCCGCTGGCGCATGAGCACCAGCACCAGCACCAGAGCCATTCATCTTGGGCTGTTGCTTCTTTGATCCTATGGGACTTTTGGAAACGTTTGGAGACGCTTGCTCATCGTCACCCCATCCCCATGCGTCCTCTTCATTGACTCCGTTCATCTCTTGATCTGCAGCCTGCGATGATTTTTGGGTGTTTGAGTTCTCAAACGCGTCTTCCGTATCCCAGGCACTCCCATCTTCATCGTCTTCGTCCTTCGATTCCGATGACTTTGGTGGCTGCGGATCGCTGTTGTTGTCTTCGTCCCAAGCGCTCGTGTCCTCGTCGTCACCATCGTTTGTTTCCGACGATATCGTTGGTTCTGGGTTGTTCTTATCACCATCATCCCATGCTGCGTCCCAATCATCATTACCCTGTTCAGGGCCTCCTCCAATGACATCGTCTTTGGAAACGATCTCGGTTTCCACACGCTCCACCACCCTCCTTTCGCCTAGACCCTTCAGCATAGTACGTCTCGCTGCATCAAGAGTCCTCTCCCTCCGTTTCGTAAGCCACGTTCTTGGTGCCGTGTCCACCCAATCAACCAAATCTTCTCTCCCCGCCCACCCAAGTTTGCCAATGCTTTCGGCAGTGTCGCTGATCCGCTCAAGAGTTGCTTCAAAATCTTGCATTCCTTTCAAAGACGAAGGTATGGCCGGCTCTAACCAATCCTTGATAAATTGTGAAATGAGAGTTGGAAGTAGCATGGACGACAGAACAGTTGTGATTTCGGGTGGCAAAAATTTGTTAAGCCATCGGATGATTTTCTCAAAATTTTCCAAGGCGGATTCAACAGACGGCCTTTCAGACACGGATTCCTTCTCGAGTATGCCTTCATCTTCTATTTCATTAAATCTCAATAATCCGTATGTTTTTTTCTTGCCCAAAACAAAGCAAGACCGAATTGTTTTGATGAAATCTTTAGAGAAACGACCCAGGACCGAATCGAGTAGGTCAAGTCTAATCAAGGCCATGGCAACGTCTTCTATCGATATGGGGTGTGAATCTCCTGTATTTGGTCACGTTAACAATGGTCTCATGCATTGGAAGTCGCACCTACGTTCGATTTTGCTCCGAATCGTGATTCGCGATCGACCGTCGTCGAAATGCACAAGCGCATGCCATCCAGACATGGTCTCTTCTATTAACTCGTCTCTGAGCAATTTAATCCGGCTTCTCAGGACACTATATATTTTAGCGTTGCTCTCTGATCCATTGCCAGCCACAATCTTGTCAGCTTCTTCTAATCTGTCCAAAGCAACTGGTATTTCCTGTGCAACAGAAGCATCTTTCGCGTTGTCCAAGATGCCTGAAGCTCTTCTAATCTCAGCCAAAGTGGCTGAGAGTGTTCCATTGAAGGCGAGTTCTTTCTGAAGTAGCCCAACTTGATTAGACGCATCCTCGATCTTGCCATGGAAAGTTTTTCCAGCCTCGGCTTGCTCAACTATTTCCCTAGCCGTTGCCTTTGAACGTTCGATATCGGCTTGAAGCTGTTTTGCCTGAGCAATCCAACCGTCAATATCAGGCGCAGCTTCGCGGCTCAGGTCCCGAATGTCCGACTGTCACGAATGATTAGCGCCGAAATTGTGTAGAGTAAAAGTGCAAACATACCTTGACCTCATCTCTGGCATTGTCTAAAGCTTGCAGTAGCAAAGGTAGCGTGTCTGTTGAGAGCTCTGCCGAGACAACGCCTTCGGAATCTGGATATGCGCCATGCTGGACCGATTTGAGTACAGCATCGGCAAGATCTTCGGATGATGATGCCATGGGATGGCACTGGGTTCATTGGTGAAAAGTTGAGCATTGAATTTCCATCCAAATTATTACACGTGATCTTAGCTTGAGCTTACCTTACCGATTACAAGCCCTGGGCGTTTTGAGCTTTAGTCGCTGGGGCCAAGGGACCGCAACCTCCAACACCACATCCAATTGAAATTATCTCCGAATCATTTCCATTAACGACCAATCACGTCTACGTGTGCTGCAATTAGTGAATTATAGATTTATCGCCGAGTCCACGCGAAACAAGGGCAATTGCTTGCTCTGTCCAGCTGACCACTGTCACGAAGCCTAGAATACTACCGAGCAGGCAGCACTGTAAATAAATTTGCAAGTTTGGCTAGAAGGTTCTTCTTGTCACTGATTTTTCTCGGTGAGGAGCGTAGTCAGAATCAAAATCAAAATCAAAGAAATAACATCCGGAAGGTGGCGCCTGCCTGGAGACTCGCTCTGATATTGAGCTCGATATTTGCCACTGTACCTGCCCAGATTTCTTATGGCGATTATTTTGACGTCTCATTTAACGAATTTCAAGACTTTTATTGTAACACCTCAGAAGCATCTCTTCTAAACCAAGAGCAACATCAATCACAGGTCGAGTCTCCATTTATAAACAAAATGCCGGCTATGAAAGAAGCACGACCTCGTTTTAGAACAGTCCAGAAATTCAAAGCCGACTATGCGCCTGCCACTTTTTCACAATATGAGTCTACTCGGACGGGCATGAGAGTTGCTGTTGTTGATCAGAAAGGTCCGAAAGTTTATGGATATTTCGCGCTCGCCACCGAGATTCACGATGATTCTGGAGCACCTCATACCTTGGAGCACCTCTGTTTCATGGGCTCCAAGAGCTACAAGTACAAGGGAGTCTTGGACAAGCTTGCCACTCGGGCATACTCCACTACGAATGCATGGACATCAACTGACCATACAGCATATACTCTCGAGACAGCTGGATGGGATGGCTTTGCCCAGATTCTTCCAGTTTACCTTGAACATGTCCTTCTACCGACGTTAACAGATTCCGGTTGCATTACCGAGGTTTTCCACGTGGATGGCACCGGTCATGACGCAGGAGTTGTCTATTCAGAGATGCAAGCCGTACAAAATACTCAAAGCGAGTTGATGGACTTGCGCGCGAGAAGACTGATGTATCCGGAAGGTATAGGCTTTCGCTATGAAACTGGTGGTATGATGGAGGCACTCCGACACCTTACTGCTGACCGCATTCGAGAGTTTCATCGTGATATGTATCAACCAAAAAATCTGTGCCTGGTACTCATTGGCGAGGTTGATCATCAGAACATGCTTGAAATACTCGACGAATTTGAAGACACCATTATCGATGACATTCCACCACCTGGTGCTCCTTTCAAGAGGCCATGGATAGAGTCGAAGCAAGCACCGCCTTTGGAGCAAACTATTATCGACAAAGTGACCTTTCCAGAAGAAGACGAGTCATCTGGAGAAATCTCAATTGGATTTCTTGGTCCCAAATGTACCGATCACAAACTAAGCACAGCCTTGGAGATTTTACTCTCGTATCTCGCGGGTTCATCCGTCACCGTGCTGGAAAATACATTAGTAGAAAAAGAGCAACTTTGCAGTATGGTTTGGTACTCTACGGATGTCCGACCGAGCATGGTAATTTGGTTCCTTCTCACTGGGGTTGAGACAGAAAAGCTTGAAGCAGTGGAGAAGCGCTTCTTCGAAGTCGTGCGTGAAACCGCGTCCAAACCTCTGGATATGGACTATCTTTCCGAGTGTCTCAAGAGATATCTAAGGCAAATCAAGTTTCAGTCCGAAGGATCTGCAAATTACTTTGCAGAGACAGTCATTCAGGATCATCTTTTTGGGAACAGAGATGGATCTGATTTGAGGACAATTGAGAGCTTGAAGATTGTAGAAGAGTTGAGAGAATGGACGGACGAGCAGTGGCGCGACTTTTTGCGAACATGGATTTCAGATGCTCATCACATATCTGTGCTTGGCACTCCTTCAGCAGAGATGTCGAAGAAACTCGACGCCGATGAGAAGGCGCGTGTTCAAGCCCAAAAAGAGCGTCTAGGAGAAGAAGGACTGAGGAAGATGCAGGAGAAGCTGGATGCAGCCAAAGCTGAAAATGACAAAGCAATCCCAAATTCAGTTTTCGAACGATTTGAGGTTCCCGGCACAGAATCTATTCACTTTATCCCTACAACGACAGCACGTTCTGGTCTAGCCCGAGAGATGGGCAAATTGGACAACCCAATACAACAAATCATTGACAAGGAAGCTTCCGATTTACCTCTTTTCATTCATTTTGAGCATATACCCTCCAGTTTCGTATCTATCACATTAGTAATGTCTACAAGCCCCATTCCCGTACCCCTCAAGCCTCTTCTTCCTCTGTATTTGATGAATTTCTTTGCTACACCGGTCATGAAGGATGGGAAACGTATAGATTTTGAAGAGGCCATGATTGAGCTGGAAGCTGATACGGTTGGCTACACTTTCGAGACTGGACCAAGCAGCAGCGAGCTTTTACAGCTGCGATTCCAGGTAGAGCCGGAGAAATATGGAACAGCAATCAAATGGATAAAGACCTATCTTCTAGATAGTGTCTTTGACGAGACCAGACTCAAAGCTTCTCTTGCAAAGATGCTTGCGGATATACCTGAGGAGAAACGGAGTGGGAATCAAATGTTGCGAGCCGTCGACGGCATGATCCACTTGTCTCCATTGTCAAGCTCGCGAGCGAGAACAACTCTCACGAAAGCGCTATATTTGAAGCGAATCAATCGCCTTCTCGAAGAGGATCCACAAAAGGTACTTGCGGATCTCGAGACGGTGCGGAAGTCGCTCTGTCAATTTTCCAACTTCCGCGTGCTTGTCGTATCAAATATCGAAAGACTCCCCAATCCAGTATCCGCGTGGCAGTCTCTCATCTCGCATCTTGATACGACCAAGCCGCTCCGACCTCTGGACAGCACGAAAAACGTGATTAGCGAAAAAGGTCGAAATCTTGGCGGCAACGCGTACATTGTTCCTATTCCAGCGATTGATTCCAGTTTCGCGCTCTTCACGAGCAAGGGACTCGATTCGTATTGGCATCCAAGATTACCAGCGCTGATGGTTGCAATGTCATATCTTGATGCTGTCGAAGGGCCCATGTGGGTGGCGACACGTGGCGATGGTCTGGCATACGGCACAAGCTTTCTTCGCGGCATGGAGGCTGGGTGGTTTAGTTTTAGCATTTATCGTTCTCCCGATACTTTCAAAGCCTTCCAAGCTGCTCGTGAGCAGGTCGAGGGATTCGCCACAGGCAGCAAGGCTTTTGACGAACTGGCATTAGAAGGTGCTATCAGCAGCATTGTGATGAATTTCGCAGATACTCAGCCGACAATGGGAAGTGCAGCGACTTGTAGCTTTGTCGATCAGGTTGTGACAAAGCTAGGAAAAGGCTACAAGGATGAAATACTGAAGAAGGTGCGGGCGGTGAAAGTTGAGGAACTTCAAGAAGTGATGCGAGATATCGTCCTGCCTGTTTTCAAGCCAGAGACGGCAGACTTTGTTATCACGTGTGCATCAATTATGCAAGAGGTATGCTTGAAAGGATAGAGACTACAATGGTGTTATGCTAATTCATCTCCAGGGACTTTTGGAAAAGTTCGAAAAGGCCGGCTTCAAACCCAAGATTGAAGCACTGGCATCATTCTATGATGATTACGGACTTGAAGGCGACGAAGGAGAAGAAGAAACAGATGAGGAAGACGATGAGCAAGGTGGATCCGATGTTGATGGGGAGGAGGATGTTGAAGGAGACATCATGGGCCTTAACTGAGTCCTGCCAGCAGGTATATAGTAAGCAAGCACCTGCATATTGACTATGCAGGCATTTCAGCGAGTGTAGTGCGTAGGATGAATGGTGAAGGGTCGTGGTTCGTAGGGTGAGATGGTAGCGCGGCGCATGGCCGGAACCACGTCAGACCCGTGTGTAAATCAAGAGCCTGAGGAGCCATCTCTTCATCCTAGCCGCCCACGCCCAATAGCTGACCCACCCCTCCTCTACATCTCTCTGCGACCTTTCCCTACCTTCTTCTCCATGCTCACCAGCTATGCCGACCAGATCATCGACTAATCGCCGCAAGAAAGACCGCGATCGTGAGAAAGACGACAGGAGATCTTCTGGAGACAAACACGTCAAGTCTTCTCATTCCACTCGCACACGCAGGCGCACTTCCTCGCCGCGGCACAGATCCTATGAATCCCTCGAACGAACAAAGACGACTACATCCGATCGCTACTCGACCTCAACGCCACCGTCAAAGCCAGCAGCGCCCGAGCTAGACCGACGACCGTCGACTGCTTCACCTGGGAGCTCAAGGGCTGGAACCGTTCCCTATCCTACCTTTTCAAAGGCGCATAGCAAGGAATCGATTGGAGCTAGAGATGTGAACCCACGCCTTTCGCTTTATACTCCAGAGCATACAGATGTTGGCCAAGATGCTTCTGGTGGCGAACGATCTGCCTCACCCAAGAATGTGGGTCTGGCTGCCAATGCCCCTCCCAGCCCTCCACTCACCAATCCCGATGGGAAAGTTAGCCGACAGTCGAGCGGAGTGAGTATGAGAAAAGCGGCGGAGAGTGCCAAGGAAGAGATGGAGACGGGACGACGTAGCATGGAGAGTGGCACAAGACCTATGAAAGGCCGACCATTCACCACATCACAATCAGCCTTACGAAATACCACAGACATCAATGGCGAACCACAGCCTTCTACATCAAAGGGGTCTGGTAGCGCCACATCTCAAAGTCGACATCCAAATGTGCGCTCTGTATCTGGACCCAGTACGCACACCTCCTATCGATCTGCTTCCGACTCGGATAGAACATCAATCGCCCCGGAACAGCATACTACAAGTCGCTTCATCCCTAGTGTGGCAACCGAGCATGGTATGAATGGCGAGGGGCAAGGCGTGGACTCCCCAAGCACGCCTACCGCTCGTTCCCAAATCTTTTCTCCGATTCTGGAGCAAGAATACACAGGTCCAGATGTCACGAATACTGCGCCAATAGGCTCGATTCCAGAATCAGTACCTCTCCCTCCAACCAACCTTCCACCACCACCACCTCCGCCGCCTCCACCTCCGATGGTTAGTCCTGGAGACGTTCCCCGCGTCGATTATCTGATGCAAAAAGGAGGGTTATCACACTTAATACCCAAAACCCTCTTGGCCGCGGCTCGACCTCAGGAATCTGTACAATCATATCAAGCCTATTCCTCGCCGAAACCCTACGCTCCTCCTCCTCTTGACGTCTTTGCGCCCTTCTCCAAGCTACTGGATGACTATGTACAAGTCATTCAGACGCACGGCTCGTTGGCTGTTGCTACAGGTTATAAATCAGTCGCACGTAGACTATTGGATCGACTTGAAGAAGTTTTCCAACGGAATATTTCCTCCGAAACATGTGATTGCCTGATGTGCCAGCAAAATCCTCAGTTGAGCCCGTCTTCTGAAGAAGACGATGGAATTAGTTGGGGAGAAATTTTGGAGCTCGTTTCGGGTCGTCGTGAATTGCCTCAATGGCCTCCTAACACCATCAATCCAGACTCGACAGGTCTTGGCATATCCGGACATGAGCAGAAAACGCCCATGCAGATACTTGACATTGATGTGCCCGACGAATTTCGTGCGGCTTACATTGATCACAGCAAAAAGACCAAGACAGCAGTTCAGAATTGGCTCGCCAGTCAGCCTGAGACTCGGTCAAGTGCGCCAGATGAAATCGACGACGAGACATTAACTTTTGCCATTTTTACTCGTTTAGAATCCCAAACACGACGCCTCTTCTTATCACTCCTGAAAGGAACAAACCTCCTCTCCAAATCCCGCACACCAACGCCAATGAACGACAACAGCCCCCAATCCGAACTCATCGCCAAAGCCTCCCTCGCACTAACCCGGCTTTACCGCCTCGCCCGCCCACCCCGCGACCCGGAAACAGCGCTCTTCCTCCTCAACAACGCCCAAATCCACAACGTCCTCGCCACCATCGCCGTCATCTCCCCCCACGAATGGGACATTCTCATTTCCGGCCGCTTCAACGGCTTCCTATGGAGCGGCGCCGAAGGCCCCACCGCACCCAGCATCTCGCGCGGGCCCTCACGCGGACCCACCAGCCGCACCACCACGCCCTTCAGCACAGGCAACGGCCCAACCTCGCGCGGCACAACCCCCTTCTGGGATCCCAACCCGTACCCACAGAACATCCCCTCGCGCGGGCCCACGCCGGCCTCGGCGCGCTCCGCCCACTTCCCCGCCGCCGCCGCAGGCGGTCCACCACCACCGCGGAGCGCCAGCAGTGCTGGAGCGGCGATGACGCCGGCGCCCATCGCGTACGACGAGGAGACGGAGATCACGGTGCTCGGCGAGGTGGAGCGCAACCTGTACCAGGACATGGAGACGCTGGAGAACGCGTTCGAGGCGCTGCACTGCAAGGCGGAGCTGGTGCGGCGCGCCTTCCGCGAGCGCCACGCCGCGCTCGCGCTGCAGGCGCAACTACGGCGGGGCGGGGTCGGTGGTGTTGAGGTGCGCATGTCGACGCCTGCGTCGGCGGCTGGAGGTGGCGGTTCGCGCGCGTGGACGCCGGCGAATGGCGGGGAGTGGGTCGGGAATGGCTGGGGTGCTGGTGGGTGGGATAGTGAGACGGAGAGCGTGTGGGAGGCGGATGATGGGAGGAGTGAACTCGCGCCGGATGATTCGGCGAGTAATATTAGCTTTAATCGGAGGAGGGGCCAGGGGAGGAAGAAGGAGAGGAAGACGCCGGCGTTGAGGGAGGAGGATGAGGGGAGTGTGACGGAGGTGTGAGAGTGGTTTGGTTAGAGATTTAGGGTGAGACTGCGATTTGGGGGGGGAGGGGAGGAATCTATGGTGTGGTGTTCTACGACTGAGTTGTGGATTATTTGGACTCAGCAGGAAGTCTGGACGTTCTAGCTGATGAATACACGGCATATACGTGGATCAAGAAGATCACATTGTTTTGTGACGATGTGTTCTTCGCTCAAGGGTCGATTTCGCTGAGGCATTCAAGGAGTGCCTCATGGATCAATTTCTTCTCCTCTACTGCTGTTGTAACGAGAAAAACATCTCTGCATTTTAGGCGAATGAGAGGATGCTTGCTCACGCGGTATGCTTAGTCGGTGTGGTTTAATGGCACATTTCAGTGTGTCTCTTTTTCGTTGTTTATTTATCTTTGTTTCTTACAGCAGAAAGTTGGGATGCATGGCGCTGGGATTGAAGCGTACGATAGCCAATGGGCGCGTGTGTGCGAATTTCGGTTTGGGTGGCATCTGAATCACTGTGGCCATAATTTTCGTATGACTCTATATTGATCTATAGTAATCGGCTCGTCCAATTGAACACTGGATGTTTGATAGCTAGGATCCTGCCATTCTATCCCTCCCACC
The DNA here is from genome assembly GCA_021030915.1 of Astrothelium macrocarpum. NCBI lineage: Eukaryota > Fungi > Ascomycota > Dothideomycetes > Trypetheliales > Trypetheliaceae > Astrothelium > Astrothelium macrocarpum. Next base: position 161,030 of record JAGEMR010000005.1, on the reverse strand, counting down.
CGTAAAGGCAATTTCTAACTCTAGATTTGTAAATCAGTTACACCCAGTCGCATTCGTCCATGGAGTGCGATATCGGCAATCCAAGTTGCAGTTGATGCTCACTGTAGAAGGTGACTAGTAGATCTTGGATTTGGTCGAATGTGTTGGCCTTCTTTTGTTGGAAACACGTCGCACATGATGCAAGACCAGCATTTGACATTTTTGGGGACATGACAATGTCTGAGCAATCAAATATCAGAGAAAATGCAGACCATTCTGCTTTTGATTGGTATCTAGCTATCAAATCTACATCAATTCTAGAACACACTTCAGGAGAATGTGGTATTCCGTCCCAATGCTTGGGCTCCACATATAAAAGTAATACCGGATTTGGTTTCAACATCCATTCGCTGTCGGAGCGAATAGAAAACTTCAGCCCCATCAATGGTGGAACAGCCGGATATTCTGCTCCGCAAAAGTAATTCCTAGCTTCTCTGCTGTCTCAATCACAGCCTGGTCATTCTGACTGCCCAATGGTGCAGCAATATATTTCACACCAGATCGACCAGCTCTAAAGACATTATCAATAAACGGGAAGAATGCATCGCTGCTTAACGCCACATCCTTCAACTCAGCCAACCATGACTCCCTCTCTTCCTGGCTGAACGGCTGCGGCACCTCCTCAAAGTTCCGCTCATAGTCATCTTTCTCGATGCCTGACCGGGGAATGGCCCCACTGCACAGCATGTCGATAGCGTTACTCTTATCCGGTCGCTTCGTGCCCTTCTTCCACTTGATATTCAGAGCACGTTCGTGGAAGCGCATCCACCAATTGTCGGTCTTATCGCCTGCTAACCGGGTGCAGTGGATGCGGCTTTGTTGGCCGGCGCCGAGACCGACAACTTGGCCGTTCTTGGCGTAGCAGACAGAGTTGGATTGGGTATATTTGAGGGCGATGGTGGCGACAGTGAGATCGCGGGTTGCAGGCGCGGGAAAAGTCGCGTCTTTGGGAGTGATGATGCGGGAGAAGGTATCTTTGGGTGTGATCTTGGCGTCGTTGCGATGTTGGGGTAGGTTGATGCCGAAGACTGTTCGGCTTTCCTGGATGGGAGGCTCGTAGTGTCTGTCCATTTGGAGGACGAGGTATTTGCCGCCCTTTTTCTTGCGTAGGATTTCCAAGGCTTCTTGGGAGTACGCTGGTGCAATGACACCATCGGAAACTTCTCGACTGATGATTTTTGCGGTAGGTACCTAGTAGGAAGCAGTCAGTTCACTGTCGCAGTATACTATGTTGTTTGCGCTTTTCATACGTCAACTTCATCTGACAATGCAATCATATCTCCAAAGCTAGACATCCTATCCGCTCCCCGTGCCCTTGCGTATGCTCGTGCCAACGGGGAAGTGTCGATGCCATCAATATCATCGACCATACAGACCAGCCTCTCACTATGTGTAAGTGGAGTGCCTATGGCGGCTCCAGCAGGAGAGACATGTTTGAAGCTAGCAGCCGCAGGAGTATCAAGAGCATCATGGAGTTCTTTCACAAGAGGCCAGGCATTTAACTGGGTCACGTCAGACGAGAACGACCGTCGAGGAGACATGTGTAGAACATACAGCATCAAGAAGATTCACGTAGCCAGGTGCGCTGCAAAGGACCTTGAAGGGTAAATCACAATCTTTCATGAATGCGAAGGCAGGCTTTTGGTGGGGATTGGTGCCGTATCTTAGCGATACTTGCCGCAACCCGTTTGCCGCATAATGTTTTCTAAAGAAGTCTGAAATAGCAGCATCATAGTCGGCAGTTTGTTCGAATGCCTTCAGCGCATACAGCTGTCTACTCCGTTCTGAGATGTCTCCTTTTGCAAGTTCTTCAAGAAAAGCCGGATAGTCTTCTGGGTCACTGAGAATGGTAACCCGAGCATGATTTTTGGCAGCAGCGCGGATCAATGTCACGCCTCCAATATCTATCTCCTCTATCGCCTCGGACACGGTGACTCCAATATTGGAAACGGTTTCTTTAAATGGATATAGGTTGCAGATGACATAGTCGACCTTGTCTATTTTCTGATCGGCAAGATCCTTCTCATCGGACTCGAGGTCCCTTGCGAGAATGCCACCATGTACCGCAGGATGGAGAGTCTTGACGCGGCCCGCAAGCATTTCAGGCGCTTTCGTTATTTCGGATACATCCCTGCGAGGCAGGTAGAGTTTCAGTCTTTGATTGGCAAAGTCCAATTGGGCTTGCAATGCTTACTCGACAGGAAAGCCGGCCTCTCTGACAAGCTTGGCCGTACCTCCGGATCCAAGAAGTCTGACATTGTTTTTGGATAGGCCTTTGGCGAGATCAAGGAGGCCAGTCTTGTTGTATGTGGAGAGAATGGCTTCAAAAGTCAGTATTGACTCAAGACCGTCGTAAGTGAAAGGCGACACATACCGATTTTGCGAGGTTTGTCTGAAGCCATGATGGCAATGGCAAGCTTCGATGAGAGAAGACATCATCGCACTGAACCTGACGATGGTGGGGCTTTATTTGGTTGCAAATGCGCGAGCTTGTCTTGGGCGGTGAACAAATTCTGCCGATTGGTCGCTCTTAATTTTCCAGCACTCCGTGCCCTTCTTTTCCCTTCCTCAGAACAACGCAATGTAACGCTCATGACAAAGAGTCTTGGCTGAGGTGTCCGTCGTCCTCGGGCGGTGTGTGGCTTCCTATGAGATCGAGAATACCCTCATGAGCGGAGACCAAATCAAACTCTGGGCTTTGGGTGCGGTGCCTTTCCGTTCCTTTTGGGACAATGGAAGACAGCGCAATGGCTCATCGTACATATTGTGCCTGTCTTGTTCAAGAGACTTGGGTTTATCTTGCGGCTATCTATTAGCATTGTCTTCCGTGTGCTTGATATCATGTGTAGACATGTCTTCTAAGGCAGCATGAGATGCATGTAAAACTAGATAACACGCGCACTGGTTACATTCTGGATCGTGTTCAGCATCTAATTTGATTCTAGGGTTTTCATTTTAGAGCTGGTAAATTCAACTTTATTTCGCGGCAAATATCTGGATCCTTGCTTCTTCTAATGTCGTCGGATTGTAGCGAGGCGAACCAGTCTACTTTGATTGCATACAGTCCATTTATTATGTTGAATGAGAGTCCCAATCAAGTTCTCAGTCACATTAGAGTTGTTTCATTGCTGGTGGTCTGTTTGAGTATACCTTATTGGATCATGAATGGTATAGAAGCACTCGACTGTCCGGACCAAGGACATTGCATCGGTGCTGATTTTCCCACTCAATTCGTCACAGCCTCGACAATGGCACCTTTTTCGCCCTGATCAAGTGCGTCGAGTGATTCCATGTCAACCTTTTCCAAATTGAAGTCAAACACGTTCGCGTTGCCTTCAATTCGAGAAGGAGTATCAGACTTTGGTAGAGGTATCCAGCCCTTCTGTAAGCTGTAACGAATCAATATTTGACCTGTGCTCTTTTTGTACTTTTTGGTGAGTTTGAGTAGGGTCTCATCGTTGGCCTTCTCATTTCGCACCAGAGGACAGTAGGCCTCGACAACAATTCCATGCTTTTGACAGTACTCCACAGTCTTGCGTTGCTGACACCATGGATGAAGCTGAAAGCTGTGTTAGCGCTTCGTTTTGGAAAAAGGTCAAGCCTCAATCTTACTTCAATCTGATTAACATGTGGAGGCCAAACATTTGCGTACTCTTTCAACTCTTCAATATGGCCGACACCAAAATTACTCACACCAATGGCCTTGACTCTCCCCTCTGCGTATGCCTTTTCCAGCGCCTTCCATATTGTTTTCCTTCCTTGTGGTCCGCTGTGCGGACTATGTATAAGAAACAAATCTGCATAACCCTTTTCTCCAACAGTAATGTGTTTCAAACTCCCAATTATACTGAGGTATGTTTCATGCTCGTCGAGCACACCAGGATCAGTAAGACTTGTCTTGGGAGACAGTATTTTCGACGTCACAAAGACTTCGGAGCGGGGGATTCCTGAATCAAGAATGGCACGCCCAACTTGAGCTTCGTTATCGTAATATTGCGCCGAGTCGATGTGACGATATCCGGCGTGTAATGCCATCAAACACGACGACAAACAGGTTGCTCCCACACTTAGATAGACGCCAAAGCCTAGACGGGGGATGGTCACTTCGGAGTTGGGAAGCTGTGCAGTAGAATAGAGCGAGAACTTCTGAGGATCAAAAGCGGTAGACATTGTGAAGTGTCGCTGGAAATTACGAGAGGATTTTTTGTTGAAACTTGTTACAGCAATATTTTATCGAGTTGACTGTAGGAAACAAACACGCATCGAGGCTGGCCTCCGAAGGTTACACGCAACATCTTGGTCAACATTGTATTTTGTGACGTCAAGAAGTCAGATTTCCTTGTAGATATACCCACATAGTACCTAATTCCCGCGCAGTGAGTCCCACTTCCCACACGCCAGGAATTTTTTTTTTTTTGAATCACACCGCCCGCTCAGGTTGCCGGCAATAATTGGTAGCGCATGTGCACATGCAACTTGACACTAAACTGAGCTTGTTTCTTAACAGCTATGGTGCTCCAAGCGATTAGATATACACGGGGTGATCTCTGGATACTTGATCAACTCAAACTACCGCATGCGGAAGAGTACGATCAGATTCAAAATTCCCAGGATGCATGGCACGCCATCAAAGAAATGCGCACGCGAGGTGCCCCGGCAATAGCAATTGTGGCAGCGTTGTCTCTCGCAGTCGAACTGGAAAATCTATCAAAGACAGGTAAACTATCTCACATTGGAGACGAGGTGAACGTTTTCACTACCGAAAAGCTCGACTATCTTGTCACAAGTCGACCAACTGCAGTCAATCTTGCGGATGCAGCGAGGAAATTGAGAACAGTAGTTCTGTCGGCTACCGAAAAGCCAGAAGTGACCGGTGAAGATGTCAAGGAGGCATACGTGAAGGCTGCAGAGCAAATGTTGATTGATGATGTTGCCGACAACGAAGCCATAGGAAAACATGGCGCAAAGTGGATTCTGGAGAATGCGAAAGCTGGGGAAACGGGTCGAGTGAGTGTACTGACGCACTGTAACACAGGGTATTTTGCGACTCGCAAAATCGTCGTATTGGAGAGAGATAATGTATTGAATTTTTTAGGTCCCTCGCTACTGCAGGATACGGCACTGCGCTGGGTGTGATTCGCTCTTTGCAAGCAAAGGGGTCTCTTGCTCATGCTTTCTGCACCGAAACCAGACCTTACAACCAGGGTTCTCGTTTAACCGCATTCGAGCTTGTCCACGACAAGATTCCTTCCACACTAATCACGGATTCCATGGCGGCAGCCCTACTCTCCCAGTCACGGATTGCAACAATTGTGGTTGGCGCTGATAGGGTGGTCGCAAATGGTGACACGGCAAATAAGATTGGGACGTATGGACTGGCTGTCCTTGCGCGACATCATGGCGTGAAGTTTCTAGTGGCAGCTCCAAAGACCACAATCGATCTACACACCGAACGAGGATCCGATATCGTCATCGAAACACGCCCCGAAAAGGAGGTTACGCTCGTAAAAGGGCCACGATATGACGGCGTTTCACTTGACCCCGGTCACGTGGAAATCGTAAGCACTGCTGCAAATGGAATCACTGTGTGGAACCCGGCTTTCGATGTGACACCGGCAGAACTGATTGATGGTATTATAACTGAAGTAGGCGTGGCAGAGAAGGACTCGCAGGGCAATTTCCACTTGGCCAAGCTATTTGACAGCCGTGCCGCCAACGGTCATGGCCAATGATGGACAGCTTCTAGTCATAGCATTGTTTCCAGATAAGCTGCAGATGCCTTATCAATAACAATACCATAGCGATTTATCTTGTAGACGGGTCATCCATGTCCCGTCCTATGGTGGCGCGGTATCTTATTCACCCCGTTTCAAAACCATTTTATATGCCTCACGATCGAAGAGCGAGATTCCGACATCATAACAAAGCAGGATTCGAATGGTGCCATTATTACCACCAACGAGAGCGTTATTTCCCTGTCTTATCTTGATTATCGGCTCCTTTGGTATCACCCTCGTCCTGAGATTTGTCTTTGGGTTGGGCTGCAAGTGACTTGAGGTGCTGATCTTCATGCACTCTAGCTAGAAGCTCATCAATCTTTTTCTCAAAAGATGTCAGACTATTTTCGAGAGCCGAGGCCTGTTGCTCGCCTTTAGCAATGTCCTTGAAAGCCTGAATAGATGTGTGTAAGCATGACATGACGTGTAGTTCTTCAGGAGTGGTCAGGTACCTGAGCCAAATCAGCGTCTTCGCCCTGGGAGGCTGTGTTGTGATTAGATGCCATTGCTGCCGTTGTCACCAATCGCAAGGAACGTTGCAAAGCGTAGACGATTTCATGGATAGCTGAGGATGCGAGAGGCCAAAGCATGACGCGCGGACTAGGAAACCCCTGGTGCCGCCAAACAACCGATCAAGCTTCACGCTCTCCTCGCCGCATCTTTCCCCCATACCTACAATTCTCCGACCATTTCTACAAGCGTTCTACGCTTGCCCGATCGCCATGTATTCGGGTTCGAGCTCCTTTCTTGGTGGAGCCCCCAGTGGGCGTCCAGGTCAACCTCAATTTGGGCAGACGTCTTTTCAACAGCAAAATGGCTTCTCCGGGGGACCGTTACAGCAACAATATACCGGTTTTCCTGGGGCAGGCAATCTGCAGCCTCAAGCAACAGGATTTCCGGGTCAGCAACAAAGTCTACCACAACAGCAACAACCCCAGTACACAGGCTTTCCAGCTCAAAACAATCAATCCTTTCCACAATCACAGCAACAAAACTTTCAACAGCCTCAGCAGCAGCAGCAGCTTCAAACCGGACAACAAGCCTTCCAGCAACCGCAACAGTCTTTCCAAACCGGTCAGCAGGGTTTCCAAGATGCGCCTCTACAACAACCCCAGAAGACTGGGCTCACTTCTTCGCAAATGGCTGACTCGTTTCGATCACCGGCTCCTCAAGCACCTACACGCAAAGCTTCCATCAAGAGCTCAAAGATACCAAACATAAGATTGTCATTCATCACGGCACAAGACCAGGCAAAATTCGAGCAGTTGTTCAAGTCGGCGGTAGGCAATGGGCAAGCATTGTCTGGGGATCAAGCAAGAGATTTGTTGTTGAGATCAAAACTATCTGGGGATGATCTGTCTCAAGTGTGGTATGGCATCAGGCAAAGAATCGCTTGCGCCTTGCTACTTATTAATTTTACACAGGACCCTTTCTGATACAACCAAATCTGGCCAGTTACTTTTCCCAGAATTTGCACTTGCAATGTACCTCTGTAATCTGAAGCTAACCGGAAAATCCTTACCTCCGAGCCTACCAGAACGTGTCAAAAACGAGGTTTCAAGCATGGTTGACATCATCTCCTTTGGAGTAGCTGATAGCCAGTCTCAAGAAGCACCTCAAACCAATGCTCCAAACTTTAACCAACCTACCGTGCAGCAGCCTCAACCGCAGCAAGCATCAAACAGTCAATTGCTGTCTCAATTGACAGCACAGCCGACAGGATTTCAACCTCAACAAACGGGATTTCAATCACAGTCTGGCTTCCAACAGCAGCAGCCTCCGCAGCTACAGCCACAGCCGACTGCTTTCCAGGGAGGTATGCCACAAGCCACTGGCTACAATGGGCCAAGGCCACCAATGCCACCGATGCCAACTGGCTTTGGGAGTAATTTGTCGCCTCAGCAGACTGGACTAGCTCCACTCAACGCTCAGCCAACAGGAAGGCCGGGGCAATGGGGACTAGTGAATGCTCCAGCATCTGGACTACCGAATATATCAGCTTTGCAGCAGCAGATGATGCCTCAACCTGGCCGTGAATCTGGCTTTACCACCACAGGGTTACGCGGAAATGCAACAGTTCCGTGGGCCGTAACCAAAGACGAGAAGAAAATCTATGATGATCTTTTCAAGGCCTGGGATGGATTCAACAAAGGGTTCATCAGTGGTGACCAAGCAATTGAAATTTTCGGTCAAAGTGGACTTGAGAAAACAGATCTTGAAGCGATCTGGACCTTATCTGATCAGCATGATCGGGGCAGACTCAATCTTGACGAATTCGCAATAGCAATGCATCTGATTTATCGAAAGCTTAACGGATATCCTGTTCCTAACCGCCTGCCACCCGAGCTTGTTCCGCCCTCTACTCGGAATCTCAATGATTCGATCGGAACTATGAAGTCACTTCTCTCACGCGACGCGGAGGATAGAAAATCCTCTGGTGCTTTTCTACAGCCTCAGAAAACTGGCGTCAGCTATCTCAAGTCGCATTCATTTCGGTCTGGCAGCCCTAGCGCGGGAGGGCGTAAAGATGCAACCGTCTTCAGAAACAATGACGATGAAATTGGCTATCGATCAAGTGCTCGCCACCGTGTTGGTGCTGGTGGTCGTTCACCCTCTCCACAAGTTCCCGGATCACCAGCGCTCTCTGACCAATCGGCAGAAGAAATGTCCATAGACCAAATCAAGAAGCTTATTCATGAAAAGGAGATTTTGCTAGATGCTATTGATTTCAGAGACGAAAGTCGGGCTGATGAAGAAGACGCATTGGACCGAAAGGACACACGAGACGCAGAGGAGTTGTATCGTAGAATTAGAAGGCTACAGGAAGACATTGACAGTCATCCTAATGCTGCCTTCAAATCTGGTGATTCGGATGCTGAACGAAGGGCGCTCCGTCGTCAGCTTCAGAATCTGACCGATAAGCTTCCTGAGATGGCCTCGAATGTGAGGCGATGCGAACGTGCCATTGCAGATGCGCAATTGGAGCTCTTCCGGTTAAAGGACGTCAAGGCCCATCCGAATGCTGCAGAATCAATTGTGGGGACTGGCCCAGGCGGAGCAATCACAGAATCTGATAGACTCAAAGCCCGTGCGAAAGCTATGATGCAGCAGCGGTCTGCCGCCTTGACTGGCAAAACAGCTCCTGGTGGTGGTGCTGATGCCTCTGCTGCCGCTGAGCGTTTAGAGTCAGAAAACTCTCGAGTCAGGACTGAACGAGAAAACAACGAACGTATGGTCCGAGATGTGGAAGAGAGTGTCAACGAATACAGCAGGGGCCTAGAGCTCCAGCTCAAGGAGGGCACTGACGACTCAACCACTGAGCATGAGCGGCGAAGGTGGGAAGACGGTCTTGGTGTGGAAGACGACGTTAGGGACTTCATCTTCGACTTACAACGGAGTAGTAGGAGTGCAAGACTCCGGAGAGAAGAGTAAGTGAATCCATTTTGAACCTCACGACACCCAGTAACACAATGTAGTGACAATCGCACGCCCAAGTCGAGAGACGTTCCATCTCCGCTTGGGAATGGCAGTCGTACGAGCAGCTTCACACGCACAGACAGTCCAGCTCCAACTTCAAGCATTTCCAGCAAACCAGCTGCTTCAACGCTGCAGACAACCGGCTCGTCCTATTCTTCTTACAAAACAGCAGAAGAGCGAGCTGCTTTCATCAAGCAGCAAGCTGAGCAGCGTATGGCAGAGCGCCTGGCTGCGCTTGGTCTCAAAACTCCCGCCAAAGCAAGCGAAAGTTCACAACAGCGACAAGAGCGCGAGGTAAAGGATCGCGAAGACCGACTACGACAAGCCGAGGAAGAAGATGCACGTCGCGAACAGGAACGGCAAAGAAGGCTTGCTGATGAGCAAATAACTCCTCCAACGGCTGCTAAGCCAACTGGGAAGAAGCCCCCACCTCCACCATCACGAAAGGGCAAGACCGATATTGCTCAACAAGAGCGGAAGCAGGCGGAAGCTGAAGCCAAGCGAGCAGAGCAGCAGATTGCCGAACAAGCTATCAAAGAGCAACAGGAAGCTATGGAGGCTGAAACACGAAGGATGGAGTAAGTTTGATTCACATTAACTGCTATTGACTCGGTGACTAATGAGATGTGCAGGGAAGAGGAAAGGCGACAAGAGGATGAGCTGCGGAAGGAGCAGGAAGCTTCTCAAGCAAGACTTAAAGCTCTTGAAGACCAGGTCAAGCAAGGCAAACTCAAAAAGGAAGAGGAGAAACGAAAGAAGCAGGCTGCTCAACGAGAAGCCAAGGAGAAGGAGGCTCGACTAGCAGTGCAGAGAGCCGAAATCGAAGCTGCCAAGGAGCGCGAACGCCAATTACAAATGCAGCTCGAAAGTCTAGGAGACGAGGATTCTTCTGACGATGAAGGCCCTCAGGACATCACTGGCAACGACATGACACCGACTGCAAGCCAAGAACTCTCGCGCGATATCAGCTCCCCCAAAATCCCACCTATGACCTCCCCTCCACCAGCGCCATCCATCCCCTCGATCCCCCAACAACCCAGCCCTGCCGCCTCAACCACCCCATCCATCGCAAGCGGTCCCGCCGACCCCGAAACCAAAAACCCCTTTTTCAAGAAAATGGGCCAAGTCAACACCGACAGCGGCATCCCTACCGCCGCCTCCACCAACATCACCTCCCCAACCCCCAACACCGAAATCTCCACCAACCCCTTCCACCGCCTCACCCAGCAAGAAACCTCCACCACCCCTCTCCCGCCCCCCCAAACCTCCTCCGCATCCCGCACCCGCGGCCGCTCCGGCGACGACACCGACGACTGGTCCGTCGCGGACTCCGACGCAGACACCTCTTCCTCCGACGAAGACGGCCCCACGGGCGGCTCCGCGAAACAGCTCGCCTCGATCCTGTTCGGCACCATGGCGCCGCCGCGCCCGCTCTCCGCCATTGACGCCACCGACCCGGCCGACGCCTCCAGCCCCACGACCTCGCCGCCGCCCGCGCCCGCCGCGCCGCCGCCCCCGCCCATGCCGCCTGCCTCCGCGCCGAGTGCGCCGCCCCCGCCCCCACCGCCCATGCCGAGTGCCGGTGCGCCGCCTCCGCCCCCGTTGCCTGGTGCGGGGGATGCGCCGCCGCCGCCCCCGTTGCCGAGTGGCAGTGGCCAGGGCCAGCCGAATCGGGGCGCGCTGTTGGGGGATATTCAGGCGGGGAAGGCGTTGAGGAAGGTGGAGACGAAGGATCGGAGTGCGAGTGCGACTGCGGGAAGGGTTTTGTAGGAGGGTGGGGGGTTGGAAGGGGTTTGAGGATTGGGGTTTGGGGAGGTGGGGTTGCAGATGATTGTTGGGGATTTGTGTTGAAGAGATTGTCTTGGGAGTTGTTTTGTGTGTGCGTGATGATGTGTTTTGTTGTGGTATTGGGTTAGACGATGGCAGGCTTCCTTTGTGTAGATAGTGTGCAAGTATCTGCGGCTGTAGAAGATTGCTAGTTTTGAGCCGGTTCTCTTAGGTTCAACATATTAAAGTTGTTTGATTGCCATTTCTCATTCGTCATGAACAGTTCTAAATCGCGCTACTATACGTGATATAAATCTCTCCTGTCACCATCTTCCTCACTTGTTCCACTAATCACATATCCATCTGTTGGATACTGACTCGTCCGTCATGAATTGCTGCTAAGTTCGTCATCGACTTTCTTAGTACAGCACTGACACGAACATTTGTAATTTAAAAACTTCCTTTTGAACTCTTCCACAAGCGTAGTTTTGGCAGCTTCTTGTGAAACTTCTAGTGCACTCGATTTAAGTTGAGATACACCAGGTGCTTCATTTTTGGAAGAAAGATCTCGATTTTCCAAAAAGACCTAGTAAACTTCGGGGTTCACCCTACGCGTCGTATAGGATCCTCCTCATGAACTTTCTTATAGAATCCCCAATACCTGGCAGTTTATTAACCTCATACAAGGTGACCATTACTCTATTTTTGCAAATGCCTTTCCACCAAATGCTCGGCGGTTGAGCGGGATGATGCGATTTAGGGAAAGACGTCTGCTTCATACTTGATGGGGTCAGGAGGAAGACTGGATAAGGAACTTTCTAGCGATTGTGTTCTTTCTCCGTCTCCGAAAAGAGTTCTAAAAACATCATCATAAGCCACCCAGACGGCCGAGAAAAGGGCCTCTGATAATTTCATCAGCCACTCTGGGAGCCTTCCTTCATCATCAGAGAACATTGGCATCAATACCCTGAATAGAAAGGTCAGGATAGGACCCAAAACGGTCATCAGCACAAGCTGACCCAGACGTTGACGCAAAGTTGTAATTGTGTAAGAACGAATCGAATCAAGATACGTCCTATATTCACTCGGCAGCTTGCATTCTTCGGCTCCCGAAGTTATCAAACCGAGATAACGAGCCGAAGGTTGAGCATAGCTCGTATCCGGACGTTGAAGGCGACCACCTCGTCTCGCTGACATAGCTGGCGGCAATGCAGGAGCAAAAAGAGTATGCGCAGTAAAAGATTTGTTGTCTGGATGCAGCGGAACAGTTGAAGAATCTTGAGGAAGAGGGTGACACTGAACCAAAATGTCATTGTACGAGGCGCCCCCTCCTTCAGTAGCGATAATGTGAGCATAGTCAGCTGGTGTGACTTCATACACCACCCCCACGAGTCCCTTTTTCCATCGGTTTTTATGATAATCGGGACGACTGGAAGTGTGATATGATGGGAGTATCGAGGTTCTATCGATTAACAGTGGATCGTTTTTGGAGTAAGTTGATGTAGCCGGCACCATATAAGGATCTCGTTTCGCTGTATTGGCAAAGCAGGGCTCTGTATAAGGAATACCTGGGAGGTCAAAGGTCATCCGAAGCTCTGGAACAACGACATTAACCTGTGATAAAGGCCTGATGCCTCGTCGACCGCGAAACGTTTCAGCGGCAAGATTTGAGCCGTACGCGAGATAGAGGACAGTTTCCCGTTCGGGCTCTGATTGAAGAGCTCGTTGATTCGTGAGCAACGGAATATCGGAATGACTCCATTGGAACTTTGAAATCCCCGAGGATGCTTCTGGTTGCTTGTCGGAATGAAGTGAATGGTGTCGATCGAAAAATTGGCGGAGCTCACAAATGGAGGCCGTAGCCCTGCGCCGGGGTCCTGACGCCATGGGGATACTCTGTGAAACTTGCTGTGGACCAAGTCAGTTATCTAGGCAAGCCATTGAATTTTGACTGAATAGAGCAAAAAGTACATTAGAGCGTGATTGCTCTACACTTGTTTGCAAAGACTGATCGAATGTCATGAAAACAATAACATACTGTTTCCAAATGGGATAGACAAGGCTGGTGACTTGAAAGGTTTTAATTATACCAACACTCTGAGGCCAGAGCTTGCAACCGGTGAATGCATATCAGACGCCGGAAGATTAGAGCAGCAGGTTGTCTTTCAAAGTGATCCTTCTTATCATCCGCTAGCATTCTTGCATCGGCCTAAGGCTCGCACGGCTTGTTATCGTTCACTGCGGGACTGCTTCGGGCCGGTGCCAGTCCGACCGTCACTCCGCTCTTTCCTCAGCTGGGTGCTCTTCCTCCTACTCTATCAGAGTGAAGGGGAGAGCATCAATGATCCACAATTGCGGCTACATGTACAGGGCAAGTTGAGCCCTCGACAGGCAATTGCCGTGCTCGATTTTGATGAGCCTTCATGCACTGTTATAGCTGTCTCGTGGCTGGCACGGCCTGACTACTACATCACTACGCAGATCGGACAAGGTTTTAAGTCCTTGCTCGCATCGATTACGAAGTGACTATGTTAGATAGCTAGCAACCGTAGATATTCAGCCTTCAGAAGAATGTATCTACATTAGAGAGACCAAAGAGTTCTCTATGTGCGTAAGTCCTGGGCTGTTTGCCTCGATTTTCCGTCACCAAACATCAAGAATTATCAAAATGTAACGACTCACTAAGGGAGAGTATCGTTTCACGCAACAAGACAATGTTGATATTCATCCTGTGTATGTCTAGCCGGGTGTTGTGGAAACGCCAGTAGGCATGACATGGTACTTCTAACTCCAAAGTCAACTTGTACGAAGCGAAATTCCTTCTTTCTAGTGTTCATTTTGACCACTACTGAACCTTCGGCCAGGGCTGTGAACCTTCATATGCGCAGTAGAATTGCCCATTCGGTACGTGTCACACACGAGAACTGTCTTGGTCAATTGAACGCTTACCAAGTTCGCAGGCGGTAATTCGGGCCTGGTAAGGCAATCAACTTGCCAGTTTCATGTTTTGCTATGCAACTTCCAATTGCAACTTTATGGCAGATTTCATGACACGTGACGTCGTGCGCGTGTGTGTTCGCGTCCTTTCTCACAACCCCGACACTCCGCCATCACTTTAATTTCGTTTCCTGGTTGCACCGAGTCTTACTGTAATGATCAAAATGTCAGACTCGTGCAAAAGCACCGTCAGAGTCCTTGCATCTAAATTAATTGTACTCAGTCCGATACATCGACCAAGTCTTCCCAAATCTCAACAAGTTGGTGTTCAGCCTGAAGGAGATCGAGATCCAATGCCACGAGACTCTCAGCCAGTTCGCCTTACCGGCAGTCGTGCAGACATAGATGATCGACAGAGCTTCGAATCTAAAACTACAGAGATACAAGAAACTCCCATCCGTGATGGAGCGGATATCCCCACTACCACCCATGATTGCAATCTTGCTGTAAGTCAGATCCAAAGCGATGGAGAAATTCCGTATCAATCCAGGTCTATGACTCCTTCGCCGGCAAAGAACAGAGATGAAGACGTCGCGACCCTATCCGTTCACCATGATCAGGAATTTCAGCCCAAAAGTGCTTCTGTACAACAGCATTCGGTTCCCTCCAAAGAGCCAATTGCCCCTAACGATACTTGCAACAAGTTACACACTGTGAACTCGCAAGAGCAAGTCAGGTCAGGTAATCCCAAATCCCAGAACATGAACCCTCAGCAATCTCATCCATCGGATCAAGTCCAGAGACGTGACGAATCTCAGGATGAATTCGAAAGGATAAAAACACAGCAGTGGAAAGAACGATTGGAGCGAATGGTACAAAGAAGCACCCGGCAGCCAGCTCTGGCCAATGCAAAGGTGACATTAAAAAGATCCATATCGCCATCAAAAGAGGAAGCCAGAAAGAAATTAAAAACAAAAATCACTGATAAAGGGAACGTTGCTAAAGACGATCATAGCACACAGAACTTGATCAAATCAGAAAAGGTTGCTTCCACAGCCAGAATCACACCTACCCAAAAACCTGTGCAAGAAGCACCAGTGGATGAGAAATGCAGCACACTGCGGCCGATGGCGAACTATCCTAATTCAAATATGAGAAGTCACACGAAGCTTGTCGACAAGCTTCACCAGGATGCTGGTAACATTAGTCCGTCAAACATGTCGACAGAAAAAAGTCATCAAAATCCCGACAACATGACATCATTGAAGAAGGTTGCATCAAAGCGTCTGCAGAGCTTGAAAACAAAGATTCAACAGCAAGATTCGGACCAGATACACACAGGTCAAGATCTGAGTGTCTTTGATATCCATTCTGAAGGCGAATCTGAGGTTTCTCACCAAACCTCGAAAGCTTACAATAAAAGCACAGCACAAAAGCAGAAGACTAAGCAGGCAGCAGCACCAGGCGGTTCTCGAAAAGCAAAGCCCACATCAAAAGCGTCGGCAGAAACTTCACGAGTACGAAACCTAGACCAGAGCGACAAAAGCCGGCAATCTGGCTTTGTCAAGAAGGCATCTCGCATTGCTGCTGTTTCGAACCCCTCCAAAATCGTCCAGAAACCAACATCTGGACGTCCAGGAGATGGACGTCGGAAGCTAAGAGACAATTTGGGTGTTCCGTCTCCATCGCAATTCTTGAGTCGATCACCAAACAATCCAGAACCACAGAAGTCCGGCCAACCGGCAAAATCGCCCACCTTTCATGCTGATGATCTGCAAGATGTGTCATCCGGAGGCAAAAGATCGAATAATAGTTCAGCACGTTCTGCATTGAAGTTGCCTGAGCAAACAGACGTCCGAAGAGTAGAACAACGGGCAAAGTGTCTCGAGAGAACTGTTACGCCACTGAGTCAGAGTGAAAGCACTTACGCAAAGATGGGATGCGAGAGCAATGAAGCAAAAGGAGTGGAGCATAGCGACCCGGAATCGGGGGCAGCAAATATCCAATCTATGGCCGACAAAAAGATGAACATGACCAGACCGCAGATCCGCAATGGCGAATTGAGCATTCATGACAAAAATTCTGTGTCGCCGCAGATGGCCTGTGGTTCTGAGCAGGGAAACGACAAGCCTGTCACCGACAAAAATCTACAACACTCTGTGCAGAGAAAACGAGTCATCAATGACAGCGATACGGTGTTGGATGGGAATGCCAGAGGTACATTAGTGAAACGACAGAAACTCGATACAATTGGACACCACTCCGAGAAGCCTTCAGAAAGCTATAGAGCGGTTCATGAAAAGCCTATGAAAAATGACATCTTGGCAGAGTTGCCAACGGAAAGCTCTCAAGCTTCTGGTTTTGGAGACTCGCATCCGCAAAGGGTTCATTTGACTCCCAAAGCAAGCTCTATACCAGACAGAAAACAAAAGGAAAAGAGCTTTCACCCTTACAGCGGAAAGCCGATCCAGAAGCTATCCACAAAAAAAATTGAGGAAGCCTCTTCGGTTGACGCAAACCTGAAATTGGATTTAGAAGAAGCGCCGCAATTGCCTCCAAGACAAACTTCACTATCACCAGTTCAGACCAGTCCACACAAGCCTTTACCACCGCTTACAGCCAAACAGCCCGCCAAGCCGGGGACGACGATGGAATCTCTGATCAACGAACATGTATACCGAAAGTCACCAATGGTGCATTTTTCTGCCAAAGGTCCAATGAATCAAGGCAGACCTGCAAAACCGAAATTCGAACCAACTACATTGGAGTGCTCAGAGGAATCTACTTCGAAGAAACGGATTGCAGATGAGCCTTTGGAGAGCATATCAATACCCAGAGAAACAAAGCGTCCTTCTCAGCATGCTGAGAATGCTCAGAACACAACGGACAGTCGCCCGATACAAGGCCAAATGGCACCTACAACTGCTCAAAACCAGTCGCAAGCGAAGCAGATCTCATTCTCGCGTAGGTCCACGCAGATCAGTGAGAACGGAAGTCCAATGCCTGTTACGATAGATGAATGTGGCCGTCGGCATATAATTGGTCCAATTCCAGTGGACGAAGAAGAAGACATGTCTGAACTTCCCATATTGGCATACGGTGAACCAACGAGTGCCTGTCCAGCACAAGATGATCGTTCATCAAGCTTGGCGGCATCTTACCACACTGAACCCACACAAATATTATCCCAAGTTCCAAACGTGATGCCCAACAAGACCAAAGCACGTCCGCAGTCACCTACAGCAGAGTCTCAGGCTATATCTTGCTATGCTTCTGAGGAAGCTATTCAACGGAGCGCCCGTAAAGCAGGACTGGATTCCGATAAGGAGAATGACCCATTTGCATTCTCGCTCAGATCCTCTCCCGAAGTAAGGAATAGCCAACACGGATTTACACCATTCATGCGGTCACTACAAGCCCAGATGAAGTGTCGGGCCTCTGCTAAGCGGGAGGCTGAACTTCAAGGTGTCCAAGGTTCTGGAAGAACGTTCATTGAAGATGGACAGGTTCTTACCTCCGATAGTTTCACCAGTGCGGAATTGGTTGAGGCTGAAGAAGATGAGGTTGATATAGAACGTCGCGAAGCCATGGAATGGGAAGACTCACTAAAGGCATATCAGCTTGATGTGGCCGTCGCCCTTCGCCGTATATCAAGAACACTAGTCCGTCATCTGATTTCAACTGAAGAAGCCGTGGACGATGTTCTTGACGACTACCGGAAGAGAGGGGAGGAATTGATTCAGTCAATGAGGCATGCTCATACAGAAGAACACAGGGAATACGCCCAAGCACTTCAAGGTCAAAAAGATGCTGTGAGAAATTTGCTTCTAGAAGCAGAAGCAAACATCGGGAGGGCGATGCTGGATGTGAGAAAACTTGGATTGATAGATGACATGGTGGTCAAGATGCAGGAGAACCATGATGGAACGATGAATGGTTTACGAGAGCTTGTCGCTGGGTTTTGATCATATGAATGCTGGGATGGGAATGATTCAAGGTTTTGCTATGAGCTATTGTTCAACGAGGCTGTCTTTGGTACATTATGGCTTATAATATTGCTTGGCAATACGAGATGGACGGAGTGTGGAAATAACGAATGTACATGTGTTTGATCAATGAGAAGGGAAACACACTCTGCGTTGTAAGCAGAGTGGTCTAGCTTTCTAGACAAATGGAATAGTCGCAGATGCAAAACATGTACATTGAGCTGATAGCACAAAGCTAATGCTAATTGAACAGAAAACCCTACCCGAAAAACTAGACTTTGGTATCTCCCATTACCTCCGCTGCAAACACGCGCGCGAAAGGCCAAATAATCAAGCACAAAACCAAAGTCAGCGCCGGGAGGTCCTGCCTCTTCAAGAATGATTCTCAAGAAAAAGGCAAATCGCAGAAAACACGGCAGTCCGAGTTCGGAGAAAAATGCATGTACATGAATGAAAAAAAAGCCGTAAGAATTCCGTGGAGGGCCCCCACCTCATCGCAAAGACCCCTCTCAACTACTAGGAACACTGTGCCCTCCTC
Organism: Astrothelium macrocarpum; assembly: GCA_021030915.1. Classification (NCBI taxonomy): domain Eukaryota; kingdom Fungi; phylum Ascomycota; class Dothideomycetes; order Trypetheliales; family Trypetheliaceae; genus Astrothelium; species Astrothelium macrocarpum. The sequence goes on along the minus strand of JAGEMR010000005.1, from coordinate 142,509 downwards.
AAAGTGATGCGATGCATATAAACGCCCACCCAAACCACCAATGCATCCCCCAACCAGCCTCCCAACCAAATCTAGCACTCCCCCACCCCAAAACCTCCCATCTATGCCCACCATCCTCTCGAACCCAGGAACTAAATAAACACCACAATCTCGCCCCTCTCATTCCTCCTCATGCGCAAACTCTTCCACAACTCCTTCTCCTCCTCCCACTTCTCGCTCCTCCCTCCCCTCCCGCTCCCACCACCACCCTGACTGCTCTCGGCCTCACCACCGCCCGTGCCCCGCTCGCGATGCCACCGCTTCAGCGCCTTGTTGATGCTGCAACCCCGCACGGAATCCGGACCCTTGGTTACAAACGACAGGAAGTGCGTTGCGCGGTCGTTGGGCTGGTACGGCACCAGCTGCTGCTGGTCCTGCTGCTGCTGGGGAGCGGGATACTCGATGGCTTTGAGGCGGCGGGTGGTTGGCGGCGAGTTCGAAGTGGGTCGGCGCCGCGAGGAGTGGTGGTGAGAAGAGGACTTGGGGTGGCGGTGGGGAGGCGAGGTGGACGCGCGATGGTGCGAGCGGTGGTGGCGCGAGGTGGAGGAGGCGGCGGAGGTTTTGCGGGATTGCGCGTCGGCGTCGGGGAGCTGGGAGCGGTAGGCGGACGACTTGACGGATTTGGGCTTCTTGGGTTTGGTCTTGTCTTTCTTGTCGTCCCTGCTGCGCTCTTTGCGCAGGCGGCGGGGTTCGGTGGGGCTGGGCCCGGATGCGTCGCCAGAGTACTCGGGGGAGGGGGGTAGCCCCGGTCGCGACATGAGACGGTTCAGGCCGCCTGTGAGACCCGAGTGGAGGGTTGGTGGGGCGTCGGTCATGATTTCGTCTTGAGAGGCCTTCCGTACGAGCGAGAGGTCGAGCGATTCCACAGGGTTGCGTTTTCGTTTCTTCTCTGATTTGCTTCCTTTCTTCCGATCGTTCTCACCATCGCGCTGGGAGCTTGTGTCCCGTTCGCGCTTTGGTGCGGGAGTCACGTATGGGTTTGTTGTGGCGGGTAGATCTGCATAGGACTCGTATCGCTCGAATGAAGGTTCTACGGGGGCGGAGCCATAGGAATAGCCATAGTCCATGGGCATATGCTCTTTTCGCGAAAACATGTCTGGCATGTGAGGACCAGGGGTATATTCGGGTGGTTGATCACTGATTTCGGATTGGTGTTCTTGATCTTCTATCATATGCGACTCATCTGCCAGAGGAACATTCTCCTTGGGCGCATTTGGGGTGTCTTCTGTTATGAGAAAATCGAACACGTTGACCGGTTGGTTGGATTCAATAGAGGCTGCGGCTGGAGGTGGACTGGGCGCTCGGGGCGGGACATCAATCACTGCCACAGCGCCCTTAGCATCGGTGTCGGGGGCATCCTCGACGTAAGCTTTGTGAGGAACTAAAGCTGTCTCGGTTGTTGGTGTTTTTGGTTGCGGCTTCGATTTGGACTTCTTCTCATTGTAGAGGGGGCCCTCGTATTTTTGGGCTTCGCTTACGCAGCTCTGCCCGATGCACAAATTCTGTTAGCGCCGCGCACTCGCAACAATGGGCTGAATGAGTAACGCTGGCGGACGCGTCGCGCAAAGGACGTGAGCTCTGCGAGAGCTCGCAAGCTCCCGTAGCTATCGATTGCACTGACGCAGATACTGTGTGCATTGCCCTTTGGGCGCTGGAATGGAGGGAGCTTGACGGACTTACGGTATGAGCTCTGTAATCAGTGCCCTGGAAATGCACCATACAATCGAGACAGCTGAAGGTAGCGCCATAGCATTGATAACGATGGTTCTCGACCTTCTTTTTGGTAAAGACATCGCCGCAGTTCTGGTGGGAGCGGGTTAGCTTTCAGTCACAACGACGTCGCGGGTCTCTCCATATAAACAATCTGTAGGGCCAACGCACCTCGCACTGGAAGGAAACCATGATTGATGGAAGGTATAATGGAGAGTAGCGGTGAAGAGAGCCGGCAAATGCAAGAGAAATGGATGAGACGGGCTACTGCAGCATTTCAGGGGCAGTAGTCGCAGAATCTCCAGGTCGGTCAAAGGAGTATTATTAGCACCTCAGGCCGCCGATCGATAGTGGGGGAGGACCAGAGGGCGCAACAGCAGCTCCACCGGTGCCGGCCTTCATAAATCACGCTGGCTTCTTGTGCACCCTGTGCTTTCACAGGGGCGCGTGCCGACGCGAGAACATCGGAATGATGTATTACGGACGGTTTGAGTTGCGTCTCGTCTCGGCGGGTTTTGAAAATCTCAGGAGCCCCTGGCTGATCTTCTCGTGCAACCTGGCCCGGCTGTGGCTGCAGCGATTATCACGCGCCTATGCACTGCATCCTCGCCTGCAGCCGAAAGAAAGTGTCATGACGTCCGCATTGGCTCGCTATAGGCTGCGCGACACGTCGGGATGCTTTAGTTGCATCTCGAAACCATGGCTTGTGTGCACCTGGTGGCCGAACGTGCTCTGAATATCCGTATCTACAAAGAACTTTCCAATATTCAAACAGCGAAATCGCTACCAAATTTCTAGGGCGCCGTCATTGCATGCAATTGCTTTCGCAAATCTGAATGTTGCATTCAGCAGCAAACCCAGCCCAGGTCATACCTCACCCTCCTCTTTGGAAACTATATGGACTCATGAGCATGAAGCAACCCTCAGATCGAATTTTTTCAACCTACTCTTCCTTCTCCAACTGTGGCAATGGCGCTTCTGCCTTGCCCCGCTTTTTTGCAGCTTCCTTTCCGTCCGGCTTCACAGCGGTGGTTTTACTGTCCACATGGTCATCTGATAGCGTCGACTCTTGTTCATCATCCGCACACCCGCAATCGTAAAAATCGCCAATTTTCGAACAGTCAAACTCTTCCTTGTCCAATGATTTATTGACCTCGTTATGCACGTGGCATGCCCATCCTGCTGCCGTATTCCGCGATGTCACTTGGGGTGGGTACTTGTTCAGGATCGTTTGGAAATGATGCGCGCACTCGCCACTGAAGGTATCTCGTTAGCGAACGATGGCAGAGATGTCCGAGGGGCCACTACCATGGATATAGCCGTGCGAACAGTAGGATATATGAATGCAGCGCGCTCTTCTCATCCGGGCTTGGTTTTTCTGGGAAGCGTGCCATAGTGGTGTGGAACAATTTCCAAGCCGCCCGACCCAGCTCGGCTCTACTCACGAGTCAGCCATACGTGTAATGGTTGAGAGATTGCGTATCTGGCGTAACACACTTGGCTGTCTCATTCCCCAACTTTGGCGCTATCGCCTGACCCGTAAGTGTGCTGTCTTGCATATCCACATGGTGCGCTGGGATGTTCCCGATGCTGTTCAAGGGGTGTCGGGTACCCTCTGCCTGTCTTCGAAAAGAGAGGACAAAGTAGACTGAAAGAAAGCCAGCAACCAGGACATATAGGATGGCAAAACGTCGACTCGGGCCAGAGTGTGACACCATTGTCGGAAAGGTGCAGTGAAATGGTCCCGCCCAGAATGGAAATGGACGAAAGTGAGAAGGTATTGCGCTACAATGAATGCATATTGACACGAAAATGAAGGCGTGATGCTGTCATAGTCGACGACTAAGCTCCGCGGCTGCACGGGGGACTCTGTAAGGTAAACCCCTACGCTTTTCGATCCTAGTGTGTTTCTTCCGATCCCGCCATCTCCATCCTTAAAATCTTCCCACCCCTTGATGCAATATGTGTATACCTGATGCAATCTCTCAGTGATGCTTGCGCAATTCCTACACTTGCGGCTCTGTGATGTGCTTCATTGCTCGTCAGATCAGTGCATAGCTATCTACTATTCAAGTTGGAAGAACCGTAATCACCAATGATTGCAATAAGAAACGTCACCGGCGACCGCGAGAGATGTATTTTGCCGCAGACCTTATCGGGAGGCCCTCAGCAATAGCAGACGGGGATGTCTTAGAATTCATTTCTCAGTGAATCATTGACAGACCATTTACAGAGTGCAATCATTCAGAATGGTATGCGGTTCTCTCGACGAGGCATGCAGCGCATTCTATCTCTCGTGGTCCCCAGTGAAATTTCTTATTGCATCCACTAATGTGATCAACTTTCGCAATCTCCAGTAGGATCATGGATTTCTACCTCTTCATTGTATCGTTTGTTTTCTATATGCAATCTTCGAACAGCACAGTTCCCCGTAGCCAGTCGAAATCAATTTTTTTAATCATGGCTCATTGTTCTGGATGATCATTGAACACGACAGTATCGACAACTAGTTTGCACACTTCGGCTACGAAAACTTCATTTCAGAACCTAAAATCGCTATTTAAATGGGTGTACCTAATCTGAATTCACAGAGTAGCGTTTCGCCAAGCTCCCATTATACAGCCAACGATCAGTTCGTACAAGTTTGCCAGTTGAAATAGACAATCTGCGTAAACTTGGTGTCCACACTATCAGTGGTCATAAGGCCGTTCAAGTTCGAGCTGTTTCCAATCAGGCGGACTTGAGAGTTAATGTTCAATGCACCATTTGCACCGCACGGCGACCATACTGTCGAGATGCTCTGGGCCTGGTCAGCGACAAGGTAGTCCTCATCCATAGGGCCAACAAAGTTGGATTGTGTGGACACCTATAAAGATCGTTAACACCATGTGATTCACTCTGAAGAAGACTATTGATGGGTCGTGTAGAGCGGGAAACGTACCTGAGCAGTTTGACCTGAAAAGTAATAAGTGCTCTGCTGAGTACCGTTGACGCCAGCATCAAGTTCAGCAAAGCCGCGGTAATCAGCAGAGAAGATGGAGTACTGGAAGCCACCCGGATACTGCAAGTCAATGTTGAGTTGGCAGTTCTTGCGGTTCTCCGTAATGGCGATGCCTGGGCCCATAGAGGCCACATAGGAGTCGAAGATGAGCGTCATTGTGGTTCGATCATCAGAGATGACCGACGCAACGCTACCCTGAGGGCAGCCAGTACCACCATAAGTGACCTGCACAATTCATCAGAACCGCTGGACCAATACACAAATTTTGTCATCTTACGCTTTCAATCTGGACTTGAGATGCATTTGGAGCAGTAGCCGAAGTATCGGGAATTGGTGGGAGAACGAAAGCTGCAGCAAGGGCTGGGAGAGCAAGAAGAACTGCGGAGAACATATTGAATGACTGAAGATAGCGAAAGACTATGACTATGATGCTTGATGCTTAAGAAGATCGAAGGTTGGTAGAGCTGTGTGGGTCCCTTTTCATCAGGTGTTGCATGCTCTTTTATATTTGCTCCATCAGCTTACGTCCGCTGCTTCCTCCAGGTCTTGCTCAAGCTTCTTCCTTGGCATCACGATCTGGACTCAATTGAAGTTATCCATCAATATCGCCTGAATAATCTCAAGCCGCACTCCGGAGGGTCGGGTGGTCCGTGTAGATGCAAATTGATGAAGCAAGTGCACTGTGGCTTTTGGAACATATGTTTAAGGCGATGAAGTACAATCACGAGGCCAAATCTGCCGGATTACTGCCCTGCAACAGTCGCTGTCATCTGCACGTTGCTCCAAGGACAAGCCTCAGTTCGTAGGAGTAGCTCGTGTGCGAGATTTGGTTACGCTTTTCGCTGTTGCGTTTCCCATAATGAGGGTGACGAGGTCTAACACAGCAATCTCCATCATTCTTTCTCTACGTGGAGTAGAAATAGCGCAATTGATTTCGACAATCCCTGTGAATATGGTGTCCGAGTGACAATCCATGCTCAAGAAGAAGAGAACACGATATCTCACCTTGCCAGAAAAAGGAATTCTTGCACACTTACAATGTTTAGGGCAATATTCACTACAAATGCCAAGGCGTTGGCTCTTTTCCTTCAAGCGAGCTTCAAGAGGCAGAGCCAATCCGACACTCTGGAGTTGCAATCTATCTGTGATGCTGCAATTCAAGAGGTCTATCTGCATATACGCTCGGGTCACTTCGTCAAATGTGCTGGCGGTAATCACAAGGCAAAGTCCCTGCATGATAATCAGTAAACATATTTACTGCTAAGAATAGAACTCGTTAGGCATGTACAAAGGTCTTATGTTGCATAATCAATGTCAAGTGAAATCGGCGAGCTCCGGATCAACACTCATCTCCTTCCTGATTCTGAATTAGCTGGATTTCTTGGCAATGCTGCGACGAGTGTTGAGGTGCCAGTGTTGAAGCAAAGCTATTGAATCCTAAAAACCCAGATAGATTAAGATGAACAGGACTAAAAGCACGTGGAAGCTAGGTACAGCGAAGTGTGAAGCAAACCTTGGCAATAGATGTAGGTGCTACTTCTTCATGGTTAGCGTAATTGAACGTCAAGCAAAACCCATTAAAGTGTTCATCTCTCAAGGAACATCGCCTTGTATGGATAAACTGCAAACTAATGGTTTGGTCGTTCACGTTTCTTCAGCCGTTATATCCAAGCGCGTCCCTGCATCTAGACTTGCGCTAAGATCTGAATGCTGATCAGTATTATATTAGATTGATCTTCCGGAACTCTCCTTACCATGTTCCTACGCAGGGGTTATTATCCGGAACCCCACATCTTGCCCTTGAATGGATTGACAAAAGTACCTTCCACCGGTTCTCAAATGAAAATTAATTTTCCGAGAGAAGCGCCATCTAGACCGCAATTGTTGGTCTTTTCATCCCGTATCTTCCAGCTTTGCTGCAGGGCAAGTGGGTTCTACATCCTTATTACCTCCGCCGATATTGTGCTGCATTGAGTATGTTGTGATCTCCTGCATGGATACCTCATCAAGATAAGCTCAATAGACCTGATGATTTACTGTGGCGCTGCCATAGATGAATTGGCCGAATCCCCAAAACTTCGCTTCGGAGAATGCGACGCTCTCGTCTCTTGCCTCCGCACAAATTGTTCGAGAGGCCGACAGTAGCACCGGCTCCCACAATCTAGATCCCATCCTCCAGGCCAGAGTTAGGATTCTGTGCCATTCAGTAGAGCTCAAATAGCGACCATCTTCTTGATAGGATCGAAAAAGGTAACACTGCAACTCAGGAAAATTGAGAACCCTAAACACGATACTACTCCAACCTTTCACAAGAACCAAAATCACAGGCAAAATAGCCACAAGCTTACCCTGAAAACGTAATCGTGTTACTCGCAACGTGAGCATCAGTCAACACAAAAGCCCCTAAAACTGTATGCTTACACCGCGTATGTAGTCAGTAATTCCAGCAAGCACGACGAATCCATCTCCGATATGCAGGCCTCAACACTCCTTCTAATTTCCCTCGCGGCTCTCACTACTCTTGTTGAGGGTAATGCTTGCGTTGTCGGTGGTCCCGAGGACGATGTGACAGATGCCGAGAAATGTTGCGACCGTATTTCCGGGGAAAATCAATTCTTCTCCAATTCGCCGAACCAAGGCATCTGTGTTCTTCCGGTTGCCGTTCAGTCTTCATATGAGGCGTGTGTTGCGCGCTTCGCACCGGATACTTACGACATTGTCTGCATCGAGTGCGACGAGACGACGGAATGCGGCTTGAATTCTACCAGTACCCGGTAAAAACTGATACTTCGGACTAGGTTTCATTGATTATGCAGACCAGAGATATGAGAATGATGTCAGTGAGGACGACAGCAACTATTATTGATGTCAATTTGATGGAGATGTGATCATTGTTTTTTTGTCTCTCTGCAGTGTTCAAGATCGAATTAAGATCGAATTAAGATCGAATTGTATGCAACGTCTTCAGAGCTTTGTAGATTGAGAAAATATTTTTCCGATTCGTGTTCTGAAGTGCGTTCTGATCTCTCACTTCTCTGGACCTGCATGTAGTAGCTTGAGTTGTGCTTGCTTTTGCCTTTGCGGCATGTGTCGCCTGTCTCGAAGACACTGTCGGAGTAGCGGAACAATCATTGATACGTGATCAAACAAACACATGACTTGACCTGCGAGGTCGTAAACGAGGCCACAAATAGCGTTGCTTAGATAAGGGTTTCCCTTGCAATGTCTCCACATGCTAAAGCGGCGAGTTCTCAAGGTACATGGAAGCGAGATCAAAGCTGATGAGAGAGCCCAATTCTCACCAACGACCAAAATACGGAGATTCAATTTTGACTGAAGGTAGTGTTTCAGTTGGTCGTTCCGTTGACCTTTGAGCTTTTCCCACAACATTTTTTCGACATTATTCGAGCATGCCCTCGAATTTTCCACCTCCGCCAGTCAATACCATTGGTGAGTGAGCATTGGGCAATTCGCCGATTTCGGACCCGGAATTCAGGATTGATTTATCGACTGATAATGTCCGCAACTAGATTGGGACAACGTCGGCTTCAAAGTTCGAGAAGGCAAGATATATGATATCGTCAGTCTCCAAGTCCGAGTATTGCTAACTCTGAAATTAGTAAATGGCCACATCGAAGCTCATTACAGCAAAAAGACAGGAAAATGGTCCGAACCAGAATTCGTGCAGGACCCAATCCTCCATATCCATGGCATGGCACCTGGTCTGAACTATGGTATGAGATCTTTACTGATGTCTCGGACTACGTTCGTGTGTTTACTGGTAACCAGGACAGCAATGCTACGAAGGTCTCAAAGCGTTCCGTGGACCTGAGGATGGTCAGATATTCATCTTTCGCCCTGACCAGAATGCACTTCGTATGCAGAGATCCGCAGAGTTCATTTCCATCCCTCCAGTTCCTACTTCACTCTTCCAGCGCTGTGTCAATCTCGCCGTGTCTCTGAACGCTGCCTTTGTCCCACCTCATCGCACTGGCGCCGCTATGTACATTCGACCTTTACTCTTTGGCTCTTGCGCACAGCTTGGCCTTGATCCACCGGAAGAGTACCTTTTCTGCGTATTTGTCATGCCAACTGGTGTCTATCACGGCGTGCATCCCGTAGATGCTCTTGTACTGGAGGAGTTTGATCGAGCGGCGCCAGAAGGCACTGGGAGTGCAAAGATTGGAGGGAACTATGCGCCAGTGCTACGATGGAGTGACAAGGCAAAAAAAGCAGGCTTCAACATCACATTGCACATGGATAGTAAGACGAGGACAGAGGTCGATGAGTTTAGCACCAGCGGCTTCATTGGCGTTCATAAGCAGGAAGACACGGCGGAAGGAGACGGATATACATTAGTGGTTCCGGACAGTAAAAATGTGATCAAAAGTGTAACAAGCGATAGCGCTTGCGAGTTGGCGAAGAGCTTTGGCTGGAAAGTGGAGAAAAGACAAGTGAGCACAAACCCCCCAGGAATTAACATCGATGCCAGCTCCAGACTACAGCTTACATGATGGAACCGCAGATCCTGTACGAAGAGCTGCCGAGCTTCTCCGAGGTCATGGCAGCAGGCACTGCCGCTGCCCTTGTCCCAATCCAATCCATTACAATGAGGTCGACAGGTGACAAATTCACTTACCAAGGCGGCAGCGACGAGCCTGGGCCAGCGTGCATGAAACTACTATCAACATTGAAGGGTATCCAGCAAGGTAGAATTGAAGACAATTTTGGCTGGCTTGATAAAGTCCAAGAAGCCAGCGAAGGCTTGTATACTACTAGAGGGAAAGGCATGAATGGTACGGTGACGAACGGCGTCACTGAAAATGTTGATAAATTACCCTGATAGCAGAAAAGAAGTGTCCGATAAGACGCATTTGCAATATTGATCAGCCCGACGGTGCAACATTTAGGCCTCTTAGCATAAGACACAGAGTACTTGGCAAAACAGCCTTATCCTACGATCTTCCGCTACATACTAGTGCCACCGTTGACACGCAAATGCTGACAAGTCTGGTTGGATGAATTAAGCTCGAATTAGGAATTCATTTGTCAAAATCAAAAGCACGAGACCAAATGCCTGAGAGTTGTGTACCGAGGAATTTAAGCTTACATGCGTTAGCCAACGACATGCAGGGACCGTTACCTTAGTGAGACGAAGATCTGGGCCACTACCTAGTTAGGTAAGGCAATGAAAGGTACATAATTCAACGACGTCATACCTGGCTAGAATACAGCAACATTGCCGATGTATGCCAAGCCAGGACGATTTCGAGTTCATCCTTGGTTGTCTTTGCAGTTCAGCAAATTGGACAGTCACAATCGTCCTCAATCGCTCAGTTCAATTTCTAAACAACTTGAAAACTTTATACCACCCTCTACGCAGACGTCTGGTCGACGCAGACTTTTCCTTCGACGCCAAGTTTTCCGACTGTGGTTGCACGTTCCCTCCAAACATGTCTCGTAATAGTATGTCTGGCTTCCACCCATTTGGAGGAAGAGTATCACGACACTTTGGTGATAATGTAAGTGATTACTCACTTATCCCATAAATACCTTTCCCTTTACATCCGCACACGATAGGATGGCTTTTTCTTTCCATCCTGACATACTGAACCATTGCATGCCATTTGCGAGTTTGAACTTTGACTGTTTCTGGGACCGTTCAAACTGACAGGATTCGGACAATTTTAGTTATCGCCTGACGATGCGTACTTGAGCTGCGAGTATACGACATCTAGCTTCATGGTCTCAGACTAACCGGAACGATAGATTACGATATTCGATGTATGAATACTATGACGATACCAATCAGGAATACCGCTGACTCACTTTCAGTAACGAAGGAGGATGTCGATTGTATCAAGAACGATTGGCTTACTGATAATGTGAGTTGGTTCATGGGAATTTAGGAATTCAGGCACTGACAACGAGATAGGCCATTGCGTTTTGGGAAGAGTAAGTACACTAATTCGTTGATACACACCGTGGTCCGGTAATTCACCTCTAAGCAGGTGGCTCGAGCGTGAAAAACTCAAAAACTTTCCCAATGCGGACATTGTTCTCCTTCGACCTTCTATGTGCTTCATGTTGCGTCAAACAAAAGATCCCTTGACTCTCAAAGACGCTTTACCTAATTTCTCAAAGACTACGCACATATTTCTCCCAATTAATGATGCCCGAGACGTGACGATCGCCGAAGGTGGATCGCACTGGAGTTTACTCCTTGTAAGCGTAATAGATGGCATTGCATTTCATTACGATTCGCTGCATCCCACAAATAGACAGGAGGCTCTGATATCTACGGAAAAGCTTGGCATCTTGCTGGGCAGACAGCTACTGTTTCAGCCACTGGCGGACAGCCCTCAACAGCAGAACGGTTCTGACTGTGGCGTCTTCGTTTGTTTACAGATGCAATATCTACTGATATCTCGTCTTCTGACTGCTCAAGCGACCGAGTCGGTCAGTATGAGCATTCGTGGAGACTTCATCGATGCTGCTACAGGCCGAAAGCAAATGGTGCAGATCATTGAGGGTTATAGGAAGGAAGGAGAACGGCGGCGATCGTAAGTCTTCTCAAAACTCAACACCATCTGTTGCAAGGGTTCAGAGCTAATACACATCAGACGAAGTTCGAGCCCGTTCAGTAAGAAGGACAAATCGAAAAGTCCCCCAAGAATCGGTGAAGAAAAGTGATGACGCTGTTCTCGGGAGTGTCTTCTGAAAGAGGACAAATGGCATGAGGGAGTTGCATGATCATTATTTCTGAGCAAGAGACTGATGATTCTAGCGCGGAGTTAGCCTTCTTTGGAATTGAACGTAATACCAGCATCAGCCACAAGAGTATCGTTGAACTATTGAATGGCAATCGAAGCTACAGAGGGACCTCACAAGTGACTATGATACACGACAACGGAGCTGAACTCTGATCTTTTCTCCTATAAATTTTACAGCATTGTTCTGTCGTCCTTTATCGGCCGCTCACCTGGCGTTACTCGTCTCTCCATAGTCCAAAGATAGATCGAACCCGCCAAGTATTGCATTCGTGCATTGCATTCGTACATTGCATTCGTGCATTGCATATCCAGACAACATCTTCGACGCTTCCTTATTCGTTGATTGCAGCATTCGTACATGTTGTCATTCTGCTAGCTTGCTGCAGTTTGTTTCGTTCTCCGATATCGAAATCCATTATGTTGAGCTCCCTTTCGGATTTAGTTCCATTAGGTAGACCAAGCATCAATAATCGGTGATAGTCAAAACCGCATCAAACGTCTACCTACAGGCAAATGATCAATCAGGGACCAGCTTCAAGGGTACTAGAAGTCTGCATGGTTCGGGTAGATCTCCCGCAGTAGGATGACCTCACGAAATAGAAGTTTAGCCGATGTCCAAAACGGAAGGTCAATTCAGATCTAAACAATCTTGGAGTTTTAGTTTTCATTGTTGCTTGCAACAATTGATAAGAGTCTGCAAGGCATCGTCATTGCACTACGCAACCTAGCCATTATTTCTAAGGATGGATAGAAAACCTAACTCTTGTGAATAGTAGGAGATTTCTTTTTCTCCACCAACAAGCAGGTACAGTTGCAGGAACGCAAATGTTTGAGTATCGTCTCAACATGATAATGCTATTTATATTGATCGAAGTTCTTTTTCTCAGCTTAGCAGAGGCCTTCAGAAATCAATTGCCGTCCAATGGCAGATTGACCAGAAGAGAAGCAGTATCCATCAATTCTTCAGATTATCCAGCTTTAGAGATCAACATTCCGATAGACCACTACAACAGTTCTGATGATCGGACTTATGCCAATAGATACTGGGTCAACAGTAAATATTACCAGACAGGCGGTCCGGTATTTTACTTTGATTCTGGAGAACAAAATGCTCAGCCTCTGGTCCCTTATTTCCTTTATGAAGCAGCTGGGCCAAGTGCTGTGATGAGTCTGGCTCGAAGATACAACGGATTGGCTTTGATCTTTGAACACCGCTTTTATGGCCAGAGTCTTCCTTTTCCTGTCAACATGACAACAGGGCTAGCAGAAGACGGCTACTCGGCATACAAATATTTAAATACGGAACAAGCTCTGCAAGATCCAGTCTACTTCGCCAACAACTTTCAATCTCCTGGGCTGGATGTGTACTGGGGTGCGCTTTCGCCCCAGAATACTCCATGGGTCTGGTTGGGAGGAAGTTATCCGGGAATCCGTGCTGCCCAAATGAGGGTGCGCAATCCAGAGACATTCTACGCATCCTGGGCGTCTTCGGCTCCGACCGAGGCTGCTGTTGACATGTGGACATACTATGCGCAGGCTGAAAGGAGTATGACAAGAAATTGCTCTGCGGACTATACTGCTGTAACACGATATGTTGATGCTACCCTTGCTAATGGTACAAAAGAAGAGATCAGCAACCTGAAAAATGATTTGTACAAGGCAGTTCTTGCCAGCCCAGGAAACGAACAGCCTAGCGTAAACAAGAGTCAATCAGATGCCTTGAGCGCAGCTGATGTTGGAAATTATCTTTTGCTGCCCCTTTCATTTTATCAATATTATGGCTTTGAAGCTTCAGTTCAGCCTTTCTGCAACATCATGGAGACTTTCAACCAAACCAACACATCGACCATTGACAATGGGGGTACTGCCAAAGCCATCGCTTCGGAATCAGGGATTGCGAGCACATACAACATCTCTCTGGCTTGGACATCTTTTCTGACCGGAATTGCACAGATTAACTATGATGAGATTCCCTATCAAGATGATCCTGTTCAGGATATGTCCTGGATGTGGCAGTATTGTTCAGGTGAGTCATAAGCATTCTATCTGGTCCATATGGTAATGTTTGCAGAATATGGTTATTACCAGCGCGGCAATCCTGACAATCCGCACACAATTGAAAGCGAATTCATCTCTCTATCACTCTTTCAGTCTCAGTGTAACGAGACATTCCCCGAAGGATTACCAGCCAGCCCAAACGTTGAGGCATCGAACAAATATGGTGGTTGGTATATCAATCCTTCCAACATCATGTTTGCATCTGGGGAGTACGATCCTTGGCGCGCGCTCTCACCAACTTCCATGGAGATTGGATCCCCTGGCCGGCAAGCTACGCAATATATCCCTAACTGCGACGTTGCGCCGGCAAACGACAGTGTTTTTGGATTGGTGTATAGAGATATGGTGCATGTCAGCGATATGCGCGCCCTTCTTAACAAAAGCGATCCGAATCATCAGAATTTTTCTACCGTGGGGTTTGCAAGTCCGATTGATACAGAGCCATTTTACGCTGGGGTCCGCCTGTTTGAGATGGCACTGGACGAGTGGTTGCCGTGTTTCAATAACGGGAGTTATGCCAGTATGACTTTCCAATTCCCAGATTCATAGAGGATGTCCTTCAGAGCAAGCTGAAGCGCGGTGTGTTGAAGTTCATTGACTTGGAAAGTTTGCATTCTCCCATCACTGAACGCGATGCTCGTGTGATAGTGAAGTTGTGCGATTTCAGTCGGAGGTGCGGACCTTGTACCAGCAACTTAGATACTGGGATATCATCCTCATACTCCTTAACCAGCCCAAGTCCACTCGTAAATCTTTTTGATTCCCAGGGCTCCGCCAATAATCACTGTCGACATACCCAGGACCATGGCAACGATAACGCGTGTTCTTAGTTCAAAAGCTTCCGTGATTTCCATACCAGCAACTTTGCGGTGTTTCTTCTTCACATACCATGGTCGCCTTTTTTGTTCCGTGGTTTCATGATCATTCCCGCCAGTTTCATCGTATGGCTCAGGATCCCACCATGAAGATAAGATCTTGTGATGTATTGTGGACGCGGCCGTAGAGTTGAAAGGATGCTGAGAAACGCGGTAGGCGCGGTTGTTACGGTCAACGAGAAAGAGTGACAATAGGAAAGAGGTAAAGAGGAGCGGAGATACAATTAGTTGGCTGAACAGCGACTCAGATGGAGCCAGCTGCGTCTGTTCCGGCTGTTGTGGAGTCTCAGGAGGAGATGAAAACTGCGTTTGGGTTACAGGCAATTCGAAGAAGGGGTCAGAAGTCTTGCTGAGATGCTTTGGGCGTGAATGTGAGTGTGAAGGCGTGGGAGGACTAGACGAATTGGTCGACATTGTGCTGGGTTCTTGGAACAATCAGAGTTATGAGAGATACAAATAAATCGAGTAAATTGCAAGGTTTGTCAGACATTTATTGGCCTAGAATATCTTCCGGAAGTCATCGGATTCAAGGTGGCATTATTAGGCCTGGAGTTCTGCTGAGGTTCGGCAATGTCCCGGGTCTACGTCATGGTCGCTATGTACCTTAGGTAAGCACATCGAGACACAATCAAAACAAATTAAAAACCTTCTTCTCCCTTGGACGACTATCATTGAGTTGTATCCAAAGTCATGGGACCAGACCTGACTACCATATCCTCTTGCAGAGCAAGCTGCGTTGGCTTTCAAATCACTGAGGGGATGCGTATTGCGAGCTACGAACGGGTCCGAGTAGCTCCGAGACGTCCACTTGCCAGTCCTTGGTCGACTAATAGATGGATTGTGACACACCCAGTTGTGAATGGAGATTGCCAAGGGGCAAAGGCGAGTGACTGTGACGCTGCTTGGTAAGGCAGCAACTTGGTCCTCATCCGTTCGCAAGGGATTGCCAAAAAAGCCTTGCCTCTCTAGTCCGGTCCGATTCTGCCCGTCCGAGATTATTCGTCCGGCCATGGCTGAGCACCTTCGTCGCCCATATATCTACCTAAAACTCATGATACATTAAAACTTTCGTCCGCTGACCTTATCACCCTTTTATCTTGCACAGTTTTCTTAATTCACGTTGAAGTCCTTGTTCTTGTTTGTCCGTAGCATGCCTCGTTCTCTAGAAAGTCCAGATCCGGAAGCTGATAGGAGGCCTACGAAGAAGATGAGGAAGGGGACCCATAGCTGCTTTGAGTGTAGAAGACGCAAGATTCGCTGCATCTTCTCAACGGAGAATCCTTCCGTTTGTTCCGAATGCTTTGCACGCGGATCAAAGTGCATGGGCCAAGAGGAAGCAGACGTGGATGTTTCTTCTCTGGACAATCGTAAAAACCTTAGAGAAAGGGTAGCCAAATTAGAAGCACTTGTTGAAGCACTCTCAAGGGATAGGCCCGAGTCGCAGGGAACTCATGATACTGCCGTGAGCCCAGTGGAAGCATTGCCTCTTTCGGATAATCATGTAACTTGTAAGATCTCACGCGTTCACATTAAATTTCCAACCTCATCAACCTCTGGGCTACCAGCAATCCCATGAAAAATTTCCTACCAGCTTTTTAATGGCAACACACACTCTTCAACTGCCTTTCAAGCATTGGATTTTATCTTGTTTAATCCTATTTTGTTTCAAACCTTCGCCCTGTCATTTGAAGTTAAGATTACATTCGTACATATAATCATTTATCCACAAGCAAGGAACTGATTTGATACAGCTCGACCTGAATCACATCCTACGCTTGAGACGGATGAATCCAAGGTTGCTTCTATTAGTGGGAGTACACCATTCCTGTCCATCTTTAACGATGACTCGGCTATACCTTCGGAATCTGCAGAAAGCATTCCCAGCTCCCATCAAGCAGCAAGGCAGAGAAAAATAAAGGATAGAAATACTCGACAAGCTCTTTCGGCAAATCTTCCCAAAGATCGTGCTGAATTAGAGAAGGCTATAGCGAATACAGAAACTTGGTGGAAAATTACTCAGCGCCTTCATCCCAACTTTGCAGGCTTTGATACCTATTCCTCGTTCTCCCAGTTTGCTGAATTCGCGATCAAAAATGAGAAACCCACTGTCCTGGCACTCTTCCTCCTCTGCCTTGCGCTAAATGGCCAAAAAGATGAGCACATGTATGTTACTGTTACTTCGACTCTCATCGTATCTGATGATGATTATGCGGGTACTATGGAGGGCATGGAATGTATGTCGCTTGTTGCGAAATATCATGCGGATATGGGACAGCCACGAAAGGCTTGGATGTGCTTACGCCGAGCTATCATGTTCGCTCAATTGACCGGGCTACCCCGACTTCACTCGTACGCACCCCGAAAACACGCCATGTTTTGGCATTTGTACGAAGCCGGTAAGCATCACCGGCAAGGATTCTTTTGTAATGCTTCACTACAGAGATGGTATTAACGTTTGCTTAGACCGATACATAAGCTTACTGCTCGGCCTACCTCATACCTTCGCAGACGCGCACTGTGACATGAACATAAAAACTATTCCTAGCTACAGCCCCACAGCAACCACGAGGTTTCGTCGAAAGGTCGCTGTGCTGGCTGGCAAAGTTGTCGATCGCAACCAAAGCACCTCTTCTCCATCATATTCTACAGCTCTCGACCTTGATCAGGAACTTGACGAGTAGGTCTCGCTCATTCGCGCAAGCTCTTGTGGTGGAATAGACATCTAACAGACTCGTATACAGAATTGCGGCCAAAATGAGTCCAGAGTGGTGGGACCTGACTAAGAAGACAGGCCCACAAAACGACGACGAGTTTGCCAATATGCATGAAGCGCAAATATGTCAAATGACATTCTATAAGGTCAAGATGTATCTACACCTCCCATATATGCTCAAGACTGCAACCAACCCTCGATACGAATTCAGCCGAAATGCGTGCCTCGATGCAGCGAATAGAGGCCTTCAAACATACCATGCATTGCAGAGCAATTTCTTCAGGTTCACACGAACATTCTTTGACTGCCAAGTCATGGACTTTATTGGCTTCACTTTTGCCACTGTCTTCTTACTGGGCCTTTTGGGCTATGGACGTCCTCAGATTGCAAATGGGAATTACAAGAACTCCGAGAATGAAGCTGACTGGCAACTCATCTACAAGACAATCGACATCTTCCGCAATTATGCACCTCACAGAAGTAGCGCGGTGACGCAGCAAAGCTACCAATGCTTAGACTTTCTCAGCAAGACACGAGATTGCGATGGCAAGTGTGAGGAGGGGAGCGACCCGGTCATCAACATTCCATATTTTGGCACGCTCAAGATTGGAAAGTCGAAGTTTGCTGAGATTGCCAAGCAGCGATCCACGAACATTTCGATGGCACCAACACCAGATAGTCATTGTGGAGGCACAATTCAGCAAATGCCGACACCACCTGACCCACAACCATTGGAACAGGGCATACCCTCCGGTTCTAATAGCGATCCTTTGATCTCATACAACGGTTTCTACATGCCAGATCTCGACAATTTCAATTTTGACCTCTCACAGGGCAATGGACGCTTTGGTACTGCAGCGCCAGATCCAAATGCTAATTGGTGGCAAACGAACGCGAATATGGATATCGACCAAGACTGGGGGTGGTTTGGGAATAATTATTAGTACATCTACGGGTCGCACCTCTTGCAAAGGTACGATACCTACGGGATGTGCTCCAACTAGACGATCAGGAAATCCTACTTGGCAAGGAGAAAAGATTTGCTCAGGCTTGTGAGGGTCTTGACGGTTGTAAATTGTGGCCTTCGTCAAGCCTCGTTAGAGTGATAGAAGTGGTAAGAAGTGGTGATATGAGATGAGATGGCATGGAGAACGGAATGGAAGAGTAAACGGTTTACTTTCAAAGGGCTTCGAGTTTTTGTAGAACGGAATGCTGCCTTTTCTCTCAGCATTGTGGCACGCCGGTGCTAGTTGCGTGGAATCTCGTAATTTTCGAAACAAGTGGCAAATAATTGCTGCCAAAATATTGTCAAACTCGAAACGCTTTCACAAGGCTTCAAACAATGAATAAAATTTGACGGCCATTGCAGAAGGCCAGAGCTCGTCCGGCCTTACCCTATCTCCATGTTGCCCTTAACTTTAGCCCAGCACTGACCTCTGTGGAAACCCAATTAAAAGAAAACGTTGAATGAGAGTTCGGGCGATGTAGGTTGCTCCGATCCCGCGTGTGCGCCTTAAAACTTAATTACCACAAGCGGCATGACTCGAATCAGCAAAACTTATCTGGTACCAATGGCATCTCGAGGCTAAGACATCTGGAGACACTAAATCGTAAGCTAGACTGCCGGACTGGATCCTTGAAAGGGACGAACAACGGCGCTTGGGAGCTAAGAATGATTCACCATGAACCACGGCCATGGTGCGATACGTAGACCATGTGGCTTGAGCCGCATTTGGTTCCAGTTTGTGCAGCACGCCGATGCCTGCGGGCCAATTTTCACGGTCTTTCGGCTTGAGCAGTCAATCAAAATCCGACACCTCCAATCACTGCCGGTCGAATGTTCCACGAAATACGGCACGGCTGCTTGTCCCATGGCTTGCTGGACGCCACAAGAGCGATGCCTGCCTGTGACTACAGCAACAATACGAGTTCGTTCATACCGTATTGGTGGGTCCCTCGACCGACTTTTCTCCCCTGGTTGTCTAGAGTCGGCTGACTCGCTGGGTCAGGGTCAAAGATACCTACCCAAGGATAGGATCTACTGTCGTCCAGCGGACGAATTCGGCCCATGTTTCGCTCACAACGATCCCCATTAGGCAATTGTTGGACGTGCCCGGAGATCGTAATGCGCCAGCCTAATGATTGATGGCAAGTCCACTGATGGATTAAGGAGTCCTCCCTTTTTATATAACATAACTTGTGGTCCCACATAATTGTCTAAGATGAGAGTAAGCTTCTCGAGGCAAATCAGACCTCTTTAATATCTGCGTTCTTTACAGTCCAGTTTCATTTTGTCACGATGTCCAATCATCTTTCACCCGGAGACATCAAAGATGTTGACGAAAAGCGTCAATCGACCTTGAGCACAGCAACCGATGATCAGACTACCGCTGCTCCAACCCCAAATCGAACTAGCATCTACGACGACAAAGATGTGAAAGTAGACAAATCCAGTGATGTAGAGGTGCACTCTGAGTCCGACTTCCAGCGACAGAATGAAGACGAGGCTGAAAAGCAAGGCGAAAACCTCGAACGAGTGGAAAGCTCAATGTATCCAGGCCCACTCAAATTGCTTTTCATCTTGGTATCTGTCTGCTTAGCAGTGTTTTTGGTACGTTGGAATTGCAGAACAACAGAAGGAGTAGCAGTCCCACTAACTAGGGATTGCCATAGGTTGCACTCGATATGACCATTGTCGCCACTGCCATTCCGGAGATCACCGATCAATTTCACAGTCTCACACAAGTGGGCTGGTACGGTTCTGGCTTTTTTTTGACGCTGGCCTCATTCCAGTCTACCTGGGGCAAAGCATACAAATACTGGCCTCTGAAAACAGTTTTCTTGATTTCAATTTTCTGGTTCGAGATTGGCAGCCTGATTTGCGCCGTAGCTCAGAACAGTACGACTCTGATTGTTGGACGGGCTATCGCTGGAGTTGGTGGTGCCGGGATTTCCTCAGGAGCCTATACCATCATAGCTTTGAGTGTGGTTCCGAAGAGGCAACCTGCATTCACTGGTATCCTAGGCGCAGTCTTTTCCATCGCAGCAGTCGTGGGTCCACTTCTTGGCGGTGTCTTCACCACAGATGTCACCTGGAGATGGTGCTTTTATATCAACCTTCCCATCGGTGGAGTTTCTGCCGGCCTGATTATCCTCTTTTTCACCACACCGAAGCAGGCCAAGCCTGTCGCCGCTGAGCTCAAAGAAAAGTTTCTGCAGCTTGACCTCCCTGGGTCTTTTGTGTTCATGGGAGCTGTTATTTGCTTCCTTCTTGCCCTTCAGTGGGGCGGCGCTACAAAGTCCTGGGGAAGCTCCAGCGTCATCGGAACCCTTGTTGGGGGGGCCCTCATCTTTATTCTCTTTGTTTGCATAGAGATATATCAGAATGAAAGAGCGCTTCTTGTTCGAAGACTACTGTCCCACAAGACTATCGCCTTGGCTTGTATATTTCAACTGTTCAACTCGGGAGCGTTCATGACGGACTTGTACTTCTTGCCAGAGTATTTCCAATCGGTCTCTGGAGTCACAGCAGCACAATCTGGTGTCCGCAATTTACCGTACATTCTCGGAATCTGTAAGTTCCATGGAAACTACGTCCGTAATAGAATTGCTGACCTTGTATTTTAGCCCTTCTTACAATTGTGTCTGGCGGCGTAATTACAGTAACGGGCCACTACATTCCAGTAATGATTCTTGGATCTGTCATCTCAACAATCGGAACGGGCATGATATATACGCTAGGTAGGTTATACTTTTTCTCTTCAGGTCAAAAATAGCGGTGCTAATCTTTCGATGTTCAGACGTCGGTTCGAGCAGTAGCGAGTGGATTGGGTACCAGGCTCTTGCGGGTATCGGCGTTGGCACGGTCATTCAAGGTATGTGAAACCAGACCGGGTGACCCTCAACATGATTTCTGACTATGCACTTCAGTCCCCATCATCGTTGCGCAGGGTGTCGTAGAGCCCACCGATCTCTCATCCGCCACGGCGATGCTTCTCTTCTTCCAAACTCTAGCTGGAGCTATTTTCATCTCCGTTGCTCAGGGCATCTTCTCAAACGAACTTGTCCAAGCTGTAGCCAAGAATGCTCCGTCGGTGGATGCTGCCAAAGTCGTATTGATTGGAGCCACTGACATACGCAATGCGTATTCGCCAGACATCGTGCCGGCGATCATCCAAAGTTTCATGGAGGCCCTCAAGGACACTTACATCCTAGCCATTGCATGCGCAGGACTTTCTGCTGTAACTGCACTCACCATTGCTGCTGTCGATTGGCGGACACTGAGAGGACCGAAAGTTGGCGGAGCCGCGTAGAATATTTTGCAGAGAATTTCTTGTAATTTAAAATGATGTAAGGGATATAAAGATAAATATAGAGTAACCATGTAATCCTCAACTCACCGGATATCACGAGCGAAATGATGAAGTTGATTCATTGTCTTTGCATCTTCACTTGAAGGTCGTGTTACGTCTATCCACGCCATTGCCTCTGCTACGGTAGCATTTGACATGGAGAGTCAGCGAAAGGCATTATCCAAAAATTAATCTGGGAAGCTGTCCACGGCGAAACTGCTGTTGCGAAAATTGGTCCACGACGCCGTGAGTCAAGAGCTTATCAAAAGCTAATTCAGACCATTTATCATTTCCGTAAAGACTGCTTCTTCAAGCCAAGAACTCGGCAATCTGCTGTTTAATGAATTCATTATCGTCCCGAGTCCCGCCACCGCCACCTGCTATATGCCCCCAAATACTTTCAATAACACTCAATTTTCCATTTTTCAAATGCTTGAGCTCCTCCTCGTTATCTTCTGGCGGGAAATAGGCATCCGTGCGACTTGGCATCAACAGCACCTTCGCCTTGATCCTCCCCAACGCCTTTGCCAAATCCCCCTGATCCTCCTCATGATACACCGAAATATCCCCATTCTGCCACGTCCGCAGCTTACACAGCAAATCATTCGCGTCAAAATCCAGCTTATCCCACCCCCCCTGCAAATACTCCTCCAGACTCTTGAAGCCCAACTTCTCCCAGCTGTGCTCGCGAAACCACGCCTGGCTGAGCGCCCACGCACTGTACGCGCGGCCGAAGGCGCGCACCCCGCGCCGCGCCGGCGCCGTGTACTCGCCATCGTGGAAGTCGACGGCCGTGGTGAGCGCGTTCTTGGGCCCCTCGAGGAAGCACCAGTTGTGCCAGCTCGTGCGCGCCGAGCCCGCGAGCACGACGACGTGCGACGCAAAGTCCGGGAAGAGGCTCGCCATGTGGTAGGCTTGCTGGCCGCCCATGGAGAAGCCTATGTAGGCGTGCAGGTGCTGGACGCCGAGTTTCTGCGTGCACAGGGCATGCTGCAGTCGGATGTTGTCTTCGTAGGTGGTGTGCGGGAACTTGGTGCCATGGTGCGGAGCCGGGGTGTTGGAGGGCGAGGAGGATTCAGAGCCGCCGAGGAGGCCGCAGATGATGATGAAGTATTTGGAGGGTGGGAGAACTGGTGGTGTGGACGTCTGGTTGGCAGCAGCTTCGTCGTAGAGGAATGGTAAGGTGGTGGCGAGTTTTCCGGCGTAGCATGTTGGCATCAGAACGGCGGGGTTGGAGGGGCTCCCAAATGTCCAGTAAGCGAGCTTGGCTGGAAAAGTGGTAGACGCTGGATTTGAGCGAGGGCTGAGCTTGAGATCAAAAGAAAAATACTGAGGATCTGGAGTCTGCGTCATGTTGACTAGATTTGCATGAAGTTCTTTGATGGAGGAAAATTAGGAAAACATTTCGAAGAGAGAGGAAAACGTCATTCATATTCATTTTAACACGTTCTACTTAATTGGGAAGGTGAAAGATACGAGGGGTTATTTTAAGCGGGAGATGTTATTAGAGCGAAACTTTACGAATTCCGTCAGAGTTTGGCATTTTTGGGTTTGGTTGTTGGCATGATTGACTTGGTTGTGCCGAATAGTGTAGCAACTGCCCGTAGACCATTATCATGTTTTAAGCTAATAATTCTATGATACAAGACATCTTGTACGCCTGCAAGCTCATGGGAGACTTAAGAACAACTCTACCATCTTTGGGAAATTGGGAGTTCCTAGTCCCGTCAATGGATCCCACCCCTCTACGGCTTGGAATCCATTGGTGTTACAGCCCGGATTGCTTCCGTTCTTAATGTCGTTCAGAACTTCTGGATGCGCATATAGTGCGGGGCTGATGAAACCGACAGTTGACTTCCCTGCTGCAAGGCGTTCTTCGTTGATGCGAGTGACTATCGATGCAAAGATGGGAGTGCCTGATGATTGATGGTTTAGCACTTGGTTCCTTGATATGCGAGAAAGCGAAGAGAAATGGAGAACCTGAGGACTTACTAGCACTGGTGCCTCCCGAAAGACCGGCCCCTCCACCAACATAAACTGCAATGTTATCACCGTTAGCAGAGACGTCAGGATAGCCACGACCACTACGGTTGTACAATCCACCGTTAGCGCCTAGACTTTCGTTGCCGCTGTAATAGGGGTATGGCGGATTGTGTTCTGAGAAATATCTGTTACACGTTGATGAGTAAGAAATTACATTAACGGCCTCGCACGACAAAGGTTTATACTTACGTATCCAGGGCACTTTGTTGCCATGGAGGAGGGCTATATAGGTTGCTAAAACCACCACCCGTCGAGTATGCGGTGGCATATGGATCGCCAGCTGGATCGTTTGCTGCGCTTTCTGGTTCAAAGACCGTTCGGCCAGGATAGACCTTCGTAGCACCGACAACGGTGAGATAGGGACAACTAGAAATGAGGTCAGTCAGCTAAGAATATTTCCCAGCGACGGATGCGTGGATCACAGACTTGTCAGGGTATCGAGGATTGAAAATGGTTGAGTTCGGTCCCAGGCAGCCAATCGGTGCAGGATTTGCTGGTCTTCCTGCAACACCGGTATCCCCGGACGAAAAGAAAATGGAATGACCTTGCAGACCGAGCTTCATGAACCTAGTCAGGTAGTTGTCAGTATCGGCTCGCGAATCTGAAAGCCACACCACAGCGCAATCAAGTCTTGGGGTTTACTCACTCGTTACATTGTCTTCTCTGGTAGTATTCAGGCTTGTCATACTCCTGTGTGCTGTAGGAGACTGACATGACATTCGTTGGCTTATACACGCCACATTGTAATTGGCCCTTGTAGCCTCCAGGAAGTGGGTCGGGATAAACTGGGTCAAGAGTCGGAGAGTTTCCAGTCTCTCCGAACGCCGAGTAATTGCAATAAGACTATCGGTCTAGATTAGAGCACATCCATGTACGAGTGAATGCAATATAAGGCTCTACAACTTACCCCATCTATAGCGTCTAACCAGTCATTGTAGATTCCTACCCTCGATATATTACCACTTGAGTAATTGATGTCGTCGGTCTGGAAAAGTGTAGCTTGCTGTGGCCAGATGATGGGAAATGCAAGTTCAAAGTCAAGTGATGACTCCCCTCCGGCCTCTGAAACTGGAACAGGGGCAACACCTCCATCAATTGAATCCAGGGTCGGATGCGTTCCTTGCGGAATATAAGGAGTGAAGTTCGCGAAGAAGAGATTGAGGTCTTCTTGGGCGTAAAAGTCTCCATCTTCGAAAATACCAATCTCATTTCCCGGTTGTGCCGTGTTATTGTTAAGAGGCACATTATATAGCGCTCGAATACATGCTGGGGTTATTGCAACATCGCATGTTGATAAATTGGCATGGTCAACATGTGCAGGCATCTCAACCATCTTGATTGGGTCACGCTGTCTGGAGTTGTCTCTTTTCTTTAGTTCAGACTTTCCCGGTGTCAACCACTTGGGAGCTCGGAGATCCACGCCCGGGGTGATATAGTCAATGTGTTTTTGTATGGCCTTTGGGACATGATAGCTGGAAATGAAATGTCAGAATAGCACTGTGGAAGCAACACACAATGTGAGAGAGTCTAGTCAGAGGGTCTGAGACCTATACTGACAAAAGGATTCGACCTACACTTCACAAGCAGCAACAGAATGCCCAGTATCTGTATGCTCATAACGATGGTACTCGGTCTTGAGAAGGTCTTCTATTTCATAAACAGAGGCATTGAGTGCAAGCCATCCCTTGTTATCGGAGTGAGCAATGCGGTGTCCCGGGATGCCAGAAGAGATCAACCAATTTCGCACGGCTTCAGAAGTCTCTTCGCTTGGAGCGAAGGCATCAGCAACCTGCTCCGAGGTCCAATGTTTTCCGTAATTAGGCGAAGCTGGATGAGAGCTGTATATCTGGTCAGGACGAACTGCAGGAGGGCAAGTAGTTATGTTTCTAGAAAAACATACACATCCATAAGGTATTCCATGCCTCGATCGAGATTGCTTTGGGATAATCCGATACGCATTGGAAGCTTCGTTGAAGGGTGAATTCTATCCCGCTTCGTCCATGTTGGGTGTGTGACTTCACGCTTCTCGTGAATTACGTGGGAAGACTGAGCTGAAATGGCCTCACACCATGAAAGCAACGTCGCCACCGCAATGGAAGTCAACACTCGAACCATCTTGAAGGATACCTTCTGAAGGCAATGGTAATTGGGTGTCTATGAAGCTACGATCATTGAACCGCATGTCTATGAATATGAATGCCATTCTTAAAAATGTTGATGAAGGTAGTTTGCGTGACGCGCTAGTTCAATATCACTAGATAGATAGGAAGGTGTTTTATGCGAGAGTTTGATGAAGCTTGTACGAGCTCCCACAATAGGCTAGCTCGATAAAACGGCAGGCCGGCTAAAGCATTATCGTAGGCACTAAGAGGGGAATTCGACAAGGTTTGGCGCCAAACTGCGTGTGAAGACTGAGCACGACATCTTCTCGATAGAAGATGTCAAAAAATCATGGAGAACCAAACGCGCAGGAAAAAGTCAATTCGAACTGCGCCCAAAGCCGAGACTGTGATGCGAAACAAATCAAATTTCTGTACCAAACATGAGGAGATTCAGGTACCATGGCACGCATGCGTGATACCTGTGTGGACGTTAAAGGACATGATGTCACTTCTAGTATGAATAATATATTACCTAAGATCCCTATCGCAAAAAGTCCCGCGACCTCTTACCTCCAGCGCCTGGCACTCTGATGGCCGCCTCAATGAGAGCCGATGATGATTCCGATTTGAAAAATCTTTTGGCCAAAAGCTCTCGAGAGATAATACGTTGCTCTGCAATACGGAACATTTAGGTCATCCAAATCGGGGAAAATTTGCGACCTGGTTTCCACGAAGAAGTTCAAAAGCGTCCATTGGAGCTCCTTGGCATGTCTCTACCCTAGCTCATAGAGTGCACAGCTGGACGATCATGGAGAAAATGCCGTGATTCCTCTCTTTATTTGCTTTTTGGGAAAGCGTCTGGTAGAGCTCGTACTCTAGCAAGACGCTCGCATGACCATTACCTACATTCTACGGACCACGGGTTATTTCACCGACGATTGCGATCCTTCTGTTATCACTATTTATTGCAAGTCCGATTTGATTCTTGTCTTGGTTTGTTTCTCTCTAGCCCAGCCGAAGCGTGAAAAGTCAACATCTTGTAAATTGCCAATCAAGGTTTCTCATTTGCTTCTTCATTCATTGCGCAAAACTGAGCATGATAACGAGGCAGTTGAAAAGACAATTACTGTTGCACGTCCAGACGGCCCAGCTTTTATCCTAAGCTCCACCACACCTTAGCACTGTGTTTGCATCAGGTCTTCAAAACCCTGATCCATCGGCTAAGGCAGCACAAGCTCCAGAGCACCTAATAGCTGATGTGCAGCACGACTCCCTCCGGAAAACCTGCTAGAACTGCTAGCTGTAAGAGCGCTTTCGGTTGAGCATTGTGCTAAGTCTTTCAGGTCTCGAATCACTCTGATCGCTTGGGTTATGACTACACTCCATGTCTGGCTCTTCTCCAAAGTCCCGTGATGATTCTGTTCAATGTTCCGGCTCCAAGATTCTACCTTGTTGTCGAAAAGTGTGTTGTGAACAGAAATATTGAATTTATCTGGATTACTGGGGAAAAAAAAACATCCTATCAGTGTGCCTCCTCAAAGGGAATTTGAGAAACAAGGAAACGATATTGGCAGCCTCTTTTCTGTTTGCTCTGACTCCCACACCCCAACATTCAATCGTTCCCGAACAGCCGTTACCCAAGAGACCTGTAATAGGATCATTATTACATGAGGTTTACTTGCGAGTCGCTAACACAAGCACAGCAGGCCAAGTGAATTGTCTTATAGTTCCCTCCGGTCCCATTTTTGAGGTTACTTCATTGAACAATCGGTCAATCTCAGGATCACCATCGCCAATCGCCTCCTTGAACCCCGGGAATAGCACACTCATGTACTTTTTCAATTCCGCTGCGTCCCATTCGACCTTCCAGAATGACGGGTCTTCATGCACCGTCATCTTCTCTCCCTCGGCCACATTCGACACGGCTTCGACATCAAATCCGCACGCCTCCCGACCGAAGAATGGTAACGTCGCGTACTTGTTCCATTTGATACGTTGGACGTCCTTCCAAATCGACGGGTCAAATGGTATATAGTCTAGCCAACTCGCCATGCCGTCCGCAGCGCGCTTGAACCCCGATTGCCTCGCCGGTCCACTACCCTGAATCACCTTTGCCCAATTGCGCATCATGATCTCGTCGAGAAGTGGCTGGCAAGTTGGGTAGAGTTCTGGCTCAGCGAAAGTTGGTCGACCATAGAACCAGAACGCCAGCGTGCCACCAGGCTTGAGTACCGTGGCGAAGCTCTTCAGCGCATCATGCTCGTCCATCAGCACCATGGCTTCTGCAGCGGCTATCATATCGGCGGATTGAGGTGGGTGGTGCGCCGTTAGGTCTTCGCCCTTGGTATGCGTAAAGGATATGCGCGAGGGCGGGAATGAGGCAAGTCGACGCTTCGCTACGGTGAGGTGCGTGTCGTTGTTATCCGACGCGATGACGTGGGCGAAGCGTGAGGCGAGCTCTGCGGCGACTTGGCCGCCACCGCAGCCGATGTCATGGGCGAGATCCCATGAGTTGGAATGCGCTGCGTGATGCGCATACATGAGGTTGTAGAAGGTTTTGCTGTAGTTGGGACGGGTTGAGATGTAGGCATCCCAGAAAGCCGAGTCGTCGGCTGCGACTTTCCAGAAATTTTCCGAGTCTTCTTGCTCAGTGTTACCGTTGACCGTGTTGGTTTGAGATACTGCTGTTGCCATCTTTTCTTAGCACTTCTGTAAATCGTACGCCGTGATGGAGCAACGAAGTGAGAATTCAGGGGAAGCTGGCTAGGCAATCCCGAGATGTGGCAGCATTTTTACTTCTTACTCTCAGGAAGAAGACGTCCTATTTTGGGGCCGGTTTACAGACATGGAGTCTAGTTTTCCTGGTTCCCTAATCTGCCGTGCAGCTGGATTGCCTGCATACAGGGTCTCGAAGGCGGATACTCCTCCTCGGTCCGGCTTAGCATCAGCATCAAAAGCAAGTCCCTCCCATAGCGCAGATTAGGTTTGATGGCGCATTTTTGCCCATTTCGTGTCGCCCTTCCTTTTGGATATGCAGCTTATATGCGCATGAAAATCGACAAAATTTTTCATCACTACGTCACAGTAACTTTGCATATTTCTTGCTTTTCCAACCTGCATTTTATCTGCGTTTGCGTAGCGAACGCTTGCTTGCTGGTATTGAAGCGCTTGGAGGAATACTATTGATCTAATGCCCCCCCGCAACCTACTGATCCTCTAAGTGCACAAATTCTGGGATCAGAAAATCAATGATGACACCGGATTCGAGTATGGTACATGATCAATCGGCCAATGGAAAAGAGTATTAGATGGGCTCGTGCACAGACTATTACAAGGGCAGTTTGCAGCCTAGCCTTACTAAAGCTTCGTGTATTTCTGATCGATCATTAGATCAGATGACGCCTCTCAAATGTGGGGGCTCAAAGTCCTCAATCAAGAAAGAATACCGCGTTATTATCAGTAGCGCCCCTGCATCAAGTTTTATCACACAGCATGATGCTGCTGTGCATAAGATTGCTAGGACTTAGGATGTCTTAGAAATGGGCTGTACGACGATCCATGTGGTCGCAGCGCTGGCTCCAATTCCACGTACCCAAGGCTCTCGTCTCGGCCTGATTGCTGGATTTGTGTATCCACTTGACGCGCAAAGCTTGAACACCGGCAAGAGTCCATTTGGTATGTTCACGCTCTGCCCATTCCAGATCTTTGCTCCGCTTTCGGAGCTCTAGAACCTTTTTAGATTCCGGAGCCAATCCGAATCGAGCTTGCTCATGGACTGAACTACTTTTCAACTGGATGCACGAAAGCTTTAATCTAGCCGCTTTCACAACATGCACAAGATGAAAAATATAATCGGCTTTCGAAATCGGTTATTCAAGCCGTTTGACCTAACCAGATTATTCCCAATTAATATGATACATCCTGCCCTTTGCAAGATCGTAATAGCGGCAAATTAGTACTTTAGATACGAATGCTATCGTAGCTATGTTGTAAGATTTATCAATACCGGATAGGTATACAACTTGCACGCCAAGCCTTAGATTGCTGAATGCTCCGAATTTGGATTTAGCGTGCCGTCCAAGAATGTTTGTTAGATATACAGGTTGAATGCTTTTTGAGTTGTTGTTTCGCTACGTCATATCGTATTCTCATGATGGCCAAAGGTCGTTTCAACTTTTATACCTTCCAATGATTGACTTTCGAGAGCAGCGGAATCTGCCTGGATATCTGTCGCGTTGACACCAACCAGGTTGCGAAGGGAATTATGATCCTGAGCTGTATTGCTTCGGTCGTGCAACTCATGGTCCCCTGCAACCGAGGTGATGCCGTTGGATAATTTGCTGAAATAGGAGCTGCCTTTGGATCTCTGCGAACCTTCTCTCCGCCAAAGAGGAGCCAGTGTTGGCAAACAGGCTCCAACAATAGCTATAGCATTTTCTGCGTATAGCCAAAACAGTGGACCAGCAGTATACCCTGAATTAACATCCATTAGCTTGCAACCACAGCAGTCACTATTTGACAAGCTCACAAAGCGTATCGTAGAAGAAACCTTCCGGATCCCTATCCGTGAAATTGATAACCGACATGAACGAAATGAGCCGAGCAATTCCAGATCCAACCACACTGTGAGACGTATCAGTATGCGAAGGAGTTGCTCATCATCTTTAGAAAAGATTTCACGTACACTGTTCCCAGAAGGAAAATATCGAAAAGGGCAATCTTTCTCTTCCAAGGCATATTAAGCATCCACACCATAGGCAATGGAAGTGCAAGAACCATGACATCAAGGATCAGATCCGAGAAAGCAAGTGATTCGTACATCTGCTGCACATTGATACACCTTGTACCATAATCGATTTCAAAGCTGTCCCAGAAGATATGAGCGGGGATGCATTGCGATGCCATGACGACAGTATATGATACGGTCCAGGCAATCACCAATCCCATCACTGCTGCGCTTGCGATCTTGAATGGTCGGATGGTGAAGATGCGGCGATAAAACAATACTACAGAAACTTTGACGACACCCAGGTTTAAAGTTGTGAGGATCTCGTTGGCGTATCGACACTACATTCATTATCAGTATGCGTGCCTTTGCCATGACTGTTCCATGATTTGAAAAGATTTTCTCGCCATCACAAACGAGTGTATTTACCTTTTCATAATTAGAAAGCTCAGGAGTGTGAATAAGTTCGCCATTGGGCCCGAGTCGTTGATGTTCGCCCATGCCCCCTATCTCCGCAGCTGATGAAGTGTCAACAGGAGATCATTAATGCACAACGCATGCACGAAAGAGCACGCGCTTAGGCATGAATTGAAATGAAAATGCCGAGTGAATCGTACCAAGGATTTCTACAATTCCGGCTGCAATACAAAGTACCTAGAAGCACGCGCAATTAGTCTTCCGCAATAGACTTAGAGAAAGAGTCGTTTGTAAAACACTTACCAGTGCGAGCAAAATTGACCAATCATCCCAGCCATAATTGGCACGACTTCTGCGCCGAGCAAAGAATCGAAGTATAACAACAATGATGGCCAGGAGTGTTAAAGCCAGACCGACGCCAACGAGCACTGATTTGTTGTATTGCGATACAGCTGAGTCATCTTGAATGCCCATACTTTCTTGCGCTGCAGTCCTTGATGGCGAATCGAAAGATTCAAGATCAAAAGTGTGGGATGTGTAAGTGTCGGAATTTTTTGGACCTCCTTAAGCGTGAAGTAACATGGCGGACTCCCATGCAACTGGAATTAGAATGTCTAGAGAATCGCTAAGACATCGATACATGGATTTGAAAAAGGGCAGTGCGAAATGGTAAGGGGTTGAGTGTCCAAGGTAACAGCATGGATCAAGAAGGATGCTGGGGGTGACTGAAGATGTATGAACTCAGGAATGAGACAAGGACCGACAAAGATGCAAGACGATTAATCCAGAGTAGAGACGAATCAGACTCAACAAGCCCTGCCATAAAAAGAAAAAAGGAAGCTTACTACGGAGCT
The DNA here is from genome assembly GCA_021030915.1 of Astrothelium macrocarpum. NCBI lineage: Eukaryota > Fungi > Ascomycota > Dothideomycetes > Trypetheliales > Trypetheliaceae > Astrothelium > Astrothelium macrocarpum. Next base: position 110,846 of record JAGEMR010000005.1, on the reverse strand, counting down.
ACAAAGCGGCTGAATGCGTAGCCGCCTGAGGTGCAGGCATTGCCTAGATCGTAGCACTTCTGACTTCACTAAGGACTAAAACCCCCTAGCTTGATAAATGGTGTAAGCACCTCCGCACCACATGCGCATCTCATTTCTACGCAACTTGACCAACATTAGCGGCCAATGCGTTACGTGTAAAACTTGGGGATACTAACCGTTGGCCAGTTTGGAGCAATCAAACAACGGATGCTGATCTGCGTGTACCTGTCGCCTTTTGATGCCACGCGGCGTAAAAAGATTCTCACGCCTGCTTCTCGCCTTGCCGATCTCTGCATGGCTTGCATCGAGTGGCGTATGCAGCGGTGCAGTCATCGAGTACGGAATACACGCCGAACGACTGAAGAAGCTGGTAAAACCTGCTTGGCCTTTGCCGAAACTAGACCGGTGAACAATCAATGCCGTTTATGGCACGGGCCGGGGTTTTTCCGGCAGATGCTTCTTGGCCGCAGTATCCAGTTTTACTAGTCTGTTATCCTGTTAGTTCTTATACCACACCCAGCACAAGTCTTACGCTAAGTATAGCATTGGCTCGGAACAATGATCAATTAGGCCTCCACCTCCATTTGAGAATCACGCTATTCGGTCTTCCTACTCTGTAAGTGAACTCCTATGCCACACGTATACGCTGCATGGAGCTGGGTGCAGCCCCAAGCGTCCCTGCTTTTCATATAGGGCATATCGTGGTATGATAATGCATGGTTCACATGCATCTCTTAATGAAATTTTCTTTTCTCGCTTAGCTTATTCGCCTACCTTGCATGTCGTGGGTGGCGGCCATCCACCAACGTGGACATGAGCCTCAAATGCTTCAATTTCAAAAAGGAACAAACAGATCCTGTATTACTTTTCAACGACCGTCGTCTCATTAAGATTGGTCTAGGGCGTTAGATCTGCCCCCTTTTCAAATGGAGGGCTTTCTCAGCCACTTACGCGCCAAGTTATCTCATGGCTCGCAAGTTTTGACGAGTCATGATACCGACTTTAAAGAATCTTTAGCGCGATGGAGTCACATTGATCTCAAAACGCCTGTAGCTGTTGTGTTACCAGTCGACGAAGCCGATACTGTCACGACGGTGAGTTCGTGAACTGAAGTTTGACGACTAGTATCTTCTTCAAAGCCACTGATTAATTATGATTCAATGTGTAGGTTAGAGAAGCAATTGGCGCCAACGTGCCATTCGTCCCTGCAGCTGGTGGTCATAGTCCCTGGTCAACAATTGAAAATGGCATTATAATTGATTTGCGTCGGTTCAAAGGGGTCGAGGTCGACCAGGCCAAGCAGATTGTTACCGTAAAAGGTGGTCTGTTAATGAAGGAGCTGCAAGTTGCATTAAGCCAAAACAAGCAATTCACAGGCAAGGCTAGTTTCAAAGACCGAGTTGGCAATGGCTAATCATTCGTGCAGCCGTCGCAAACGGTAACACTGTTGGTGTTATACCCTATTTTCTTGGAGGAGGGATAAGCTCCTACAGCCCGTTGATCGGATATGCATGCGAGAACATACTGGCAGCAAGAGTTATTACAGCAAACGGTGAGGTTGTTGAAGTTTCGGAAACCCAGAATGCAGACCTTTTGTGGGCTATTCGCGGAGCAGGACAGTTCTTTGGTTTGGTTACTGAGCTAGTCCTGCAAACATATAATCCTTCTTTGATTGGACCCAATGGCATACGACAAATTGGTGTGGTATTTTTCCCAACAGAGAGAGCCGTCGAAGTTTGCAAAACGCTTAAGCAGATTGCAAACAATGGTAAACATGCGTCATCAGGGCATTTTATGGTCATGAACGATCCTACGAAAGGGCGCGTTCTCATGGTTGCCCCACAATACTTTGGCACTGGACCAGAACTGCAAGCGACCTTCAAGCCTTTGATCGATTTGGGACCTTTGGAACATATGCACCAAGACTCTACATTTGAAGCCCACAGTGACCACCTGGGTTGGATGTGTCCCAAGGGAGAATTCAAACGTTTTAGTCAGACCGGACTTCAGTCGATAAATCCCGAGAACTTTGCCAAGCTTGTCGATCTTCATAAAGAGCTCATTGAGACGTGTCCCGGATCTGAACGATCAGTCTTTACACTTGAATGGCATACACCAACACCGGAGAAAGGCGTGAGAGAGAAAGAAACGTCCTTTGGCCTGAAGGACATTGACATCTGGCTGTGAGTTGATCTGATGTACTCCATGGCGAAGGCGGTTTGCTGACTCTAAAATTTCTGCTCCATTTTAGCAATATCCTTTCATGGTACACCGATCCAAGTTTACATGAGAAAGTTCTGGACTTTGATCGCAGAGCACAGGAATTGATGCGCTCAGATTCAATAGAAGAAGCATATATTGCGTACACCAACACTAGTAGAACTGATCCCATTGGGTATCGCTATAAGGGATCCGAGAGGGTGAAAAAATTGAAAGCCCTGAAGCAGAAATGGGATCCACATGGCGTTTATACCAAAGAACTTCTGTAGCCTTTCAAGAATCAATAAAGCTGGCCATCCAGGTCAACACTACCCAAGATCATGCCTGTTTAAGGAGTCTTGTCAATGAAAAAAGCGTGTTGCTTTCCATGTATCATTCTATCAGTAGTTTAAAAGTGTGTCTCGAGCTGCTCAGTGGGCGATCTCGGGGATATTAACGTGTACCCAGTAGATACTTCGTAGAATTCACGAGCACTGAGGCTAATGTTCATGGCACAAGAAATCTGGCGAATTGTTGACAATGGCATTCCTCTGAGCCAGGGTTCCGTTAAGGTGTAGCTTTCCGAGGCAATTGAATACATGCAGACTTATTAAAAACCACATATGCGCTAGTATTTTGCAAGACAATGCATTAGTGCGCAGGCTTCACAAATGCTCAGTAATATGCCAGGGCCAGGCCGGACTCTAGGTGCATGGCTTTCTCCAGCCTCCGTGTATAGGGCACATGGGGCGTACAAAGCGACGTCGCCATCATTGTCGAGGTAGTTGGTGGATAGTGGCTGCAATGTAACCGATCCTCAACCAATCAACTTGTCAAACTCCATTAATTGGGCTGATTCTCAGAGATTCTCGTGCTGGACTTCCATGACAAGGCCCTTGGATCAAAGTAGAAACCCTCCGTTATGTTGACCAGAACCGGAAATCTGAGCGAAAAGGGCGTTGCAGGGAACAACGAATAGGCTGGTCTTAAATAGAGAGTTCTCCCAAATCGTTCTTTAGGACTTTGCAGAAAAATGGCTTCGTCTACTACCACGACTATCCTCATTACGGGCGCGAACCGCGGTTTGGGATACGCCACAGCCCAGATCCTTGGCCAAAATCCAAACCATCATATCATTATCGGCAGCCGCACACTCTCCAAGGGCACTGAAGCAGTTGAGAAGCTACGCAAAACTAGCCAGGCCTCCTTCGAAGCATTGGAGATCGACATCACGTCACCTTCCTCCGTGCAAGCGGCAGTATCCAGCGTAGCCACCCGCCACCAAGGGAAGCTATCGGTCCTCATCAATAATGCCGGCATTAACAACCAGGATCGAGACTTGACAACCAGCATCAATACCAACGTGGGTGCAAACGTTGCCGGCCCTGCAAGCGTCACAGATGCATTCCTTCCGTTGCTTCTGAAGGCACCGTCGCCACGACTCGTGTTCGTGAGTACCATCCTGGGGTCCTTGGCTGCAAAGGCGGACCCTCAGCACACATTTTATGGCCTCCCATTTCCCGGCTACCGCGTCAGCAAGGCCGCCCTTAACATGCTGATGCTAATTTACCATGCGGACTTGAAGGACCGGGGCGTTAAGGTCTTTGCGGTGTGTCCCGGCTTCCTTGCCACAGACTTTGCCGGCCCCGCAGACGAAATGAGGAAGATGGGGGCCATTGAAGCGGAAAAAGGTGCTGAAATCGTCTATGACGTCGCAGAAGGTCGTAGAGATGCCGAGGCTGGCAAAGTCGTCCACATCGACGGCGTGCACCCTTGGTAAGGTGAAATTTGGAATGGACCCTGCAAGCGCTTTCTTGTACGCACGCTTAAAGATGCGGTGGATGATAGTGAGCTGTTGTAAGAACACTAGGCAAAAGCTGATCGCACTGCGCAGTTGCTAAGCGAGGCTGTTGAAAGAAAAAGTAAATAATTTACACGAAACTGTAACTAATGGAAAACTTCTCATCCGGGTCTTCCAGCGGCCCGGTCAACCCTAGCACGACCTTGGATGATGACTCGCTTTGCACCACTTGCACTACCAGTACCAGATATATCACCGATGAACCGATGGGAGCGGGGCCTCATACTATACCTGATCAAGTGATATCTTGAGAAAATTACAAACTAGATAGTACGATTCAATAAGCGAGATATTGATTGGTTAATCGATCATGTATCGATCCACTGTACTAGCTAGAGGGGCCTCTCTTCGTGCTCCGTCTAATGACTACTAAATACGCCACACCGGTTGTAATTCAATTCGGGGCGTTCCCGTCACGGGACGCTCCTCGTAACGGGGCGCTCTCGATCCGTTCTCCGGTTTAGTGCTGCACTATAAGTTGTGCTTTCGCGTTCTGACGCCACCAACGCGAGTGGAAGTGGTCTGGTAACAGTATGTGGTCCTTGCGAAACGGAGAATTCGTGCACCTTGCGTGTAGATCTTTCGGAGCTGTTTCTCTATACACCTGGGTCGTGAAGCGGGAAAAAGAAAAGACGTTGGATGGTAGAAAGAAAATAAACTTTACGTAACGTATTCAGTCTTTTATCAATGTACCGGGGCATCAAATTGGCGCGCGAAAACGTCAAACGTCTTTGGCACTGTGACCCTTGAAAGTCGAGCAAAGACTATGTGTCCATTGGAAGCGAGCCATCGCTCAAAGCCACCACAGATCAACGAATTTCGGGCCAGCTATCATGTTGGCATTGCAGGCGGTGGTTTGGTAGGACTTTTGCTTGCAATTTGTCTTCGACAAATCGGATATCATGTTTCAGTATTTGAGCAAGAGCCTCAACTGAAAGAGGTAAATCACCAACTACCCATCCACACAATACATCAGTATTTCAAAGAGCTCATATTGATGGCAAGTGAATCTGATTCCTTTCTTTACGATGTCATAGATTGGTGCGGGCATCATCTTACCTGCCAACGCTTGCCGGGCACTTGATCAGGCAGGTGTATTGGAAAAAATTGAAACTCGTGCTGTTCCACCTCAGGCATGGGTGAGTCATTCGTATCGAGATGGAACTATTCTGTCGCGTATGGAACTGGATCCCTACATTAAGAAAACCTATGGCGTCCCATTTCTGGTGATCCATCGACCAGAATTACGAAACATCTTATTTGAGGAAGCTAGGCTTCACGGTGCCGATATCTTTTTAGGAACGAAAGTTGATTTTTCAAATACCGACTTTGAACGTGGGCTTCTACGTTCGACAGATGGTAGGACCTTTGAGGTAGACTTGATCATTGCCGCGGATGGCCAACAGTCTGCGGCTAGGGAATGGCTTTCAGGCAAACCAAATAATCCTCTGCCCACAGGAAGAATGGTGAATCGTATCTTGATGGGTGTAGATAGGATGAAAGAGCTTGGATTGGAGTCACTGATCTCACCGCCCTGTATCAATGTATGGCTTGGCCCCGAAAGCCTTGCGGTTGGATATTTGTTAAAGGACGTCTTCAACTTTGTCCTAACCTGCTCTTCTGAAAAGGAATCAATTTTTGTTGGGCCTAAACCTGTGGAGAAAAAAGAGCTTGAAGCCGTGTTTGAGAAGTGGGATCCCAGAATCCGCTCGCTGGTTGATAATGGCCACGGCTATCTAAAATGGCTGCTGTTGAGCAGTGATAACAAGCCATCTTCTTGGGTCCATCATCAAGGCGGTAAAATGGCGCTTGCATTGACCGGCGATGCTGCTCACGCAATTGGACCGTTCATGTAAGGCACAATCTGGTCTGAGAAGGCGCATTTCTATTTGTGATTTTACTAATTGCCCGAGTTGCAACAGTGGCTCAGGTGCTGCTCTTGGATTTGAATCAGTGTCGGTGCTTGCTAGGCTCCTCGCCCAAGTCAATCAGCAATCTGACGTACACAAGGCCCTGGATCTCTACGAAGAGCTCCGTCGACCTCGTACGGATGTAGTAGATCGCATGACCCAAAAAATGGGCCATGTATGGTTGCTCCCCGACGGAGAATTGCAACGAGAGCGAGATCGGATCTTTCTCCATGAACGGCCACCTCTACCTGGGTATCCTCAAGCTCTGGAAGACCCCTTTTTCCAGCCATGGCTGTACGGATTTGATGGAAGACACACGGCAGAGAAAGCATGGAAAAGCATTGATACAACAAAGTAATGGAACAGAATGATCTTTTCTAAGATCTATACCAAATATTATTATATACAACACAACACCATAATCTACATATGTGTGATGTAATTTTATGCCAAGGGAAACCACTGATTAAACCGATTTTGTGGGTCGTATTTAGCCTTTAGAGTTTTTAATCGTGGAAGGCTGTCCCCATAAATCACCTCAAGTGGTTCATCACCGTGTGCGAAATTAATGTAGCTTAGAAAATATTAGTACGAATGGTCATAAGGCACCAACATTGTAGAGAACTTACGATGCGTTCTGAGACAATCCGCTCGTTGACCACCACAGGCTGCGTATCTTCTCTCCCCAAGCATTGGCTGGCTCATTCAGACTGCTGTCTGAGTACCAGGGAATGGCCACAACATGATGGGGTACCGCACGCCATGGATAGGACGACGTAGCATTTCCAAGTGCAACCGCTTTTTGAACAGGATAGTTCTCTGCTAGGATGCTAGTCAAGCCGAATGCAGCGGGATTTGAAGCGACAAAAGTCTTGAACTCTGTATAGACATCTGCCCAAGTTTTGGCATCAAGCTGACCCAGAGAGGCTCCGTATGCAGGCTTGTAGTCTCCGTCTTCGCAAAACGAGTTGCCCCACGTGTTCCATGTGCTGTATGGGATTTCCGTTCCCGTGTTATTGTTTGCTAGCTTTATAATTGGAGCGAATGCTTTCACAGCTTCGGAAGCATTGCCAATGAAGATTGGTATAGCGCTGACACCTGGCGTATAGTCCGGTACACCGCTTGTTGAGAAGAGGAAGTCAATCTGCATGTGAGGCTTAAGTTCAAGATCATTGACAGCCGCCACAAGCTCTTCGACTTTGTCATCTGGAAATGTGAGTATGGCTTGCCAGGCTACATTTTGATCTTCTGGGATCGGATATGATTTGACGACAGCAGACGTGATAATGCCGAAATTGGCTGCTGCTCCTCGAAGAGCCCACCAAAGATCAACATCGCTCGCATTGACATGAACGACATCACCAGACGCTAAAACGACCTTTGCGGAGAGCAACTGATCGACGCTGGTACCGTAGAGACCCATAGAGCGTGTGAGTCCTCCTCCGAGGGCAGCTCCGAGGAAACCCAAGCAATTGCAAGTCGGATTGGCGAATCTTGCGCCATTGTTGTACGCTGCGCTGACCATCTCACTGACGCGTACGCCTCCTTGGATCTCAGCCTGAGTCTTTTCGGCGTTGAAGGTTATGTTGCGTAGAGTTCCTATGTTAATGATCACGCCACATTCGCCCAAGTCGAATGTGTCTGCCCAACCATTGCCACCATTCTGCGCGACGAACGTGTAATTATGTTCGTTGCAGTATTTGACCTATACACGATTAAAAACTGATGCTTGAGTTGTTGAATACATTGCTTACAGTTGCAGCAACATCGTGCTCGGTAGAGACATTTACAACAATCTGAGGATTTGGTGCACCGTACAAACTCCATCGAGGAATGCTAGCAGTAGAGTTCAAGATACGACTGCCGGGCGATAATAATGCGGAAAGCTCTCCAACAGTGGAACTGGGACATCCGGCAGCCACAACCAAAGGAATAAAGGCAAAGAGGAGACATAGTCTGGCGCAGCCAACAATTAAGCTGCCAGCACAGTGAGATTGCATGTTTCCAGATTAGATGTTTTGAAAATGATTAAAGAAACGAGTGAGGTACCTGGGGGGCAAAACCGAGTAAATGAAGTAAATGAACTCATGGATATCCACCTTCTGCAGATCCGAGCAAAAGGAACGTACCTCCGCCACGCCACGTGCGTGATAATACAATGGCTCGTGGATTACTAGGATCGACTTGGAGCTTGAGCAGCTAAGGTCCGAAGATCTCGTCTAGATGTCTGCGCCGCAGGAACATGGCGAAATTGTCGTCCCGTCCTAGCGGAAAGACGGGAGGGCGACAACCGAACCAAACAACCGAAATGATTCGGCGGGTCACTAGGATGAGATGAGTGGCTTGGATTTACTGACTAGATCAGCCCTCTAGCAATGGTTCATGTGTAATAATGGTCAAGGGCCAACATAGTGACCAGGTCTGCACGGCGCCCTATAAGGAATGTAGTATGGAGGCGAAGGATTTACTTTGCCCATTGCGGTTCTATTTCCGTACGTGCAGACACTTGCCACGCGGGGCAGGGAAGCTAGGATTGCTCATTAAATCCGGAGGGTGGGTGGATCTTTTAGTTGATGCTTGCGAAGCTGTTGATGAGCAGGAACTAAGTCGTCAGCTGTCAGCTCTTGACAGCGATATCATCGTAGCTAAATACTCAAAGCGCCATCATTGGATGACTTGTGTGTTGTATTCATTAATTGAAAACGTGTAGTTCACGTTCCCAGAGTACGGGCCGAGCACCAGGGTTTGAAGAGTGCCAAATCTTAGGTAAGCTCTTACCTTGGATAAGAAATACCTCATCGAAGGAAGTAGGCAAAATTACAGCAAAACTACTGCATCCTCGTCTTACGGCAAATTAATTTTGCTAACAGCTGCTTCAATTCTCACACCTATTTGGCTGATGTTCTTAAGAAGTCAGTCATGAGTGATCCCAAAATCCCTTCTCTGGTGATGAGAGATCAAAGAAACTATGCCAGATGGTTTTGCGAAGAGTCCAAGAGAACTGTCTGATTTGATTGATGTCTGGACTCCTACATGCTAGCAAGAGATCACATCGGAATTGCGTTGGCCAATTGCTCGCATGTCGTTCCTATAGCACTACGGCTTCCGGAAACTTGCATTGAGACGGGATCGAGAAGGTTTTGATAAAAGCAGGTATTGTCTTGCGTGATACATCTTTAAGTGTGGCCATCGATTTACTTCATAATTATGGAACGAAGCGGATCGTGAGGCAACGTTCCATAAATTGCGAGATCAAGTGGACCTGTCCACGTCGGACCCGTTGCTAAATTATTTTCCGTCGGCAGCAGATGCGAATCTTATCCGTCATTGCTGCCTAACGGGTTTTAGTTCTAGTCTATGAATATCGTGAACATTCAAAACTTTTTTCCGACCCGGAAACCCATTAATGATAATGTAGATGCAATTAAATAGAGGTCAGTGTCCATCAATTTGTCCTGGAATTTTCAATCTTCGTAACAAGTACGTCGCTTGCACCTACGCTGGTTAATTCGTCCATGACGACGGCTATTCTTTTCCTTTCAACCATCACAGAGACCGCAACCCAGTCAGTCTCTTCAAGTGCCATAATAGTCGGAGCTCGTTTGCCGGGAGTTACTTTGCTCGCAGCATCCAGATTTAGCCGCTCGACATTATACGTGCAAAGGACATATTTCTGTGCGTCTGATGTAGCAGTCAGAGAATGTTAATATGTCGAGAGCCGCGTTACTCACTAATGACACCCTTTATCCTTGCAGTGATAAGATCAACAAGTCGTGGATTTGAAACATGCTTGGATTTGATCAAGACGGCCGTGCTGTCGATCACTGTCGATATAGCCTTCAGTCCCGCAACTCGCATCGTCTCCCCGGATTCTACGAGATCAAGGATACCATTTGCAACGCCAAGTGCACAAGCAGTCTCCACTGAGCCACCAAGATTAACAATGGTTGTTCTCAAAGGCGGCCGTTCGTCGCCATTGACTGCATTCTTTTGCTCCTTGCTCTCAAGATCCTGGAAATATTTTTCGGCCAAATTGACAAAACTTGTGGCCACAGTCTTGCCGATGAGCTGCTCTGGCTTGCTGATTTCTCCTTTTTCTGGAACCTGCACCTGTAGTTTGCACCTTCCAAAGTCTAGATCCAATATTTCCACCACGCCAGTGGTGCCTGTAGGGGGCTTCTCTGTTTCATGTTCGGCAACCTGATCTCGTCCAGTTATACCAAGATCGACTCTCCCTTGGCCCACAAAAACAGGAATGTCAGATGCTGGTAGGAATACGAGAGCAAGCGGATGGTTTTTGACCAATGCTATGTCAAGGCGATTGTGGCGGTGGAATTGAATGTCAGAGCCTGCGAGTAGATTCAAGGCCGATTCGTTCAGACGACCCTCTGCGTAGTATTAGCTTCTCGAGCGGTGAAGCTTTGTTTGGCGCTCGTACTCTTGGGCACAGCGAACAATAAGCGATCATTGAGACTGGCAAGCTCATCAATCAGACAAATTGATTCCCGACGTCCAGCCATGACAAGATGAGAATTTGAAAGGTGACCTACTGATGGACAAGATCCATATTACGATTTCCAACGTGCTACCGCGTGCACCCGAAGCCTGACTCGACGCAAACAACTATTGAGGTCCGCTCTCAACGCCGCGCTTGGTCGGCAAAGCGGAGAGTTAGATTGGATGATCATATATCCCGCACACGATAAGACAAAGAATCCAAGTCGCACGTGGGGCGTTGTAGGGTTTTCAATACGCAGAGTCTGGGATTGGTCTTCTAAGTAAAAAGCCGCTAGCTAGCAATGGTATCGACGGGGATTGCCTATGGTAAAGTGACTGAAAGTCTCTGCGATGTCGGAATGCTGGGGTGTACCACTCGATGTTGTGACAAGGGTGTGGACGAGTGGTGCGTCCGAACCGCCTTTGACCTCGTCAAGATGCTTAGCCGCGCGGCACATAGGTCTTTATCGATAACACTTATTCACACTCCATCCACTCCATCCAAGATTGCGACTTGCTTGTTCTACACTACCTCTGGCCCAAATCTCTCGAACTCACCACCAAATAACGGTTCGCGAACAAAACAAAGCGTATCGGACCGATTCAACATGGATTCGGCAAAGGTTCCAGTGAAGCTCGTCAAGGTCACTCGTGTCTTGGGAAGAACCGGTATGTTCTATGGACGGAAAAATCGAAAATGGCAGGATTGACAGTATTCAGGCTCTCGTGGAGGTGTTACACAAGTGCGCGTCGAGTTCATGGATGATACAACTCGAAGCATCATCCGCAATGTCAAGGGTCCCGGTAAATATCATCCTATTCTCCCTGGAAGCTGAATGGCATTTGTGCTGACGCTCTTCTGTAGTCCGCGAAAATGACATCTTATGCCTACTTGAGTCTGAGCGTGAGGCTAGGAGGTTGAGATAATCAAGGGATTGCCGCGTCGTTTCTTTCGTGCTGTATTCTATGAAATGTGGAGTTCACGTATACCTGGTGAAGGTGGATTAAGGAAAACATGAACAACTGTCACACATGCGTTGAAATCGCCTGCTGAGGGCCAATGAAACTGCGGCATTCAGGATCGTGGATGCCAGCGCCCTCTGGTCGGGGCTCACCTATTAAGCATATTTAGCACTGAACAAGCATCAAAATACTCTGTGGCCCCAAATCATCCCCTTTTTCTCTCATACAGATCAAGACATTATCTGAGTGTGTCCGCTTTGGTTTCGCCCCATTTAACTTCCCACTAATTAGGTACTGAGCATCCACAAAGGCCTGACCAAATAACCTCCTGATGGATTACCGCATCTGGCCGCTGGCTTTACTCTGGAAAATGAAATTCGATATGATAACCAGACCAATGCCACTCAGCGGCTCTTTGAAAAAGAGCTGCCATCACATCAAAATAAGGACTGGGAAGGACGATTGAAATTTTGATGACATCTCAAGTTAACTTGCGCTTCTTGTATTTACACATAACTTTGTGAAATTCTTCACTCTAAACCGGATGTGGTCGTAACACGAATGGGTCTCGAAATTGCCGCTTGATGAGTTATTTTGTTGAAGTTTGATCAAACGGCTGTAGGAGAAATCCTAATACATCTGAACCAGGTAGAATATTGAGGAAGCGCACGGACCCAACCTAAGCTCTCAACTTAAAGTGACGCTTGCACGAACAATAGCTAGCTTTCCCAATTCACTTCGTATTTCGCTATCTCTATAACCATTCACTGCTTCTTAAACGCGTTTTCTAATACTATTTTCCGCCCCTCATGCAAACAAATCCAGACCATCCGTCTCGATGCGACTGTACGTCGAGATTTTGCCGCTGCCGCCAGGCGCGGCATCATCGCTCACTACTCCCGCCGTCGATTTCAGTCGGATACGCGCGACAGTCAAGATGGCTATGGCATTTAGGCCTGAACAACTATTCTCCGAAGTTTGGCACCTAATCGAGCATCGCTACTCTACAAATTACCTTTCTGCCGTTGAACGGAGGTCAGTTACACCCGCAATCATGGAGATTGAGGTGGAGTCTCACTGATAGCGAATACAGAAATTTCGCAATCAAAAAACTTCAAGATGCTCGTGGAGGAGATTTGGACCTCTGCGATACCGTTGGTGCGATATTTGAAGAAGAGACTGACCCACAAATGCGATGTATCAAGGTCATACAAACCCCGGTTGACCGTGAGATTTCACTCCCACCTACCTCAAACCTTCGGCCATCCAATTCTCAAAAGCGCGCGCTTCCTCAAGCAGGACGGAGCTCCACTAAAAGGCAGAAAGTATATGAGCAGAACGTGGGTCGGTCGCACAGCTATGTCAACTCTGATCAGCCTATTCTTTCACTTGAAATGCCTGGCCGTATTTCTGCGGGTCCTTCTCAGACAAACAATGCGATGCCGCGTCTCCCGCATGAATTTAGGCGAAGCAATAGTATGCGAAGAAGCGGTTCATTTCGTGCAAACCGATCCTCGGCACCTCCAGTTCAAGAGGCTATCGGTACTTCTTACAGGCCGAGAAACCTGCATTTGCAGGCAAACGGATTGTTAGAAATATCTCAAGAATATACAGAACCGATCTCTACAGGTGCTCGAATACATTCTAATGTCATGGAGAATTCTTATGCTCACAATGAAGAAGTCCGGACTGATATTTCATTCGAATATAGTGATGGACAATCTGGATATGGGACTGGAATCGCGTCAATGGAATCGCCCATTGAAAATGACCGTTTACATTTGAATGTGGCCACAGATATCATTGGCGCTAAAGCTCATCACGAAACATGCAATTTGTTCGGGAATTCTCTCGCAAACGATGAGAACCAGGGTACTACGCAGGGACACGTGCCGATAAATCGAGAAATGGATTCGTATGGAACAGATTTTAATTCTCGTCGAACCCAGTCATATTCTACGGATCCTCAACAGCTTAGGACAATTGGTGAAACAGCTGGCAGCTTTTCTGGAAACAGGGCAACTTCCGGCAACAACGAAATAGACGAGGATGTCTCTCATGTGACAGCGTTTAGGCAGACCGAGATTCATCCATCAAATCAGACGACTGATGACTTTGAGCAGGCAGCACACAGTCAGGTTGAAGATATAGTACGTATGCAAAATCGGCAGGGCATCGGAACATATGGCGGCAACAATGGGGCCAGTGCCGTTGGGCGCCATATTTCACAAACACTTGCACATGATACCCAAGCCGGCGTAGGCAATGTTGGGGAAAAGGCCATGGAAGAACAAAGCAATAATGGAGGTAGAGATGGGGGAGTCGACAGCGAAGAGAAGGATTCGCAGGAGCGCAGAATTACAAGTGGCAAAAAAAACGAGGATGAAGAGATGGAAGATGATGAAGATGAGGAGAACGACGTAGCGCAAAAAGACATCAGGGTAAGTAAGAGTGGGCATGCTGAACAGCATCATGGTACCAAAAATGGCCAAGAAGCAGCCAGGGAACCACCTATCGGGAAACGACCAGGAAATGAATTTCCTCATCGTATCGACCACAATTTCGGAGAGACAGCATCCAAAGGCGGATCCAATGAGGAAGACATCCGTCGCGGTAATTCTTCGAACAAGACAGCAGTGTCTCTTCCACAGACACAAACAGTGGACAAGCCATTGACAAAATCTCTTCCCAGTCACGAAGTGCTCCCTCACCCAGTGGACACTTTTGAATACGATGTGGAAATGACGGATGTGCCAACCAATTTTACTGGTGAAGAACATGATCAAGCAGAAGCTCATCAATCGGTAAATCCAGAATCAAAAGTAACGAGTGAAGAGGAGGACTCTGAAGAGGAGGATTCGGACGAAGAAGATTCGGAAGAGGTCAGCGACGTAGAGAAGGATGCAAATGCTAAGAGTGAAATTCGTGAGGTCGAATCAAGTTCGCAAGAGAAGATTGAGACCACACCCCGTGAAGAAAGTCCACCCAAAGTACAGAACAACGGATATGACGAATCAAGTTCAGAGGATGAGGATGAGTCGGATGAGTCGGATGATGAAGAAGATGGCAAAAGCGCCGACGACGAGCAGGCTCCTAATCAACTCACCCATCAGGGTATCAATCAAGGGCTTTCTCAGGGAAATTCACAAAGGAATGCACTAGAGCACTCCACAGAGACCAATGAACATGGCAATCCTGAGGATGACAAGAATACAACTTTAGAAGTCCATGGTGGTGTCACTGTAGCTGGCAAAGCTTTTCACGAGGAAGGAGTCAATGGAATGAGCGAGGGAGACGGAAAGGCTCCTAAGCAGGATGATATCAAAAGTGCGAACGGAGATTCTGGTGCATTGATATCTGAAGAGAGCGGGACTGATTCTGACGAGGAAGAAAAAGATGAGAGTGAACCAATCAGGCCTGCACCAGCAGAGCAAGCGACTGCGCCGGAACCTGTGGCAAGCAAACACAAGGACTTTCCGTCCAGTACTTTGGTGAACGGTGTAAAACATTCGGAAGGGCAGGACGACGATAAATCTGAAGAGGAATCTGGCGAGGAAGTCGACGACGAATCTGATGAGGAATCTGATGAGGAATCTGATGAAGAAGCCGACGAGGAAGCTGACGAAGAGTCTGAAGAAGAAATTCAGGAAGTCAAGCAAAATCATAACAAGCCTCCCTGGAGGGATGATCAATCAGACGAGAGCTCCGACGAATTAGATGGCCAGGATCGAGGCAGTTCACAGTGGAGCGCAGACAAGGCAAGCCAGCCGCCAATGAAATCGCCCATAAAACCATTTGCGACGGCAAACACAGGAAGATTTACATCGACTCCCCCAACGACGCCTGGAACCACTCCTTCACAGCGGAACTCAATCAGACGATTCCCCAGCTTAGCTGAAATCAAGGCAGAGCAAGAGGCATCGTCTCAAATTCGACAATCTCAAGTGAAATTGGCAACTTCTGGATTGAACGCGAAAGAAGAAGATAGTGACAGTGAAGAATCGAGTTCAGAGAGTGATAGCGACGACGACGACGATGAGGACGATCGACCGAGGAGAAAGACGAAAAACTCTCGTTTCGACGCTCTAGCGAAACTCAGCAAAAAAATGTCGTCGCAAAGAAGGCAGTGAGCATTTTGGGTTCAAACTGATTCCCTCTTCATCGAAATGTGCATTTCACTCAATTCTCCGATTGCTTGTGTCGGTAAGATAGCTCTACGCGGAAGATGTGAGATATGCTCAAGTTAAAAATTGTCAACTCCGAATGTAACAAAAGGCTCTTTACGATAGTTCCTGTGCATCAAGGGAAGCTTTGATACCCACTGAGAGATGGTTTATTGGAAGACTTGTTCCGTGCTTTATCTGACGAAGTACGATGGCATGAAAAAATCCACATGATTGGAATAGGATTGCACTGCGTTGTCTAAATGTTGTTGAATATATGTAAATATTGTTTGTCAAAATCTATGGCCAAATTTGTTTTGGCTAGTAATTTTCAGAACCATTTCACAAATTCCACACCACAACTCTCCCATCGACGCCGCTGGCTGTTGTTTCGTCAGTTCAGGTCCGCTTGAAATGCTTGCAAAGCCAAATTACTTACTGCTAAATTTGCTGACTCGGCCGCCATTTTCCTGGTATGACCTCGCAGTGCTGATAGTGTTTTGGTGAACTGTTTGTAATTGGGTATCATCTTTGACTTTTCCTTTCAAGTCCATTTGCCTGAACATATTCAACGCTGATTCCTCTCTCTCCTGTGGCATTCCCGGCCGCCTCTTTCCCTCCACCGATCCCGTCAACTGCCACCCATTCTGATCGCCCTGCAACTTGAACGCCTCACAATCCTATCGTCCCATGTTAGCCATCCGCCCATCCTCAGACACTCTTATCCACTTACATATCCCGCCACCACAATCTCCGACTCCCCCACCCACACCAAGCTCGTAAACGGCAACAACTGCGTACTCACACTCACCACCGACCGCGGCGGCTGCTCCGGTCCCGCGGGATACACCACCGTCACGCTGCTATCATGGCTCACAAATGCCATCGCGTCTCCCGACGGACTGAACCCAACCCCATGCACCCAGCCCGCAGTCCTGTTCAAAAACTCGCCACACACCGTGCCGAAGGGCAAGCGCTCGCCCCACACGCTCGGCTCAGGCCGCTCATCGGTGCCCTTGACGAAGCTGCTCAGCACGCGCGCATGCCCGTCGGTCGCGCCGCAGCCCAGCAGCACGCCGTTCGGGTGCCACGCCACCGCCGTCACCGTGCTGCGGATGGGCCGCTTCAGGTGCTTCGACACCCACCAGTCGTTCTCGGACTCGAAGCTGCAGATGGCGATGGCGCGCGCCCCGGACCCGACCGCGAACTTGGTCTCGGCCGGCGACCACCGCACGCAGGTTGCGGCTCGGTTGAGGCGTAGGATCACCAAGGTCGGCTTCCATCCGCTGGGGGACGGCTCCCACACGTACGCGTTGCGGTCTGTGGTGGGTTAGCTTGGGGGTTGGAGGGGGGAGGGAGGGAAGGGGGAAGGGCGCGGACCTTGAGAGCAGGTTACTATTCTACCGCTTTGGGGGGCGATGTCGACGCCTGTGACGGTTTTGTCGTGGCCTCGTAGTTCGTCCTTGAGCTGGAAGCTGGTGCCGGAGCGGGCATAGAGTTCGACATTGTTGTCTCGGGCGACGGCGAGCGTCTTGCGGTCGGCGGAGAAAGAGTGGTCGGCAATTGGGTGGTGGAAGAGATGGTGAACTTCGTGAGAGGCCATGATGCTGCAATAGGAGGAGCTCTCTACTATTGCGCTTGGGTTGGTGAAGGTGGGATGGTGTTGTGGGGGGTTGAAGTCGGACACAACGCCGATCGAAGTCTCTAAGTTAAACTTCTCTGCAGTGCTCGCAATTTCAGTCGCGTGCAACCAAGATCTGTTCTTTCCATAGTCTCTCTGCTTATTGGAGAGAATACCAAGACTACAAACTATCTCCAAGCGTTTTCCTACCGAGATCTATTATCTTCAGGCCTGCAAAGCAGATATGACCTCGCGCGCAAAACCAGCTCCGCCGAGCTATCCACCAAATCGAACGTAGGTGTAGTGTTTGATGTACAAATCACCAATGCTGAGAGTTTAGACAGGTTGTATTGCAGAAACTTGCCAGACAAGTTGCAGAAAGGTGACCTTCGTCGTGGACTGTACATGCTATTTTCAACTTACGGACCGGTGCTTGATATCGTTGCTTTGAAAACTCCAAGTGGGCGGGGACAAGCTCATGTTGTTTTTCGCGATATTCAAGCTAGCACGTATGCTATGAGAGCACTGCAAGGGTTCGATTTTTTTGGCAAGGAAATGGTGAGTTTGTCAATCAGGTTGGATTTCATCATGGCTAAATCGACATGTTCAACAACAGAAAATCGAGTACGCGAAAAGCAAATCCAATGCCATTGCTAAACTTGATGGCACATTCAAAATGCCGGAAACCGGTGCTGCAAACGTTGCTACATCTGAAGTTCAACAATCCATCTTTGATGCGCCACCCTCTACTGCACAAAAACCTCCTGCCGCTCCTGCACCATCCGCACCCAACGGCGTGCCCCCTAAGCCATTATTGGCTCCAAATGGTACCAAGGAACCTGTAGATACGCCAAGTCCTCAAGGAGTGAAGAGGAGAAGGGAAGAGGAAAGCGATGAAGAGGACGTGCCAATGGAGGAAGACGATGAAGGAGAGGAAATGGAGGTCTCGGATGAGGATTGAGTCTGGGAACATGGCTCGCACCCATTATTCTCTTGATATCCTAATTTTTTCGACCCGTTTGCCGCTTCGCGGCCTTGAGCCGTGACTCGATGTGCTCAAGCAATCACACTTTCATTCTTGAGAGGTATATTATAGCTTCTTAGCCTTTGGTCGACAAATCTAATTTCTCACTGCAGCGACAGTCCTATGAACAGAACAGTGGGCACTGCATTTTAATGACAATGTTCCACGCTCGAAAGTTGCGAAGCAAGAGCTACAGAGACGTGCAAGCCAACACGAATACCTACTATGCCAATCCACAACTGGAGATATTGAGACGGCGTTACTGTGGAGGCTTGATCTACAGCATTTTCAAGTGCTTCGGCGGTCTTGCATGGATGAACAAAGAATGATGGCTTGTCGTCCACTGGATGGTTCTAAAGTATGCTAGCCGTCAGTCTTAATCCAGCTTTACGGACATGAATCACTGTTACCGTCATCGAAATCCCTCCAATCAGACCGACAGTTTTGAGCTCGTGATGATAGTCATGAGGTATAATGTATTGGAAGATTGCATCTGTCGGGTTCTGTGTGTGGAGTGTTGCGTCTTGAAGCCGAAAATAGATTACAGGTACTCGGTAAATTGGTGACAGTACAATGTCATACTCGATCCTGGGATTCGGACGAGCGACACTCGATTTTGGGAGAGCCTCCTGAACATCATTAGCTCCAGCAATTGTACCATCGCAGAGGAAATGCAAGACCGGGTCGGTTTCTTCAAATTCACTGGCTACATGGTCGTCTTGATGAATAGCATGGTTCTCTATGGTGACTGGCTTGGTGATTCTACCGTATTGCTTGTCATACTGGGCAAATTACTTCAGCGGTTTTTTTTTTATTTTTTCAAATCATCTCCCTTTGACCGGGTAGGCGAGCCTTACGCATTGATTGATCTCCACCGCAGCCCAGTCGGTTGCATCACTCTGCAGGTGAGAAAAGGTTTCTTGCAGATGCAATAACGCTCGGTTCAGCTCTTCATTTGATAAGAAGGGAAAGTTTGCAACAGTTGACATCAACGAAGCACAGATACGTTGATCGGGAATGGTAGCCTATAAGAATCAATGCAGGCGCAGATTCGCCATAGATTAATAGGGTGAGAGAAAGCGGGATGGCGTGGAGAGGATGAGTGAGGCACGGAGATGGCGCCGAGTCCGCGATATGATTAGCTGCATGACGGCGTTGAGGCCTAGCCACAAGGACAGCTTTTTACGGAATCACTCCGGAACAATCTCATGATTTTGACATACACGTCGAGCAGCACAGGAGCGTGCAGTTGAATCGATCAGATCCAACCCTGGCGTCGTTGGCTTGTGATCTCTGCGACTGAGGGGAATCTCGCTGCTGCAGCGTGCCATCCTCTCGTCTGCAGGGACTGGCACAGAGGCGCGACCTTTATCGGGGCCCGACATAGCTGCCTGACAAAACCCTCGCACTCTAGACTACCGCCCCCACGAGGGTTGTTGACCTTCTCGACACTCCTGTTCCCAAACGTCACGCATCTTGTAAACTCAACTCCAAGCCCCCTTATCCATGTAGTCCATGTGATTACGCTCGATAACCATCCGCATTCTCTCGCCTCATCATCGACCCGTCCTTTAATACCAACTGATACGACGCCATGCCTTCCACCACCGAAAAGAGTCAACTCAAACGTGCTCGGGTATGCATACATGATCCATTGAGTCATACTGCATGCTGATATCTCAATCTGCAGCCCTCTGTCGGAGATGAAGCTGAGACCAAAAAGCCTCGCCGTTCTCAACGCCTCTCTTCCCGTGAAGACCTCAAGTCTAGCAAGCCCTCGCAACCCGCGCAATTGCTCTCACCCATCACTCACAGCGATTCCAATGCAACTGAACGGATGAAGCAATCAACCGAAAGCCCTGGCGCAACCAAGGATCTGGAGCCGGGAACGAGACAGCCAACTCCTCGCTCCAGTCCCCCTGCCCATGGTCTCTCGTCGCCACCCCAAGACACCCAGCCATTTTCCCAATTTGTATATCCCCCACAAGGCCGTTACTGGGAAGCCGAAGATGAAGCCAAAGAAAATGTTTGGGGTTATCTCGTTCCACTTGAGGAACGGCTGGGTAGTCCACTGGTGTTGAAGCAACGAACCGCCTGCCCGAAACCATACCAACGCACTGGCAAAACAGATGGCAACCAAAAGGTTGGACGCGAAGAATACGAAAAGCGTGAGGAGGAATACGAAGAGAAAAAGGTGAAGGGTGTTCCATCTGGAGGCTATTTGATAGGTCGACATCCGGAATGCGGTAAGTCAGTCATCGGATATCCACATGAGATATTGCTGACTCATCATACTTGCAGACCGGATGATTGATAATCTTGTTGTGTCGAACCGGCATGCACTCTTCTTTAGCGAAAATAGAGGCGGTGGCACTATAGCGATTCTTGAGGATCTCTCGGGTAATGGCACTTTTGTCAACGAAGCCCTGGTTGGTCGCAACAAACGTCGTGAGCTCGAGGATGGTGATGAGATTTCAATCGTCAATGAGGCTCGCTACGTGTTTCGATACCCTCATAGTCGGGAGACGAGCGCATTCAAACAGAAATACCAACTCCTAGAACAACTAGGCAAAGGTCATTTCGCAACTGTCTTTTTGTGCGTGGAAAAGGAGAGTGGTCAACGATTCGCGGTGAAGAAGTTCGAAAAGCGATCCGGCCCGTCAGAACGCTCCAAAGTTGATGGACTACAACAAGAAGTTGCCGTTCTGATGGGTGTCAGCCATCCAAGTGTCCTGTGTCTAAAAGACACTTTCGATGAGAATGATGGCTTTTACCTTGTCCTTGAATTGGCTCCAGAGGGCGAGCTATTCAATTGCATTGTCATGAAACAAAAGTTGACCGAAACAGAAACGAGAAAAGTGTTTGTACAGTTGTTCCAAGGCATCAAATATCTGGTAAGTCTATTTATCAACTCCATCTCGTATGTCACATGCTAATGGATTCTGAAAAGCACGAGCGAAATATTGTCCACCGTGACATTAAACCCGAAAATATTCTTCTAACAAACAAGGATCTTAGCGTCAAGCTCGCAGATTTTGGTCTTGCTAAGATCATTGGGGAAGAGTCTTTCACAACGACTCTGTATGTTTTTACAGTTCTTGTATGTGCAGAAGACTCGCTAATAGCTACGCACAGCTGCGGCACGCCCTCATATGTTGCTCCAGAGATTCTAGAGCAATCGAATCACCGACGCTACACTAGGGCTGTTGACGTGTGGTCTCTGGGTGTTGTTCTTTACATCTGTCTTTGCGGCTTTCCTCCATTTTCCGACGAGCTTTACTCCCCTGAAAACCCTTATACTTTATCACAACAAATCAAAGCTGGACGCTTTGACTATCCCTCACCGTACTGGGACCCCGTCAGTGATGCAGCGCTCGATCTGATCGACCGTATGTTGACTGTCCCTGTTGACAAACGCATCTCAATCGACGAATGCCTTGAACATCCATGGACCACTGGTGCAGAGATCAATCCCAACGATAGTACCGATGGGTTGACAGGACAGATCCAAAATCTCGATTTCCAGCACAGGAAGCCCGTTCGAGAGCGAACCCTTCTGGCAAGCATTAACGATGTGAAGATCAGCAGAGTCGTAGGTGAAACTAATCGTGGTGAACTGCCGGCCATTAAGGTGTTTGAAAAGAATGCAGGAAAAGCTGTCACATCAGGCAAAACCCACTATACGCCTTTTGGAAACGACGGCCAAAACAACGACAATGGGCACATGAACCAGCAGGAGCAAGGCCCTGCATACAACAGAAAGCCAGAAGACTTTATTGGTCTTGGAGGCAAGGGTGACGTGGCCTTGTTTGGTGATGATAGCTCAAGTGTTTACGAGCCGGAGAAAGTCATCAAGGCACGATCCTAAGATGATCCAGCAAAGGCGATTTGAGACATTAACGCTTACCCACGGAGGAACAATATGATTGCGAGTCGATAAATTTTAAAAGGGAAAAACCAGGGATTTGGCGAAGATTGGCTCATTTGCTTGCACTTGAATGTTATGGATTTACTCTACTTTCACCGGATAACTTCTAAATGCGTGCCATAAGGCTTTTCCCGAAGATTCGGCGGTGCGGAGGATTTCAACTTGTTCAATATCGATGTAGCACGATTTGGCCGCGGCAAGCGATCCCAGGAGGCACAACTTTCGGAACCGACACAATTCAGTCCAAAAAGTATATAGATGATAATACCAACAATCGGGCCTTCTCTTGCGACAAGCACTAGATCTGGTTCTCATTAACATATATACATGGGTGTACTTTGGATGCTTTAATGCTTGGGACTGAATTGGCCTCTTTTTCCCTTTGTGCCGAACACACTGTTTCCAACCAATCGAACCGACGGAAAAATTATGTCCGCAACCTTCAAGCCAGTTCTCCATCAACTCCCCCAACTAAAGCAAGTCAGGAAGTCCGCGGGGTGTTGATCTTGCGGGGCTTTTCTTGACCCTGCACATTGTGATGCTCGAAAAAACTATAAGCAAAATGCTGGACCATGTAGATTCAAAATAGACTGGTTACAGTCGTCTTTGTAAGTCCACTAAGCATTGCAAGACAATCCAAGCACAGCATAAGAAAAATGATATTATCGTCTGCATTGATCCTAAATGTTGCTTTCATAACAGCATTCCCAGTTTCTATTAAACCCAAATTCGATTGGAAAGATATAAAGTCATTGTGAGGACTACATCTCGTCTTTCTACCATTGGTGTTCTCGCAAGCTCAAAGTCTAACAATTCAGAATTACCTTTGGCGATTCATACACTTATGCCCAAGGCATTTACGGCTATCCAAACTCAACGTTTATCGGTAGCCGCGAACAATTCGCTTTCAACGCTAGTGAGCTGCTATCGGACCGAATCATCCAAAATCAGGCTCGTTATCATTCAATCCACAAGATCCGTAAGAGATAGCACTAACAGTTCCAGACCGGAACAGCTGAGGATGGCCCCAATTGGGTTGAATATCTTACAGGATGCGGATTGAAGCCCGGTTTAACTGCACCAATTACGTGCAAAACTCAACTCTGGGACTTTGCGTTTGGAGGGGCAGATATCTCTGAGGAATAGTAGGCTTCCCGAATTGCGTATTTCTGTAATATAGAGGTGCTTGGCTCTGATACTCAATGAACAGCACCCCTCTCCATCACAACTGGACCGTCTCGTTCGTCAACCAAATTCGCCAGTTCCTCGACTAGTTAGTCACCATCTATAGTACTTGATTGGCACCCAAACATACTGACACCCCTCAGTGGCCAACCTGTTCTCTCCAAGTTTCTCGATCCCTCGAAAGCCGTTGTTGGTGTGTGGATTGGTAGGCCTCCCCTCCCCATCCCTCCTCCGCCATCTCTTCCTCTTCACCTCCCCACCTACCTCCCATCTCTTCCCTCCCGGCACCCCCCAAACTAAACCCCTCCTCCCAGGCATCAACGACATCGGCGACTCCGACACGTACAACGTCACCCACGCCAATTTCACCTCCTTCCCCTCCTTCTACCACACCATCCAAACCACCGAATACGCCTCACTCGCACCCTTGCACACCCTCGGCTACCGCAACTTCCTCTTCCTCACGCTGCCGCCCCTCGACCGCACGCCGGGCAACGTGGCGCCGGACGTCGCGCCCAACCCCAACGCGACCATGGTGCGCTGGTACAACGACGAGATCGCGCGGCAGACCAGCGCGTTTCAGGCGCGCTACCCGGACGTGAACGTGCTGCTGTTCGACGCGCACGCCGTGCTCGAGGAGGTGTTGGAGGATCCGGGGAAGTATGGGTTTGAGAATACGACCGGGTACTGTGCGGCGTATGATGACCCTGATGTGGTGAGTGATCCGGGCCAGTATGGGTGTGCGCCGTTGGGGACGTATTTTTGGCTGAATGATGGGCATTTGACGAGTCGGGTGCATGGGATTTTGGCGGGGCGGTTGGAGGAGTTTTTGATGGGGGAGAGTGGGTGAGAGGGAAGTAGAAAGATTGTTGGGGGGGTCCGGGAATGTGGGAGGGACGGAACGGTTGGGGTTGGAAAGTTTTGAAGGAAAAAAGTATTAAAGGTCATGGTGAAATTCATGTGTGTATATATACAGTGAATACCGTCCATCATAAACATGAGCCTCATTATCCGTGCTGTCGCGCCGCAAAGCGAAGAAGAGAAAGCCACGAGAAAATTTTCCGAGACGTGGGAGAGAGGGGCTTTAAACATGGTATCATAAAAGTGATGACGGTAGAGGATATGCGATGCTTGTGCATATGAGAGAGAACAACCCGACCTGAAGACTCCTGTCCGCAAGCAAACACCAAAACCGACACATGCCGCTCGAAACGAGAAACAGAAAAACTCACAATCAATTTTTCCCCCTCCCAAATCCATACCGAAAATACTTTTTGCCCTCTTCCCCAAATCACGACCTCTCCGCCGCCGCCGCACTCGCCATCGCCTCCCACGAAAACTTCTGATTCGCCTTCTTCATCGCACTCGCGGCAAACGAGCTCCTCAACGCCCACTCCGGGCTAATGCGATTAAACATCTGCGACAGATCCGTCAGGAGCGCGGACATATTCTCCCTGCACAGAATGGCATCGTAGGGGGTGCCCTGGCTGACGCCCGCAGGCAGCGTCAGCCGGCCCAGCTCGCTGCGCTGCACCTCGTCGGCGGTGTGCGTGCACGCGTACATCCACACGATGACGCCCGAGTGGTGCAGGCCGATGAACGAGAACAGGTTGAGGCGCGCGCGCAGCTTCACGGGGCGCTGTAGCTCCTTGTGCACCAGCGACCAGATGGACACGGCGTGGTCGACCGCGGCTGCTGCGCACGGGCCCGCCAGCCAGGTGTGGATGGTGGTGCAGAGGCTGCGCTCCGGGGCGCGCTTGTCGTCGAGGCAGTAGGAGAGGCGGTGGAGTGACTCGATGGGCGCGTTGATGCGGAGGTAGCTGAGGTGGTAGAGGAGGAGCCCCGTGAGGAGGAAGTGGCGCTCGTGTTCGAGTTGGCGCCGGGTTTGCCCGCGCATGAAGGACTGTTTCCATTTTTGCAGGGCGAAGAAGAGCCGCTCGTTGTCGGTTTGCATGTCTTTCATGCGGTGCGTCGAGTAGTCGAGGAAGTCGTCGGTGAGGGCGAGAGAGGATTTGGCGCCGTGGGTGCCGGAGCGCAGTTGGGCTGGGGGCGGGACGGTGCCATCGTCGAGACCGGAGCGGGCCTGTTGGAGTTGAGGGGTAGTTGCGGTGCCGGTGAGGCGCTGAACGGCGTTTGTGTCGTTGCAGAATCGCCAGACTGCTTGTTGTAGGCCGAAGATGAGGACTTCGTGTTCTGGAGGCTCGAGGTTGGGTAGGTCTTCTTCGCGGTCAAGTGCGACGCGGACGAGATCGGAAAGCCAGATGCCGGGGTCCCCTTGGTTTATGAGATACTCCATGCGTTTTTCTACTTCATTGATGTCGTCGGTGTTGATGTTGTAAGAGTAAGATGAAGCCTCAATGTCGAGCTCTTCAAAGGAAATGAACGGTCGCGTCGTCAAGAGCACCGACATGTATACGTCTGCGCGGAAAATGCCGTAAGCAAGTCTGGTTTTTTCCTCGAGGATCGCCCATGCATTAATTCGCTGTTCAATATCCTGAGCCTTTTCCATCGCTTGGATATGTTTTGGCCGATATCTCCGGGCGGAGAAAAGGTTCATTCGTCTTGCTTGGGCAACCAGGATACAGCCAAGATGCTGAGCATACGAAAACGCGCGTCTTTGTCCAAAGTACAGGGCCTCCAGTTGTGTGAGGAGTAATGCTTGACACAGCCAGAGCGGTTCTTGCTCAGACTCGGCAAACTCGCAAGGGCTTAATAAAAGTAGAGACCGTACACGCTCATGCATCATGGAACCGTACGCATTTCCACAGACACCTTCGTACATTGCCCCAATGCTAGACATGACCAGGTACAGGACCGGATGCAATTCGTTCAACTCCGATTTTTTCCGACGAACAAACATGGTCCAAAGACAATGGAATCGTTCGAAATAGACTTCTACAAAATGTTGTAAGATGTGTGGAGCAGTGGCCTTCTCCCCACCAAAGCGCGCATGCCCATAGAAGGCCCTCTGTACATGGACAGCCATTGATGTCCAAAACGCTCCATGATCTTCTCGACGTCCTCCTTGGTTAATGGCAAAGTTTTGTGCGTATTCCACAAGCTCTTCTACCACGCGTGTTTGTGCGCTTGACGTCTTCGATTCTCTTGCAATCAACGGTTTGTTTTGCTCAGCAGCACCGCCATTTAGAAGATTGGTTTTGGCTGAGAGAAGGTTAGATGCAAATTGTTGCAGGAGAAGCTGCAGACTTACAGTAAGACGAAGCTGAAGCCCCATCAAGACCCCTTGTGTCATTATGTGACGATGGCTGATAAGCCGATGGACTCGGATTTTGCATCAACGAGTTTCCAGTGACACCGGCGTATGCGTATGCCGGTGCAGACTGTAAGGATTGTTGCTGAGGAAGCGAAGCGCCATTTGAAAGGCCTTCTGGGGATTGGAATCCGATGACAGATGACGGGTCGGTCTGAAAGAATAGATCCTGATGGAGCCATTGCCAATCTGGAACATTAATGAAGGCAAAGTCTATCGGAGCGTCGGGAAGGGTCTGTCCTGCCCCAGCATCCAAGTCTGACAGGTTATAGCGTTGCGGAGTAGCAGCAAGCACGTCAGCCGAGTATGTATTCCCATCATTACTCGGCCCCAAGAAAGCCGAGTTTATATCCATAGTTTGGGCGCGAGTATTACCGTTCGAGGTCTGATTCGGCGACACGACTGAAGCCGGAGGAGTGAACATTTCGGCCGTATTCGAAGGCGTCTGGTCGGAGTTGGTGTTCAAGTGGCGTACTGTCTGCTCCGGTGAAGTTCCAGATGGCGAGCGAACGGTGGACATGGACTCCCCTGGAGAGACTTGGTGGCTCAGGCGACTTGTTGCCTGTTCATATGTACACTGCTTCCTTTTTTTTGCTACGCAGGTGGAACAGGGCTGTTTGCCGTCGCACTTGGCGCGCGCACGGCGGCATTGCACACAGGCGGTATGGCAGCGCTGGCGATCGTGTTTACTGTTCGGGGACTTGGCGGTGTCGTCGCCCTCGTGGATACGGCTGTGTCGGAGGTAGACGTCCTTGCGGTAGAAGACTACACCGCAGATATCGCAGCGATGCTGCGTGTCCCGGCCGCCATGGTTGCGTTCATGTCGCGTCAGCGAGTTCTTGGTCGGGTAGCTCTTCGGGCATTGCTTGCACTGGAACATGGAGAAGCGGAGGGACCGACTGAACACGAGGGACTCGAGCGAGTGTGGCCGGGCCTTAATGGCCTTCCAGAGGGTCCGCGGAGGAGGCCTAAACAGTCAAGGATTCTGGATGCTTTGGGCGGAGGGTGGGGGTATATGTGGCCACGATGCTGCGGGCGGCACGGCAGAGCCGCTGTTTCGGGGCGGGCGTCAACAGCCGGTGTTAGAGATGTGCAGACGAGTGCAGGCGAGCGCAGATGAAAAGACGTGACGCGTTTAAGCTTTGGGTGGTGACCCGGGGCGGTGGATGTGCTGCTTTCTCCCCACCATCATCGCCATCGTGCCCAGCAAATCACCGCGCTGCGCAATTGCCTGGAGGCGCTCAACTTTGGAACCTAACAGCCACGATGCTGCAACCGGTAATTCACGCAATCCACCCAGTCCACCCAATTTTCGTTGGCTGCCTGATATCATGGAAGCCATGTCGCTGCCCGGCCCTCGCGCAATGTCCCAGAAAGCGCAGCTGCTACGTAATTTCTCTCCGCATTCTGGCCTCTGTATAAGCTGTTACTCGGGGTCTTATTATGTTGAACGCTCTTTATCACAACACCACCCGGTCTTCTCCATGCTGACCTTCGTATCACCCTTCTCAGCACGGCTTGCAGCACATCTCACAGCTCTCAAGCCTCGTTGAAAGCCAGGGCTGACTTCCACACAATCACAGCCGCAGTCTCAGAACCAAACGCCAATCATAGCATTTGATCCTTGCGATTAGTGAAATGCTGTCCATTCTTACAAAGGTAATTCAATTTCAGCCTACTTTTTTTTTTTCCAAACATTGCGGCACATTCTATAGGGCACGGGTTCAGCCTTCACAAAAGCAAGTTGCATTGTTTCAGAATGCTAGTTTATCTTTTGATTTCCTTGTCAACCCTTCCGGATTGTTGTATAAAACTTTCAGCTTGCTTCAATGAGACATGCCATTGGTCTCCAGCTCAAGCAACAGATGCTTATCATCGTGCCAGACAACAAAGTAATTACGCACACCCTATAGAAAACCATGCATGATCGGCGTTGGCTTTTTTGCTTTCTCGTATTTCCATTGAACCTTAGCAGACGTTCAAGCTTTTATTCATCATGCAGATGGCTCGGAAAGTTTTTGAGCCCCAGGACTTAGGACATTCATTTAACCTTTCTCCGATTCTACTTGGTCATCCGGAATTGGTGGCACAAAAGCCACCACATCCGGAAGAATGCGCCATCGACGAAATGCTTGTCTCTGCTTACGAATGCTCAGTTACGCAACCCAAATATTCAGTATTTTACTCGAAATGGGCATTGTGTGCAACAAGCACAAATCAATACGTTTCGTGTATCAAGTTGAACTTGAAAAAGGAAAGGTTTTTTGATCCACGTCTCAGTCATGCCAAAACGCCATGCTTGCCTGAATCGTCAGTGCCGAACCGGTAAACTTCATTGCAGCCAAGACTTTTACTTGTCAAAGAGCGAATATACTAAGGTTCTGGTACCGTCGTAAACAATGGCTCGGAACAATCCGCCGGGCATAACCTAACCAACCGGAGTTCAGTCGGATTTGGTCAGATCAACGATGCTCATTAACAACGGTCCGAATTGATTACAAAAAGCCAAGGCTATGGGACTAGCGCATAAATATCGCCACGCACCTAACCAGAATTGAGTCAAGCATTTTGGGATGGTGCTGATGTGGACTGGTGTAGATTTATTACATAGTGCTGGCAGCCGGTGTAGACATAATTTGCACACACGAAAGGCCGTGTTCTTACAAGATGAATGGAAGTAGAGGAGGAAAATGCCAAGCAACAACGGTGAGGTCAAGTGTCAGAGGTTATGAACACACAATGTGCCAGGATCTATGGATTTTCCTAGAAGGCCGTGACGTTCTTTGCTAATCTGTTCGGCTAAGTTTCTCTCACCTTGGCGATGAATCTTGTGATTATCGTTCTTCTCGATGTCATCAACACAAAGGAAAGAAAGGCGGCATCTTTGCTTTGTATTGATTATGCAAGGCATTTTTTCTTTGCTACTATGGAAAGACAAAGCCATGCCCAAGCTCCAGTCTACACAATGGAAGCAATGGAATGGCGAGAGTCACAGATGAGGGATAAATTTGACTTTGCGGGAATAGCCTCATACTGGACAAGTTATTGATTGATTAACATTCTCTACTCCTGTGTCCATCCGATAATTCTCATCTTATTCCAGACTCTCTCTTTCCTCGCAACATTGTCCGCAAACATGAGCTCTTCCCGCATAGCAACAAATGGAGAGCGTCTCAAGCTTTTACAGCAGAAACACGAGCATATTACACGAGAGTATCATGCAATTCGATTCGTTTGGAGTAAATTGCTAATAGATACGAAGCTAAATCTCCTCGCTGGCGATGGAGTAATGCGCGTCCTCTGCCGAGCTCTCTTTGACAAGGAACTAAAGTGGACAGCGTGTGCAAAGTCGGCCGTTGATATTTGGGAATTTGAGTATCGGCATGCCGAAGAGATTATCAAAGTTTTGGCGTCTCGAATTGCGCGGGACTGGGTTGGGCATAATGATGCGCTCTTCAGCTGCCTTGAGGAGGCACTAGACGCTGCTCAGGATAAGGTGGGTCTTATGCTGAGATCGGTCAAACAAATGGAGTACGAGGATGTAGCGGAGCGTGCGTGGAAGGAAGCTGCTCAAGAGCATTACCTGCAAAGAGAGCACCGAAATAATCGCTTCCAAGCTTTTGTGACAATCTGGAGTGAGCTCTTTATATTCCTGAACGATCACGAGGTGCCAGATAGTTTTTCAGGACTGGAAGACACAATAGATGGAGTATTGAAGAAGTGCGAGGAATGGAAGGAGACGGAGGGTGGCGCGCGTTTCCACGGCTCTACTTACATTGATTCGGCTGGCATGGTCTGGTTTGATTCTCGCAACAAGAGGCAAGCCCCTTACTTTGGAAAATTAGGTGAGCAGAAAAGCGCGACATCGGGTAAGACTCGTCAGGCAGAGAAGGGGCAATCATCACGAGCGAATTCTGGTCAAGATCATGCAAGCAACACGCCTCTACGTGGAACAGAGGGAAAGGTAGGTGGTGAGCAGAACAAGACATCGACACAGGCAGGAGAAGGGAAAGCAATGTTCGGTTTGAAGAGATACAACAGGACATGGACACTGCTTGAAGCACGTTCATCGGCAATCCCATTCCCTAGCACGTCTCTGCTCTCGAGCTCCATTTCTGGCGAAAGGCTGAGAAGCTTGTGCAGCGACTTCACATGGACACAGGAGGAATTCATGACAGCTGATGTGCAGGCATTTTTCCTGTTGGAGCTCGGAATCAGACCAAAGTACTGGATGGATGGTGGGAAGGTCAGGACAGGATTCTGCGAGAACACGCCGGTGAAGAAAGTAAAGTCGCTGAGGCTGCAGATGAGAAGCGAACGAATACGTTGGCATCCTGACAAATTGGGTCTGCGCAATGACGGAAAAGAAGAGGTGAATGTTGCGTTACGAGATGATTGGAAGGCTAAGATTGTGCGAAATGCCGTGCAGAGTCTTTATGATGCAGCATGTCTGCGTACCTGGTAGATTGTGAGAGAAAGTAGGTAATTCATACATGACGTTTTGTAGTATAGTTACAGATCAGATGAAAACATGTATGATCTCGTGCAGTGAATGCGGCTCAAATACTGTGATCAAGGCATGAAGCAGTACCTAAGATAGGTCGCATGGTGGGCAAATGTTCTCAAACGTCGGTCGGTGTCGGCTTTAAGGACGCCGAACTTCGTCATTCGATCTAAATAGAATCTAACTCTAATCAATCACCAACGCTTCTCGTCTGCACATTCACCACTGCAAGTCATGTATGCTATCCACGCCCACAAGCCTTTGCCCAGTCTTTCACATCCCTGCTTCTCTACGCTGTAGCTTGCTTGTTATAGCCAATACTCTCCTCCATCCAGCTCCCACCAGCGACAAATTGACTCGTGCTTGATACCAACCTTTACACACCGCTGCAAAGACGCGCCATGAAGTCTTCCGTGAGCGCTCGCAAAGCTCAACCTAATGCTGATAGTAGCCGACGTCAATCCATCCGTCAAGCGCGATCAACAGCTTCGCGGCCAGCTAACTACTATGCCCGTCCATTTCCATCCTTTGCCGGCCAAGTAGAAGACGCGGCCAAGGACTCAGCGCCCGGCTTCTTCCCAGCCATTCAGCATTTCACCGACAGCGTCGATGCTCTTCCCAAAGAAGTTGTTCGCCATTTCTCCATGCTGAAAGAAGTCGAAGCCAAAGTCCACGGTCCCGATGAAATCCTCGCCCAGCTCCACAAGACCATCTTCGACCTTCCGACACCTCCTCGACGACACCCTCAACCTCTCGCACAGAACCTCTTGAGTTTCACCGCAAACAACAGTGTCAATGGTAGTGTCAATGGCTCCGTGGTAAATGGCAGTGTCTCCAGTCAACCTCAGCAAGCAGCAGAGATGCTCGCTAATCTTGCTTCCACACAACCGCTGGATGGTGAGGCAGATTTGAGACGGCGTCAGCTCTTCCACCACTTGCGACAGACACTTTTCGAGATGATCATGGTATTGGATGAAAAGAATGCTGTCATCAGCACCGCAAACCAAACGCTGTCGAAACAGCTGGCTCGCATGGACAGTTCATACCCCAGTGTCGAGGGAGAGATTAGCGAAGAAGCTCGTCTTGGTAGTCTGACACATTGGGCATACCACGACAAAGATAGTAGGAAAGCGAATGGAAATCCAACAACAGATCGCAGGGGAAGAGATGTCGCTGCAACAAACAGTCTTGCTGCGGCAGCCGTCGCAGTCCATGAAGGAGACGTCGCTGCTCATCGGAGCGAGTTGCGGAGACAGGCAATGGCAGAACGAAGGAGTCGTGCTCTACCTGACTCCGACTTTGATGATCGGCCTGCGAAAAAGTCACATCACGGGAAGGCACGGAAGGGAGCAGACACGGCAGGCGATGTGAAACATGGAAATATTGGTGCAAATGGGACCGGCGCAGCTCCGACAGCAAAGCGTCGTAAAGTTGAAAAGGGTAGTGGAGCAACCGCTGAGCGCGCAATGGCCACAGCATTTAGGGGAACGGCTGCTGGAAGTAGCCCGAGGGACACGTCTATTGCAGAGACTTCTCGTAAGAAAACAAAGGCGGCACTAGCTGCCCCAGGAATCCGAAAAAGGTATGATACAATCATACTAAATAGTCGAAAAATCCTAATTGTCGATCTAGAATCGCTGCTGGAAGTAACCAATCTCCATCTGCAGCTTCCTCTCCTTTACACAGCACATTCGCAGCAGCAGCCATGAAGGAATTCAGTCCTGCTCCCGAGCGACCCATCTCTTCGCGTGCGCGCCAAAGCTCAACCTCGAAACTGACGCACGCCGCTGCCCTCGCGGAAACCAGTCGCAATGGCTCCACCTCTTCCATATCCAACAAAGACACCAACGGCAAAGGCGCAAGCACCCCCGAACTCCGCTCCATCGCCGACATAACCGGACGCACCCTCACCGAAGCCCGCACCGGCATCAAAGACTCCTACGAAAACAAGCAAGGCGAGCACACCATCGAAGAAAGCCAAGTCCGCGGCGCCCTCGCCATCACCAACGCCAACGAAGACCCGGACCCCACCAACCCCCTCAAAGGCGACAACAGCAATCACAACAACGACGACCCCTCCACCTCCGCCCTCGCCCCGACAACCATCCTCCCCCTCTCCACCGACCACACCCCGGACAATAACAACACCACCACGAACACCACCACCACCACCGACACTGCTCCCCCCCCGATGACCACCACCATCCTCCCAGCCCCCGTCATCACGCGCTCCGGCCGACAATCCAAAACCGCCACGCCCATCACCGCCTCCTTCCCGGACATCCCCATGGCGCGCTCGCGCAGCACGCGCGGCGGCGCTACGAACGGCGACGCGCCGAAGCGGGCGTCGCACAAGCGGGGCGCCAGCAGCGCGCAACAACAACAACAGGCGGCAGTGGAGAGCGGGGCACGGGGGCTGGCGTCGAAGCCCGGGTCGCCGGAGCCGAAGACGACGACGGTGGTGGCGGCGACGACGACGACGCTGTCGCGGCGGTCGTCGCGGACGGTCGGTGAGGAGGGCGTGAGGGAGGAGGAGGAGGATGAGGACGAGGACGAGGAGCGGTATTGTTATTGTAATGGCGTCAGCTATGGCGAGATGGTGGCGTGTGATAATGATGAGTGTGCGAAGGAGTGGTTCCATTTGACGTGTGTGGGGTTGAGCAAGCCGCCGAGCTCGAAGAGTGAGTTTGAATCTTTTTTTTTGTTTTCTCTCCTCCTTGGGGTTTTCTTGCTTCGCCTTTTGGAATTATGGTGAGAGGAATACAATGCTGACGGGATACTAGCGAAATGGTACTGCGATACGTGTAAGGAGGAGATGAAGAAGGCGAGGCCGAGTAGTCGGCATTGATGGTTTGCTAAGAGGGCTTGTGCTTTGGGGAATATCTGGGTCATTTTGCTTTCATGATGCATGTCTGTCTTTGTCCACATTGAGCAGACTGGTGCAGAAGTGTTTTGGGTGGATAATACAGGGGAAAGGACTTGAGGCTATGCCTTGTCCAAACTTAACAGTCTTAACATGTCAATTCTCGGTTTCTGTTAGAGACGGTAATGTAATCTATGCCAATTCAAGTCTGGGACAAGCCGGGTTTGTCCAGTGTTACGTGACGCCTGTCTTGGTAACCAATACAAAATGGTACCAATTCTCCGGCTCCTATACCAAAAAAAGGAAGCAGACGTCCAAACAAGCTGTATCAAAACATCCAACGCCGGAAGCTATGCGCAAGTTCCCTTTTCCAATGGTATCACCCAACCCTGATTCCATGTCTAGCCTGTGTTAATTTCCCTCCGCTGGTCCCTTCCAGATTTCTAACCCAAAATTTTCCATAGAAATACCCTCTAACATAGAGAGTTCCTAGCCTTAACTTCCTTCTCTTCTACAAGATGTTCCCCTACCGAATCCTCGCTCCACTCACCACCTCCTGTCCCGCCAGCTGCGGCTTCCCCATCTCCACTGCGCGCTGCCGCCGCTCTAGAACCCACCGTTCCCCTGCGCCATCATCTACTGCATGCCGATCCGGCACGTACGCAAACCTATCCGTAGTCACTGGAGAGCGCAGCGCGCTGTCCGTCGCAACGGCAGAAGAGATTGGCAATGGCGTGTCAGATGCAAACGCACTTGAGCCAGTGATGGTGTACTCGTCCTCCTCTGGAATTGGCTCCGGCGCGATAGACGAGGAAATGGTAGGGCTGCTGCGACTGAGCGGGGACGGCGACGGCGACTCCGCCGGGTCAAAATCGTCGAGATCAGAGGACGCGAGCGCGAGGGGCGACTCGCCGTGTAGCGACGACGAGCCATGGTGCGAGGTCGTGGCTGGAGATCGGCCTTCCATCGAGACGTACTGGTGTCCCAGCATGCCCGGTGCGCTGACCGACGGCGCCATGGGGCTGGATCCCTTCACAGCCGCTGCAGCTGCATGGCCGATTGGGCTGGGGTAGCTCGGGGAGTTGCTTGCACTGCGGAGGCTGCCGTTGCTGCCGCCAAAGGCTCCGCGACGGAGCTTCATCAGCTGCGATAGACTCATCTCGTCGTCGTCGAGTGTGTAGGGACTCAGACGAGCGAGCTGCGCGACACCTGGGCTGGGGATGGCGGCGGAGGTTGCGGAAGGAGGACCCCAGTGGCTGTGGAGGCTGATAAAGGAGTTGCGAGTGCTGAACTCGCTGCGCTCGGTAATGGGTGTAAGATTTGGCTCGCGGACGGCGTTGCGTCCGCTCGTGCTACGTCCGAGGCCGTTGATGCCGCGGGGGCCAAAGTAGCCACCGTTGGCAAATTCGACGTCGTCGGCGCCATGGGCTTGGGCGTAGAAGCCAAACTCTTGACCGTAGAAACCTTCGTCGTCGCTGGCGAGGGCTTCGGCGTTGGCGGCGGCGATGATGGGATCATCTTCGAGATAGTCATCGAAATCGTCAGTGTCGTAATTTGCTTCTTCAATTGCTTTTTGGGGTATGGACGGAAGAGCGGAAGGGGTGAATATGTTGCTATCCTGACTATACCGTCCATCATCAGGGATCAAACTTGGTCGCGAACTGGCTCTGAAACTGTCATCTGCTTCACCGATCCCGTCGCTAATGTCAGAATTTACGCTGTCGTGTCGGGCAAATTTGCCGTCCGCAGCAGCTTTTTGTGCAGCTTCTGCTAATGCACTGTGGTAAGCAGCCAATTCGTTTGTAGATGGCCATGGTCCAGAGATCCTTCGACCGGAATCATCCTTCTTTTTGTGCTCTTTTATGCTATTATGCGGAACATTCAAGCTATCTCGATCCCGTTTGGGCGTTCTGGGGTCGATCGGTTCATCAAGTCCTGGACTGGACTCTTCCTGGACGGGCTCAAGAGGTAGATTCGGACGAACATCTGCGATGCCAATCTCCGACTGAGCGACTGAATCCATGGACACGGGCTTTCGTTCGTACAATGGATGTGATGGGTCGTCGAATACTGATTCGTCGAATTTCTCGTCGTTGTTAAGACCTGGCTCATCTATCAGGCCATCATCAAAATACATCTCGTCGACACTATCGTCGCCAAACCCAAAAGCCATTTGCTGCTCAATGCGGTCTCGGTATTCAAAATCGTGGCTCCCACTCTCACTGAGTTTGTCGATGGTGGAGAGCTCAACGGGTTGGACTGATGGAATGGAGCCAGATACAAGTACCGGATTTGCATTTTCTGTCTGTAGATGAATGCCACGCTCGACTGGATTCTCGCTAATAGTAGCATCATTGTTTGAATGTTGCGGAAACGGTTTTGCGACGTCGGATTGAGCGCTGGGAGGAGTGACTGGCGCTCCAATACCCATATTTGATAATGATATGCCAAGCGCAGCCAGAGTGACGGGCTGAGGTCCTTGCTCAAAATCCTCATCGTCTACATCCGTGTTGACTCCTGGAATAGCTTCTTCATACAGCCCGGCATCCTCCATCGCATCGTAATCATCCATAGCATCCACTTCTTCTTCATATGGGTCTGGAGGCTCAGGAGGCTGCTCCTGCTGTTTTCTAGCCGCTTTTTGTCTATGCTTGTCTTCTAGTAGTTTCTCTTGCGCTATTGAGTCCTTATCCATCATTTGAAAGCTGAATCGAGATGCATTACTCGTGTGATGTTTTGGTTGTCTTGTCGGCTGGACTGAAGCTTCTGCAGCAGAAGGAGCTCGCGACCTTGTTCTTGGAGGGGACCGAGATGTTGCGAATGCAATGTCCTGTGGGATTGAAGTACTCATTGGGCTAGTTTCAATCAGTGTAGGAAGCTGCGAATTTGAGCTAGCAACAGCAGATTCGTCCAAATCACTTTTGGAATTCGTAACCGGCATTGATGAGGATTGCAGCGGCGGAGGTCGTTTTGCCTGAGAGCTCGGTTTTATCCTAAACTCCTCGTCTGATACAAGATTGACATTGCGAGCCAGGAAATCCGAGTTTGCCAACTCCTCAGCCCGAATCGCCGAATCTCGAGGCCTTGTGTTCATCTCTTCTTCAAAATGTTCGCGAAACATTGGTGTATGTGTCCTCTCATGATTGACTGGGCTGTAACGATCTGCAGATAGCGGTCGACGAGAGCTAGTGTCATCCCTAGCATTCGGAGCGTGTCCAGTCCATGGAGAAGCATGTCGTGTATGCTCTTGCGAGTCAAGATCGCCATAGGAAAAGTTCCGCTTTGGTCGTGGGGCGCTAAAGTCATGAATGATTTTACCACGAATCCGAGGGTCATAATTATCTGGTAGAGGTGGAATAGTTGGCCCCTTATTGCTGCTGATAAGAGACTCATCAGAGAGTCGCTCTAGTGCTTGCGTTGATCTCCGGCGCATGAGCAACGACATTGGATTTCCTAGAGCAAGCTTTCTCTTGCTGGATTTGGCAGCTTGTGACTGATTATTTTGTGCCGTTTTAAAATACCCTTTTGACCAATCCGTTGTTTCATGATGTGTCAAGAGCAAATTTGGTGCTCCAAAGCTTGGCGATGCAATCGGAGAATCCGAGCGAACAGGTGTGTCGGTATTGAAGGCAGTTCCATAACTTGGGCTTTTATCCCTATTAGATGTCCTGAATTGCTCTGTCCTCCCTCTTGTGTACAAAGCGGATTTGGCACTTCTTGAGATGTCATTGCCATCAGAACCTGGCCTTTCGAGTGGCACATTGGGTTTCTTGGGCGGCGGCGATGAGTATGAAGACTGTCGACGTTCATGGCCAGGTTCGTCACCAGTTGAACCTGTGGTTGAGCCGGCACGATCTTCAGTATTTGGTGGAGTCCTCTTCGAAGAATGGCTATTGCCCTTGTCTTGGGAAGCTATTCGAGGAATAGGTGGAAGAACAGGAGGGAACGGAGAGATGGGCGAGTGTGAATGGGTCTTTTCAATCTCGGCGAAGCTTGTAGGAGGAGACAGGTACGAGGCTTCTTCATGTCTCGACACGGGTGACTGCAACGGAGGCAATTGGTAATGAGTGGAAGCGACATGGTGTGGTGAACTTGGATTCGACCCGGATCGCTTGTGGGTTCGAAGATATGAAAACATATTGTCCAGAGTTCAACGATGGACAGAAGTGGACGGGGCTGCGTACATTCGTACGGACAGCAAAGAAATGTAGAGGCACCTTAGCCGAATCCTAAGACGGTAGGAGAAGTGCTCTAAGAGCAGTCATTTTGTGTGGTGAACCGCGACGCGCGGATTCGCGATATCAGTATGCAAGAGCTAGGCGGAGAGGAAGCTGAGCAACAAACATTCCTAGAATTTGCACGTGTTTGAGCGATTGCGATTCTGAAACTCGTCACGATTGTCAATGGTGCCAAGAAAAAGGCAGAGTGGTAATAAGGTCTGAGGAGGGCTCGGAAGCTAAGTTTCTGAGAATGGCATGGACGGTAGCGGACCGATGACACGCACGCAGGGACATGCTTGGCTACCACTATTACAACTATTCTTATAATCTACTGCATTGCGCTACACCCATTCGAAAAATCAGCTGGTGCCGCAGCGCGATGATGCATGTGGGTCCACAGCCCAATCAAATCCCCATAAAAGCGCCGGACGCCACGCTCAACTACTGCCAAATGCACATGCTCGTGAAAATTAAAGGCAGACATTAAGCTTCTTTCCTCCACCCACTCTCGCTCTCCGGTGTAACCGCTCCACTACCTGCTTCCCACTCTTCAGGTTCACTTCGCCGCCGTTGCCCTCGTTCCCGCATAGCGCCCTTGATCTTCTGACTGACCTCATTCATGTCCTCTGAGGAGTCCAGTGGCGTTAGGCCTTGCAACCTCGGGCCCCCTTGAAGACCGCTCAGCCCGCTGCCTGAGCTTGATCGAGAGCGAGCTCTCGTGGGTGTCGAGAATAAGCCGATGTTCGCCAAATTCCTGAACGATTCGTTTGGAGGTAAGTGACCCCGGGCGGAGGAGCCACCCCCAATACTCGCATCAGTCCGGCGATCGGGGATCGGAGAGGAATTGCTCGAGTCTATAGAAAAGGTGTCGCTATCCCTCCTCGAACCTGGAGTCTTGGGTGAAGGCGCTTCCACCACCTTGGGTTCTTCTCGGAAAGGATCATGGACGATTCGCATTTTGTCAAAATCAGGGAACATCTCTGGACCCAGAGTGTTGATTACGTCTGTGACCTCGGCAGCTAGTGCTTCGCGTCGCTTCCGAAGCTTGACCAGCGTGTTTCCGGAAGCTGGATTCAAGGATACAATCAGAGGTCGGAGAGACTTGAAAATATCCATCCCAATTTCACCGAACCGGAGTGCTGCAAAGGTGATGGCCGGGAAAAAAATGTAACCAAAGATAACGATCGTCCACAAAGGCACACCCTCTGGTACATATCCTTGAACACGATTTACTGATGTCCACCAGGTGAGCAAGATTGTATAAACATTGTAGAGCATTGGTGCGAAGGCCATGGATACAAGCAGCTTCCACGTAGCCATGACGTCTCGCCCTTGGATTTTGACAGTCGAAGCCGCAAGAGCCTCCTTGGATTTTTGAATGGAAATCACTTTGCCTGCAATAAAGACGGGTGCAAATAGAATCAGACCTGGCAATACTCCGGCGGAGAGCACCAGGAGTTTCCCGACTCTCCAAATCAGTGTAAAGAAGACCTTGACCACAGACAACTTGGCGTACTCTACTTGGTGATCTCGAATATTGAGCTGTAGCAACTGCTTGTTGTATGCGAGCACAGATTTCTTTAGATTCACAATCCGTGGGTCGTCCTTGTACTTGGTATACCCCTTGACAAGTCGACGGTTAAGCTCCACGACCATTGGCAGCGGTAACTTTTTGTGCTTGAGATTGTATAGTCGGCGAACAGCTTGAATCAACTGCATCAAATTTAGCAGTACATCACCGAGTCTTTTCTCTCACAATCACGTACCATGAGTGTGTCGTAATCAGGGCTGGTGACGGTAACTGCCACCAATGCCTGGTAAACAGTGTCAAGCACTCGACCAATCGCCTCTCTCCGGTCACCATTCTTGTACATATTTACAAGTTCATCCGAGATCTCGACAGCAGTTCCAAACTCCACAACAGCTCGAGACCGAAATTTGTGTGCGTGAAAATAGTTCATCCCCACCGGAACGACCTTGACGCCGCACTTGGGATTTTTTGCGAGCGCTTCGAGAGCCATGATTGCAACGCCGGCTATAATCGATCAGCTCCAAAAACTCGATAGCGCGGATTTGCAAAGTCACATACCTTTGAGAGGTAAAAGCTCCGTTCGGTCATGGCTACCGCCCTCTGGAAAGATGCCAACGCAACCTCCTTGGTTGAGATGGTCGCACACGTCATTGTACACTTGGGTTTGATCGACCTTTGGTGCCATTTTGAAAGTCGTTCCCTCGAAATTGCCGTTTGCCATCTGTTTTGGTTCCTTGTCAGCACCCTGCTTGTCCTCATTACTTTCCCCTCCTCTTCCCGTCAACTGTGTCATTGCCACCGACCCTTTGAATGGCTTTTTGACCCTGATTTCCTCTGCACTAACTATCTCTTGAATCTCAGAGCTGGCAGCTGAGTTGTTCACTGAAGGGAGCACAATAAGCCCACCCACTTGATATTCCTTGGAATCAAAGTTTGTATCCACACCGCGGACAAGTGTAGG
This sequence comes from Astrothelium macrocarpum, assembly GCA_021030915.1. Lineage (NCBI taxonomy): Eukaryota > Fungi > Ascomycota > Dothideomycetes > Trypetheliales > Trypetheliaceae > Astrothelium > Astrothelium macrocarpum. The sequence continues at coordinate 70,124 of JAGEMR010000005.1, read as the reverse complement.
ATCGTTATCCGGATCGGGGAGATATATCCTGCCTTTTGCTGTCTTTGTCATGTCCATCGCGCGACTGACTGATACGGCTCCCGCCATACGAGCAGCCCAACCTATAAATTTTCTCCGCATCGATTTTTCGGCGATCAGGAAAGCGATCCGTCGCTTAGCTTCGTTGCGCACGACGCGCATCAGAATCAGAGGGTCAACAAACTAGTCCGTACGTTAGTGTTATCCACGATATCTAGATCAGGAGGCCAGCTGAACCTGATTGGCATGTGGCGCTGCTACGAAGATGACCGGATCCTTTCGAGGTATCTTCCACGAGCCCCGAGGGTGTACTTCTCTGAAGAAGAGATCCACCAGGACCGTCATTATCCATAGCATTGCGTCGTACGTCCATTTGCTCATAATGGTAGTTCGCTCTTTACGAGCAGTTTGCGCAGGCATCTTGCCGATATGTTCCTTATTTCTCTTCCAAATCCAGATGGGTTGATGTATAAGCGTCTCAGGTGGTGCTATGTGTGATTGTGCATCAAAATCGAGTCCAAAGCCTAACCTTGTTAACAGGACTGCCTAATAAGGCGCCAGAGTGGCACATGTAAGCCACGAATGTTTTGCAAATCAAAAACAGGGGTATCAGCGTTCTAGCTCAGATATGCGTCTGGAAGATTGGGAGGTTGATTACAAAGGTGGCGCGTTTTGGTTGAACGTCTAAAAATGTTGGATTTAAAGATGTGGGGCGCAATGCGAAAAGCGTTGAAGATGTGGGGGTTCGGAAAGCGCCACGTTCCTCAAAGCTGCAGAACATGTAAATGCGCTTTTGTCCGCCCTCATACGTCATACAGTGCTTCCAAGCTTTGCCTTCATCCCTGGCAGACGCTCATTTTAATCTTGCCACCCGTCCCTTGAAAATTGAAATGCACACGATGCCTCGCTAATGGCCTTCTACTGTACAGTGCATAAATGTCAAAATCATATTTTACAGCTAATTCTTAAAGTATTACAAATGTTGAAAGCGCGAGCTATATCCACTTAGTATCGCCTGCGTGTTGGCTCGCATAAATACGTTTATTTCGAGATAAGCCGTATCTTCGGGCATGGCCAGTAAATCTATGGAGCTGCAGTCGTCGCACATGGATTCTCGGCGCAAACTTCTATGATTTATATCTGTTGGTCTGAGGGTGATCATAGGAACCTTGACAGGAGGCCGTCTCGAGTCAAAAGCGGCTGTGGTTAGCACAACAACAATGCTTCTTCCGCCCAGATCATGTTCATGGTTCGAGATTTCAATCTGCCGAAGGTCGTTTGATGTCCCAGTCTCAACAGAATGCCAGAACGACCTTATGTAAGCACACCAAGCCACTGGCGGAGCAACGCCAGGTTCATCGATGCAAACACCAGAATCTGGACACAGGGCGCGAACGACTGCGAACCTGGGGGAAGCCACTTGCGCACAAGCCTTACGGTACAACCCAGGATCTTCGTCTCTATCACAGTTGGACCCTTCAAACTTGGTAAAAGTAGGCGGTAAGTCGTGCGGTGGGCATTTGTTGGCAGGAATTGCGCCTACATGTCGTTTCGTCATTGATCTTGGACGTAAATCGCTTGGTATAGTACTGCGTTTTGTAACATTGGAAATGATCAGGTCACTAAGGGATCTTCAATGAGAATGATAGTGCATTAAATTGATCAGAAAATCTTACCTATCTAAAACGATTGTACCATTACCAGGAACAGACCTGTAGTCATGTGTAGAAGCAGAAAGAGTTGACAGAACATTGGCTATAAACAATGTAAGATAGATAAATGCAGGCATTATGTCGAATGTGAAAAACTTTCACTTGATATCAGAGAGCCGCCTATGCGGTCACTGTGCACTCAAGCTTTATGATAAGCATGAAGTAGGGATTTGACATATCTGGCTTTTTGGCATGGGGCTATGACCATTTTGAAAAGGGTGAGTGGAAGAAAAGTAGTCGAAAAATGCTATACAACTACCGGCTGTATATGTTAAAAGCCTTCCCCAAGAACTTCGGTATAAAGAAGCAGTGCACGCACTCCGCAACGTACTCGAACCTTTTTCGCATTGTTGCCGATATCTAGAGAGTCAGAGACTTTAGACTAAAGTCATATCTTTCAAGGTACCGCTCAACTCATGCCAAGAGAAAGGGGAAGAGTTAGTTATGAGCCTAATGGAAATCGAGACCCAGCTTCGACCATTCTTCTTGCTACAAGACCTTGCGAAATTCAATGCCGTGGTTAAAGGCCTACTATACAGTAATTTCTTTCCCTCGGATCACTAGGCGGATTATTGGATAAATCACTGGTCCGAGCCTCCTTCCCCGTTGCCGAAACTTCTTCATACTTTCGAATGGCCTAAATCCGTCAATAAGATAGATTTAAATGCGACATTTTAATCATCATAGTCCACGCACAGAGGTGAACAACACATTCGACAAGTCCGCAAAACCTCGTATTTTTAGTTTGAGTATCGACATGTTCCTACCTTAACAAAACACTTCGAGACTTATGTACAGGTTTAAAACACGCCTCCCCAGGGCTACCCCAAGAGTTCACTCTTGTAAAAGACTAACGCGAGCGCATGTGATCTCTTCTGCATAGCATGGCATCTCACCCAAGTATAATCAGAAAAGTGATTTTGGGCGCATAATGGGCAAATCTCTTTTCTCGAAAGTGGAAGTTGCTATTGCTTGAGACTTGATAGAAACCGATTCAAACAGGCTCCCCAGCGTCATCAGGATAGACAAAGAACGCAAGCGCAATGATGATGTATCTAGAGTATGTCAGCGTTGGCAGATATCTTCTACGCATTGCGAGACCTACGTTCCAAGGCACATAGACCCTTCAAGATAGTTGCTTTTTCCATCTTGAATGAGATAGTTTACAACCAGTACGCTCAGGAAGAAAACCACCGTCTCGAAGGTTTGGAAATGAAGCGTCATCGGTTTGTCGATGATCCAACCAAGGATGACCAGGAACGGAGTAACAAACAAGGCGATCTGCATGCTGCTCCCGATTGCAACGCCAATGGCAAGATCCATTTTGTCCTTGTACGCAACAACACAGGCAGTGACGTGCTCCGCTGCATTACCGACGATAGGTAGTAGGACGAGACCAATGAATGTCCTGGAGATTCCCGACTCTTCAACGATGCTATCAATACTATCCACCAAATAATCAGCACAAACAGCTACCAGTATCGTCACGACGACCAGGGCAACTCCGGCTGCGGGAGGACTGAGTATCTCTGGCTCCTTTTGGCCAGCTCCGTCTTCTGGCTGTTCGTCGAAGAGTTGGGAATGTGTTTTTAGCTGGAAGACCAGGTACAGCATATAGAGAATGAGCAGAATAATGGCGGTTCCATGCGACAAGATAAGAATATTTTCCTCCTTGGAAGACTCTGAGCTTTTAAGTGCTGCGTAAAGTGTGGCCGGAATTATCAGCGACGCGGAAGCGACTGCCATCAGCGATGACATTGTGGAGGCAACGGTAGTATTAAAATTCTGCTCTGAGCGCCCTACTCCACCACAAATGAAACAGCATCCAAGGACCTTGGTTCTTGTAAGCTTTACAGATCAGCCAAATACAGCTTCTCTACACTTACCAGGAGAATATTGGATAAAATGCTGCCAAGCATACTGGATTGGACAATCCGAATTTGACCCTGAGTCAGGGCAATAATGCTCACCTGTTCACCAGCAATATTAGCTCCTTGATCTTCATGATTTCTTCGATGCACCTACAATCAATTCCACTGCGTTCCCAAATGTCGCGTTCAGCAATCCCCCAAGTGTTTGGCCCAGTTTTGCCGCAAGCTCTTCCGTCGCAAAACTTAACAACGATGCCAGAGGAATGATCGCCAGAAAGTTAAGTATAAAAACCGCCGTAGGACTTGCTCCTATAGCACCAGTGATTATACCAGCCGGAACGAAGACCAGAAGAATATTAACCCAATTGCTGGTCAAAACTTGCATCGTCTTATGTGCGGTAAACATTGGCCATCTTACGAGTGGATTCTCATGTTCCCACAGAGGTCGTTCTGAATGGCCGCCCAGGAGCGGTTGGCTTTCACTTCGATCCGGGTCTCCATTCACAATGTGTGGCAACGTGGTGATATTCTGGCTGCTTTTCTGACGTGCGTGATGGCTTCTATGGCGCTTGAGGCGGTCTGCATCGTACATAAGCGGGTGTCGCATTTTGAATTAGGAGTGAATGAAAAACTGTCAACTCCGCAATGGAGTTATTGTAGTAGAATCCATTGTGCAAAGTTTGCCACAAAACTTGGCATGCAGATGGCAGAGGGAGCTGCTTACCCATGGTTCTAATCTTCTAGCGGGGTTTAGCTAGAAGAATGCCTGGGTATGATTTTGAAATGAGTACCCTGGTGTCCTGAATCCCGCTGGTAAATGAACAAGTACGGCGGCACAGATGTGAGTCTGTTGGGCGGTCAAGCAGGCTGCAATCCCACACGAAGAGTAGTACCAGATAGAGTTGACGGAAGAGGCGAAGCGCTTGAGCCGCTGTACCGGCGATTGATGTCTTCAGTAAATGGGTGAAGGGTTGGATACATGAGGAACAACCGGAATCTGACGTAGACACGTTGTGCTCCGCCCAATTGCCAAGACTTGGCGTTGCCAGAGGTCAAGAAAAGCAGGGGAACCTACTTTTCCGCCTGAAACCTTACCTGAGGGCTGCCATCTCTGCTTTTGGACCAGTCACAAAAGCATTAATGTAGTAGAGGTTTCTGCCTTGTGTAACCTTTCTTCCCAAGCTCCAAGCTCCAAGCTCCAGCTCCCCACTTTGGCGGCAGAGCTGAACTACACGTGACAGGGGTAGTCTAACACCAAACCTTGCACCTCAATCAATGACTTCCTGGTTCATTATTCATGAATTAATCGGAAGGTGGTGGCAATGCTTTCATCTCAACCTATTTCACTATTTCCATATCTTTTATCCACACATTTCATTGTAAAAAGAAAGTCTTCATCGCCCTTGGCTCCACACTGGCGCTAAACCTGTTTCCCTGAATCTTATACGTCTCAGCCATCGTCACATTGTGCTCGTTGTCTGTGAGGTACGCCGTTGCCGTTGTTGCGTTGGTGCCAGACAAATTGACCGTCATGTCATATGTAAAGTGTGCGGCGTTGATGACCGGCATCGCCACAGTACCATTGGTATTTACGAATGCCGAGACATAGACATCCTCTGCACTACTTTGGGCATCCACCCGAACAGAGCCTGGGCGAGCAAAGCGAAAGTAGCCTGCAAATGCCCATAGCCGAGCAGCGACGAAGTATTCATCGCCTTGTAATCGGATGAGAGGGTTATCTCCAACTGTGTCTTGGGCACACCACCAATGTGTGTATCCGCTGGTGTCGGAGTTAACAAAGGCATTGTGCATGTACAGGGCCCACTGAAAACCTTCGGCCAGTTGCCCAGTGACGTCCCAATATGCGTTCCAGAGTCCAGTGCCATCCGCCCACTCAGTCATGAGGTTTGGCTGGCCGTTGGTATTAAATGGCCGCTCAGGGTTGGACTGGTAATTATGCCACGTCTAAGTTCTTGTCAGCTTACATCTCCAGCATTGCTATTTGGAGGAGCCTCACAGCGACATCAAACAAATCCCCGCCACCAGCTTTCGACAGCTCATAAAGTATTGTTCTCTCTTGTCTTGCCCCTGTTGCATCACAGCAGCTTACCTTCATGTCCGGAAAAGCGCTTTTTGCAGTCGGGTACAACACCTCAAGCAAGTCTTTCGCTTGCAGACCGTCCAATTCCATGCTTGCATATGTAACGGGGTTGAAGTCCGGTTCATTCGTTGCACCTAGCATGGAGACCTTGATGCCTTCTTGTTGGTAGTATTTGACATATTGCACAAGGTAATCAGCATATGCTTGGCGCCAGTCGGTTTGGTTGCACTGGCTTGGAGCGCTAGATTCGCTTTGGCTCCCTTCGCCATCATTTCCATAACTGCCGCGTACACCACAGAGCAAACCAGCATCATCATCGGTACCGACATTCTTCATACAACCAGGGGCGGACCAGGCATCAGCATAAATGAAGAGATCAGGATTGTATTTAAGTGCAGTTTTCGAAAGTTCGACCTGGCAAGTGTCGTTGCCATCCCAGGTATAGTTGAACGGGCCTGCTGGAGTTGATGGGCACTCGTTTAGGATGCTAAAGACGCTCCCATCTAAAGAGCTACTGTTTGATCCAATGTCATTGCGAAGAACGGACAAGCCGCCGATGTTCTCAGAGAATAGTGTTTCGGTAACAAGCTGTTGATTCGCTGGAGAGAGACCGTAGCGTCCAAATTGGTCGCAGGCAACTCCAAATGCCCCTGAGCAACCACCGCCAATCATTTCTTGATACTTGACGAGGCCATTGACGACCACGGATACAGATGTATCGATGCCTTGTGTATAGTTGGACAGTGCTGGACTGGTCCCTGCCGCGACCACACTGATCATGGCGAAAGTGCTTATGAAATGTCTCATCTTATGAACGATAGGAGTGGAGTTTTTTAGAATTATTAATTGTATCAAAGAGAAAGCCCGACTGCCACTTGGATTAAATACTGCTGCATCTTGTAGCCTTGTACATCAGCTTCAGCGTAGCCCCGCCCAGCAACAAAGTGAGCCATGATCCAATTTTACGTATTCAACTGACCGCTACGCACCTGAGGAATGCCAATAGATGTAATCCTGTTGTTAATGACCTATGTGGCACAAGTCAGACAATTAATCGAAGCATCGTTGCTCTTTGTGTTTGCCGGCTAAAAAGACGGATAAATATCACGGGACTGGGCTAATAGAGAACTCAAAATGCGAGAATGGTATTCTGCCGCAGTTCCGATAATCTATGTGAATTCGAGATTTGTTTGGATTGCCCTGAATGATCAAAGTATGAATGTATACAAAAGAAAGACGATGCATTATATAACTTCTGAACAATGGAAACGAATTTTTTTAGTAGTCGTATAGATATGTCATCTATCTGAAACAGAAAAAAGTTAACATTCTTACTACCTTATTGATTGGCGAAGTCAGTTCGGAGCTGTAGGGCTTGAATTTGCCTGGAAGATTGTAATGAATGAGCTTCACCACATGATGATTTTAATCGAGACTGTGAAGAAGAAAAAGGGCATCATAGATCTCTTGCCATGCTTCAACGAACGACGATCTGTTCATCTTGGGTTACATTTCGTAAGTAAACACTACATATGTTAGTACTCCAGAACTGCAGTACAATTCAACGATATATACAACAGCGTGATTTGGAAAAACCGTCCGTCGCATCTCGTCTATCTCGTCACATTCGTGCTCCAAGAACCCCAGGACAAGGTTCCGAGCGATCAGCCGTACGCCTGAGAACCAAACACGTCACATATGCCACCCCTTTCACAAACGCCTGAATATCACATACTCAGAAACTCCTTTAGAAAGTTGCTGACACGAGCTTTAAGGCGGATCAATGCCATTCGCACTGTGGTCGACTGTGATCCCAACATGACGACTGCCCACCGCGTAGACAGCTTCCATGTGCCTCCGCTTCTGCTGCTCTCGAATATCCGACAGGTACTGATAAGTGCCGTCCAACCCTACAATCTGCTCTTCAATGGATAAGGCGCTGGAATCATTCCGACGCACCAGCGGGCTGACAAGCTTTTGACGAAGAAGTTCCAGATTGCTCTTCAGCTGCAGTAATTTGGTGTTGTGATCGGTAAGGACGTGTTTGTTGTGGATGGTCCGGCTACGCACATTAGCGAGTAGCCGCTTGTTCTTCTCGAATTTCTTCAGCTGATAAGCGCTGGGCCCCATGAGCCGCGACCAGAGCGAGGATAGTAGCTCATCTTCTTCACGTTCCTGCTTATCATTCTCGCGTGCGGTGGCGCGTTGGAGATTTTGGAATTTCCGATCAATCGCCTCGAAGAGACCGAAGAGGACTTGTGCGTGTTTGAGCTCGCCCACAATACTCTCTTCCAGGACATTGAGAAATTCGTTGAATGTTTGATGCAAGACCCGCTTGTTGCGTTTGGTAATAGGCTGTCCGAAGATGTTGCTTAGCACTACATCTGTCTTCGAAGGCGAGCCATCGGCGGTTTCTAATAATCCTGTCCGAGCGATTATAGAATGGAGGTTATCGAACATCGATGAAAAAGTTCCAGGTGGAGAGCCTGAAATAGATGCGAGCTCGCGTTTTGCCCAAGCTATAACTAGAAGAATTCTAATCGCAATTAGCACATATTTAATTTTTCTACGCGAGTGGCTTACCCATCAACATCCAAATCTACGTGAGCAAAAAACTTGGTAAGTTCATTGGCAAGATCTTTGAAGTCCTTGCTGAGGTCATCAAGCTCATCAACAATGATCGGAGAAGACGTCATATTCGAGGAGCGCATGCTTTCTTGAAGATCCCAGACAGCTATTCCGGTATCTTGCAAGTCGCTGATCTGCTGGACGCCATGTTGCGAGTAATGTATCAATGGTTCAAAAGATTTTGCTAGACCTGCCACTTTTACCAAATCTGGTGCTGGACCAAGAACGGGTGTAGAGATGAGAGCGCGCGCGAGGATAATTGCAAAAAGGCCGATACTCAGCGTCATGAACGCTGATGAACTACTCTTGAAGGCGGTTCCGAATACGGTGTGCACCCACATAATCATTGTTTCTAACGGTTCGGTACGATGCTGAACTTCTGCACGGACGGCAAAACGAATATCTGGCAAGTTAGCAAATCTCTTGGTTCATGTAGAAATAATCCATACAGTTGTTTGGAACTTCGGACACAGGTCCTAGTGCATCGTTTCTTGGTGGTTCATTATCCTGGACCATTGGCACCTCTGTGCCTCCAAATGTATGACCGAAATCAGCATCGCCCTCCGGGTATGGTTCTTCACTCTGCCTTGGTGATCGACCTTTTTCTGGCGATACGGGTAAAGGCACGTTCGCGGGTAGAGTAAGGTCGCCTTCATCTGCACTCTCGTAGCGAGGACTTGAGTAGCGGGATGCAGACTCTGTCCCATGTCGCGATCTCTGGGTTTTGAACCAACCACTACCAGCTTTAGTCCAGGCTGGTGGTGCCCATTGTCCCTGATGTTCTGATTCCGATTCCGAGTAATCCGAGCGAAAGCCTGAATGACACGAAGGCAAGTCTAACATTGGTGAGCGTGGGTCGCGATCTGAGTGTTCAAAGTCCTCAAGCGATGCAGCTATTGACTGATGATCGTCTTGCATACTGTCGAAATTGCGGCGAAGAGACGCAGTCATGATTGGAAGATACAAGCGGCACAAAGGAGGTAGAGCCGTTGAAACATGAAATTAAAGATTGAGATTTGGAGAAACAAATTATCATCTAAAGGTCACAATGAATCCGGAGCAGAGGCGGGGGAGTTGATCTCTTTGTTGTATCTCACAGAGTCGTCAAAGCGAGCGTCGCGGTCAATTTCACGAGGAAAGCTTCCATCGGCTCAGAGTAATCGGTGAACATAATCCAAATGTTTCGGCCTTCAAAGCAAGATGGACGGCCAGCCCCGCGGGCTCGATGGGTGGACGTGAAACAAGAGGCTGGGGAGACATGCTGGGCCACGGGCTTGTCGCATGCTCATTGGTCAGCCGACTGCAAGGGCAACAAGGCCCCAAGGCCAATTCTGCATTTTGCGATCCAGTGATTGCCATGTCCCATCCGCATGAATGGTGATGACAAGTCATGCATTGTCAGCGAGACTATTGACGAACTGTTCTCTAGGCTCTGGTTTTCAGATCATCTATATCCCTGATCCCTTAATAATACAATGCAGAAGTTTCCATCTTTAACCGCTAATGCGATAGAAGTACGCACTTTTTGTCCAAAGGTCGACTTACGACCATGAGATGGAGAGCATTATTCCTGCTCCAGCAGCTATAGCTAGAAATTGCGCCAATGTTTTTCGTAGTTCCACACCTCTATCTTTTCCTGTCTCCAAAAGCTCAGGTATTACTCCTACTGTTCCAACGTACAAGAATGTTCCCGCTGTCCACGGCAATAACATATCGCCCCAGTTGAGGCTGGTTCCAAAGAGACCAGGCGTTTCAATGGAAGGCGAACCATGAGGGCCTTGTGGGTTCTTTCCTGCCTCTTGAACTACGATTCCAATCAAAGTGCCGATCACGCAACCAAGCGCAGTCACAAACTGCAAGCCCATGGCCTTATTCTTCGGGAAACCCGACTGTATGAGAAGCGCAAAATCTCCTACTTCTACAAGGATAATCAGTCATATGGCAGCGCCTTACGAGCCAAATCACGTACCATGGGGTATTTCGTGGAAAAAAACAGCTACACATGTAGTAGCACCAACTGTAGGAGATGCGTAAAAGCTTGAAGAAAGTGCCAGACCGTCCGTGATGTTGTGAGTAAAGTCCGCGATGAGATTTAGATACCCGCTTAATTTAATAGGCGTTTCGGTAGAACTTTCCGATGCCGAAGAAGCTGCGGAAGCACTTCCATTAGGATCTTTACCAGATTTTCCAGCACGGAGCCTTATTTGATCCTCTTCTGATGCCGATACACCGCTTGCGACCGCGGACGTGTCCGAGTTACGGTCTCCATCAGTGACATGAGTATGGCTGTGATCATGCCCATCCTCTCCTCCTGTAGCTATCCGTATGCCCTTGTCCATTGCAACGAATGTCAAAAAGCCCACCATAATAGCAAGGCCCAGCAAAATGTTTTTATTTGGTTCTACCATCACAAAACGGACGTGATCTGGCGCATCTTCACCCAGAAATATCTCCGGTAGTAAGTGAAATAGAGTATCTCCCAGGAGACCGCCGACAGCAAATGCAACCATAATGTTTAGAGACGACGGATCGATGTTTGGAGGGCATAGTGCTAGCAGAAAGTTTGGTGGCCCTGAAATGTAGGCGGTTGCGAGTAATGAGTTTACCGCAGGATTCCCAGGAAATATTACAGAAAAGACCCGATCTGCCAGACTCGAGGTCTTGCTTGATTCAGCTAATTTTTGAGCATTGAGAGATTGAACAAGAGGACATTGCTACAAACTAAATTAGCACATTGCTCGTAGAAGAGTTTGAAAGGACACGTGCCTGTAATTCATCTTCGATATGTTGTGTAGACAGTTGGCTGTACAGGCTTCCATCTAGCTTTTCGGCAGCACAAACATTCAAGATAAACGCGACCAGCACGCAGAGCGCGAGTGGGGCGACAAGCGAGCCGCAGCGCATAATCCGTACAGTAACTGTTTTATGGCAAAGTTAAGATAACATTGTCGTGTTCCCTGGAGCGGCCTTTGTTGGCGGGCCGCACCGAATGACGCACGAAGTACGGAAGTAGTAGCTCTCAAAATTTCGGACCAGCGCTTCTCTTCGACAAGCCTCAGGATCATCTACGCCAATTTCAAATATGGGTCGCGTAAGGCAGAAGAGAAAAAACAAATCTTCCTTGCCCAAGATTCGTCAAAAGCAAAAGAGCAATCGACCGATCATACCTCATCCAGAGATTGCCAAAGAATGGCATGTTATCTTGTTTTTTGACTTGGTTTTCACAGCTAACTTAGCCACTCAGGAATTACAAAGAGACGGCGGCAAAGAACTATGCACGACTGGGTCTAAGTGCAAAGCTTAACAAATTCAGTGGAGGAACAAAGAAGGACACACAATCACAGCCCGCTGACCTCAATCACATTAAGAGCACATCGTTTGACATCAAGTCTCGCATTTCAGCCGAAATCGTACCTGCAGAAGCGCGTATCGAACGCGATCCAAAAACTGGCAATATTGTCCGCATTCTAGATCAAGACAGGGCCCAGAAATTCAATCCTCTAAATGATCCGCTGAATGATTTGGAGGAGCTAGACTCGGAAGATGCAAACGAATCAAACCCAAGCTACAGAAATGGAGAAACTCTGCTCGTACAGCAGCTGAAGAACCACGCGTCTCGTGGAGAGCGAAAGAACAAGCGAAAGCAGAGCGCGCGGGAAGTTGCGTGGGTAGAGGCGCTGGTAAACAAATACGGAGATGATTACGACAAAATGGTGTGGGACAAAGAGCTGAATCCTATGCAGCAGAGTGTAGGCGACATCAAACGGAGAGTCAAGCGGTGGGCAGACGGTCATGTGTGACCAGCCAAATTCTATTTGGGCCAAGACGGGCTGTGTTGAATGTTGCTTACTGGCGCTTGCTCTAAGGGTAATTCCACGTGGACCATTGTATGAGTTCACGTCGAAGCTTATGGGACGCAAAGATGCTGCTTGGTGATCGGTCTTTATGAGACGCAAGCTTCCGCTCAACAAGTAGCACCTGTAGGACCAGCTGCTGAGGTGTCATTCTGCTGCGATCGCGCTTCAGTGGGTGTGCACGAAGCAGAGTGGCTGCGAAGAAATGAGTGCGTTGTGAACAGACTCTATTCGCGATAGAGGCGCTGTCACATGGATAAAGCGCTCGAAAAATGTGGCTTTTCATTGGTCAGAGTGTTTGAGTGAAAAGCCGATATGGAATGGCGTTCGCAGGCACTGGTTTCGCGCAACCTTCTACTTCTAGGTTTTAAAGACGGCCATTTACCTATAGTAGCTATTGCTGCCTTGAGCCGTCTACGATGGCTTGAAACCCTATCAGCCATGTGGGCAGAAACGTCCGTCTGACGGCACCCAAACATTGCCAACATGTCGAGCCTCTTTTTGCTACACCGCTATATGCAGCAGAACTTCTGCTTGAGCTGTTGGGAGCCGAATCTCGTCTCGGAAACGGGGGAAGGACAAGATGGGTTTTGCTTTTTGCGGAGCATTGAGCAACGTTAGCGCCTCGTGGCAACGACTACGCCATCAAATAAGACAACCAATTAAACTTCTTGTTGCGCTCCTCATCCCTGCTCCTCATCGCCTCACGCCTCTTCTAGAAGACTGGGAGAACTGCAGGTCCCCGAATCCAGGCTGCGATCGGTGCGAGATCCATGCCCAACCTTGTTTCTTGGCAAGCTGTATCAGTGTCGCGGGTTTGTTACTGGATGATAGGAGCCCAGCTTATCAGTCCGCCATTGTCCAAATTTTCCTCTACTAATCTCTGAATTTTTCATTAGGGCGAAAGCGATGAGGACTTGCGAGCACGTCTTACAATAGCCATCCCGTGCGGCTCGTTCTCCACACTGCATATTCAGCCGTGTGCTGGTCTCGTGGCATCGAGGACGAGTAGCAGGGGTGCGAAGGTAAGTGCCTACCCGCGCTCTTGGAATCCGCGGCCGATTTTTTTAAATGCACTTATCCCCAGGGGGCAGGAGAGCTGTGCGTAAACGAAACGCCAACTCGCCATGGGCTCTTTTCCCGGCCAAGACCCCCAGAGCGGCAACTTATCGCTGCTGAGGCACCCAGATGGCCCTAGACCCTTGTATTACAGAAGCTTGGAGGCGGGTTGCGGACCAATCTGACTGGCTTCCCACCACTGAGGGTCGTTGTCAGTCTGAGGACTCGATCCTACGCTTGGGACGGCCAGGTATGACCTCCGCCGGTGATTGATTCCACGCCCGGGAAGACCGCGTCGAGGCCATGCTTTGACCGGCCTAATGAGCTTCGACCCTGAGCCGGTCAGAGCAGGGTTGCAGCGAGGGGTATCCACCCAGCCTGCACGAGATGCTACTTTAAAACTGAGACTCTTTCCTCTGGAGGTAAGTCAGGTATTCCGTTCTCACCTCGAAGGGAAACTCTCGGTTGCGCCGGGTCCACTACACCTCCAGTGGTAAAGTTCGCTCGTTTGTACGTGAGCCGCGATGGAGAAGGATAACTACGATATCAACGCCGACCCCGAATCGCCTCCCGTCCCCGACTATACTCATGATCGGAAGGGTTCCGTTTTGGGAGAGGCTGCTGACCTTTATGGCAATGTCCAAGTTGCTGAAGAGGTATGCGGGCAAAATCTCACAAGTGAAATATACTGAAAGCTAATCTCACTTGTATTAGCTCGGATATGTCGAACGAGGACTGAAATCCAGACACATTCAATTCATCGCTCTCGGTGGTACTATCGGCACTGGTCTCTTCCTCGGTAAATATCAAGTATTCATCCAACAATGAAATCTTCTTACGTCTAACGATCGATTTCAGGAATTGGTACAGCTCTTGCAGCATATGGACCACTTTCAATTCTCTTGGGATACTCATTAACTGGTGTTGCTATCTTTGCAATGATGCAATCCCTTGGCGAAATGGCAACATGGCTCCCATTGCCCGGTGCCATTCCTCAAATCTGCGCTCGCTATGTCGATCCTGCCATGGGTTTCGCAGTAGGATGGAACAACTGGTACTCTTCTGCACTCACTCTGTGCGCCGAAATCTCTGCAGCCGCCACTGTAATTGCTTTCTGGAACGATAACATCAATCCTAGCGGTAAGCCTGAACTGAATCCTGCAATTGCATATGCATGTCTGACTTAATTCCACCGTAGCCTGGATCACGATTGTGATCGTCTTGATTATCTGCCTAAACATTTTCGCCGTCGCAATTTATGGTGAGGCTGAGTTTTGCTTTGCATCGATCAAAATCATTACGATCGTTGGATTGCTGCTTCTGTAAGTTCAAAGGTTCAGATGAATTCGAAAACAGTATCTAATACGTGCAACTAGTGCTCTCATCATAATGCTTGGCGGTGGTCCAACTCACGATCGACTCGGATTCAGGTATTGGAAGCATCCTTACACAAGCATGGTCGCTCTCCCATACGGAACGAATCCGAACACTGGTCGTTTCCTTAGCTTTTTCTCGACTCTCGTCAACGCCGCTTTCAGTTATGGTGGTGTCGAAATGGTTGCTGTTGCTGCTGGTGAAGCCGAGAACCCGCGCAAGAACATCCCCAAGGCCGTGAAACGTGTATTCTGGCGTATCCTCTTCTTTTACGTACTTGGCTCTCTTGCTATCGGTGTGACGGTGCCATACACCAATCCTAATCTCACTAGCGATGGCCCAGGAGCGCGATCTTCGCCATGGGTTATTGCCATTGTGAATGCCAAAATATCAGCTCTGCCATCCATCATCAACGCCGTGATTCTCACATCAGCCACATCATCCGCAAACGCCTTCCTTTACACTGGATCCCGTTATCTTTTCGCTCTTGCCCAGAATGGACAGGCGCCAAGATTATTCCTCAATTGTTCAAAGACTGGTGTGCCGTATTGGGCAGTGGCAATGACAGCGTCCATCTCGCTGCTTACCTACATGTCTGCTACCGCAGGTTCTGCTACAGTTTTTGCGTGGTTTCAAACACTCACCACCATCTCGTCCCTCTTCACCTGGGTATCTGTGTGCATTGCATACATCAAGTTTAGAGAGGCTTTGGCTGCGCAGAACGTTGATCGCAATTCCTTGGTCTTCAAGTCTCCTTTCCAACCGTATACTGCATACTTTGCATTGATCTTCTTCTCTGTCATCATTTTCTTCAACGGCTGGGAGGTCTTCACTAAAGGAGGCTGGGATACTCAGGACTTTGTTACTGCCGTAAGTTATGCCTGGTTATCGTAAACAAGTCAAAGAAGCTAACAAATCGTTTAGTATGTCGGAGTCCCCATCTACTTTGGCTTCTACTTGTTCTGGAAGGTTTTCAAGCGAACCAAAGCCGTCAACCCAGCTGAAGCCGACATTTGGACTGGCAAGGCTGCCGTGGACGCCGAGGTTTGGGATGACCCACAGCCGAGAAATTTCCTCGAGAGAATATGGTTCTGGATCGCGTAGAAGCAATGCCGTCAACAGACGGATTTTAGTAAAAGAAAAACATGTGTAACTACAATTCAAAGTAAATGATTTTTCGATAGAAGAAACACCTTTCAAAATTCTCAAGAATGTTAAGACTTTGCAGCATGTGCGGCAAATATCGTCAGTCACTCTCAAATGACTTAGTAAATTCAAATTCACGAGAGTCTGACAACGCAAATATCAAGTGGATTAATGAGTGTTGTCTGATCTTGCTCTGTAAATCTAAACTGAGGCAGACATGTTTACTATTTTCCGGTAAAGACAGTATTTTGATCAAAGGAACTTAGCAATCCATCGTCTCCTTCCCTTCCATGATCAATCTCGCAGTACTCGATTATAAAAACAAATTAGCATTCTGGAGTGTGAATATGAAGCGATTCAATATCCTCTAGTCTTCGCGACCCCCGGTTCCAGGCCCTCGGTACCAGTCCCGAACATGGCAGTAGCTTTAGCGCCCTGGCTGTGCCTCTGCAGTCTGTGCTGGTGTGCACGCCATCCACCTTGTGCAGTTTTGCAATCTTTTGCGATCCATGATGTTCGCCCGTTGATTGGCTGTATGCTTGACATTGACACACTGGATGAAAGCTGACCTGGGTCCTTGCTGGGTTATGGGGCGGTCAAAGCACAAACGCAATGGAAGACGTCCATATTTCTGGTCCATCGGAACTGTAGACCCGTGGATAGTCGCTCAACTCAAGTTTTTTGGTCGCTCAATTAGCATTCTGTTCTCATTTATAGTGCTGATGCTTGCAATCTAAATGGCATTTCTCAGTGGCCGACGTGGCTAGCGTATGCAGTGGACATGCTACGCGCATCATCCTCGACAATTCTGTTACCGCCGTAATTTGGGACTGGAGTGCTGCCTTCCATGAACTGTTTCAAACGATCGCTCTGGCTCAGGCTGGGCTGTTTATTGATGTCGTTGAGACTGAGGCCGCCAAGGCTCACGCCTCCCTTTCCGTCTACAGTGCTAGTGCCGTTAGTGACATCGGTGAGTTCGCTGGCTGCTACGGATTCGCCTGCAACACTACCTGCGACACCTGGGCTCTTGCCTTTACCTCCGTAGCCGTTGCGTCCTGCTGGAAGAGTTGGCCAGGTATCGGCAAAGCCACCGAACATTGGAGGATAATTGGGCTGAACACCAATGCCCACACCACCAAGTGCAGAGGAAGATTGAACAGAGGAGATATCATCCGGAATGTAGCCTGTGACGGAACCGTTTTCGCCAAAGTCTTGACGGGGTGGGTGACGTCCGTTCATACCACGACCTGCTGCCATGTTCGACGCATGTTGGTAGGCCATTTGATAGCGCTGAGGTCCGCGATACGTCTGCTTTGGGCGGCTGAATTGTAGGAGGGACACCTGTAGATTGGAAAGTGGACCTTCAACTAAGCAATTGCGCTCCTTGAAATGCAACAGCAGATAATGCCATAGTGGATGCTTTGACAAGACCTTGGGATTACCCAGTATCACTAATCCGTATTTCGCTCGTGTTAGAGCGACATTGAGACGACGAGGGTCACTAAGGAAACCAATGCCTTGGTGGTCATTTGAGCGGACGCAAGAAAGTACGATGAAGTCTTTCTCCCGACCCTGAAATGCGTCAACGGAAGCGACCTCGATCTCCTTGTAGGACTCTTTCTTGAAACTACCCGTGGCTTGCATTGAGCTAACCACGTAACTACGCTGGCCTTCATATGGAGTAATGATACCAATATCTTGCGGATGGACGCCGGCCTTGAAGAATCGGGTCACAATCTTCTCGACATTTGAGGCCTCGGTACGGTTAAGGTATGAAGTTCCGGAGGCTGAAATTTCCTCATTTCCAAGATTGGTCCAGAACATCATTGGAGCATCGACAACAGGCCATGGGAAGTCGACATCACGGCGTAAACGTTGCTGCGTAGTCACGCCATTTTGCAAGGAACCCTCATAAAACATGTTGGAAGGAAATTCCGAAAGGCATGGATGCATACGATATTGAACTTGGAGTCGAATCGGAGCAAGGCCAAGAATGACAAGACGTTCGAACAATGATTGATTCAAGCCTGCTTTTGCTGCTTTCTTGTTCATGATGACAGGCCCCAACTGTTGGTGGTCGCCAACCAATACAACCTGTTTACAGCCCAGAACAAGGGGAATCATACATTCGGGTTCAGCAGACTGAGTGGACTCGTCAATGAGAACAGTCCTGAATTTAAACTTGGCAAGACGAGGGTCTCCAGCACCAACACAGGTGCAGCATATGACATCAGCGTTGCTCAGGATTTCACGTTCGGCATTGCGAGTGAGTTGCTTGAACTTCTTTTCGTCTTGGCTTGACAGTTCTCCAAGCTCATTCTTCAGCTGATTGAGCTTATTTAATTCCGTATTTGTGTCGTTCATCCGAACTTGCTCATGAAGAGACAAGAAACCAACCGGAGATTCAACATCTTCCCGTGACTTTGCTGTCACCCGGACAGTCTTCAAACCCGTACGATGGATTCGCTCACACAACTGGTCCACTGCCACGTTGGAAGGTGCACAAACCAAGACCTGGCCTCCGTTGATTTTTGCTAGGTGATAAATGATGGTAGCAGAGGTGACAGTTTTCCCGGTTCCCGGAGGGCCTTGAATCAAACTAAGAGGTTTTTGGATGACACTCTTGACAGCGTTGATTTGACTAGCGTTGAGGTCGGGCAAACCTGGGACGCTGAATTTCCGGGGGATTTGAGTTTTCATTGGGGCAGCTGCGACTTCATGTCCTAACAAGCGATGGAAGATGTATCCAGAAACGCTCATTTCGTCAATAGCAAAAGTCTTCATCGCATGTTGCATACGATCGAATGAGGTCGCCTTCCAGACATAGTCTGCACTAAAGTTGTGGGTACATTCAGTAGGGACGGATTTGTGGTCGCCCTTGGTACGTAACTCGATGGTGACTTCGTCGGATTGATTATTGGGAATCTTAATGACATAACCAACACCCTCCCAATGTGGTCGCAATTCCCCGGTGTATCGCAAGCGCATTTCATCACCGACAGCCAATTTGACATCTCCAAGTTCCAGTTTAGGCAGTACAAAACTAGCGAGATGTTTATTGTTCAAGCCGAAATCCCAGCGAACAACTAGACCATCCTGTGACTGAGACTCTTTGAGCTTCTTGTCATAATCTGCCTCAATTTTAACCAAAGGCCCAAACACATTCTGATATTGATATGCGTCATCATAGCGGAGAAGGACTGGCGCTGGCTCATCATCCACACCGGCCCCCTTCTCTAGATCTGCAATGGTGGCGTTGGAGTTTTCTTTCCACATCTCTTCTAATTTCGCAATCATCTGAGGACTAAGGTGTCGGGCACGGAGCTGTTCCTGATCCGAAGGGGCACTGACGAGCCACGGTAAAAACGAGCGATCCTCGATCAACGGCTGCCATCTTGACGTGTCCCAGTTCATATCCTTGGAGGAAGGCATTGCAGCGCAAGGCTGGCGACATAAAAGTACCACGACTGTATCTGATTTGGCAGGAATGAAGCCCAGAAGAAAGACATTTTTAGTCCCACAGTTATAGCATTCCAAGATAGTATCCCCCAGAGAGGAAGCCGGGTGAAGTTGGACTTCTTTGTGACGTGCTCGAACAAGATGATTGATGATGTGCGATGAAGAAGTATTGCCTCGCGCGCTGCAGAACCATTTGTTACAAGCTAGACACTTGACAACGCTCCCAGAGTTATGGATGCCGCAGTAACTAATACCATTCATATTAGCGATTGATTTTTTTGAAACGCGTAGATAAGACATACGCGCAAGCATGTGTTGGAAGCTCGACTTCTTCCTCTGGCTTTGGCCCTGATTTGCCATTGGCTCCATCCACAGCCAGACTAGCCATACTCTCCAAATCATCGTCATCAAAAACATCGGTTTCTTCATCATCATCTACCCTGCGACGGCGAGATGGACCACCCAGGCCGGCCCGACCATGCTCAAGGATGCTTTCATCGTCCTCACCAGCGTTGATAGCGGAAGCAGAGTCTGCGATGAGATGGTTCCCGAGTTGCGCAAAGGCGTCACCATCCATGATAGGATGCGCAAGGCTGGAGACTGGCAAAGGTTAGGAGCGACAGAGCGCAGGGCAAGGAGGGAAGATGGAGATGAACGACGATTGCGGGCGTTGTGCGTTTGCGGCGAAAGGATGGTCGCTTTCCATGCGGGAGATTCCACAGTAAGGCGAGACTGCCTAAGCATCAACCGTGGTTATGCAAATAAAAGTGAAGAGTACCTGTGGGGCAGGGGAGCAATTCGTAGTGTTGAATGTGATCATGGGCGAACCACACTTGCAGGAGCCCCTCGGTCCCGCCGCACCTCGCTTGGCCTTGCTCTCCGCAGCCACCAAGTTTTTCAACTTTTTTATTTGACCTCTCTCAATTCTTTCCAAGAAATGATTGTGAGGCACTCCAGGCTGTGATCTTGACCGTCTCCACTGACTGCTTTGTAGCGGCGACAAGCTCGCCAACGTCGCGACTATCTCTATCGCCGAGCACTCACTCTGCGAGATGCTGAAATCGCACAGAAGCGCGCCGCCCTCCGATCTTCTCTTGCTTCGGGCAAACCTCTGGACCCTGCAATCGCAAATGACAAGTCTCTTCGTCAAGATTACAGATACGATGAATCCCGTGCGGACCGGACGACAGAAGAGGAACTAGGTCTCGACGATGAATATGCCCATCTTTCAGGCATCGTTGATCCACGGGTCCTTATTACTACCTCGCGTTCACCTTCGAGCAGATTGAGTGCCTTTGCAAAAGAGATTCGCTTGCTCCTCCCAACGTCTATACGCCTGAATCGCGGTACACTTGTTCTTCCAAATCTCGTCTCCTCTGCAAATGCCTCGGCCCTTTCAGATATTGTCCTCCTTCATGAGCACCGCGGCACCCCGACTGCCCTGACCATTTCACACCTCCCCCACGGGCCTACAGCATCCTTTTCGCTCCACAACGTCCTGCTACGTCACGATATACCGGGCTCGGCTGCGGGAACCGTCTCGGAGTCCTATCCTCACCTTATCTTTGAAGGTTTCTCAACTCCCCTAGGCAAGCGAGTTGTTCAGATTCTAAAGCATCTGTTCCCACCGCGGGAAGCATTGACGTCCAAAAACAAACTCGGCAGTCGCGTTGTCACATTTCGGAATTTTGAGGATAGCATAGAGGTCAGGCATCATGTATTTGTACGCACTGGCTATCAAAGTGTGGAGCTAGCAGAAGTTGGGCCAAGGATGACCATGAGGCCATTCGAGATACGGCAGGGCACAGCGGAAAATAAAGATGGGGACACCGAGTGGAGACCCAATCAGTATACTCGAACGGCAAAGAAGAAAGACTATCTATGATCCCAACGGGTTGACGCGCCTGTAGACGCCGGGCGAAATACGAAGAGAACCACAATTTTTCGTTACTGCAGCCATGTTTCGAGAGGATTGAAACCGCAAAAGCATCCACAGAAATTGGAAAAAAGCCAAGCGAAGAAAAAGAAACGCGCATAGCGTCGGCGTTTGCGTTGATTGCGTGTATAAGATATATTGTTTTTCGCTTACTGTCGGTGACCAACTGCATCTACTCCCTACCGCAGGCCCACAAGTCCACCTATAACAACACCGAGGCCTACACATATCGGGGATCCGGACTTTAGTCCTGCACGGCAAAACTTTGAACCGGTGATGACCTCAACGGTACGTAGCGGGAAAAATCGCCGAAACGCCCAAAAAAGGATTACAACATCACCATGTCCATTCCCCAAGCTAGCGAGTGCATCATGCAGACCCTAACATCATGTACAGTTGCTGCAGAACGGCCGCGGCCGTCAGCACTGCGCATGTTGACCAAGCCTTGCTAGAGATGCAAATACGCCGCATAAGAGCCGTACGATGCATATTTAGATACGTCATCATATCCACTATCGGCAACCGAGGCTTTTCTTTATTTCCCACAGTCTTCTACGCTGTGCCGCTATGATTGGTGCTGGATGAAGCCGGTTATTTCCAGGCGTACCTAAATCCCGCAACGTGAAGGCGTTCAAAACGCATGTGCTGAAAACGGACAACTACCAACCCAGGCATGGATGCAAGATGATTTAGGCAGAGAAAAAGGAAATTATAGGTTCGGTAGATTGCGATCGAATTATTATGATAGCTAGCACTGTTTCGAAGATGCAAACGCACATGGCTTATGTTCCTATACATGGTTCGATATAGTTGGAACCTTGCATGCTAACTTCTGCTATCTTTCTACCAAGCGACGCATTACTTCCACGTCTTGCAAGAACGTTCGTCAGCATAGAATACTAAGATGCAAAGTAAAGTAATACAATGCTCGATCAGGAACGAAGTTGTCTACTCGACTCGCATGTCCTGCTTCGCATCATAATCCTTGCATTAAAAAAAAAACCAGACCTCCTGGACGCATACAGTGTGAAACCTGTTGGTATTAAGCCCTCCCATGTTTCTCCCAACCAAACATCGATTGATTTCCTAAGCGCCGACAAATGCAGTGATAGTAGGCCGTTATGGATACCTATTGCGCAAGAGGTGTCACGAGTGCAGTCATTTAGTGACGGCCTTGCCTTACGGGGCGGTAGACTCTTTGAGAGATTTCTTGTGTTCACGTTCGAGAGCGTGCTTGACGGCCTCGAGAACATTATCAACAGTGGCTTTTGGTGCAAATTTTGGCTCAGTGCCCTTCTGGTACACGCCTGTGTGAACAAGGATGGAATACCACGTATTTTCAGCGTGCGAGTTGAACTCATTGGTTCCTCGAATATCGGACTCGGGAGTGTCGCCAACAAAGTAGACAGTATTTGGGGGCTGGTCAATGCCGTGTGTGTCCTTGCGCCATTGTTGAAGTAAGCGAGTCGCGAACTGGAAAGTTCCGATTTGAGGCTTTCCAAACGCAGTAGTCTTGAGCTCCTTTTGAGTCACGGCTTTGAACATAGCCTCCAGTGACGCACGTAGTGCACCCATGCCAATACGAGTGAGTTCGTGAGAAGTGGACCAGATGACATCGTTGTGCGAGAAGAACACGGGTGGACCTTCATCGAACTTCTCGGAGCGGGTACCGAGACGTCCATTCTTGGACATGAGAAGATCAAGAATGATCTGTTGGTCTCCAGCCCAGTCTCTGCTGTCGGCGAAAACGAAGATGGCTTCGATCTCAACCTGATTGAAGTTTCGAGCGCGTGAATTATTCCACTCTTCCTCAGTGAGTTTACGGAAGGGTGTTGTCTCTTGGTTGTCCTTGATGATGTCTCCAGGGGTGACAACGTCCTTGAAGCCGTATCCCTCAGCAACGTGTCGACACTTCTCACCCTCGCCTCCGACGACTAAGACAGTATTGTACTTTTGGGCCATTTCACGCATGGGAGTATGTCCACAGATGAATTGGCCTGGGGAAACCTCCATCTCTAGCTGTTCACTAAGTTGCCTGCAGCGTTCTTGTTCAGTCTTACCACCACCGTTGGTGACGAAGATGTAAGGTCTAAGACGTGTTAGCTGTGAGTTCCTTTGAGCATTGATCGAGTAATGCCCACATCTTCAGTCCGTATTCATTGTGTCCGTTCAAAAGCTTCATAGCTTCGATTGCCTCGGGGATTGGCTTCCCACCCCTGATGAGCACGCCATCAATATCAAAGGCAAAGGCAAACTGATCCGTGACTTCACATTCAGGAGGCGTTGATGGAGAACCCGAACGCAAAGTATATTCCTCAAGCTCATGTCTAGCAATCTCGATTGAAGCAGCCACATCGTGGGCATTAGAAGGGGCCATTAGATGTTTGGGCGGGACGATGACGGTGGGACCTCTGGTAAGATCTTCTCCAAGAGAATCCTTTCCACTAACTCGTCGAACATGATTCCTCTCCCCCTGTGGCTTCAAAGTAGAAGGGGTTGACATCGTCCTGGACTTGATGGAAGGAACGAGTATCAGGTTATCCAAGGAAAACGGGTCAAGCGCAAGGGGCAATAATGTTTAGTGACTTGATGGTTAATCTTAGATGCGAAGCGATGCTAGTCTATGATTGCAATATTGTGGAGAGAAGCGGTATTCCGAAAAATTGACCGCGGGGACGCGACTCTTATGTAGAAGAAATCTCATGGCCACTGGCAATCCATGCTAAAACTCTACCAACAATGGTTATCTTCCGTTGTGGAGCTTGATACACCAAAATCGAATGGTACATCGAGACACTCACCCACAACTCACAACCATGGCGGGGCAATCAATTCGATGCAACACAGATTCTGCAGACGGACAGTGATTAGCGTCGCGCCTATCCAACGCGTGAGAGACTGTCCGGGGAGTAATTCGTCATTTTGGTATGACCATCCTGGTGAATATGGCGGTGGATCGCGTCCTACCTAATCAGCCTCCAGTGGAGTGAGTGCGAGGATTCGCCTCCAACGCCAATTCGCCTCCAACGCCAATTCGCCATACGTGAAATTCGCGGACCGGGCTATTTTCGTGAGAAGCAGCGGCTTGGAATGCGGCAACCTAGCTCGACGAATCAGCCTGTGCCGTAGGCAGGCAAATGAACCTGACGTCACGGAAACGCTACTACCAGCTGAAATAATTGCTCAACAAATTTGGTGTAGGCACGACCAACCCTTCATCGAAATGTGTATTCGAAACATGTGAATTGCATAAATAAATCGCCACATGGTACCCTAGCAATTCGATTTCGTATATGAAAGGACAATTGTGGACACATTAGCTCAGCGTTGAGGTCTAGGAACTGTATTCGATCCTTTGTTCTTTCTCTGTCACATGTCAAAGAACAACCGCTCAAGCCACCTCGCCCGTGCATTGCAGAGCTTTCAGCACTTTTCACATCTTTAGTTGCTCACCGAACGCGCTTGCTTGCACAAAGACTAAACAGGATCTCAATCCGCCTTACCCTCGCCTCTGAGTCTTTGTTTGACATCATGATTCGTCTGATGTTTGCTATATGTGCATTATCTGGGACGAGGGAAGCAGCTCGCGCGCTTTGTCTGCTTGGTGTAAATGCACCTCGCCCTCTGCAATGCATAGCAGGATACAATCGGTCGATTCAATAGAATATAGCGTCAGCCTTTGCATGTCATTTAACCAATTGAGCGATGGTCTGCGGGATTTTTATCAGATACCAGGCCAAACCTGTCTTGCTTGGACCACTCTTCCACTCAACGTTCTTTAAGAATGCTGTCTCCACAATTCGTAGTCCTCGGCATCGATGTCTGTGCACAGTACGACACAATTTAAGTAGGTCTGCTGACATCCAAAATTTGTTGTGAACGAGAGGTAGCAATATGGCAATTTTCTTGCCCTTGTTCACAGATGCATATGTGCTGAATAGCCAATGCTACTGATCGTGTGCGAGTGTCAGTAGACATGGAAGGAAATGAGACGGTCGAGGCAGACTGCTTATTTGCTGAAATCAGAATTCACAAGAATCTAGAATGTTAGCGGAAAAGGTATGTTGTACAGACGTCGCTCGAGTTGCTTCTGAAGCAGAAGGCACGCTAGCATACCTACCCATGTTTGCCTCGTCAAACGTGAGAACTATTGGATTTCTCATAATGATTTCTTAGATGCCTGGAGAAGATTTCTTCGCTTGAAGATGTTTTCCGAACATATTGATCGGAGTCGAGGCATTGCACATGTGATGAGATCAATATCCGGCTTCGATCTCCACTGTGTTTAAGGAACCACTCACTACCGAAGCAGACAATGTTTCCGCATCTATCCATCAGTTTCTCATTCATGCAGTGGACGTAACCGTCTTTGAACGAGCCAGAAGCATGAACTGGACAGGTGGGAGGCTGCAGAGACATAAGCAGGCAGGCAAAGGACTTGTTCATAAACAAAAGGCTTTTTTCGCAAAGCAAAGGACGAAAATACACAATGGTTGCCCATCCGCTCCACCAATAACGATGCCTTTTTCAGGAGACATGTCAGTCACTAGTACGGTCGCTCCATTGGCAAAGATTGATTTACCGGCACTGCACCACAAATACCAAAACGCTCGTAGAGCAATGCAGAATGTTGAGTCCCTACAACGACCTCGGTTGGACGAGCCAATAAATCAGACAAGGGATTCCGAACTTGTGAACCAGCATTGCCACGTCCCAGTCGAGTCCTATTCTTACAATTCCAATTCTTCCAAGGCAAAGGTAGCTCACCTTGCTATCGCTGCCGAAGATCCCCACCAATCCAAAGCTCACACACTGCCATCTCAAGATCCTGGAAAGACTACCAGCAGAAAAGACAGCCAACTTCCTCCTTTAGAGATACATGCGTCTAGTCGGTTAGGGGAATTGGAGGGCCAACGTCAGAGACTCTTACAGCAACGCGACTGGCTGGACCTTGCACCTAAGCGACCGCTGCAGGTACAGGTCCCATCGCAGAAAAAGCGACATGGATTCGGAAAAAGACGTAAACTCAATGAGAAGGAGCACATCCGAGATGATACGCGGAAGTCGCACTTGCCCATCCTCAGCCGTGAACTATTCGCGAAACCTCCTCTAATGAGTGATACCCTGGGTGGACAGCCAAATCAAATCCATGTACGCATTGGATCCGATGCTTTGGTCACCCAAACTCAAAGTCCGGAGCATGAGAGTATACAAAATCAGGGTGATTACTGTCGTGAATTCTCTCCGGATTCGATGTTATTAGATGTCGAAGAAGAGGGCAACTTGCAAATGGTACTGCACGAGTCTTGCCAAGGAACTGGGCAAAGTACGAAAAATAACTCTTTGGCTCTTAGTGAACTGTCGCAAGTGGCTCGGCAAATTGTCTCGAGCCAGGACACTGGTTTACAACACTTTGATATTCACGAGCCACATTCTCGCAGCGAGGGTTATCAACTTGTAGCGGCCACAGCTACACCTTCTCGTGATGGTCTGACTGAAGGACAATCATTCCAAGTGTCCCCACTCCTTGGCCCATGCAATCGTTCGCAGTGCAATAACTTGGACGGCCTAGTAGCAAATAGTGGGAATGCGAACGATGCATGGAGAACTTTGTTAGCAATACCAAGTGAAACGCCTGTCTCCTCAAGCAAAGATAGCCGCCGCCAGCACGGCTTAGAAATCAGCACGACCAAAGGTTCACGTCAAGGTTCATGTAATGCAGAACACCTTAATTCTGAAGTCCAAAGCCTTGGTGTCGAGGTACATACTCAAACTCTAGAATGTGCTAAGCCGAATTCATCTAGTTTGAAGAGTAACCGTGCTTATCGTCACTCACCCACACTGTCAAATCGTTCTTCACAAGATTCGACTAGTGCATTTTTGAAGAATGTAGATGATACAAATGGACATTCGCGGGGATCTTCCGTAGCTGGAAATGAAGAGCTCTGGAAGCGATATGTATTTGGGGATTCAGCCGAACGTGACTTGATGGATCTTTTGCAAGAACAAGCTCCTAAGCGGACCGACAATGAACCCTCTCGACCCTTGGTATGGTCGATTTCTTCCATGGCATCACGATGTTCACCAGCTGACTTCTCGGCACGAAGGTTTGAGAAAGGCGGTTCCGCGAATGCTGGATCAAAAGCAACATCCACCTTGTCATCCGAAGATCCTTTGGTCGCTGCCGCATCGACTTGCAACAATCTGCCAGAGTCACAGCTAACGGGAATACGAGAATCTCCACCTTTTCGACTCTTGGCTAACGTCAAAAATGTTGAGCCTGGCGAACTCGAACACGTTGCTTTTGAGGTGTAGAAGGAATAATAATTGGTTTAAAATCGGCAACCCTTGACGAAACCCAGGCAAAAGATTACAGGATAACGGATACCCCAAATATCCTCGGCAAACAACCCTACCAAAAATTTTCAAGGGGGCTCCTGGAATGCGTTGAATGGGAATCCTAGCAAAGGGACAGAGATTGCGATAAAGTTTGGTACATTATCTGCAACATGGATCAGCTCACAATAAGAATACTATTTTTTCTTGTGAAGTTTACCCAAACTTTTCATTTCGGCTCAGGGCCTCATAATCATCAAGGATACGACCGTGCAGACTTGTGAAACTCGTAGAAATGAATTGCAGCTGCACTATGACTGTAGTTCCCTAAGCTACCAAAGTTTGGAAATTGTCTATGAAACCCCGGAGCGTGGATCTGGCGGAATTTTGATCTGAAACATCCTTGGTCTATGAATGGAAGCACGCCTATGCACCCCACATTTGCCTCACGATTTTTTTCCTGCTGCATGGTAACGGCCCCCAGCTCATCCTGTGAGACATGTGTGTGGCGCCCGTCTAGCCCTGTTATCTTAGGGCATGCATTTCACAAATTAGCATCCGTTGAAAGTTATTCCGCATCCGTAACATCCTATAGCACTGCAATGTCAATCGTCAGCACCTCATTTGGAACGCAAGGCGAACGGAGACGATCAGGTACCAATACTCGACCCCTCACCGCATTAGTAATGAAAGGGTGAACACAAGGGTAAGACCAGAGGGCAGTTCCAAACCGGCTATGTTTACCGAGTTTTTGAAGGTTCCGCCAGTCATTGCTGTTTGTTGGGTGCCCAACTGGAAAGTGGTACACCGCTACTCAGCCAATTTTCGCCCAGCTGACAAGTGCCTCCGGAATCGGCAACCTTTTACGGCGATAAGCTCGTGCGGACCGATAAAAGTCGGAACTTGCTCCTTGCGGAATATGGGGTTCAGGTAACACAGATCTCATCGGTGAGGGCCTACGTATCGATTGCATCGTTGGGTGGATGGGGGCGGGAACCGGGATCAGATTCCCTAGTGGCTGTGCTGTTGTCGCCCAGCATGGCCGTCAGCTCCTCTCTGAGTTAGGCTGAGGAGTCAGCTAGATGCGCAGTTAGAAGGATGCTTCTTGACTCATCCAGCGCCTGCAACGATAAGGCTGATCCTCCTTTCGCACTGGGCGGCGATCACGCAAAAGCGCAGACAAGCGGTGCAGGGTCAACGGTTATCGTGCCGGAGATTGATCCGCCCAGTTCACCAGCGGCTGTGGCAGCAATAATATCTGCTCGCTCGGGAAGCTTGGGGAGCTGGGGGGCTGCTTGGCACGCGTGCTCTCGGCTGATCCGCCCCAGGCTAACCAGGTCGTCGGACTCGCGCGAGCCCGCTGGCCGTATCCAGCCCGAAAACTGCGCCATGACTACTGCGGTTGAGCAATGATTATCGAGGCGCGCGAAAAAAAGAACATAAGCTTCGTACTACGCTGCTGCCGAGAATAGCGGGCAAGCTGCCCACTTTTGTTTGATTGCTTCTTGCGGCCGAGACAGGATTTGCGCGCAAACCAACACGCCCAAGACGGACGGATCACGAGATAGGTGAGATAAAAGGCGTGCAGAGTGCGCCGTTTTAAGCGTGGCCCTGTTTCAGCTGTCATTCGACGAATGCAGAAAATCATGCATGATGCAGAAGTGCATGAGCACGGCGAGTATTCGATGGCACGCGGTGGCAGAGCGGCTCGTCAACTCTGCTGCTGCGAGGCAACGTGGCTTGCCGCGCATGCACCCCAGGCCTGGGCCTGCAGCTCGTATGCAATTGCTCGGTAGAATGGCGACAGCATTGGTCAGGCTCGCTACGGTGCAGCGTCAGGACGGGCTGGGACAGGAGGAGCCGCCTGGGTCCGCAGCGAGGGCAATGCCTGCAGCTCCCGCGGTCCTGCTCGAAGACAAAAACAGTCCGCGAAAGTGAAACAAATCAAACGATGACGCAGGTGAGCCGGGATGTCGGTTTGGATGGAAACTCGGCGGCTAGCGCTGCTTCTAGCGTCAGGTACAGAAGGAGAATCGAAGGCCACGGCCGACGCTCTGGGAGCGTGCGAGCAGGCCGCCGAGGCTGGTCCCCTGCGCTGCGTCAGTTTGTTGAGGTGTGTGTGAGACGGCCAGGCTTCTCCCAATCCGTGTGTAGACTCGAAAGCCTCCCAGGCGCCAGAAGCGAGAGGTGCGCAAGCCGGCGGAATCGTGGGGGAGGAGATGGCCAGGGTGCGGTGCTGGGCCATCCAATTTTCTTCCATGCCTCGCCTCAGGCCCACTCACGTCTTTGCTTCCCAACTTCACTCATCACTCCATCCATCACCGCCTCGTTGTCCCCCCCCCTGCCCAATATCTGCTGCTTCTCACCCGGCCCTATCCTGGGGCTGCCAGCCCTCCTATCCTTAAGACTCGCTCCATCCTTCTAAGCTCATCTCTGACACCTCTCCCGCCCCCCGTCTCCCCCCATACGTTCGCGCTCCTGTGCGCGCCGCTGCTGCGTTGTCTGTCCTTAACGTCGTCCACGCCTGGTAGCGCACACCACCTTTGACGGACTGCATCTCCTGCTCGCTGCG
Organism: Astrothelium macrocarpum; assembly: GCA_021030915.1. NCBI lineage: Eukaryota > Fungi > Ascomycota > Dothideomycetes > Trypetheliales > Trypetheliaceae > Astrothelium > Astrothelium macrocarpum. The sequence continues at coordinate 40,058 of JAGEMR010000005.1, read as the reverse complement.
GCAGCCAGCGTCAGCTACGCATTGGAGCATCATCGGCGTCTTTCTGTGCATTAAGCCGCATTCGTCTGCCGCTGCAGCTCGATCTACAACTGGAAGCAAGACTACTGCGGCCTGCCATTAGCAGGACGCAAGACACCACCTCCAGCATCGTAGGCCAGCAACCCCTCCCGACCCTTTGGGCCGTTCTAATCAGACCTACAGTCCATTCTGTGCCCCAGTGGTCCGCATTGCACCTTGTCTCCCCCTCGGCTCCCGCTTAACGCGCAAGGTGACACCCACGCTTTCAATATCAGGTCAGCACAGATCTACCTACTAGACTCCAAACGTGGGACCATGGCCTAGGCATACAGCCAGCGCTTGCTCTTTCCTCTCCGCACCTGCGACTTCACCCCATTGGTGATTGCTGGTCGCCTTCGTTGTACCACTCTGCTAGAAAAGTCTGTTCTTGAACCATGCATTTCCCTTGACGCAGGACGCAAAAGGGCTGTCGCCTATATTGAGCAACATTCCACATCATGATTGTCTCATCGGATCCGTTCAATCAGCCTTCCGTCCTTCGTGACGGCGGACCATCTCAGAGACGAATCACCAAAGATTCTTATTTCCACCGGTCATCAGATCAACAAATCACTGTTATCATGACTGTACCCCCGGCAACTGTGTTGAGTGAGCTGTCATTTCAAGATAGTCTCTCGCCAATTTCATCGCGCTTGGCCCTAGACTTTCCACCAACTCCGGATTCTCTCGTCGCTGAGTCACAGCCATCGTCAATTCAGTCGCCAATGTTTTCTCTTCCAGATGCTGCAATGCCTCCACAACCCAGCCCGTCTCCAACTTCACCACCAAGTTCAATGAGCCAAGCTTTGGCGGGAAATGCGAGATCGGGTTTGATGAGAAGATTCTCCCGTGGAGGGAGCAAACTTGGCAGACGCCGCTCATCAGCAGCGACTACCAATGTCCGCGATCAAAGTGCTGGGCCCGTTGTGATTCGTCGCAGAAGCGACAGCAGGACTACGTCAGATCTGCAACACGATGTTTCTGATTTGGATCTGGACGCTGAAGAAGATGATGGTTTCGACGATGGTAGCTGTTTTTCAAGTCCAGATCGCAGAAACAACGGTCTAGGCTCGTCTACGCGGTCTTCATCAAGGCGAAGTTCAGACATTGGAGCCAGTGTCGGGCCTACAAGACATGAGCTGCTGCAACAGGGCACACCTCTTGTCAAAGTAACTAGGAAAAAGCGTAAAGAAATGATGTTTCATATCAATTATGACGCTGCAAAAGTGTACTGGGATCCAACCAAGAGCAACAAGCAATTTTATATTGACGACATCCGAGAGCTTAGAATTGGATCAGAGGCCAGGAATTATCGCGAAGAATTTGGAGTGCCACTCGAGGCCGAAAGCCGCTGGCTCACAATTGTTTACAGCGATCCAAATCGATCAAAAGGCCGCATGCTGAAAACAATGCACCTGATCGCTCATAGCGATTATGTTTTCGGATTGTGGACCTCAACTTTGGACGCAATTAGTAAATGTCGAGCTGAAGTCATGGAAGGATTGGCCGGCTCCGGTGAAAAAAGCATCAAATTCCTCTGGCGACAGGAAATGAATAGGAAGCTAGGTCCTGACCATACAGAGGACCAGGAAATTCTGACTCTCGAAGAAGTGCGCAAAGTTTGTAGGAGTTTGTACATTCATTGTACGAAAAATGTTTCTCGCGCACAATTCGAAAAAGTGGACTCGGATGGAACCGGCGTTCTTCGATTCGACCAATTCACACAGTTTGTTAAGCGTTTAAAGGAGCGCAACGACATCAGAGAAATTTTCAAGGATATCACAAAGGACGGCAAACCTGGTTCACCAGAAGAGCTGGAATTTCCCCAGTTTCTGGAATTTTTACAAAATACACAACGCGTTGATGTGTCTAATCGCATGCCGCACTGGAAGTGCGTCTTCGAAAAGCATGCAAAATTGAACAAACCCAAGGTTTCCAACACTGGACTGGATTCTAGTGTTCTTCCAACAAAAATGGATCTGGACGGATTCCACAGCTTTTTGTCTTCAACCGACAACTCTGCCCTTGCTCAAGCTAGTTCTCTACAGCCTTTGGACAAACCTTTGAATGAATATTTCATCTCAAGCTCGCACAACACCTACCTACTTGGAAGACAAGTAGCGGGCGCGTCAAGCACGGAAGCCTACATCAGTGCACTTCAGAAAGGCTGTCGTTGTATCGAGATTGATTGCTGGGACGGTGCCGACGGAAGGCCGGTTGTAATGCATGGTCATACTTTGACTTCCAAAATTCTATTCTCAGATTGTATTGATGTTATTGCAAGATATGCATTCGTCTCCTCTGAGTACCCTCTTATCATCTCACTTGAAGTTCATTGCAATCCAGAGCAACAGGCTGTAATGACGCAGATCATGAAGGACAAATTCAAAGACCAACTGCTGCTGGAACCTATAATACCCAACGCTTTTTTCCTGCCCTCTCCTGAGGAGCTGAAGGGCAAGATTCTCATCAAAGTCAAAGCTTCCCAACAGCCGGACGAGAGTTCTCAAACGCGCGATGTGCCTGCAATCGGTCGTCAGCGTAGTCTCAGCACGCCCTATTCTCCGTCCGGAACCAGCGATGGCGCGAGTGTAACGACTTCTTATATGTCAAGTCCAGTATCCGTAAGTCCAACCGAGTATTCTGCCAGTTCATATTGGACGACACAGCATGGTTCATTCATACAAGTCTCTGGCACTGCGGGAAGCCATTATTCGTCTACGGAAGACAGTGATCACCCGGCAGTATCCGCCCCAGGGAACAAGAAGAAAAAGACGAGCAACATCGTCAAGGTTCTTGGAGATCTTGCTGTGTACACTCGCGGCATCAAGTACTCGGATTTCGGAGCTGCTGAGAGCAAAACCAAGGATCACGTCTTCTCATTCTCGGAACGCACGTTTGACTCTCTCTGTCGAAAGGAACCCGGCAATAAAACACGGCTTGAGAAACACAACGTTCGTTGTCTCATGCGAGTCTATCCCTCCGGCTGGCGTGTCTCATCAACAAACTTCAATCCAATTTACCACTGGAGCTCTGGTGTTCAGATGGCTGCTCTAAATTGGCAAACCTACGATGCTGGTCTGCAGATCAACAATGCAATGTTCGCCGCGGGATTGGATCGCACTGGCTATGTTCTAAAACCCGAGGAGATGCGTCCGTCAGCACCTCACGTGGAATCTACTCTCGAGGGATCTGCTGGGATGAGTAAAAAGCTCATCAAATTGTCAATACAAATCATCTCTGCCCAACAGCTTCCACGGCCACGGGGTCTCAGTTCAGAAGTCGATATAAAACCCTATGTCGAGATCGAGATGTTTGGCGCCGACAAGGGTCAAGGGACTGCTTTGGGAGACCGTGGGCGAGACACCACGGATCGAAGTAGCCTTTTAGGTCCGGGTTCTCCTTTGAAGAAGACCACACGGCCCGTACCAGACAGCGAGTGCTCCGTTGGCTCCAAGGAGACGTTTACTGTGGGTCTCGAGACTCGGCATCCAAGTCTGGTGTTTGTTCGATTCAACGTTCTGAACTCACTTGGCGGACGCGGTTCCGATCGGCACTCACTTGCAACATTCACAGCCAAACTAAGCAGCCTGGAACAGGGCTACCGCCATCTTCCGTTGTTTGACGCTAACGGAGAACAATATCTATTTTCGACACTGTTTGTCAACATCCAAAAGCTCGAACCCGAAATCATTCTGGAGCCTCCTACAAGTGCGGCGGATTCAGTAGCTACGCCGGAATCATCTATCTTCAAACGTGTTTTTTCACGCACTCCTTCTCAGCGCCGCAAAACTACAGACTCGAACAGTAATCCTGCTTTTAGCCGGACCAACTCAATGACATAGAGCAATGCACTGCTCTTACTGCCCTTCGTTGTACTATATATCCTGTATTTCTTTTTTTTTTTTCTGTACTATGGCGTTTGGGAAAACCAAGGAACACAGGCCGTTGTCCAGTCACATGATATCCTTAAAAAATAAATTGACAGGGAGTCTAGATTGGATCGCGGCTTTTGTTTTCAAGAAAACTTAGGAAGATACCCCACATAGTTCTTCATCTGATCGGCGTTTACGCTAGGTGCGTTATCTCATCAGGCATCAAGGATGGGCACCTAAATAGACGTACTATGTGTACACTAGCCTCACGGCCTTTATATACATATTTCTTTTGTCTGTTTTCCTTCACCTTACACTCACTTCTCTATGCCTTTGACAGGCATATTCAATTCATCTTCTTAAGGAGCCCGTGGTTCCTTGGAGCATAGAAATTTTGATATTTAGATGTCCATTAATTTTCTTTTCTCTATGTAACGACCTGTACTTATTCAATAAAGACTTGATTTAAATCGGTTGAACTACTGTAACGATTTATAACTCTGAAGGATCCTCTTCGTGATCAAAGCATCGATAATTACGGAGCAAACCTTTCAAGACCGTACTGGTCTGTGTATCGTAGCATCTTTTTCGATGGTCCCACAAAGCTTGTGCAGCTAGTTCTATCATTTGTGGTCTAGGCCGTTCTTTATCACAGCCACTAGTCAGTGTCACAAGCTGTGCTTTTCTAAACTTAGTGGTTACTCTGTGGGTCAATATGCCGTACACTGAATGAAGGGCCCCTTGGTGCGACTCGATCATTGATGAATATTAGGCTTTCCATCGAATTCTTAATCAGCTTTTGGGTCTTATATTCTCGGTGAGAATCTCCCCGGTAAATGTGTGGCTGACTACATTTTTTACAACCTAGGTCATTTCTTATCGTTCGCATTAGCGAAGTGGAGACGTAAAATGCTCTATCGGGAACCGAAATTGTTCATTTCATATATCAAGTGGTATCTTAAGTCGACGGAGATGAGATTTGGCGCCGCAGCTTACCCGATGCTATTTCCACCATGACAGCCCTAACCCTAGAGCACGCCTAGATGCCCGCCCAACGCCCCAGTCAGATTTTAGACCCATGCCATCTTTTCTCGCGTGATTGTTCGAGAACTTCGCTCCTTCCTGCAGACTACTAACCTATCCTAGCACCTTCCGCGCGAAAGTTGGCAGGACGAAAGATGCCTTGTGAATGTCCGCATTGTAATATCGGCAGAATTTTTCCTCTTCCTCCCTACTCCATGTCCGTAATGGTGTCTTGACGTCGCGGTTCGGATCTTTGCAGCAAACCATGAAGCCTATTTGACCAGAAGGGTAGGTAGGTATTGTGGTGTAGGCATATTCAACGACCGGAAACACTTCTTTGCATGACTTTTTCAGCTTGGAAATAAGGGACAGATGGAGCCATTGATTCTCGGCTACACAACGATGGTCAGTCCAAATTTTCTACCTGTACAGGAACAATGATTTGGAAGAAGAATGTGCAATCAAGAAGAGGGGGCTTACAACCTTGGGTGGTGATCACACCGCCGTCACGCAATGCACCGTGGAGCAACTCGAAGTAAGGCTTCTGGAAAAGAGATTCTGCGGGACCTTCTGGGTCGCTGGAGTCTGTGATGATGACGTCGAACTCGTTTTCTCGATCTTTCAGAAATTGGAAGCCATCACCAATGTGTGTCTTGACGGCTGGGTGCTATGTGTCACATGTCAGATCTGATTGACATTGCGGCAAGGAGCCATGTTAGACTGAGTCTCGACAGACCTGGAAACCGACAGACATTCCTGGCAGATATTTTTTGGAGAGACGAATAACAGCTTCATCAATATCGCATAGGGTTGCCTCTTCCACGGTATCATGCTTGACAACCTCACGCAAAACGCCGCCATCTCCACCGCCAATGACAAGAACTTTTTTCGGATCTGGGTGGGCATTCATAGCTAGATGGGTGATCATTTCCTGATATCTGTTCTATTTCTCAGCCAGATAGCGCCCGCACTGGAGTTGCACGTACGAGAACTCATCGCGCTCTGTACATTGAATGACGTTGTCAAGCACAAGAACGGTCCCATAATCGCTAGATTCGAATATAAGAACATCTTGATACTTGCTCTTCTCATGGTGGAGCACCTGGTTGACTTTGAGGGTCATCGCCTGGCCAGGCCACATTTCAGATATTTCACGGAACCAGCCATCTACCAAAGATTAGAACGTATCAACAATTTTGCTGGGTTTGAAGGGCTCACCCTTGATGGTAGGATGAATGATTTCACTCATTGCAGGAACTCAATGAGGCAGAAATCCAGTCCACAGCGGGAACTTTTGATTCAACAAGGGGTGGCGCAAGGGCAAATCACTGCCAGGAATTGACGATAAAAAATTTTTGGCATCTTTTCACACGACCAGTATTGGATGTACGTGGGGTGCGGGGGATTTGGGCACACCCTCCTCTTTTCATCTGGCCACACGTACCGCGTCTCATTTTGCGTATGCCTTACTAAGAGGTATTCCGAAAAGGAGTTTGCATAACACCCCAGAAGGTGCAGCTGACTGATCACCGAAACAAAATCTGTAGGTACGTATCCCAATTAGATTTAGGCGATCTCTCAAAACGGGCACATGCACATGTTCAGCTCAGATTCGGCGGTACATATTTATGATTGATTTCTGTACGTAACGTACGGATCGGCGAAAAGTAAGGCGGCAGATAAGTATGCAAAGTCGCCAAAAAAGCTTCACAAAAACAAAGGAAATTAGGAATAATTGAATCTCAAAATCACGCGAATGGATTCAGACTCGTATAATTTCTTTCTCTTGCCATGAATTTCCTACCTTCCTTTATTGTCTTGACATCTGGTTAATTCTCGGTAGCTAGTCAAACGTACCTAGCCAACCCAGTCACATTATTTACTCCGTCTTGGCATCCACACTTAATACATGTTCTGTTCCCCCGGAAGTATTTTTCAATATTGTAGTCGACAATTCGGTCTTCCGGAATGGCACCATTACCCCAACGCACCGTCTCATCACGTCGTCGCATCTAAGCATTCACCGCGTTTTGGGATAGTTTGACTGGCGCGGCTCTCGCGCTTCTTTCTCTGCTCAGCTGGCTGACCACCCTCCAGGGAAGGATAAGCGAAAAAGTCGGGCGGATGGTGGGGAATCAATGCATCAAGGTAGACAGTACGCCGCTCGTTGTGGTCAACCACGGTAGCCTATGACTTTGGGGATCAACAACTGATCCAACAACCCACCGGTCGGCGGGCTGTCGCCAATCGTAGTGCTCCACGTCCGGCCCGCGCCGTGCAATTCGTGCTTCGCCCGATCAACTCACGGGTCGAAAACCAGCCTTTGGACTAGCGAAAATTTGGGTGCTCAGGCTGCGAGAAGATAAGCAAAGCTGGTCGTGTATGCTGGCGCAGTCAAACATGTTCCGTATTCCGTCAGTGGCGACCATCTCAACGCAGGGAAGCGTCGATCCATCACAACGGTTTTTCCGGGGGCGCGTTCAAGGCGTTTCCGTGCCTTGGGTGCCCTGCGTTATCAGTGAGCTGGTGCGTGCAGTAACGAGAGCATCACGACGCCGCGAACGGGCTCGGAAGCTGGAACCGAATTGCAATCCTGTTTACGTGCAGCAGCCATTCGCGAAACCCTGCATTGGATATGCACGAGACGCATTGCTTGGCGTTCAGAAGTAGGGCACCATCAGCAGATGCGGGCACGCCATTGCACATGCGCCATCACGTATCAGGTAGTTCAGATTATCTTAATAGAAGTATTGATTGGGAATCTTATGTGGGGTACTGGATTGGTAGATACATCATGTACATTGATTAACAGCGGGGCCTTTTATTGGCCTTGCGCAAAAGCAGCACTTCAGCCAGCTGCCATATCACCAAGCCACCCGGGATGAAACATCCGAAAAAGAAAATAAACCTGCCACTTCAAACATTAGATTATTTACTGGTATGTGACAGTAACAGTGGAACCAGAGGCGGAAGCGCTTGCAATGATGCTGTCTCCGTTGGAGGATTCCATGTCGATGATATCTGCACCGGAGGTGCTAACACTGCCGCCTGAGGTTGTTGCTTCGGCGCCTAATTTGCATCATCAGTGTTCAATTCCGTGCAAGTCATCTTTCTGGGTGTAACATACTGCTGAAGGTGACCTTGCCGAAGTCAGCGAAGGGAACTTGTTCTGCCTGACCACCGTCGATCTCTTCAAAGTCCTCAACAATCCACTCAGCGTTGGTCTCGCAGAGAGAGTCGCTTTGACCGGAGAAGGTGTGGGAAACGGTCTTGCCCGTAGAGACGTTCTCAATGGTAGCTAGTAGTAATTGATGAGCACAGTCTTGGGAAAACTTTCAGATGTTGACTTACCAGTGCCGCTGGTCTTGCTAGTAGCAACGATGGTCAATTTGACCGTGTTGCCGGCAGAGAAGGAAATGCCGGAGAAGTCGACAGCGTCGGCTGGGTACCACTCATACCAGGCATCGTAGCTAGTCTCGCCGTCTTGGATCGTGAAGTCAACACCAGTCTGTAGAATTGCATTCTCGCAGGTGTATCCGTCAAGACCAACCCAGGCGGAGGCAGCGTATGCCGTTCCAGAGCTGCCACCAGACGGTTCGCTCACTGTTGGGACAGTGAATGTTCCTGAGACACCAGTGTAGCCGGAACCCACGAGAGCCGCACCAGCCCAGTTAGTGCTGTATTCGGTGGACTGTTGGGCGTCTGGAGCGTTTGCAGTAGCAGTGCCGTTCGCTGCAATGAACGGCCGGGAGCCGCGTGTGCGAGCTGAGCGCCTTGCATTTCTTGCTTGGCGGAAAGCAGAGCCGGGGGCAGCGAGGACCTCGCTGACAGAGAGGACGGTGGCAAGGACGGCAAGAGTGAGCTTCATGATGAGCAATGAATGTAAATGGACTTTAAAAGTGAGGAACTTGAGATAAGACTGATACTTGAGGGCTAAAGATTCAAAAGAGCCTAAGGATATTTGAAGCTTGTTCCTTGACAGAAGATGCAGAAGTTCGAGGGAAATGATTGAGACTTTATACACCGACCTACAATGAAGGATTGTTGATATCTTCCTATGTAAGGCTATCCACAGGATCCCTAGTCATCTTGCTAAACATTGCGAATGTCTAGCGAGTAATCACACCTTCCATATTCATGGCAACAATTGTGACTTTTGCGGTAGTCTCGGATTTCCACCATACAAACCCCCGGATATAGTATGAATAACAAAGTCAGGATCCAAGATAGTCATGGGAATCTGTCCGTGTCCGGGAGAAGATCATCCCATGCTCTGGGATGCTGCATGCAGGGCCATGTGAAACCCTGCGGCGCAAAGACAGCGGATTTAGTGTTGGGGTAAAAGGTTGCTGGCAGATTACTTTTCTGGTAAAGCTCAGGTTCATTTACTTGCAGCGAGCGCTGGCGCCATAGTGGTTGTCGCCATGTAGATTGTAGAGGCTCATTAGTAAGGGCCATCCGAACCCACTTCCGGCCGACATGTGCGGGTAAATGTATGATCGGCGACACCTTCAATTACTGTATAAACAAATGAATGGATGGATGGACGTTCCTGCTTGCTGGGATCGTCGAAGGCCTGCAATCCGCAGGGACTCCTTAGGCGGCAGCAACTCAGAAAGCTAAAAACGCCAGCCGATCAATGCAGGTCACCTTCGGGCCTGATTGCACAAGACCATAGCAAACCGTTTTGCGCCTCCGGCCTTATCAGTGCGCTCTCCAAGGAACTCTTGCAAGTCTTATCAAATCGCTTATGAAGTGGGGTAATGTCCAATTAGTGCGTAAGGCAAGCACTGGTCGTCGATGTTTTATCCCGATTAGGATTTTTCTCCTTCTGACGTTCCCTTTGACATTGTCGGTCAAAGTTATTTTGATAACGCGACGCCTAAGTACCTGGATTGCCACATACAAGCCACATCCTTGGATCCTCCGTTAGGTTTGAAGCTGAAAGGTCGCTGCTGCGATAGCGATTGGAGCGGAGGACGAGAGAGATCGAGTTAGAATGTCGAAACCCTAGATCCAGCGTCGACGCTAAGCTCTGGCCGCCAGCAGATACGGTCAAAATACGCACAGTCGGGTGACCTGTTGAGCAGCTGTGTTTCTCGAGCCACTCGCGGCGCGGGTGTCTGTACGTACCTGAGGGGAGTCCCTGGCAAAGCAGGGCAGGGCAGGGCAGGACAGGGCAGTGCGCAGGAAGCAGATTGGTGGCACGAATGATAGCGAGGCGAAGGAGGTGGTCAAGGTGTGGTGGATAGTAAGATATCGTCCGGGCCGAACCTCAGCACCGATCGCCTTCTTTGGCAGGCGCCAGGACGGACAACTTCCCCGACCGCCTAGCAAAGCAATGCTGAATTGCCGAGAATTTGCACCTACACACCTGCTCTTGCGTGACTTGATCCTCATGTTCACGTGAGTAGCACGTTCTCTAAGTATTCTCCGGCGCCGGCTCGGCATAATTTTGCCCTGGATACGCGCTGGTCGAATTCTCCTCGGCGTCCTACCGCGAAATGATGATGCTGTCATAGAGGCGAGGATAGCTCTACCCCGGAACGCCCATTTTGTGTAAGGTAAGGTACGGTAGGTAGTCCTCTCCGCGCGTCCATACCGATGTACGCGTCACATTCATGCGTTTGGTTGAGCTTAAATTCTACATTCTTAATTGTTATGATGAGACTGTTCCTTACATTTTATACTCTTGCATTTGGAGGTTATCCTTGAAAGAAATCTCATTACAGACAAGTTCGTAAATATGACCGACGCGGAGCTCCCCAATGTCTACGATCCTAGTGACCGAATAATGGCCCAAACCCACACTTCTAACACACCTTTCCCGAGATACATGCCTGAGCTTGGGACCGTTCAGCCGGATATGAAGGAGATGCTGATCCAGGCCGGGGTTCCTGAAGACCAGCTCAAAGCGCACATTATCCGAGTTGTATGTTGACTTTCCCTTCCAAAGCACAGCATGTAAAAGTCTAGATGTTTTATCGGAAGGTGCTTGAAAAATTGTCGAAAATCATGGAAAACCTATCTGATGCCGAAAACGTCAGCTCAACCAATTCAAGGTCATCCCTGCTGAGCATGGTATCAACCTTCCACATATGCACGGTGAAATAGTCCAGATCTTTCCAGAACCGCACCGTTGTCCTCGGGAATCTCCCTGGCTTTGACCCCTGTTAACAGCCCTGGTCTATTACTTATTTTCCCGGGTCTATAGTATCAGTCGCTACTTTCGTTGGATTGTAGATAGCACAACGTTTCCAAACGCACTTTTCATTTGTGGATTCAGTTCCAGCACATGAAAACATGCCGCAAGCGCGTCATTCGTTATCGATCTTATCTAACTTTATTGCAGAGGGAACGTGGTTGGGACATTCATCCGTTTCCTTGTCTCGGTAAGGTTCTCTGCCTCCGGCATCCCACGGATCCCGACCTAATACTGTCACTGTTTAGGCCGTTTCCGTTTCCTCGATTTGAGTATCACGACTCTGCCGGTCTATCCTGAAGCGCTCGAGCGTGTCAAAAATGGACAAAAATTTCTTGATCTTGGATGCTGTGTTAGTCCCTCGAGAGTTCTCCGGCCTCTGATTTGACTTACGAGTGTCAATAGTTTGGTCAAGTCCTTCGCAAGCTGGCAAGTGTCCACTGTCCCGGTTTCTAATCCTTGCTAACACGGATCTCATGGTCAGAAATTCGATGGTGCTCCCGATTCAAACCTGTACGGCTCAGACCTAAGTCCCAAGTTCATTGAACTTGGCTACGAGCTTTTCTTGGATAAAGATAAGTTCGGCGCAACGTTCATACCAGCAGACGTGTTTGATGCGAACTCTGCCTTGAAACAGCTGGAGGCACAAATTGACATCATTCACGCGTCTTCGCTTCTCCATTTGTTCGATAGAGATGATCAAATCAAGTTGGCCAAGCGCATCATTAATTTGCTGAAGCCTCAAAAAGATTCGCTCTTGTTCGGTAGACAAGTGGGAAAAGTCGAGGCTGATGAAGTTCCCTCCCGCACCAATCCCGCTTATAAACTGTATAGACATAATGAAGAATCGTGGATTGAGATGTGGAAACAAATCGGAAGTGAGACGGGAACTGAATGGCAAGTGGAATCAGAATTGCGAACGGATGGGCTCTTGGCAGATGTGAAGGAACGGATGGAAATCGAGGGAGTCAGGTCACAACGATTCATCGTTCGTCGACTTTAGGTTCGTACTGCAAAGATTTTATTAAAGAGGCAGATGAATTCGAGTTAGCAGAAGCCCAGATATCAACGTCGTTTCTTTCTTCATTCAGGCTTCGTGTGAGAAAGCTTTACCACCAAAGACCCGCCTGCTACAGTGCTACTTATCGCAAATGCACGGACTCCTGTGTTATCAGATCTCTCTGGGTATCTAGGATATCTCTAAACGCCAAATGTCAAATATCTGGACATCGATCACTACCAAACGCCTGCTTCCAGATCGTGCTTGAAATCTCGAACTTCTTTGAGCCAGATGAATCTGACACAAATCTCCTGAAGTTCGAAATAGCTCGTCTGCAACGTGATGACCCTTTTTGTCAGGAGGTTCCTAACGTAAAGTATTAGCAATTTAATGGCCCTCACTTGATCATCCCTTCGTCCATTCCTGTAGGACATCGCACTTGGATCTTGTGAGTTGCCGGCTTCAGGACCAAGTTGCTCAATGTATCGGAGGGAATGTTGAATGTAATCTTGCACGAAGCTGGTAGGATCGTAATCATCCAAGCTTCCAGAGAACAAGAGCGAATTGATAATTTCCAAGGATTGAAGGTCTACAGGCAGATTTTTAAGTTGATTCAACGCATCAACAGGATTTTCCTTCAGTTGGGACACAAAATCGTCTTTGCTTGTGTAATTGCTTCGCTGAGTGGTATCTGTTGCGCGCCTACCTCTGCCTTGAGCTGTATTATTAGGCGTCGCAGTCTCATAAATCCCCTCTTCCTCAAGCATACGAATATACTGATCAATATTGAACTCTTTTGTTGATGTATTTTGGAGGTAGTGGAAGACTTCAACCGGCGAATTGTGCCCAAATTTCTAATAGGAACATGTCAAACGCCAAGTTGCAGGCGCAAAGTTTGGTTTTCCTATAGTAAATTGAGCTTACCTCTGCAGAATTAGATGTAGTAAGGAGAGCTTTGACAAAGTCCGCACGAATGGCAAGAATCTGCTGCAGATCGGGCACCGCCTTGGATTGCTCGGAACGGAGTTGAAGATAGTCCGAATTAGGTGGCGAAGACTCCACAACCTCGACCCAGTGCGATAGCCAGGGGTTATATCTGAGGGGTACCTTGTTTGCTGAAAATAACTGATATTCGCAATTGATGAATGAAGCAAGAAGAGCCCATCCAGCCGGCTGTCCTTCTATGGTGAATCAGTACTTTGTGACATTCTTGGTGCGAACGTCATCAATCGAACCCGACTTTTCCAGCTCATTCATCCTTACTTTAAGCTGCAATGAATCCTGAAAGATGACTTCTAATGTTTGATTGCCAAAATTGTCGGCCTTGCCGTGGCGGGCTGCGTGGCATAGCTGTGCTGTTTCAGAGAGTGTTTTGTCGTAAGTGCCTAGAAGGTCAGCAAGGGCGGAAGTCATCTGCCCTGTGCCATCCATGCTTTCTTGAAAAGACGATCAACCACCTGCGAGGCGTCCATAGGTTCCTTGGAAACGACTTGCGGTAGCTATTCTGGAGACGGCGGTTCGCTTTTGAGTTTCAGCCCCAGCTCATCGGAAAGGGAATAGAGAGAGGCAAGCTAAACTTAATGCAGCTATTGAGCAGTCAACTTCGAGAACTGAGTCAGATCTCGATTCAACTCAAATAAGAGGAACATTGGAGCAAAAATAGTCACTACGCCCTCTGAATCTAAAGATGTACGTACAATTTTTGACCTCATAAAGCGGAAATGATTGGTTCGGATAATAATTTACTCCAGACGCCGATTTATCCACCATCCTACAACCAGAAAACTTTGCACCCACTACACCTAGCTACGTTCTCGAGCACGTAACACCATGACACCGCAACACTATCTTTAAGTATCAATTATATCAGGTGAATATCGATACACTTTTCTTCAATGAAAGCCGACCCGAACATGATTCCATGAATATACGCATCGCCTATTAAATGCCATTTGCCATTTTGACACGGACGAATGATGGAAGGTCTCGCGCTGCCTTTAAAGATTACAATAACGTCTCCGATTGCTGTGAGAACCCCACTTGGTGCTGTGATGTACGGTGCTGGAAATGTGCCAAATAGGCCAGAGTCTGTTCTGCCGGGTACAAGTCCTTGCCGCGAAGCACTAGGGGGAGTATAGTCTACGTTGCCGGAAAGGTCTAGTCCTTCGCGAAGTGCCTGAATGATCGTTATGAGTGACATAAAAGTGGTCAGTGGCCCTATAACAAGCCAGACGAAAAACCATGGAAGCCGCTGTAATATAAGGCGGCTGTGCCATTCCATGAAACGAGCGGTCGACTCAGAAATACGAACCCAGGTAGCAAATTGATGATCGCTATATTCTTCAGAAAACGGAGCACCCAATCGAAATAATGTGCTGTAGAATACTTCAACTAATGGCTCGCCGGTTGGATAGCTTTCCTGCTCTGTGAGGTCACTTCCTATCCTTGGAAGCCGAAGCACATCTCTCCAGCTCTGAAATATCTCTAAGAAGTCTGTTATCCAGTCAAAAGCTCGTCTGTCAGGTATTATCTCAGGCCAATACCTCTGTCGGATATCTTTGATCGATGGTATCTGACGGCCAAGCTCGGCGACGCTTCCAATGATCATTCCGCAAAGAACCAGCTCTTGGTCTTCAACTAATAGCACCCGATCGACAGACGTGTTTTGACTGGCAGAAAAAATTTCTTCTTCAGGCATGAAGGCCGCAGGACTATTCTGGATCTGTTCAATCGAGGACCAGTCAGGAGCCCAAGATGGCAAATCTGGGATTAGGGATTCACTACTTCTCGCAGGCGAATCGAGAAAAATATCTAGTTTTTTCTCTACTTGGATAATTATTACTGCTGTATTGCAGTAAACTGTTTTCGCGGATTTAGTGTAGTCAGGCTGAATTAGGCCCGGCATCTCTAATAACCCCTGTACACTGTAGATTTTGTCCAAGATCTCAGTGGCCTCAAAGGGTTGGAAGTTCCGCAAAGCCTCTCTCAGTGCAAAACCGTTCTCTTTTTGTAGTCTTTCACGTGTCATATCCATGGCCTTGGCATAAAGAGCTTGGTGGAAGTGTTTGGCGTCTGGGCGACTGAATGGATTGAACATCAACCTGGCATTAGGTAGAAGCGACACGGTATCCATTAGCTGGTGCCATTTGATCGAGATGTCTCCACACTGCAATATGACTTCTGGAGCCAATGCGACTTCCTGTATGATCCAAACACGCCGGAACCAAGGGCGACGCAAAACACCGTCCAAAAGCAATGGGTATTTCACCATTTTTACACCCTTCTGGATCTGTCCAAATACCTTTTTACTATCGATATCGCTTGAGCCGAGCCATGCGATAACTCTTGTACACTTTGAGTATATCTGTCTCATTAGGGGGACTTGAAGGTTCTTCTCCTCCAAATTTTTTTGGTCAATACAAATTGCGTCGATCCAGAGAACACGCTCAGTATTTTCATGACGCATGGCGTATAGAGCAGATAGGAGATTGCTTGTGGGCATAATTTCGAGCCATGCCTTCTCACAGTAAAGCACTACTTTTTCCGCGCTTTTCTCATGGCCCCAGCATTATGAGAGTGCTTCATATTGTAATTTGTTGCTAATTTGGGCAACCTGTATGCGGCATACAACGGGACTGCGGCTGTCTTTAGAGGGCTCAAGGGTCAGAAGACGAATTGAAGCGCCATTGTCATTGAGAGGCAAGGCTTCGTATAGTGGTGAAGACATTCCATGAATTCGCTTTGGCAGCACGACTGTAGTCTTGTAGGCTTAGACAGAGAACAGCCTTAGTTCAGATGGTGCCTGACGGAATTGCATCGTGGGCACGGTCCACCTAATGCACTCCAAATTTGTCTGCAGCCCAGAAGCTCTCAGCCATGCCAACTGCAGAATGTTGCATCCGAAACGAATGCCTGTTGGACACCACAACCAGCCGAGTTCTTCCAGTAATTCGGCCTCGTTTCCCGAGGATATCGATAACCCGTGCGATGAGAAGCCTGTTTTCCCTCTAGAAGTTTCAAGATCAATGGAGTAGAAGCGGTGTCTTGGGAATCACCGTTCCTGGGCCGATACCCTTTTCGTCATAGTCAGGTCGACTGCTAAGCGCCCACCAAGCTACGAGGCTAACCTCAGCCAACAAATAGTACTGCAGTCAGACCAGAATATCTCGACATGAGCCTCTCAGGTCCAATGGCTGGCGCTGGCCTGCACGCGCAAGGTTTGTACCTCTCACTATGACGACGGATGGGCGCTTCACGTCTCGGCAGGCACCGTGGCGTATTGACGCCGTGAAGGGGGCTTCTTCGAGTACATAACAACCACAGAGAATCTGCTCTCGTGAATGCTAGACGTATTTTTGAAACGTGCACTGCCTGACGAATTTCCTTGCTTGTCTCGGTCTCTTTTCCATGATGCTTTTCGTGTTGTGCTAAGCCGCAATGTGCATACGCCGCTGTACATTATTCTGTCCGTCTTTTCTTCTTTCCGAAAGCATATCCTCAGCCCTCATGCTGGGGCTACGGGCGTCCGGTCCAGCTTGTGAGCACGTCCTTTTTCATTGTGTATTCTCTATATCATAAGAATTGTTCATTGCGTACCGGCGCTGACAATCATTACTCAATGGAAGACTACAGCTTTGACGTTACCTTGAAACCGTCGTCAGATTGTCCCTACTATGTCTCTACATTCTCGTAATGATCGTACCTCTGCTATGCCGGACAAAGCCTCTGATTTCCTCCGTCGGGATGCTTCCCAACAACTACCTTCGATCGTCCAAAATGTAATACCAACATGTGCTCAACCGTGTTTGGCAACATTTGTTTCAAGCGGATACTCTTCTTCTGTTTGTCCTAATCTTTCCGACATATACTGCCTCTGTTCACACTATGATAATGGAGGATTCACACTGGGAGAAGGAGCTTTGAGCTGTATCAAGCTTTCTTGCTCAAGTCCTTCCACCGTCGATCTTGACAATGCCTACGATATTTGTAATACTCAAAGCAACCATGTTACCCCGACACACTCAACCCTTTCCGTCACTGCTGTTCTGTCTTCGGTCCCTACCACTGCAGTGTCTTCCAACTCTGCAAATCCTTCCACCCTTTCTACTTCGTCTCATCCGTCCTCAAGCACGATCAGTACTGTCACAACGCTGCCAAGTCGAACAACTTCGCCTGCTAGCCCAGATGCCGTATCAACGGAGACTGCCGCTGCAGTGCCTGATCAGGGCTTATCAAAGGCACAAGTTGCCGGGATAGTCATCGCTGCAGTAGCGTTACTCGTTTTGATGGCAGGTGTATTCGTCTTTGTTGGACTCCGTATTCGGCGGAAAAGATTATGTTCCATAGAAGAAGCGACCAACCCGTTCGAAACAGGACCGTCTGGAGGTGTTTTAGCCGAAAAAGGCGGCTCAAATCAGCGTATTCCATCTCCTCCAAAAGCTACCCGAGACCCCAGAAAGGGACAAGGTGGAGTTGGGATTGCCAATCCACCTCAGTTTCGAGCAGACGTGGGTCGGCAATCTCCTACATTTGAGCCTAGTGGCGCCATGCCTACAGCCATTGGTGTTGCAATCAGTGGTGAAGGCTATGATGAAGAAACGCCAACAAGCGGCCAAAGCACAAACACAATGTCTCGACTATTACCAGAAAAGCCAAAACTGGTCAGACAGCAGCAAATTCCAGAAAAAAGACCCATAAGCAATTTCTCGCAAGGAACCGTGTTCGAGGAGGATAATCCAGTGGCAAGTCGAAGAGTGGATAATTTTGTGTTTCCAGTGCCCCCATCACCAATATACAGTCGCTTTGAAAACCCTCCTTTGCAAATTACCAATTATATGGGCTCGACAGCAGAAAAGAAACAACAGCCCTCGCTTACCCTGGATATACCTCCAATGGCATCCAAACCCAACACAGCTACGATCGCTCGACCACGCATAATCGACATGAGTCAGCAACCAGTTAGTACCTTTGTGACTCCACCAAAATACAAACGTCTATCAAGGGGGCTGGGGCCAGTTGCAGGGCAAAACAGTCTGCATGGCAAAGGCACAACGTTACAATCCAGTAACAACGCAAGATCCGTAACGCACATACAGAACCAATTAAACGTGGCAGCCGGCCCACAAAGCAAAGCTTATGGTAGAAAGCATGCTTCGGACCAGTCCTTCATCGAAACAAGGCGCAATTCCGTTGCTTCCGATACTTCTTTCGAATCTGGCGCGGATGATCCAACGCCTCCGGAGGAAGTTTTCAAGAGACTATCACCTGTGGACGAGTCGCCAATTTCCGGCATTCGATATCCCAAGGTTCCTCGTTCTTCCAATCAGATTGTCCCTCGACGTAGTCCTACCGACACTCAGCCTGCTACAGCTCTCAGTGGCTCACCTGTGCAACGCTCATGGCGACCCAATGTCTCACGCTTAGACGATAGCACTGACAGCACCAGCTCTGGGTCCACTCTACTAGCAAAACGAAGAGGGCAGAACGCAAGACTGGAGATTGAGCGTCGACTCGGCATTCCGCTGTCCAGCACGGCCCCTTCCCCTGCAGACTCGATGATTCCGCAAACACCAAAGACAGCGAGCAGTAGCAATACACTTGGACCTTCCATGGTATCTTGGCAACCGGCGGGATGGAGTCAGGCAAGATTTGCAAACGCGCTAAGAACTCGTGCTTCTGTGTCGAATGGCGGGCGGGAGGTAACGTGGATAGAGGACTCAGCAATCAGCCCGACGACGGTATTGCGGAGTCCGATGTGGGAACCTCGCCTGACCCCAACTCGACGAGGTGACGACTTGATGCTTTCGGTGTCTTGATGTGAGGGAGTTGTATGTCCAGGCATGTTTTTCCATGCCTACTCACGCGGAACCAAGTTTGACTTTTCATATTTTATAAGGACTGGGCGGCATAGAAGACTGGACTTTTTTCCTTTTTACAATACCTTTTTGTAGTCGGTAGATACCCTTTCGTTTCCACTTGTATTGCCTATAAAGGCCATGTACGTTAGGAGGGCGAATTCTATATACCATTCGAGCAAATTCTATATATCATTCGAGCAAATTCTGGATCTAAAGCCTACTTAAGACCCCTAGATTGCGCATGACATTGGAGGATTGAGCTATTGGTTGCCACTAGTGCGACCGTGGTTGATCGGCGGACACTTGTGCGGCAGCTTGCATGAATCAGCGAGTTTCAAGCGGTGACAAAGCAAGATACTAGACCCTAGCTCAGCCCGGTCACTGGCGGAGCGCAACTCCAGCTTCCAATTAGGAAGAGCCAAAAATCTACCAGCAGTGCTCTAGAGGGACTAGAGCACTTCGTGGTATCGCCAGATATTGTCAGATTTATTAGATAAGCAGGACTCGTGGAGAACCACTGGGAGTGTGCGGAGGAAGGAGCTCAGCGCCGGAAGCTCAAGGGACGGGAGGCCCCTCCACTGACGTCGGGTTCCTTGATCCGTCACCCCACCGTGCCGCCGGGGCCTGCGACAACTTCTCAACGGCCTTCGCCAGAGCTCATCGTCTCTCCTCCACCCTTGAAAAAAAAAGTCTTGAGTCTCTCCACCTTGTCCATCCACAGCAACCGCAAAGATGGGTTACAGTGAAGTAGATCAGATCAGCATCAACACCATTCGAACGCTCGCTGTGGGTGCTCACCTCCCTTCTGCCCCCCACGACATGACCCATTTCTGCCGGAATAAATTTGTGTGCGCAACTCCAAAACATCAACCACTGACAAAACATCGCAATTTCAGGTCGATGCGACGTTCAAAGCAAATTCCGGTCATCCGGGCGCCCCTATGGGCATGGCCCCAGTGTCTCATGTCCTCTTTAACAAATTCATGACCTTCAACCCGAAGAACCCGGACTTTGTCAATCGCGATCGCTTTGTACTCTCGTACGTCTCCAAGAACGATGTTTTATCTCATTTCACGCGTATATTGAATGCTTCTCTTTACCAAACCTTCAATGAATCGACATACTTTCGTCATGATGAATGGCAAGGCAGATTCTCTCACTCAGAACTCGCTTCGATCCACAGTCGCAATGGCTTACTTTGTATTCATCTTGTGTTGTCCGTGCTGATTTTCAACACTTAGAAATGGCCATGGATGCATGCTCCAGTACGCTCTCCTTCATCTGTTTGGGTACGATTTACCTATGGAACAGATCAAGCGCTTCCGTGTATGTAGTTTTCGAGCCCTATAAATTTGCCAGGGGACACTTGAGATACTGATAATCAGTAGCAAGTCGACAGTATCACGCCTGGACACCCTGAAGCCCATGACACTCCTGGTATAGAAGTCACGACCGGTCCACTTGGCCAGGGTTTCACGAACGCTGTTGGCTTGGCCATTGCACAGGCCAAAACAGCTGCTGAGTTCAACAAGCCTGGATTTGAACTCATAAATAACCATACATATGTCTTCTTTGGCGACGGTTGTGCCATGGAGGGCGTTGCAAGTGAAGCTGCGAGTACTGCTGGTCATCTCCAGCTCGGCAACCTCATTGCCATCTATGACGATAACCACATTTCCATCGGTACGACGTGCTTGTTCCCATTTCAAAGCATTGTCAACTAATGTCCTATTCTGCAGATGGCGATACAAAGTGTGCCTTCACTGAAGATGTCATGAAGCGATTCGAGGCCTATGGCTGGCACACGCAGTGGGTCAAAGAGGGTGACACCGATCTTGACGGCATAGAAGCTGCGATCCAGAAAGCGAAAGAAGTCAAGGACAAGCCTTCAGTCATTAAACTGACCACCACAATCGGATTCGGCTCCAAGCTTCAGGGTACAGGTGGCGTTCACGGAAACCCATTGAAAGAGGACGATTGCAAGCAAGTCAAGCAAAAATTCGGGTTTGACCCTGAACAGTCATTTGTTGTTCCCCAGCAAGTCTACGACCTCTATCACCAAACTGCTGCTAAGGGTGCCGCAGCTGAACAAGAGTGGAATAAACTATTTGAGAAGTACGGACAACAACACAGGGCAGAGCATGCGGACCTCAAGCGACGACTCAACGGTCTCTTGCCTGAGGGATGGCAAAAATCACTTCCTACCTACAAGCCGACCGACAAGGCCATCGCATCGAGAAAGCTTTCTGAATCCGTGCTGGAAGCAATCCACAGCATTGTCCCAGAACTACTATCCGGATCAGCAGACTTGACTGGTTCAAACAACACTCGCTGGAAGGATGCTGTCGACTTCCAGCCACCAAACCTCGGCATTGGCGACTGGAATGGCCGATATCTGCGCTATGGTGTGCGTGAACATGCTATGGCAGGTATTATGAACGGCATTGCCGCATATGGTACCTTGATCCCAGCAGGTGGTACTTTCTTGAACTTTGTCTCGTATGCCGCCGGTTCTGTTCGTCTTTCATCTCTTTCTCATCAGCGTGTCATCTACATTGCAACTCACGACTCCATTGGCCTGGGTGAGGATGGTCCTACCCATCAACCGATCGAGACACTTGCACACTTCCGCGCTCTTCCAAATATGATGGTATGGCGTCCAGCCGATGGCAACGAGACATCTGCTGCCTATTACGTGGCCCTCACATCGAAGTCGACGCCAAGCATCCTTGCCCTCACCCGTCAAAATCTACCCCAACTCGAGGGATCCACCATCGAGAATGCCATCAAAGGCGGCTATGTCGCGCTCGAGGACAAGGAGGCACAGCTCACGCTTGTCAGCACTGGTTCAGAGGTCGGCTTGTGTCTTGACGCTGTCAAGGTCCTCAAAGACAGCCACAACATCAAGACGCGCGTTGTTTCCATGCCATGTGTTGAAGTTTTCGACGCCCAGTCCAAGGAGTACCGCCTCAGCGTCATCCCTGATGGCATCCCAACCATGAGCGTGGAGGTCATGACGACTTTGGGTTGGGAGAAATACTCTCACGAGCAGTTCGGTCTCAATCGGTTTGGCGCGAGCGGTCCATACAAGGATGTTTATAAGGTGAGCCATTTCGCCTTCTAACTATTTTACCAAAGAGAAAACAAAAGGATTGTTTACTGACTAGCAATTTTTAGAAATTCGACTTCACACCAGAAGGCGTTGCCACACGTGGTAAGGCGACCGTGGACTACTACAAGGACGTCAAACCCTTGCGTTCCCCTGTAAATCGCGCGTTTACCAACTTGATCTAAGCCGGTAAATACTCTCAACAAATGATTTGGTCAGGGAAGTAGCAAGTAAAAACGCCGACGATGTTGTAACGCGACAAGCTCGGGCTGATGACGATGGTGGCGCTGGCGCTTGTCGATACATAGAAAATGACTTTGTTTCTTTAAAGTCGATCATCCTGCAGGTAGCCTTGGAAGAAATAATGATTCTATAGATGCTATGGCAATTTGATTTGTCCCTCATTCCACTTGGGCTCCACCTCCACCGCTCGGTGCCCCTTTTGCTGCTTGCTCCCCGACATCTAACGCCACCAGAAACCGTGAAACGCAGTTGTAGGCTGCAATTGTTGACGTCAACTCGACAATTTCCCTGTTGTTGAAGTGCCGACGAAGCGTCGCAAAAATATCGTCAGGGACTGAAATCGATACTGTCATGGCATCGGTATAGGCCAGCACTATAAGATGCTTGTCATCCAGACTTCCCCTATCTTCAGACGAGATCGGCCTTGACCCTGAAGACGCCAGTTGCGTCGGCAAAAGATCAGTAACAGTATCTGAAATCGTGTCCACGACTGCGTCAAGTGTCGTACTTCCAGTGGTCCCCTCTGCTAGAGAGGATCCGTCTGGGCCCCCGGTAGACGCAGCACCATCAGGAAGATGCAACTGCTCAGCAGCATGGCCGGGTGGAGACCGCAATATGTAGTCGGCGCCCGATGGAGAAAAATCAGGATCTGAAAGGAGGATGGGCAGGTGGTGATCCCATTCGTAGAAAGCCTTGTTTAAGATCGCGACACGACAGATGGCAACCTCACGAATCGACACAGGAAGCGTGGTCTGTGTGCGGATGGCGAGCAGGAAAGAGTTCCAGCCGTCGGCTACAGGTGGAGAATGTAGGAGCGTTCGATCGAGCTCGATGAGCTTGCCTCCTCGGCGTTGCTTGACACGCTCAACGATTGCTCGGTCGGCTTCGTTGCCCATCTGGGCATCTTCCGCATAGGCGAGCTTCATTTTGGATCAAACACCCGTCTGCGCGTGGCCGAAACGTGCGCACTACCGAGAAAACCTTCTCGTAAGAGCAGCGAGAACGGCCCAATGCTAACTCCCGTCATTTGTGCTCGTCAGATATAAACACGGCGAAATTCAGGGTCCAAGTCTAAGTCACGTGGCGAGATTGGTTATGTCACTAATTTTGAAGTCGCATATTCGAGATGTCCCAAGATACTTTTGGACCATCCAAAATGCGAGGCATCTCTTTTGGGAAATGTCTTTATGAAATACAAATTCTGTAAAAGTTGTGGGCATCACGTGTATCGCGAGCTACATCTTTTGCAAAGCCTGGTCATTAATTGAGTAGATCATGATTGATTCATCATGTTTGTTTAGCAGACCGAGTGAAATCCATGATACGGGAGCTACAACAGTCAAGGAATCAGATTGAATTACTATATATGAGATTACCAGTATCCAAGTTGCTTTGACAAAATAGCTACCTGCCAAGGTACTGTCCACTTTAGCTAATATATTGTCGTATATGGGAAATTGACATGCAAACGACATGGGTTTGGCAAGTACTGTGGCCAACGATCTCTGCTCGAGGAATCATATGGCGACACACTGCACAGATACCTTGCATTTAAGGAGACCCGTTGGCGTAATAGTCGATAACTTTCGAGGAGCTGCTGTCAAGGTTCGTCTTCTGTGTCGTCATGTCGGCAGCATGGTTAGGTACGTTTGCGATCACTGCTTGGCTCATCTTGTCCACTATGCTTGCCTCTGCTTTCATAGCGTCCGCCACTTGATAGGCTAGACCGTGTGCTTCGACGACAAAATGCTTGTTGAGGACAGCAAACATGAGATCTTGGCTAACATTGATGAACTGGTCATATGAGCATAGTCCAGATCAGAATGACTTTCACAGATCAACTTACACTAGTAAAGGCTTCGGATACTTGTGTCTGCTCATCATCGGTATAGCTAGAGTCGCGCTGCTCGAGGACGGCACGAGCGGTGATCGAGCCAGAATATCGCTTAAGTTTGCTGGAGCTGCTCATTTGGTTTACGTCTTGGGTGGCTTGTGTGGTAATTGCAGTGAAATTTCCAATGACGTCTTGCCGTACTCCAATCGGGTTGTCAAGGTAAGCAGCTTGTGTCGCTTCATAGGTGTTGTTGGTGAGTGTCGTGAGCTGATTGATATTTGATACCATCTGGGCTGCAGAGATATCCTGAGCGACGACGGAAACAGCGCCGGCAAGTGCCGCGAGGGTGATGGATTTGAAAAACATGATGAGTGTGCTTGGAGCGATGTGATTATTGGTCACTTGGTTGATAAAAAGTGTCAAAAAATCGTGATGGATTATCGAACGAAAACACTGCTACGAGCCCCTTCTTATACATCTTGGGGGACCTCCCAAACCTCAATGCACTGGATCCAAGCCGTCGCCTGATCATGACGTACTCATATAACTGACTTTGATCAGATATACTCCTCCTTGTCGAGAACGACGGCTAGCGTCGATGGCCATGAAATTCAAACTAGAGCCAGCAAAAAGGAATCCTTTTAATGAATTGCATGCAATACCAAAGGAGCAGGGCTAGAGAGAGATTTTCCAATTCGCTAAACTTCAGGGACCCTTTGCAAGATCGTGCTTGAAATGGCTTACTGCTTATGACTTCCTCCGAGATCTTCTTGACTCGTTCCGATCAAGCACGCGCTAGCCATCGGACATGCCTAGGTGCTGTGGTAGACTGACAGAAAGATCTAGCAAGAGGAACCTTATCCTTTTATGAGTTCTACTGACGTCGACAAGCGTGAATCTATAGCATTAGCCCTACGATACCTACTGGTCTAGCCGAGCATGATACTCATTGCTTGACTATTTCGGAGTCGATCGGCGTTGTACTGATTAACTTTTCTCTTCTGAAACCCAAAGTTGGAAGCTTGAAGCCCTGTTATTCTCTTTCTGTACAGTCTTTGAGTCTGTTCCATATAGCACCGTAAAATGAGGAGTTTGAGTGGATCGTGCCTGCACACGTGGTGTATGCAAGATCGATTCAGATGAGATGAAAAATTCCGCAAGCTCAAGGGACAGTGATACGATAGAATGTGGGGAAAGTCGGTGAATAGAGAGGCTTCATGGAATCCCTGTATAACGTGCCCTATATGCATGTTGAAGTGGTAAATGCATTTGGTATGGGTTTTTGCTTTTGTTGTATACGTTTAGTTTAAAGATCGAGAACTACATTATGCTAAAACGTTGTGGGAAGGTGCCGCTTATGTCAGTGGCAGGCATTATATCTCCCCCGCCGATTCCATCTAGCTTAGCATCATCAGGTACACCAATATAGATCAAGATCGTGTGCCCAATATCTATATAGTGCATAGCCGAAGCCATACTGCTTTTGAAAAAACCAAACCAATAGGAACGTTAGATTTCGGCCCCTATCAGTCAGAAATGTCATTTGGTGGGGCTTTGACAGGCCTTTGACAAGCTTCCTGTTGGAAAATCTCAATGGCATCACGAGCAATGCAGTAGGCATCGGGCACACGAACCTAGTGTATTTGCCCGGTAGCTTGGCATTGTGGGGCCTTTTGCTACAACTTCCAAACATGAATCTTGCACCGGATGCTTGAGGTCATTCGAGTCGCTATGGCTAAGCGATGCTACAGAAAAATTCGCCAAACCATTTTGTCTATAATCAGTGCTCTCGTTGACCAGACTTCGAGTCTTAGGAGGATTTGGACAATCATTGCTGTACACATCATTGGCAACTTTACAAAATTTCTCAAAAACTTAATGAACTGCTAAAATTCAATAATTCTCTTGAAAGTATCTCGTATCCAAAGTAAGACAAAAATGAAGCACGATTGCTACGGCTACCCTCAGGTGATCATTTCTCAATCGGCTTTGGTACTCCGTTTCGGATCCGGGCTCTGCACATTTGAGCTTCGTAGAGATGGATTAAAAGGCTGGCTTTTAAGAATAATTAGTCAAAGTAATATGCAATTAGTAGCGACTATTTTCCATCCAAATGTCCAATTTCCCAATTTTGAACAGCAATATAAATGGCTTGCTCCAACATGCGGAGAGTGAGGTTTGTGATAAGACTCTCATTCCCCCAAAAAGATTAGCCACATTCGTTTGACTCTTGATAATGAATCAGTATTAGGTACCGAAGTGTTACTCAAATGCGTAGTAAGCATTTAGAAATGGTGAAAACTTCTCATGAAATAGATCGGTAGCAGCGTCGAAGTCGGCTATTATAGTATCGTTTGTTCTCCAAGATCGCTCCCAAATGGCCTACATTTAGAGGTGCATTCAGAAATGCCGTGTGACCGGTTCGCCGTTTGTGTGTACCAGTTTATGAGTTTGGCTATTCTAAAATTCTTCAAGGGGAACTCCTTTAGCCGAGCTTTCGTAATCGAAAGCAGTACAATCACCTTCCTCGTCAGCGACGGGAGAGCATCGCAAGTATGCGCCATTGCAAGGCATAAAACCCAGCATCGACTGAATGGGTTGCGTCCTTCGACTGGTGTGGTTGCCCCGGTGCCATATCCAGAGAGCAAGTGACTGCTGGATACAAGCCATCGCCTGCTCTTCTACACTCTCCAAGTTTGATTTTGACTGAATAAGTTTTCTAGTGAAAAATACGGATATACTCTCTACTGACAGAGATTCTAGATAGAGTGACGTGGTTGACGACACCGTCGAGACAGAAACGAGCTGGTTTCGATGGCGAGAGATGAGCTGACTCGCATATACCGGCATGTAACTCCTGTCAATGATCTAGCGTTAGGAATGCGTTATTTATTTGAATCTAGAGAAGATAGCTGGTTGCAATAAGAAATATCACAATCTGCAAAAGATGATTTTCAGGATACATATGTAAGGGACCCTCTCGACAGTGATAGATGTCATAATTCTTCGAGGATCTCTTCATGGACGTTGTCACATTTCAGATGGTTCGAGGTTTGTTGAGAGTTCCCCGAATATGTGAACAGCAAAAATTCAATTTCCGCCGGGTTGTGACACTTCTTCTTGCAACCCCTGGTAAAGGAATGCAAAATGATTAGAAATAAGTAACCGAGGCTAAATCCACTAAGCTTTTAGTCCATAGAAGAGTTGATGTCGGGGTACGGAGGAAATCTCTGTCCTCTTAGCAACCCTAGGTCGCTTAGGCAGCTTCGATCACTAGCGCCAGATCAGCGGATCTTTGGATCTGTGCGTAAATGTTTTGATTGGATCAAAATTATCGGTCTAAAAAGCATCTGTAGATAGCGGGTAAAATGAGGCATGAAATACGAAAGTTAATTGCAGTTGAGCAAGTGGGAAACTTTCCAGCCAGCCAGCCTCGGTCGGCCATGACGCTCTGCGATTCATGAAATTACCCATTTCGGTCACATTTCACGATCATTAACGCTGGTCACCGCAATGATCCAGCGGTATATACCTCTTTCGAGACACGCTCTGAATTTCATTGCATTATCTCGGACGAACTTGTTGTCTTCAAACAGGCAAGGTGCTTAAGGTATCATCGCAGAGTGACTGTCTTAGCCCTAAGGCAGCAAAGTCCTTCAATCCTCTCCACCGCTCTTCCCATTTCTGGACGACACTGCAGAGCCAAGCCGCTTCTTTAATTATGTTTCCCATCTCTTGCGCGATGACGACAAGCATCCCGAACAAAACGCCTTGAATAACTTTTCACTCTAGCCTGAAACTTGTAGCTCCGGACGATTCGCTATTACTCCAGACCGGATTTGCCGAGGACATAGAATCGGGACCAAGTGGCTGGAACTTTTCCCACTCAATCCTTTCACTGTTCTGTGACTTCGGACTGTTTGCTGATTGTTGCATCAGTGTCTATGCCCTGCTCTCCGTGACAGGTCAAATGAATGCGCGTAGCCGTTTCAGATACTAGTCATCATGTCCTTGCCGATGTTCTTTACTGAAAATATCACGTTCTGTTATTTCCGCCTGCCTGGTGGACTCGGTTCTCTCCTTCCTTACAAGGATCACAACAGGTTTGACCATAGTTTGGAATTGGGTACTTGGCAGGGTAGGAATTTGGCGCTAGGAAGATTTGACGGTTTGCACCTCGACTGGGCATCTCCAGTGGTTCTGTACAAAAGATTTAGCTCTGTATTTCTATTGATGAATCAATGATTACAAGCCATTTGCCAAAGCCATCTTTTTTACACAGTGCGTCGAGATCGACTCATTCAACCAGGTCCCGTCTTTGTTCGCAACGAAGCAAACTTTGTAGGCAGTGGCTGTAGAGTCCTGGATGAGATCGAGTGTCCCAGGTGTAGAACAGAACTTTCTGCCATGTGCGACATGCAGGGTTTGTGGTTCCTTGATACCCCTGGACCAGTCTAGATGGCTGGTTGCGCTGCGGCGGAATCCCACCAATGAGGGCTCTTCTCAAGCCGATGGGAAGGCCGGCGACCACTCTTACTTCACTTGTCACCAATTCTTCATCTTGGTAAGGCTCTGTCTCGCCAACTTTGCTGTGATGACGTCTGGATCATCGATTCTAAGTTAAGATTTCAGCCCCGATTGTTAATGAAACACATGAACTCCCTTCCAGATGAGATCGATACTTGCAAGCCACTGGAGTTTCGGTAATCGGTACCATGTTCTCAGTCGTTTACGAAGTTTCAAGGCTATAGTCGCCAGCATTACCAGAGACAAGACAATTCTTTTAGACAATCCAACGCTGGGAGTTATAGAATATGGTCTGTTGTACTCATGCTAAATCCTTTGCAGTATTCAACAGGGGGTTCAATTGAGAAATGTATGTGCCGCAAGGGACATAATTCGCTCTACACTCGCTACGGATACCCTCGACAAGAATGAACTGCAAACCCTGTGAGCATTACCCGGCAATTAAGACATGCCTTTAAACTGCCTGGAATGGTATGGAGGATCTCCTTGACAAATGTTTGGCAAATTATTACTCTTGCGGCGCTGTAGCTTGCGATATCCGAAAGAAACACAACTTGGGCGAAAGCAAATGCCAGACATGGACAACAACCGACACCTCATATCCAAGCGGCTCCCGTTTCTGTATTGCATTCTATGACGGATCCAACTGCAGGCGCAAGACATGTGTCCGCTAGACACGCAGAATACATGCACAGGAGTTCCTTTCACGTCTGCGACTTTTGTGTGGCACAAGCCCTCAAGTCAACAAATCCTCTGACCGCTCGAACCCTCCGAGTCTTGCGGCTATTCTATGTCTCCGAGCTTTTAGCTGGTAATAATTCCTAAACCAGGATTCTGAGCGGTCAAGACCTATCAGAGATGGATTATTTCGACGATAGAGAGATAGTTATAGGGTAAAATAATATACATGCTCGTTTTGCATTTGTCTCGGGTTGGTTTTCGAGACCAGGTGAAGCTTTTAAATTTTGAGTTATTGGGTTCAACAGCAATAAAACGTGTTCTGATGTACTGAATCTAAGGAAGGTCAAGATTGCCGAATCCAAAGAAATGGAATCATGCGAACTGTGCGCACCCGTCATTGGTCTATGAAGAGCGACCTGCTAAGAAAATGGTGGTGGTCCTGATTTTCATCATTGCGTCCCTTTTTTGCTTATGCAAGTTCGAGTAAATTGATTTTCGGACAGCACAATTACTCATAGTAATTAGGTTCAATCAGGATGGTGGGAAAGTTGAAATGATTCCTCTTAGTCAGTCTGAATAGGTGGCCTTCACTCCTCCGGCTACCAATACCACGGACTGTACCGGCTCCGAATTGCATCACGGTCTCGCAAATATCTTTATTTGAGAGATTATTGGTAGCCAGCAAATGCCTATGCACTACAGCACATTATAACTCATGATCGTTGCCTTAGAAATCCTCCAGCTTGTAGACTTCATAGGCGGGCTCCTCATAGGGATGAGCGCTAAAATAAGTACCGAGTTAGCTGACATTAGGTCAATTGCTCAGAGTCAAAAATTCGTTGCAACAATAAGAGTGATCAATGAAACCCTACATTTTTAGAGCCTTGACTGCTTCCCTTGCGACATGCTCTCCAACGCACAGAGTCTCGACTCTGGCCTCTTCCACTTCTTCAAGTTCACCAACGCTTCCAATGTGAGGGTTCGCTTTATCTCCAGGGCGGAATTGGCCTAACCCCATAACGGTCCAACAACACTCAGTATAGTTTCCTGATCCAGGATAGCGGCCAGCGCCGGCAGCGAAGATAGCAGCTTTGCAAGCAGCAAGGTTCACAGGCGGCACAAGGAAGACGAGCTTAAAGCGAGCTGCGGAGGATATTGCGGCGGCCATGTTAGCGCGTAGATGTTGGTCGATTACCAGCGAGCAATTAATGGCGACTCATTAGATCAAAGGTTGTAGTCTCGGTCGTCGGGTTGTCAACTCAGGCCTGGACAGACCCCACCTGGAACAGATCAGGGGATACAGGATATGGAGCATCTAATTCTGGGGATCGGATAGTTACGTGGACTAAGCCTCATGTATCAATATGCTACCTTACGATCGGCTAACGCATGATCACTTCAACCTCTTAGGTCTCAAACCCGTGCTCAAGAGAAGACGAACAACATCTCCACGACGCAGCTTCTGTCCAGATGCACGACCGTGCAACATTCGCAGAATATTTAAGCCCACCTTTAGTCCCAAACGCAGGTTCTTTTAAATCTATTCACAAGGTCACACCTTATTCACATATTAAAGAGTTAGTCATGTGTCGAGCATGTGAACAATCATGATCTAGATTAGATACCTGAGCATTGTCACAATCTCAAGCTTCATGCCTCTTCAATCCGGATATCTGCAAGATGCTCATCACACTACTTTTGCTCATACTTCTCCTATATATTCCCGCCTAGCAATACAGTCAAGCATGAGACCTCTGCTAGTTCATAGGTGAGAGATCTAGGTTCGCGTCTGGCCGAAATCACATAGATACCCCTGGATTTGAAGATGACCACATACTCTTCAGAACTTTGCAGCTACGAGGAGCTACCAACCAATGCCTCTTTCAGGGTGTTGGAACTTCTTCCTGGTGGAAAAGATGATCCTATCTCCTGTTTGCTGCATGCTGCAGAGTGGGCCAATCTTCTGCAGTATGAAGCAGTCTCCTGTACTTGGGGTGATCCCCATTTAAGGTACCCGATTATTTGCCAAGGGGAAAAGTTTGAAATTACAGTGAATCTTCATCAAGCGCTGGGTCAGCTTCGCTATGAAGATCGATCAAGGTTCCTATGGACTGACTTGTTATGGTAAGTAGGCTGAATTTCATCACATCCGAGAACTCTTTGACTCTCCTTTGCACGACAAAGTCCCAATCTGAGTGTTTTCTTGCTTACTGCTGCTGCTGCCATAGTATGGATCAGGCAAACATTCCTGAACGCGGGCGTCAAGTCGGTCAGATGCGGAGAATATAGCAAAGTGCAACTTCCGTTCTGATCTGGGTTGGACCAGATACAGAGCCACCTCGAGCTAAAAGCGCAATACGCTCAATTCAACAATTCTCTAATTTCATTTGCTCCGAGCTCGGTATCACAATTGGAGAAGTGGCCTCTGTCAAGGACATCTACCTGGAAGTCGTGTTCAAAAACCGCTATAAGCTCCCACTTCCCAGTGATTGCGACTTTGCCACTGACGAGACATGGGACCCTCTGATCTGGTTTTACATGCATAGATACTTTACAAGGGTGTGGATAATACAGGAGATCAACGCCAATGAACAACGAATGCTTCACTGTGGTGGGGAGGTGATTGACTGGAACCACGTTGAACTGGTCGCTGGCTACATGATGATGAACATGGCATGGGCCAGGAAATTTGGATTTTCGAACACGTGTATCTGGTGGGTTTCTACCATATCGACAGAGCTGAAAAATTCTGGCGCCAATTGGCTTCACATGCTATATCTTGCGTCGAATTTCTCCTGCACAGATCCCAGAGATATGATATACAGTCTTCACGGTTTGATGAAGCTTTCAAGTGGTGCCGAATTGCTACGGCCTGATTACAGCAAATCAGTCATGGAAGTATATCGCGATTCCATCGAAGCGGCTTTTACGAATTTTCATAGAGCGGATGTCCTAGTATACAACACTACTACAGAGCACCCCTCGTGGATTCCTCGATGGAACCAAGCGATGGTATTCCGGAACCCATTCAGGTTTGGGAAGCACATGCCATGGCAGCCAGCCGGTCAGAAGCGACTAATCTGGGAGGTGGACAGGACTTCGAACGTCTTATTCCTTGGGGGTTTCGTTGTCGATTCCGTCAAAGTTATTGAGCCATACAATCAGAGCCTCTTTGGTGACACAATAACCGAGTCAGATGAGGGTAAGGATCTTTTAAAGCAGACCTGGCAAAGGATCCTTGCAACACTGAGCCAAGGCTTAGACCAAGTGCCTCTCAGTCGTGAGACTCTTACTGCTGCTGCAACATCTCTTTCATTTGGATTGGATGAGGACACCAATCCTGTAGGAGAGACAAGAGAGCAGCTTCTATTCCGCAACTTCCTCGCTTATCTGCGAACTTGGCTTGACAGAAAGACATACGAGAAATACGTACCATCAGATCTCTCTGGTGAAGGACTGAACGCAGACCACAAAGCCTTTGGTAATCCTGTTTGGGACTTCAGCTATCCGCAGTCCAGTATATTTGTTCTGGAAAACAACTTGATCGGATGTTGTGTTTCTCCAACTAAACCCGGAGATCAAGTTTTTGTTCCTCTGGCAAGCACATACCCGTTAGTCTTGCGTCGCAACAACGATCAAAACTTCATACAAGGATTCGCATATGTCTACGGGATAATGAATGGAGAGCTACAAAATCTGGAGGAACAGATTTTTGAAATACACTGATAGTACTACATGAGTTTTCTGGAATTAGTGGTTTTGTCAATTATCGATTGCCAAAAAACAAACGAATAAAAGACTGACTTTAAAGAGACGATACCCTATTACAGAACTATTTTTACATTTTAATGAAGGATTAGATGCTGACTCTGAAGCATGTTCTGCCACAAAGTTGCGCCATACAAATAGGTTTATATTTTCGGCATACCTGTGCAGCGATTGCGAAACATACTGTATGGTCTAGCAGTGTTCAGATTCAAGAATTTGGGAGCCCAGCTCATATGTCCGGTCCCTCACGAGAACGGTAAAACTAAGCCGTAGTCACGCTCTTTATCCTCACATGAAATTGGCGAACCCCACCGCATAGAGGACGCGTGACTGACATTGCAGACCAACATGACTGACAGTCCAGAAATGGGACTCAGCGTAGCCCTGACTTGAGCACCAAGAGTAATATGAGAGCAGAGGCTGGACAGCCCATCGAAGTATCGTACAGTAGACATTACAAGAAGTCACGACTTTTTAAACCTGTCCTAGTATCCCTTTGTCTAAGGTGGGCCGACTCTAGGACACCTGATTACTTGATCGTTCTGGAAAGCAAGACGGCATCTGTAGTTATGTCGACCCCAACTCTGCTCGTTGCTGGGTATTGGGAAGCTCCCAGCGTGGTGCACCGGGGTCTGGCATTTCGTGGCGGTAGTCTTCTCCGACTTCGTGACACTGTTCTCCTCCGACTTCGTGGCACTGGTCTCCTCCAACTTCGTGACTCTCTTCTCCTCTAGCTTCATTATGCAATAGCTCCGCGCCGTTGTTGGAGCCCGATTCGGGTATTTGGAGCATCTGCTGTTGTCGACTTCGCTTTGTCTTAGTGCTTTTGGACATGAACAACATTACTGCGCCAACCATAAGTGCAAGTGCTGCGACGCCTCCAACAACTGATCCAGCTATAGTCCCAGCATGACCGCTGCCAGGGGACGCAGCAGGCCGCGCAGATGATAAAGATGATGTTGCTGGCGCCGAAGGTCGTTGTGTGATGTTTGCATTGTCTCGATTCGCAAACATTGTTGCCACAGCAGGCTGTGCGAACCCTCCTACTGGTTGAGTCAATGTCGCATTACCAGTACCAGAGCCCCCAATAACGGAATTGATAGGAGCAGGGACCTCATACGGAGCGGCGTATGCGTCAAACACAGAACCCCAAAGCAGTTCGGTCATGTCATAGATCGCAACGCCTTGGTATTCCCAGTCGCAGGTCAACGCGGTCGTATTGATGGTGGCGCCTGTGGTCTCGATATTGTAAATGCTATTGTCGATAGTACCACCCACAGTGAGCATTTGCCTGTTGCCCACAAAATGACATGTGTGACCCCATCGTGGGCTTTCCCCAGGACCATAGACCTGGATCCACCTGAAGGCAGGGAGAGATAGTACGTAGACGTCATCGTATGTAGTAAGGTTGTTCGGATTGATTCCGCCGTACATGTAACTATACTATGTCAGTAACTGGCATCAATGCACAATCAATGGGCTGTACATATTATAGCTTGAATTATCTTGGGCAGCAGCCGTCGTCAGGCAAAAGTCGGTGCGCCAAGGAGGGATATCTCCAGTCGTTGGCTGGCTGTACCAGGTACCATTGCCTAGAAAATTATCACACAAATCGACAGATTCAAAGTTGATCTATCCACGTTATGACATTATTCAGCACTTGTATAATGAGCGTTCACTTACAGCGACGCCATTAGTTGCATTCGTAGCACTTGTTCCATCATACTGCACGCCACCGAGGGCGATAATTACGCCATTGGAACCAAGTCCTTCAATATATTCAAGGCCGCCACTCACTCGGGAGTTCCCCAGGGACATGGTCGAAATGTTCCTTGCCGTTTGAGTATCGGTATCCAGGACAAGGGTGCCTTGCAGATTTTCGGTGGAATTGCCCATATATTCTGTAGCCGAGGAGCTTCCGCGATCTATTTGACCACTCAAATAGAAAGCCAAACCCAAGTTCGATGCCTCTGTAGAAGCCCCTCGATTGGGTCGCCGCGGCACAGATGAGGAGACACTGTGTTGCTGCCAAGTCTGCCCAGATGTATCGTAAGACCACAACGAGTATTGGTCTGGCTGCTGACCTTGCCATCCGGGAAAACTCTTGTTGGCAAGACACACTGTGCCTCCAAAACTGTAGATGGTCGACGTATTTGCGCGTCCTTGAAATAACGCACCTCGTACGTAGCTCGGAGGAGCTGTGCCTGTAGTAGGGTCCGGCGATTTTGGGATTCCTAATTGAGAAATGTTTACTCGCCAATCCCACGAATCCCGCATGTCCACTCGTATAAGCTGCTCATCTGCGGGCTTGTTAGAAAAAACCACACTGTCGTAACTGGCAATGGTCTTACTAAATCCCAGGATCTTTGTATTGCCATACTTGAATGTTTCAACCCCGCCGTCAATATAGAGAAAACCATTGTGAATCGTAGCTATGAAAAAGTATTATGAGCTCGGAGAATGAAAATACACAGACTTGTATTTACGAACATTGGTGATGCCAACGAGCACACATGTCTTGTATCGGATCTAAGGACTGGGCCCAGCTCACATTCACGCCAGAAAGGAGGCACAGGAGGCTGTATATCGTAATAGGAGCCATAGTCCATTTGGTTATTGGCTAATAGTATTAAAAAGTACTGTAGTTGTAAGGAGGAGAGGGACCATGCCAGACTTGAGAGAAATGCAAGACACTAATCCCACTATCCTCGTCTACAATATCACTGCAGGTTTCCACTGAATCTAGACTTTTCTTCGTATGTCTGAAGATCAAAAGCCGCACAGACGAGCCGCAATTACCATAACGAGCGGTAATGAAACCTTGGCTGTATGTTGGCACGCATTTCGGGATCAATCATCCAATTAAAGGCCAGAGCTGAACATGTTGGCCTCGTTGGGGTTAGAGATCATAGCAGCTCGGGTATACCCGATGGCTTTACCCAGCCCAATACATTCCAAACCTAAATTCGGTTGGAAATGATAGACCTTTGCACATCTCGCAATTAGAGCTTTGCCTGAATAAGTTGTGAATCGATTCAATCAGGCCTAGTGATCGCTGCATCAGGTTAGCTTACTAAATTGGTTTGGATTTCAGCTCCAAAATAACTCAGCGTAGGGGGTTCTGACACACCCCCTGTTTTGACACACCTCCACCATTTCGTCTCATCTATTATTTCATCAATATTCTCAACAACTACAGCTATATATGGAATTTTGAGCACATATCATTAAATACAGATTCTGTATTAGGCCTAGGAGGTGTTTTTTTTGCTTTTGGTGCTGATTTAGCTGGTGGAGTAATAGTTTTATCAATCTCCTGCCTAATCTGTTCTGCGTTTTTGAATTTCTCATTTGGATCCATCTCAATAATCTTTTTAAATGGTTTAGATATTCTCTGTTTTTTTTGATATTTTAAATATCTAATTCTATCTTCTACTGCTGCCAAATTAGTTGAAACAGATGTTAATGTCTTATCTGTTTTTATATATAAACGTTTTATCTTTCTCATTTTTATTATAGATCCTATTATACGAAAAATTGTCCGAAATTATTATTTATTATGAAATATCTTAATTGAGAATAATCTAATACATTTCTGAAATGATATCCCAGATCTAGATTTAGATTCCATATATGGATTAAATACGAAAAATGAATTATATAATTTATCTGAATTTAACGGTATTAAATCAGTTATTTTCCAATTAATACGAATATTTGATATTATAAAATCTTTTTGACATACGAAATTATAATAATAAATAAAATGATCCTTTTTGATTATTATAATATTATTCAAATAAATAAAAGATTCGATATAATTACGATAATGTATTTTGATAAAATAAAATTCATAAAAATTTAATGATTAAAGAATATAAATATTATAAAAAAATATAAACATTAATTCAATCTTAAAATCAATTTTATAAATATAGAAGAATTCAATACTGATATGATTAATATGGCCATTTAATAATAAAAATTTATATTCATTATATTAAGAATATATTTATAATTCAAATATATATTTTAATTATTCGAATTTAATTTTATTTAATATTTAATCATTTTTTAAAATAATATAATTCCAATTCAGAAATTTATTTGAATAAAATCAATTTATTTAAAATTTTTTTTTTTTTAAAAATGATAAATAAATCAATAAAATAATTTTATAAAAAAATAATTTCAATAATTATAATCCATTTTCGATTTTATGATATTTTTTTAATAATTTATTTTTTATTGATATCAATAAATATTTTAGAATTGATATATATATTTAAATTTAGATTTTATTTATTCATATTTCATATATTTATCAGTTGAATATTATATTTTTTTTATATTTTTTCAAAATATTGAATAAACGTGATAATAAATTCTTCAGAAATATATTATATTCGTTTTATATCTAATCATTATTCAATCATTAAAATAATGAATGGATTATATTATATAAAATTATTGATCCAATATTTATTAATTAATTTATTATTTTTAAAAATATGAATAATCTGAATAATCATTTCATGAATTCGAATATGATTAAAAGAAAATTGACACGCATTTTTTTCAATAATCCATTATACGAAAAATTCCTTTTGATAAAAAATCAATTATTATTGAAATTTGTGATTGAATTAATTATTTTATTGATTTTTGATACGTTTATAAAAAATAGATCTAAATAGCCCGTGCGCATCAGCAGTTTTATTTATTGAAGAATAAACACCAGATTCGTAATCACTAATAGTAGAAATAATAGTATGTTCACGATCAGACATATTGAAGCAGTATGATGGGTGGTGGAGCGAATTGAATGAGATGAGACGAAATGGTGGAGGTGTGTCAAAACAGGGGGTGTGTCACAACCCCCTACGCTGAGTTATACCCAGTGGGCTGCAGAAAAAGGGTCAAGTTTTACCCTACCTAACCCATCGTGACCCCTGCTCAGGCAATCAAATTTCCTAACGTCAGAGGGAGGCAAGCAAAAAGTGGGTTACACTGGTCACTGCGTTCAGCACGGATGACGTTTTCCTAACCGAACTGCCATTTCTGAAGAGATGGAAGAAGACTAAGCGCCACCATAGAGACTGAATGGACGATACACATATGCGTGGGTCTTAACACAGCAATGGCTGCCGAGATGGGCCCCCGGTTGTTGCATGCAGCAAATATGAAAAGCCCTCATCGCTGGGTCCTTAACCATGTCGTGTAACCTGACATACCCTTGCGTGGAGACCAGACATGGATAGAATAGTACTATCTAATAGATATGAGCGTCGAGACGAGGAGGAAAAGCGACCGGAATTATATGAAGTCCACTCAGAGAAGAGGATGAGCAACAGATAGATAGATCGAATAGCGTGGGTGGACGCTGAGGTGGTGTTGAGCAAGAAAAAAAATCTCGGCTTCTGATGCATCAGGCATCTAGGCAAATTAATCGGGACCACACAACCCGCGTTTCCCCATCAATTCCACCAAATTTATTAATAAATAGCGGGTGTTATTGGAAAATTCAGTCATATCATATTAAAATTCAGAATTAAATAAAAATTGAAATAATATTATTAATTAATTAATTTTTCGTTTTATTAATATTTGATGGAAAGATTTTGAATGTTCAAATAGATATATATACGATTTTTAATCATTAATATTTATTTATTAAATTTTTTTTAAATCAATTAATTTTATTTATAATGAATAATTCTGATAAATTAATTCTGAATAAAATAATTATAATAATTTATATAAATTCATTATTTGATAATTTTTTATATTATTTTAATAATATTAAAATCAGAATTATATAAATAATTTTTATATAATTTAATTTTATAATTTTTTTTAAATTTATTAATAAAATTATATTTTAAATAATTATTATAAATATTATTTTCATTTTTTTTAAAAATAATATATTCATATATATATTCAGATAAAATGATTTGATATATATGAAAAATAAATAAATAAATTTTTTTTAATATTTTTATATATCATTTTTATATCAAATTTTCAATTCTTTTTTAATTTTAATATAAATACAATTCAATTTTAAAATTTTAATTAATAATAATTTAATAATATAATATAATATTATTTTATTATAATTTGAATTATATATATTCAGATTTATAATATTATTAATAATATCTGACAATTTAATAATAATAATTCTTTTTATTAATGATAAAATAAATTTTATTTAAAAAATATATGAATTTTCAATCTTTTTTTATTTAACAAAAATATTTTTTGATAAAATTAATTCGATTTTATTTCAAAATAAATTTGATATATTATTTTTAATATATTTTATAATAATAATAATTTTATTCAATAAATCATTTTTTTAGTATATTAATTGAATAAAAAAAATAATTCAAAATATATAGAGTCAACCCCCACCGCTTGGCGCAAACCATCGTTTGACGCACGTATCGCATGCGCCCGAAATGCGCTCAATCTACAATATACTTCCATTTCTCCAAATCTAAATCTGAATTATCTGATAAATCATTAGATATATAAATTTCTTCTTCCAATTCTTTTTTTTTTAATTCAATTTTATATAAATATTTATAATAATATTTTATATACGATTTTATTTCTATTTTATATACGATATATAATATTTTTATAATTAAATAAATATTAAAATTTTCTAATTTAATTCTTTTATTTTTAATATTATATTTTCGTTTATCAAAAAATTCTAATAAATTTATTATTTATTTTAATATAAATATGATTATAATATTTTATGATTTATATAAATATATTATATATTTCATATAACGTATTGGATCAGCGAAGCGGCCATATCAGCGAAACGGCCGCTTTTTCTTGGCACCACCATCTCATATTTTT